>CM077149.1:49402218-50002218 GCA_039583875.1 Platanthera guangdongensis
CCTTGTCAAAAAACAGGCTAAGGAAATTGCTGCTCTTAAGTTCGGCTGCATCTGATTCAGAAAAATTGCTGGATTCAGAAGATGAATGTGAAGTTGCCAAGCTGAAGAATATAACTTTTATTAGATGGAAACAATTACATTCAAAAAATGATTAGGTCAAGGGTTCTGGAAGTCAGTACTACAAAGATAAAAGGAACTTGTGGCTAAATTCTCAAAGCCAAAGTCTGTCTTACCATTGATTGATGACTTCATTCACCAAAAGGGTAAGATAGGTCTAGGTTTTAAGAGAAGAACTAGGGCAGCAAAATCTAAAAGAAAAGGCAAAGCTCCAGTTCAGCCACAAGCCTTCAAACCCCCTATTGCTTTTAGGAAAGTGGTGCAGCCTACTAACAGGTTTGACCATGACATTACACATGG
The DNA here is from genome assembly GCA_039583875.1 of Platanthera guangdongensis. Lineage (NCBI taxonomy): Eukaryota > Viridiplantae > Streptophyta > Magnoliopsida > Asparagales > Orchidaceae > Platanthera > Platanthera guangdongensis. The sequence continues at coordinate 49,402,636 of CM077149.1, forward strand.
TCACTGTAAGGCTGGTATTTTGAATGACAAGGGTGCAACTGTCAATAGGGCAGCCATGTACACACTCACCATGTTATTCAGGAATCATTGGTATTTGATGCACCAGACCCAGCACTAAACAAAAGGACAATTGACAGCAAGGCTGTTAAGACTGTATCTAAAAGAAGATACAATAGATATGAGTGCTGGTGCTGTGGCAAGGTTGGGCATTATGCCATAGATTGTTGGCACAACACCAGTGTCAGGAAAAATGTCAGCTTACCTGTTAGAAAGACTGCAGGGAAATCAGTCAAGTTTCAGACTAACTTGAACCTAAAACCCAATACTTATTGGGGTTCTAAGGTTAAGTAATTATATTTGATGCAGGTAAGTCCAAGTGATCATATCCCAATATGGTACTTGGACAGTGGTTGTTCCAGGCACATGACTGGAACAAGAAAGATGTTGAAGGATTACACTCCAATAGTGAATGGACCCAAAGTGATCTTTGGTGGATCTGAAAAGGGGATCATCAATGGGTTTGGTAATATTTCTAATGGCTCAACTACTATCACCCAAGTGGCTTATGTGAAAGGTTTAAAACACAACCTAATAAGCATAAGTCAACTGAGTGATCTTGGTTATGATACTTCATTTATTAAGAATGGGTGTCAGATTAGAAGGACAAGTGATCAAGAGGTCATCTTGTCAAGTTATAGAAAGGGGAATGTTTACTGTTTCAGTTTTGATTGTGAGAATAAGAACTCTCCTATATGTTTAGTTGCAGATGAGAAAGCACCTGAATGTGTCAAATGACACAAAAGGCTAGTTCATCTTAACTATAAGACTATAGGCCAACTCTATAGCATGGACTTAGTGAAGAATGGTCCTCAGTTCAAGTGCATAAATGAGGATGTATTTTCAGCTTGCCAAAAGGGCAAACAGACAAAGACCTATTTTCATGGACATGATACCAAAGATTCTGTGAGGTGTTTGTGTCTCCTACATATGGATCTTGTTCGTTCCTATGTCAGTTCATATTCTAGTTAGAAAGTGTATACACTTGTAGTTGTGGATGATTATTCTAGATTTAATTGGGGTTTCTTCCTGAGGCAGAAATCTGAAACCCCAACTTTCTTCCACAACTTTGTTAGGCAAATTCAGAATGAACTAAACAGTTCAGTGGTCAAAATCAGAAGTGACCATGGGACTGAATTTCAGTCTGAATGCATGACAAGATTTTGTGAAGAACGGATTCATCAAGAGTTCTCCGCACCAAGAACTCCTCAGCAAAATGGTATTGCTGAAAGAAAGAATATGACTCTTATTGAGGCTAGTAGAACACTACTAAGTGACACTTCTCTCCCAAAATATTTCTGGGCTGAGGCAGTAAACATTGCATGTCATGTTCTCAATAGAGCATCCATCACTAAAAGTCATAAAAAGACGCCCTATGAGATTATGAAAGGCAGAAAACCAAACATATCTTATTTTAGGATCTTTGGTAGGTAAGTGTTATGTACTTAATAATGGCAAGTCTTATTTAACTAAGTTTGCTGCCAAATCCCAAGAAGGGATATTTGTTGGGTACAACAACAATAGTAGAGCTTACAGGGTCTATAACTTGACTACTCAAGTTGTAGAAGAATCTGTTCATATAGTCTTTGATGAAACTGAACTAATCAACTGTAAGTAGTCTAGTGTATCTTGTAGCTCTACAGGTTTGAAAAAAAAGTTGGACAAGCTTACCATTAATGAAGACCAACCTGCAAGGCAGGATGAAGAAATTGATGGGTGTTGTCCAGGGGGAGTACAAGACCCTCTAGCTGATGAAGAGGACAATGAAGTACAACATGTTGAAGAGATTGGATAAAATCTAGGTGTAGATGGATTGCCTCTAGTAACAAGGCATCTAAAGGATCATTCTGCACACTAAATTATTGGTGATCCAAGACATGGTGTCCAGACAAGGAGCAGGAACATGAACACTGTTCTTTGCTCAAGTTTCCTGTCCCAAATGGAACCCAAGAAATTTGAAGAAGCCATACAAGACCCAAACTGGATTGATGCAATGCAGGAGGAGCTGAATCAATTCAGAAGGTGTAAAGTTTGGGAGCTTGTTCCTAAACCAAAGGATCATAATGTCATAGGGACTAAGTGGATATACAGGAATAAGCTAGATGAAAATGGCATCATAGTCAAAAACAAAGCAAGACTGGTAGCTAACGGCTACAGGCAGGAAGAGGGAATAGACATTGATCATACATTTTCTCTACTGGCAAGGTTGGAAGCAATAAGGCTATTCCTTGCCTATGCAGCATACCAAGGGTTCAAGGTATTCCAAATGGATGTCAAGTCAACATTTTTAAATGGTGACTTAAAAGAGGAAGTCTATATTGAACAACCCTCAGGTTTTATAGATTCTCTCTATCCTAAGTATGTCTATAGGCTTAAGAAAGCACTATATGGTTTGAAATAAGCCCATAGGGCTTGGTATGAAACTCTATCTACATTCCTCATTGAGAACAAATTCTCAGGTGGAAAATAGACAAAACTCTTTTCCTTAGGGAATCAAAAGGCAAGATGATCCTAGTTCAGATATATGTTGATGACATTATATTTGGATCAACAGAAAACAACCTTTGTATAAAGTTTGCCAAACTTATGCAAGGGAAGTTTGAGATAAGCAGTATGGGTGAGCTTAAATTCTTCTTGGGACTCCAAGTTAGACAGACTGATGATGGCTTGTCCATATCCCAGTCTAAGTTCACCAAGGAGTTGATTAAGAAGTATGGCATGGAGTCAGCCTCCACCATGAGAACTCCAATGGGGTCAAGTATGCTTATAGTCAAAGATGATGTAGGGAAACCTGTAGATGAGTCTTTGTATAGAGGGATAATTGGCTCCCTTTTATACTTAACTACTAGTAGACCAGACATCATGTATGCTACATGTGTCTGTGATAGGCATCAAGCCTGCCCTAAAGAGTCTCATTATATTACAGTCAAAAGAATTTTGAGTTATCTTAAGGGAACACCAAATCTTGGCCTTTGGTACCCTAGGAATAGATATTTTCTACTGACTGGGTATTCAGATGCAGACTTTGCAGGATGCAAAGAAGACAGGAAAAGTACTACTGGTACATGTCAGTTTTTAGGTGGAAGATTGGTGTCTTGGAGCAGTAAAAAGCAGACAAGTGTGGCTATTTCCACAGCTGAGTCTGAATATGTTGCTGTAGGCAGCTGCTGTGCTCAGCTATTATAGATTCAACATCAACTTGAAGATTATGGAATCCAGGTACGTAGAAAACCATTATTTTGTGATTCTACTAGTGTCATTTCTATTGCTAGAAATCCTATTTCACATAGCAAAACTAAGCATATAGAAATAAGATTTCATTTACTTAGAGATCATGTTGAAAAAGAAGATATTAGTTTGGAATTTGTCAATGCTAATTTTCCAATTGCTGACATGTTCACCAAACCAACGGATGAAACTAAATTCAATTATTTTAAAATTGAATTAGGCATACTGGACATAGAATAAGAATGATAAATTTGACTAAGTAAATGTATGTCGACACTTAAAGACAAAGGTGTCGACACTTAGAAGATGGTGTCGCCACATAAGAAAATTCTGTCGACACATCCAGAAGATTGTGTCGACACTCAGAATTTGGTGTCGACACATAGCTATCCTGACACTTAAATGTTGGTGTCGACACATACAGTCGTCTGTGTCGACACGCAGAGTTTAGTGTAAGCTCTTAAGATTATTTGTGTCGACACATCGCAGTTGGTGTCGACACATAGTATATTAATTCTCTGTCGATACTTTAGTAGTTTGTGTCGACACAATCCCAACAGTGTCGACATAATAGGTTTATTTCAACCCATCTTTTGACCTGCTTTATTTAGAAACATATAAATAGGTGGAAGTAAACCCTTGTTGACTACGCTCTCAACATTCTCGAGACCTAATCCTTTGTGTCGACAGACCTTCATCTCTCTTCTTCTATCTCTCTCATCCCTCATGGCGCGAAAGCTGTAAGACAACATCAACGAAGACTATGAACTAGTTCGTGATGCCTTTGCGAGTGGATCTACAGACATCAAAGCCGTGATTACCCTAATCACAGAAAATGGCTTAGAATACTTGGTCTCAGAACCTACCAAGATTTGGAGGAGGTACTTGAATTTTACACGGCAGCAACACTGGATTCACAACAGGATTTATCTCATCCTCTAACTAAGTCATCGTTCAAGGAACCAAGGTCAACTCACCTGAAGTGTTTGATGAAGACACTACACCCGCAAAGGTTCAAGAAGACGATGAAATAGTATCTTCTATGACCAGAGAAGCTCTCCAATGGTGTGGACTGGATCCCACCACCAAGATTGGATCTTCTATGCTCAGAAAGGGAATGAACTCCCTTGGAAAATTTCTTTTTGAAATAATAGGAAAAGTAATTCTGTGCAAACTAGGAGGACATGAAAGGATATCTGCCTACATGTTCAATCTAATGACCAGAGTCATCGTCAAGGTCAAAACCAACTGGTCTGCTGTGATCTTTGAAAAGATCAAAGAAATCTTCAAGAAACCAAAATCTGGGAAGGATACTAAGCCTATATCTGGCTGAGAATATACCTGATGTAATGAATAAGATTGCAGTATCTAAGATCAATCATATGAGAAGAATGGATTTGAGAATACTATCCAGATGGGAAAGGGTCCTGACCAAGGATGTTTCTACACCCCAGAAACAAACAAAACAGATACAGCCAAAGAAGAAACCAACCCACAAGACAGCTGAATCTTCCAGTGATTCAGAAGAAGAAGTGGTCTTCAGCTCAGATGAGGAAAGACCAGAGACTGCTAGAAAATCACCTACTCTAGAGACTGTAGATGATGGTCAGGTGTAGGGGGAGTAGCTTCCAGAAAGCAACATCCACCAGGATCAAGTACAGGAAGAACCTCATCAAGGGGGAGCCAATGAGCTTTCTCCAGCTTCAACTCAACAAGAGGCATTACCTTCAGGAGTTGCTCATGAGAAAGAGCAAGCTGTATTAGAGAGTAAAATAGCCACGCAAACTATCCTTGAGGTAATACATGATATTAATCAAGCTACACTAGATACTGAGCCAGATACACTAATTGTGTATCTACCTGATGTTGAACAGACTAACCAAGACAATGTCCCAGCACAAGACATTGCAATGCAGGACACATCTGAATTTGATGACACTCCATCTACTGCACAAAAGCAAGATATTCCTCCTGTTCAAATGCAGCAAGAGTTCACTCTAGAAGAATTATTTCGTGACATACAAAAAGCAAGGATTGAGGGGGAGCTGCCAAGTACTGTGGGGGAGCAGCCAAGAACTGAGAAGGAGTTTCCCTCTAGACCGAAAGCCACTGTGGACATAGAAAGTTCCTCAGAAACTTCAGAAGATGAAGCAACCTCTACGGCCAAGAAGAGAATGCTTGTGGAACTCAGGAAGAGAAGCTCTGGCTATAAGAAAGCCTTGCAAGCTGTTCCCCAAACTCCAACACCTGCAGTAGACTTCAGTTCCCTTCTAGTGCAACTGCAAGTTAAGATGGATGAGCAAAGAGCAGCTCTTAAAAAATATGTAGATGAAAGTCATAAGGAACTTGATTGATATTATTCGCATCAAGTCCGAAAACTTAATGCGGTTAAAACTCCAAAAAGATTTACGAAGCGCGGTGCCCCGGGCGGTTTTATTTAAGTAGAAAAGCGGATTTGGTTTTTATTTAGAAAGTGGGGCGCGCGGATTTATTATTTGGATATAAAACAGATGAAATCGAGTTTTAACGAAAGGATGCAAGTGCACCGATCGTGTGTAGTACAATATATCCAGTGTGGAATATCGAGGTCGTATCGTTCTCGGGGTCAGTTCGTTTATTTCTACTCTTCCCTGGAGGGGACTATTATTTTACCGATAATTACTTGTCGGGTAATTTTATATATATAAAGGAAAAAAGGCAGAAAATAATGAGCTTTAAAAAGGGTGGAGTCGATGAAGAGCTTAGCTCGATGGCACCGAAATAACATTTGAACTAAAATAGTATTTTAATAAAAAGAGATCCTAAATTTCTAACTAATTAGGGCGGAGACTTGGCCGTGGAGGCTCCACTAAAATGAGCTCACCTATCTCTAGGACTATCGCTCACCTGAACATTAAGACTATTCGATCGGGCTCTCGTCCGACGAAGGATTCCTCTTAATGCCCTCATTACGCTAAGAACCCCGCTATTGGGTGGGGAACCCAATCCGGTAGAGTTGGCGCGCCTCCTCTCTCGAGGGTTTGTGGGGAACTTCATTTACCAAGGGGTGATCGGTCCATACGCACGGTCTCTCGGCTAGCTAGTGTATGGACTACGGAAATAGGGCCCACACATCGATTATGTGGTCCTACGCGTAGTAAACCCACGGTAAACCTTAAGTGATTTTAATTAATTAGAAAAATGAGACATTTAATTATTTTAAGCTATTTTATCTGTCCCAATGCTCTTCGATACTGAGGGCTAAGAACGTTAGCCACTCATCGGAATGGGGACAGCAGCGATTGAAAGCAATAAAAAGAAAGCAGTAAATAAAGCGATAAAAGAAAGCAGTAAAGGGAAAGCAGTAAATTGCAAGTCCTACTCAAACGAGTAGGACTGAAATGAAAGCAGGAAAATTGTAAGTCCCGGCTCAAATGAGTGGTCGGGACAAAATAAAGCGAGTCCTACTCAAACGAGTAGGAGAAAATAAATGCATCCACGCACGCACTATACTAAAAATTAAACACACACACAGACCTGCCATTTAACTCGAATGAGTAGGCGGTAAATAAATGCTAGTACAAATACTACTCAAATTATTACAGACAAATAACGACCTGCCATTTAACTCAAATGAGTAGGCGGTAAATAAAATCCTGCCATTTAACTCCAAGCGAGTAGGCGGAAATAAATACTAACACTCACGCACTCTACTTGAAAGTAAAACACACGCACACAAATCCTACTCAAATGAGTAGGAGAAAATTAAAGCACACCATTTAACCCTTAACGAGTAGGCAAAAATAAATGCAACACACGCACACACTCTACAGAATTGAAAGAAATCAATTTAAACTAATTCATACACGCACGCACACGTACAAAAAAATAGGAAAAACAAAGTGACTGAAAAATTAAAACAACTATATTTCTACCGCTAGAATGCAGTAGAATTGAATAAAAAGTGAAAATAAAATTTAAAAGAGCAAAATTTTTTGCAAATAAATGAAAAGTGCAAGTGCTCGAAAAATTGAAATGAATACATTTTTACCGATAGAATGCGCTAGAAATGCATAAAATGAAGAAATAAAATTTAAACGGGCAAAAAGTTTTTGAAAATAAAAGCGAAAATGAAGTGTTTGAAAAATTAAAACGACTATATATACGTTCCTATAACTCCGCAAAAGTGGTTAAAAAGTGAAAATTAAGTAAAAAGGACAAAAAGTTTTACGACCTAAAAGGAAAATGTAAGTTAGTGAAAAATCAAAACCACTTTGAAAATGCTTTTACAGGTTTATAGGAATGCATAAAAAGCTAGAAAAAGCATAAGTCTAACCAAAACTAAGTAAGAAATAACTAAGTATAATAACATGAAAATTAATCTCATACACACACACACGCGGAAGAGAACAAAAATAATGTTAAAACAAAATAAAAGAAATAAGATTGCATAAGAGAGGCTTAGATCCATTCGAAAACCACATAAAGAGACAAAAATCTAAACATTTATTAAGCTAAAACGAGAGTTACAGAAGGCTAAAAATAAATATAAGAGGGGGATAAAGTAACTTTACATAGCTTGGAAATGCATCTAACTGCCGGCCCCTATACAAAATGGTACCAAAAAGTGGAACAGCAGCTCAAAACAGAAGGGTTCAATTTATAGACAAAAAATTTCATCGGACACGCACTCCAACACGGGCGTGTCAACACTATTTAACAACTGAATTCGGTGAAGTGACGGATTTGACGGTGATTTGACTTTGCGGCTGGAAACGTGGCGGTCACACCCCAGGTCACGGGCGTGACATTGGGTGTGTCATTCGGCGATTGATGGCGTTGTTGACTTCAGAGGGTCGCCGGCGGCGGTTTGTCGGGCCAGGTGGAAGAGTCACGCCCTAGGTCACGGGCGTGACTCTGGGCGTGTCGGGTTGAGTCGACACTCGTCGAGCGCAAAATGTCGAGTTGAAAATTCGTCGAGCGGGAAGCGCAGTCACGCCCCCGGTCACGGGCATGACTCTAGGCGTGTCGAGGGGGTCGACGATCGTCGAGCGGAAAGTCGTCGAGCGCGAATTTCGTCGAGCTGAATGGAGTGGTTACGACTTGGGTCACACCCCGTGTCGCGTGACACGGGCATGTCGACGGGCGTGTCAGCTAGGTCGACGATTGTTGAGCGCGATTTTGTCAATCTGGATGGTCACGGGCATGGGTCACGGGCGTGACTCGTGTGACACGGGCGTGACAAGGGCGTGTCACGCTATTTCTTCAACAAATTGTTCATTTATCGGGAATTTGACGTATCACGCCCTGGTCACGGGCGTGACCAATAGTACACGGGCGTGTACTTTGATTTTTTGACAATTTTTCCTGAAAAATTCAGGAAACAAAAATAATTCTAAGTTAGAAAATATTTACAAAAAGGAAGCAATTTATTAAGGAAAAACAACTAAAAATAACAAAAAGAAACTAATACGTCTTATTTAATGTATATAAAAACACGTATATTTACAACTCATCAAATACCGCCATACTAAAGCTTTTGCTATTCCAGAGCAAAAGTTGGAGATGAACTTATAATGAATTAAGGAAATCCTAAGTTTATCTACCGCTTGACTTAATTGAAAGAAAAATCAAAATGAATATCCGGGGTATACGAGTTAAATCCTAAATTATGCCAAAACTTTAAATAAAGGATGAAATTCAGCAAAAGACTTCTCGTTATAAGCAAATAGATAGCAAAAATTTTATTTGTGAGGCTAACAAAAATAGATTGGATTTATGAAACTGTAGCTTGGAAAAAATTAAAGGAAATAATTTAACTTACAAATTATGCTCTCAAAAAGATTTTAAAAATAAATCTAGAATTATTTGAATTTGGCGGAGGGAGATATCGTGGTATATGAAGAAGGCTTAGAATTTTTAGAGGCGAGGGTATTATTTTTTTTCGCTCGAACCTCTAATGATTTTTTTTTTCGAATATGGATGTTAGGAAAACAAAATCTTATTTTCCATTACATAATTTTTTTTACAATCTTAATAATAATCCAATGTATATGTATGTGAGTAATGAATTTTATCCTCTTATTCCGTAACATATAATCTTTTCAAATATTGGATGCCTATGTTTACGGATCGAAATCTTATTCCCATTTACATAGGATCTTTTAAGATCGAAATCATGTCAAGTGTTACATGAAAAAAAAATGATAGATTTTTTTCAAAAATAAAACTTGATTTAAAAAAAAACTTTTCAGAGCAACCTTTATAAATTAAACATTCCTAAATTTCAAAAAAAAAGCTTGGAGTTATCATAACTTGAAATCTAAGATCGTTATTTTCTAACAAAATATATGTGCAACTATTTAGATAAGTAGAAGTGATTTTGAAAACAGGTCTCTACCTAAATAAAAAAAACATATTTTTTTTTTAAAACTTAACCCCAGATATCTAAATCTATCGATCTCCAATTAATACGAATAGTAAGCAAAGAATAACTAAAAGTCACTTATAAATTAACTCGTAACTATATTTTTGGAGAGCGAAAAGGGTTAAGAATTGAGATATTCAAATTATTCGTTACATAATTAACAATACATTTTTTTTTTGATTTTTAGGGTTTTTATCTTTTTTTTTAATTTGTGATTATCAACTTTTTTGAATTTTTGTTTATCATCTTTTTAGGATTTTGGATTTTCAAATTTTTTTTGATGTTTTAGTTTTTTTTTATCAAATTATTTACAAAATTTTACAAAGTAAACAAATTTTTTTTTGACTTTTTAGTTATTGGCCCACGAACAGACTCTTATTAAGGTGGTTGCTTCGATGAGTCGAATGCCGCGGGCTTGCTAAAAAGCGATTTTTTTAAAAAATAAGAAGAGTGGGGGAGGAAAGAGAAAGATTTAAAAATATTTACAAAGTAAAAAAAAATATTTTTTTTGTTTGAATTTTTGTTTTGTTTTATGGATTTTTTTAGATTTTTGATTATAAAAACAAAAAACAACAAAAAATTTTTTGAGGTTTTACTTTTTGCAATTTTTTTGTATTTTTGATGATTTTTGTTATAATTGCAGAATATAAAAGTGCAGAAATAGAAAAATAAGAAAACACACCCTCATACTTAAATCCAACATTGTCTCCAATGTTGCAATCTAAGTATGTGGAACAGTAATATACAAAATGAAATATGGACAAAAAGAAAAAGGAAGGTAGAAGCTTCCCTAAGACGAGTTCGCGGAGGCCCATATGTAACCCTGCATTATTAAAAAGAAATAGCAAAAAAGAGAACAACCAAAACAATAAACTCAGCGAAAAGGTTGCGGGTGGTAGGGGGCAAGTGTGTGTGACTCGAAGCTAACGTCTTAGCTATATGAGCGCTATAGAAATGCGGACCCCTAGCGTGCACAAGAGTGTAAAGTGCCGAAGCGACAAAAAAAATTTTATTTATTGCGAGTGTTGTTTTTTTAATAAAAGAACAAAATATATACGAGAATTTTTTGTGATGTTTTTTTTAAGATTTATAGATTTTTTAGATTTTTAGTATAGTTTTTAATTTTTTAAGTTTTTTAGAGTTTTTAAACTTTTAAGGTTTATAGTTTTTCAAGTTTTTAGAGTTTTTTGATTTTTTTTAGTTAGTTTTTTTTTTCGAAACGACGTCATGTCAATTTTTGTGTTTTTATTGATAATAATAATATAATAATAATTTTGTTAAGTTTGTTTTTTTTTGTTGTTTTTTTAAAGTAGTTTATTATTATTATTATTATTAGTAGGTTTTTTTTGTTGGCCATTTGTAATTTTTTTTGATATTTATGTATATAGTTAAAATTAATAGATCTCCAGAATTCAAAATAACGACTCAAAAAATTTATCTGTCTCAATGCTCTTCGATACTGAGTGCTAAGAACGTTAGCCACTCATCAGAATGGGTACGGCAACGATTGAAAGCAATAAAAAGAAAGCAGTAAATAAAGCGATAAAGAAAGCAGTAAAGGGAAAGCAGTAAATTGCAAGTCCTACTCAAACGAGTAGGACTGAAATGAAAGCAGGAAAATTGCAAGTCCCGGCTCAAATGAGTGGGCGGGACAAAATAAAGCGAGTCCTACTCAAACGAGTAGGAAAAAATAAATGCATCCACGCACGCACTCTACTGAAAATTAAACACACACACAGACCTGTCATTTAACTCGAATGAGTAGGTAGTAAATAAATGCTAGTACAAATACTACTCAAATTATTACAGACAAATAACGACCTTCCATTTAACTCAAATGAGTAGGAGGTAAATAAAATCCTGTCATTTAACTCCTAGCGAGTAGGCGGAAATAAATACTAACACTCACGCACTCTACTTGAAAGTAAAACACACGCACACAAATCCTACTCAAACGAGTAGGAGAAATTAAACCACGCCATTTAACCCTTAACGAGTAGGCAAAAATAAATGCAATGCACGCACACACTCTACAGAATTGAAAGAAATCAATTTAAACTAACTCATACACGCACGCACACGTACAAAAAAATAGGAAAAACAAAGTGACTGAAAAATTAAAACAACATTTCTACCGCTAGAATGTAGTAGAATTGAATAAAAAGTGAAAATAAAATTTAAAAGAGCAAAAGTTTTTGCAAATAAACGAAAAGTGCAAGTGCTCGAAAAATTGAAATGAATACATTTCTACCGATAGAATGCAGTAGAAATGCATAAAATGAAGAAATAAAATTTAAACGGGCAAAAAGTTTTTGAAAATAAAAGTGAAAATGAAGTGTTTGAAAAATTAAAACGACTATATATATGTTCCTATAACTCCGCAAAAGTGGTTAAAAAGTGAAAATTAAGTAAAAAGGACAAAAAGTTTTACGACCTAAAAGGAAAATCTAAGTTGGTGAAAAATCAAAAACCACTTTGAAAATGCTTTTACAGGTTTATAGGAATGCATAAAAAGCTAGAAAAAGCCTAAGTCTAACCAAAACTAAGTAAGAAATAACTAAGTATAATAACATGAAAATTAATCTCATACACACACACACACACACGGAAGAGAACAAAAATAATGTTAAAACAAAATAAAAGAAATAAGATTGCATAAGAGAGGCTTAGATCCATTCCAAAACCACATAAAGAGACAAAAATCTAAACATTTATTAAGCTAAAACGAGAGTTACAGAAGGCTAAAAACAAATATAAGAGAGGGGGAGAAAGTAACTTTACATAGCTTGGAAATGCATCTAACAGCCGGCCCCTATACAAAATGGTACCAAAAAGTGGAACATCAACTCAAAACAGAAGGGTTCAATTTATAGACAAAAAATTTCATCGGACACGCCCTCCGACACGGGCGTATCAGGGAGCATGTCAGCAATATTTAACAACTGAATTCGGTGAAGTGACGGATTTGACGACGATTTGACTTTGCGGCTGGAAATGTGTCGGGGGCGTGACATTGGGCGTGTCGTTCGGCGATTGATGGCGTTGTTGACTTCAGAGGATCGCTGGCGGCAGTTTGTCGGGCCAGGTGGAAGAGTCACGCCATAGGTCACGGGCGTGACTCTGGGCGTGTCGGGTTGAGTCGACACTTGTCGAGCGCAAAATGTCGAGTTCAAAATTCGTCGAGCGGGAAGTGCAGTCACGCCCCCGGTCACGGGTATGACTCTGGGCGTGTCGAGGGGGTCGACGATCGTCGAGCGGAAAGTCATCTAGCGCGAATTTCGTCGAGCTGAATGGAGTTGTCACGGCTTGGGTCACGCCCCGTGTCACGTGACACGGGCGTGTCGACGGGCGTGTCAGCTGGGTCGACGATCGTTGAGCGCGATTTCGTCGATCTGGATGGTCACGGGCATGGGTCACGGGCGTGACTCGGGTGACACGGGCGTGACAAGGGCGTGTCACGCTATTTCTTCAACAAATTGTTCATTTATCGGGAATTTGACGTATCACGCCCTGGTCACGGGCGTGACCAACAGTACACGGGCGTGTCCTTTGATTTTTTGACAATTTTTCCTGAAAAATTCAGGAAACAAAAAAAACTCTAAGTTAGAAAATATTTACAAAAAGGAAGCAATTTATTAAGGAAAAACAACTAAAAATAACAAAAAAAACTAATACGTCTTATTTAATGTATATAAAAACACGTATATTTACAACTCATCAGAACTCCAATTTACTTTGGCTCAAGATATCAAATCTATCAGATTTGAAGTAAATCAGCATAAAAAAGAGCTGACAGATTGCTTCCATAAGGGATGTAATGCTGTAGTTTATTTAGCCAAACAGCAAGTGGAAGCCAAAACACAGATAGATGCTATAGCAATCAAACAAGGCTATGTTTTGGAAAATCAAATAAGAATGAATGACAATCTTACTAAATCTCATAATATGATTGTCACAGAACTTAAGAATACAGCAACTGCTTTAACTGCAAACATTGCTAAAGAAAAGGCTGAGTTTGATAAACTTCTCAAAGCAAATTTGACTAATATTAGCACTGCTTTTCAAGACTCTCAAAAGGTAATTTTTGATCAGCTGCTGAAGTTCAGAGCATTCTATAAAGAAGGAACAAATTATCTAGCTAATCAGATAAGGTTCAAAAATGATGATCTAAGAGACCATGCTGAAAGAGAAGTCATAAAGGGGGAGAGATTGTTAGTCAATGCATGCTCTGAACATGCTAAATGGATAACTAATACTATCAGAGCCACTCTTGGATATCCACCCCTGTGTGATGATGACAACACAGCTGAGTCAGGCATTCAAGCTGCTTACAATGAAGGGGCTCAGCAGGAAGTGGCTCAAATCATTTATCCACTTACTGACTTTGAAGGCATTCAAGATATTGTTCAACAAATGTACAGTCCTCCATAGGAGGTTCAGAATGTGGTTTTTGAGAAAGTTGAGATGTCTGAAGCAGCCTTGAAAAGAGAGAAAGAAGCTCAACTTTCTAAGAAAAGGTTTAGAGAGCAGGCTGAACTAAACTGATTTTGAAAAATAGAGTCCTACTTCCAGGAATATAATTCTCACTGCCTGGCAAGTAGTTAAAGATAAAATGCATGATAGAGGCAAGTGGTACTCAGAATAAGAATGGAGTAATTATCAGAAGAGGCAAGATGCCATATTTTAGTTTAAAAGGGATCTCAAAGCTGGAAAGATACTTGCTACTGTTTTGGAGCTAAGCAAATACTTTCCAAAGGCTTATCATTATTTTGAAAGGCAAAAGGGTAAGGTTGAAGAACTCAAGAAGAAGGATCTTAATGGAAAGAAGCCAGCTGAAGACACTGAAGCTAGTGTACAAGTAAGGATTCAGTCTGGCAAAGACATTGTAATCAAGGAGCCTGATCAGCCCTAGAATAGATTGACTAGATTTTAGAACTTTGTAATCTTTAGTTTTAAAATCTATGTAATCTGTGTTCAGAAACTTTTTGTAGTTAAACAAAACAGTGATTCATGTTCTCTATATGTTATCATATTTTGTGATGATATTATGCTGGTTTTATTTATATATTAACATATCTGAATAATGCTCTTATACATCATAATCTTTGTTTTATTATAAGTGATGTATATCATTGACTAAGGGTTATGACTTCTCCAAATAAGGGGAGATTGTTGGGTACATTGAAATATGTGTACCAGATTTAAAGAATCCTCGCCTAACTCAATGATATTCATCAAGGTGTATTTGATGTGGTGTTGAGTTTCCATGTGAAGGTTAAGGAAATGAAAGAAAATTTTCTAAGTACAAGTGTCGACACTTGAGAAGAATTATGTCAACACATGGGAAAGGCTGTGTCGACACCAAGAGCCAGCTTGTGTCGACACACAAAGATTCTGTCGAAAAGGACTGTGTCGACACCAGGAGCCAGCTTGTGTCAACACACAGAGATTCTGTTGACAAAGACTGTGTCGACACCAGGAGCCAGCTTGTGTCGACACACAGAACTTATGTAGACACACAGAGATTCTGTCAACAAAGACTGTGTCGACATCAGGAGCCAATTTGTATCGACTCACGGGACTTGTGTCGACACACATAGATTTTGTCGACAACAACTGTGTCGACACACAGGACTTGTGTCGACACACAGAAAGCTCAGTCAACAACAACTATGTCGACACAAAGGACTTGTGTCGACACACACCAGAAATTTTGTTGAAGTAAACTATGTCAAGACAAGAAGTGATTGTGTCAACACACAGGACTTGTGTCGACACATTCTGCATAAGCTATGTCAAGAAGATAAAGAAGTGATGTGTCGACATTATGCAAGCTGTGTTGACATCACCATGGATTGTGTCTACAAATGAACTATTTATGTCGACACATTTGCAGTTTTGTCTCAACACTTTGCTGCTGAGCTGAAGTTCATTGAAGTATCAGATATAATGACTGGAGACTTGACACCTTTCATGATCAAGACAGCTATTGTTTCTCTCAGAGCTGTCAGAAGGTCGTTATGAACCAGATCAGCCGGTAACCTCGAATGAAGCCTATATAAAGATGTGTTCTATCATCAGATAGAACAAGTCCAATGCTGGAAGAATCCAAGGAGAGAAAAAGCCAATAATAGGGAGAGAAGTCTTCATCCAGAGAGGGCAGATCCTGAACAATCTACAAGAAGAAATCAAAACCACATCTGATTAAGAAGAATCTGGATTGAGGATCATCTCCAACTTCAAGAATATCAACATTACTTTGTTCAGATTCAAGAAGCTTTGAAGAAGCTAAGACAGGTTGATTCTAGAGTGGTCAGATCTATCAAGAATTGATCAAGAAGCCTTCACCCTTTCTCTCTCTATCTGGGTGAAGGAATTATTCTCTTTATTTTCAATTTTTGTAGGATCTTTTATAAATCTGAGTGTAGGAGGATTATTCCTCTGAGTTGTAAGCCTAAATTTATAAAGGCTAAGGTAGGGTTGAGTGCCTGAGGTAGGAGATTAATTTCTCTGAGTTATAGGCCCGAGAATAGGCTGAGGTAGGGCTTAATTGCCTGAGCTGTAGGAGTGTGGACTCACTCTGAGGTAAGATTCTCTGGGAGGATCTGAGTTGTAGGAATTGCTGAATTCTGAGCTGTAGGGACCTTTCAAGGTTCTGAGTTGTAAGATCTGCGGATCTGAGAAGGAAGAAGGAAGTTAGGCCGAATCTAGTACACTGCTAGATATGCGAAAGGGGAAAGTGGATGTACACATCACTTGGGAAACCACTATAAAACTGTGTGTCATATGTGTTGCTGTGTTGTTTATTCTGTACTGTGAACTGTGCTGTGCTGAATAATCTGTTATCTAACAGTAAAAATATTATCTGCCTTAAGAAAAATAATTGAACCTATTCACCCCTCTCTAGGTGTTTAGGACATCTTGAAACCAAATCTTTCACAGGACACTCACCCTTTGGTGGGCACGAGTCCTCTTGCCGATCCTGGCAGCCTTCCACAAGTGCATGTTGAGTTGTCCACATTCACACTGCTGATCTGTCCCTTTATCTCTCGAATTGACCTCTCATTGTTCACTATAACTACTTCCTTCGGGGGTACCGTCTTGGCCGCTCTGCCACTAAAATCGCTGGTTCGTGAGTCTATGTGTGATCTCACATTCACCTCGATCACCCGGACAAAAAGTACTCTTAGCATCTCCATCCCTGCCACTGTTCAATTTATTGACCAGGTTGCCTCTTGCCCATATCTTGAGAATTCGCTCACACTTCCCCTTAGCAATTCTTTTCATGGACGGCCAAGTCCATCCCTCCAGCATCTGAGGAAAGAAATCGACGCCTTACTCGGTTAATTAGGGCATTCACCATCATTATCTTATTAAACTTGTTTTAATTCTTGCGACTCTAACCTGTCCATATAAACATAAAACCTCTGAGGCTAAAGAGTCATATGTTGTGGGGTCCTACTCGCCACCTCCCTCCCCCGATGTGATTGAGGACTTCCTTGGTGACTGTGGGTATTGTATCCATAATAACCTTGATTTGAAGAAGGGTCGCATTAAGCTAAGATGAATTGGGTCTGTATGTGATGCACTGTTTTAGGTATGTACTTGCAGGTCTACATTGCTAAGTACACACTAATGTTAGGTTACAGTGGGTCAGTAAACACATGACTATAAAATGTAATCCTTCATTATATAGGTCAATGTGTTGACTCATGTGTAATCTCTCTATTGGGGTGTACTTCTATCCCAAGTGCATGAGGAGGATCAAGTAAGGAGAAAGACTTAGATTCAGAAGATCGAAAATTTTACCAAAGTAAAATTCGTCGAGTATTGTAAGGGATATCCGTCGAATTCGTCGAGTATACTCATTGACACTCGTCGAATTCGTCAAATATACTTACTAGCACCCATCGAATTCATCACATGTACTTGTGGTAGAAAATCTGAGAGTGAAAAAACAGTTAAGTAAAATTTGTCGGCTATCATCAAGTATACTCGCAGAATTCATCGAATGTATCTAACGATACTCGCCAAATTCATCAAACATACATATCGATACTCACTGAATTCGTCGAATCATCTCGATGCTACTTCTCTGGTTTTTCTAAGGAATTTTCGTCAAGTGCGTTGAGTGCGTCAATGATGTCGAGTGCGTCGACTGCATCGATGGTGTCATGTGCATCGAGTGAGTCGATGGCATCAAGTGTGTCGAGTGCATCGACTGTGTCGATGGCGTCGCGTGCATCGACAGTGTCGAGTACGTCGAGTGCGCCGTGTCATCCAGCCGGTACTCGTCGAATTCGTCGAGTATGACTTCAGCATGGAGTTGAGTGGCTATCTGGTTTGAGATGAATTTCTCTAATTAAATTTCGTCGAATATCACTACTAGTTCTGCGAGTATACTTAGATATACTCGACGATACTCGACGAAAATGACGGGTTATTTTTCAGTCTGTTTTCAAATTTCGGCTCGGGTTGAACGACGACCATGTACAATAATATTTGGTCTTTGTTTTGGAATTTCTTTTATTGTCGTTATTATTGAGGGTCTCTATAAATACTTAGGGTTGATTTTTCATCAACCCTAATAGCGGTAATTATCCAAAATTCAAAATCATAAAAATTCCAAAAGTGAAACCGTCGGCTCCTATACGACTTACGACTTTCTTTCCGCCGACACAAGCAGTGCTCGATTCGATCTTCCTCTTCTGATTCGGCTGGATCTTTGCATTCTGAAGATCTCTATTCCTTCAGATCTAGCCATTTCGAGATTCAAGATTCAAATTCTTTAAGGTTTATGATTCTACCATGTTCTCCAAGTTTCTCAACTTCTACCTAAACAAAGAACGACGGATAGAAGACTTCAGGTCTGGTCAAGATTATTTGTAAAACTTTTGTGTAATATTCTTTTACATTTGTAGGAGATTTATCTCCGAGTTGTAGATCCGTTTATGGATCGAGTTATAGATCTGTTTTTGTATCGAGTTGTAGATTCATTTCTGGATTGAGTGCTAGGAGAGGTTGTTCTCCGAGTGGTAGGAGTTGCGGATCCGAGTTGAAAGATTTGTTGAAATCTGAGAAAGGTGACGTAGATGAATCTAACCCTTCATGGTAGATAGGCGAGGCGGGATAGTGGATGTACCAAATATGGAGAACCACTATAAATCTCTATGTTTTGTGTGTTCTCAATTATTTAAAGTATTTTTATTTCACAAAAATACACAGACATCGCCTATTCACCCCCCTCTAGGTGATTTAGGTAGATTCTAGATAGTTTCAGTTACCCGAGCGACCCTGTGGAGATGAAAAGGATAATGACCAACATTCTCTGGAAATACGGGCTCATGCTGCCCGAGATCGAGGAGGGAAGTGCTACCAGTGAAGCCAAGACGAAGCAGAGATTATGTGCACTAAAAAATGATTACACATTGCTGGCTGACGGGGTACGACGAGGAGCAGATGGTGAGGAAACATCTCCTGCGACACATATTGAGTAAATCAAAGACTACATGAGCGACGTGCAACTGGAGCTCAATGCTGTATGCGAGTACAACAATCCTCTCCGACAACCTAGGGCAGGGACACAAGGACGGGTGGGATGGAAATGACTCCAGTTCTGAGCCTACCAACACTCGCTACCGCCCTTTTCTTCTAACTCTCTCCCTTCTCTCTTATATTAAGTATTGAGATGTTTGTATCGTTTTTATTTGAACTTGCTTCAAACATTGGGATGTGAGATAATAACGTGAACTCACCTGGCGAGTTCTATTAATCTTGACTTTGTGTGGCACGTGCACTCACACGCGATAAGCCTAGCCTTGCACGAGTGCAACAATCTGCTTTCTATGCTTTTCTCTTTCTTAATTACTATGGTGACATGATTATTAGACTCGCCGGCGATTGGGGGGAGGTCTTACTGGGTCGGCCAAAGGTGGAGGCGAGGGGTCATGACTTAGCTATCCGCACCCCCTCCCATCCCTTAATTATTCAAAACTGTTTTTATAAATAGCCCCCCCTTTCATCATACACTTTAACTAGTGCATTTTTTTTACCTTTCATGGTTCTGCCGTTGCTCATTCTTAGGACCCACCAACTTGGCACTCGCGTTCCTTGCTTTATTGTTATGGGTGGTGATGAGGAGTCTACAAACAATCAGATGAAGTGCACCAAATAGGTTGTTGAGCACCCATTCCTTGACAGTTACCTGTTTGCGGCGAAGTATCTCGCATTCATGGCCGACTATATCCCACCAAGTTTCATTGCTCACCCACCCAGGAAGACTGAGGCGGTCAACACATTTTATGAGGATGAACTTGCCTTCCCCATCTCGTATTTGAGGTGTGGTTGTGCCTTCCCCTATGTCCGGAAGTGCCCAAGTCATTACATGTTTTGGGGTCATCCCGACGTACCTTAATACTAATGCAATCGCCATGCTGGTCGCATTCTCGTGTTTCATGCGCTAGTGGAGGATCAAGTTTACCTCCTTGTCTTCCATGAGTTGTTCATTTACAGGGCCACCACTGCCGACATTGACTTCATCTCCAGCTCAAACTTCAAATTCTGCGAGAAGGCCAACAAGAATAATCATTGGATAGACGAGTTTGTGTTAGTCATGGGAAACCTCGACAACATCCACTACTCACCCATCCAACAAGATGAGGTGACATATTGCTCCCCACTTGTGGAGGTCCAAGATGCGATCCTTCATAAGTTTTTCTTGAACAAGAACTTTGAGGTCACCTACTTGAGGAGGAACATCGACTCTCTCCTCCCGATGCTCTTTGGTAAAGGTAATCTCATTCTTCTCCTCTTCCGGATCTCGCTTACTTTGACCTTTTTTCTCTCAATGTTGTGGTTATAACGATGCAAGGGAGAGACTTATCCCAGTGAACCCTCCATATGTGAGTACTAGGATCCCGACTACTCAGCTCGCTGGCATAAAGTGGTCATAACGACATGCAGTAGTGAGCCTGATACATCCGCTTCCCATAGTGGTAAGAAGTGGGTCGCACTTATTGACCTTGACTCACCCACATCCTCAACCCCACCAAAGAAGCAGAAGAACTTGACAGCATCCAAGGACATGCGAGTCGAGAAGGATCCTTAGGAGGAAAGTCAGGCCGGGTGCATCCCAACATCGGCCTAGGCCAAAAGGCTGTGGATAGTTCTGGCAAGCCGATCGTCCATTGGGATGAGAAGGATAACATGATTTCCATCTCCACGCTCTTTACTTTATGGTCAGAGCGGCAACCTCCCAGCGGTCACACCTACACCCTAGACTTTAGGCTCTATGTGTGGGAGTACTCGAGGACCTATGATGCGGCAACCACACAGAGGCTAGCCCATTAAATTGCGCGAATATAGCTGTATGCTCTTGATTTTTAGAATATGACATCGCGCCGTCGAATCAGCCTCTCTAGGAAGTAGGACAAGGCTGAGACAGCGCGAGAGCTTGCGAGAAATGAGGCAAAGGCCCTTTAGGAAGGATAGAAATTGCCAAGAAGCTCCTTGCGAAGAATTTTGGTGGGGTGGTAAATGTTGTCTACTTGGGATGTTTAAGTTATCACTTTTTATTTTTACCAAGCCCGCCTCTTCTCTTGCCGCTGATGTGTTATCACCGTGACCATGTGATCATCCTACGCAGTCTGTTCTGTCCTTGGTCGTTGCAACTTCTCTTCTCGTGCGGTCTCTTCTTTGTTTGTTATTTTCTTGGTGTCTAGTTCTCTCTGGCTTCTCTTAATACTGTGCGATTTGAGTCTATGCCTCTCTCTTTCTCTTGACCACAAGCTATCTATGACTTGTTTGCCATTCTGTTGGGTTTGGCTTCTCTCCTTGGTCGCACGGGTTCTTTGCTCCTTTTGAGATGGTTTCTCTTCTCTCCTCTACAGCTCGTGCTCTTGTGGTATCCTCTGATAAGTGACTTATTGACTCTGGTGCCACTTGTCACATGACTGACAACTCTCGTTTATTCTCCTCTTTGCTAATCAGAATAGGTTGTCTCCTGTTGTTATTATAGATGGGACTTCTGCTCCTGTACATAGTATTGGCATTGTTCATCTCTCTCCATCTTCGCTGCTTATGGACATTCTCTATGTCCCCACTTTCTCGTACAATTTACTCTTTGTTCATGCTCTCTGCACTCAGTTAAATTGCACGGTTACTTTTACTGGCTCCACTTGTTCTTTCTCTAGTTCTATCTTCAGATCTTCGATAGTTACAAGGACTACAAGTGGTGGCCTTTTCATTCTTGACTACGACATTGCTCTTTCTGCTTCTTCATCTCTTCAGCAATGGCATCGTCATCTTGGTCATCCTCCTTCTCGCCCCATTCATCAAATTTTCCCAGACCATCCTTCAGAGGGTTTTTCTTTGAATTGTGAAGCCTGTCAGTTTGGTAAACATCATCGCTCTTCTTTCCTAGCTTGGACGGGATGCAGTTCTTTGTATCCCTTTGAACTTGTTCATTCTGATATCTGGGGTCCTTCTCCTACTGCCACTGTTGGTAGAGGAAGCTTGTACTTTGTTACGTTTATTGATGATTTTTCCAGGTGCACTTGGCTGTATCTATTGAAAGAACGTCCAGAGCTATATTCTATGTTTATTGCTTTTTATAATGAGATATCCACACAATTTCATATGCCAATTCAGGTTCTTTGTACTGATAATGACAATTCTCTAATTTTTGTGCGAGCCATAGCTTGATTCATCAAACTACTTGTCCTTATACCTCTCAAAAGAATGATGTTGTAGAACACATGAATCACCATCTCCTGGATGTTGCTCGCAGCCTTTGTTTACAAATGAATGTTTCTCGGTCTTATTGAGTCCATGTTGTTTTCCTTTCTTACTATCTCATAAAACGTATTCCTTCATCTGTTCTTCAAGGCAAGACTACATTTTCTTTTTTGTAACATGAGGCTGAGCCATTCACTTTACCTCTTAAGATTTTTGGCTGTACAACATTTGTTCACATACCTTCTCATAGTTGTAACAAACTTTCTCCCCATTATTATTAACCCCAAAATTGTCGATCCTTCCCAAGGCATCCAGCTTGCTTGTTGCGGCCTGCTCTGGGTCCTTCCTGGGGGTCGCGACGCCTTAGGATGGGTGGATAGGCTTTTCTGTCCGCTCAGTCCGCACGGCTTGGGTGGTCTCAGCTGTCTGACTGCCCAGGCCGCACATTGTTCCCTTGGTCAGCAGGGGCTGCAGACTGCTTCTTCAGTCCGCACCAGCAGGCCGCGCACCTTGTCAGCTAAACCGCAGGTTTGTCAACAGGTCCCCGTTTAACGGGCTCGGATGTATATCCGCCTAGACCGCCACAACGTCAAGCGGCCTGCCTCTAGGCCGCACACCTTCACCAGCGTCGATAACCCTCCAGCTCGCCGCATAGCCAGATTGGCGACCTAACCCCAGGCCACCAGCCAGCTACCCCTATTTCCACCTCGCCAAAACGCGCGACATGACTTGTCAGTCCGACAGGTCGCCCATCCCTTGTCACCCAGTAGGTGGGGCAAGTTCTATTCAATAGTGGCGGACTCCAGCAGCATGAGCAGCCAGCCTCTTCAGCCCGCCTAAGGAGAGCGGACGCTCCAGCCCTTTGGCTACCCGCAGAGATCAGCGGACATGTCCAGTTCACAGTGAGTTGGGCAGACTTGAAGTGCAATCAAACATTCCAGTCCGCCTACGTTGATGGACCCCAGCTCCAGCTTCTCAGAAGCAGGAGGCATCTTCATTCAATAGCATCAGTGGACTCAGCTTGTCAACAACAGCGGACTCAGCGAATTCGCTATGCAGCCCGTCTTTCCTCAGCCCCCAGCATCTACCTCCCTAGTAGCAGGCGGATATCCCTCAGCCCGCATAGTCTTGGCGCGGGCTCGATCAGTAGGCGCGGACGCCTCCAAGTCCGCCAGGCAGCAGAATCACCACCAGAAGGCAGTCCAAGACCGCAGAACCTCGTGCGGACTCTGAGGACTCGGCAGATATCCCTCAGCTCGCACCCTTAGAGCGTGCTTAATCAGCTCAACAGGGGCGGACTCATTGCGTAGTCCGCCACTCAGCCTGCACCCGATTCTTCCTAGCAACGGGCGGATAGTCCCTCACCCCGCACAATCTTGGCGCGGGCTCGATCAGCTCATTTCGGGTGGACTCCTCTCAGTCCGCCACTAGTAGGCACAGACTCTTCCCAGTCCGCCGTAAGCAGGACCAGTTCAAGAAGCCAGTTCCAGTCTGCGTGGCCTTTTGTGGACTCGGCGGACTCCATCCTCTTCTCGCACAAGTTACCGTCTCACCGGGGGTAACGTCACCGAAAGCCGTTACCTCCTTGGGCCTATAAATAGACCCCCATGCCTCTCATTTGAGGACAGGCTCATTGGTGGGCCAAAACCCGAACAGGCAAGCGTACCTGTCGAATTGTAGTACCAAGGTCGTATTTAAACACGGGGTTGTCAAGTACTTCTACTCGCGCTTTAACTATTATCCTACCGGAAAATTAAAGGGATTTGAGAATTTTTTAAGAAGCAAAAGGAACGATAAATTCGAGACGAAAACTTATATAAAAAAGGCTAGCATTCGATCATTGATTCACCATGAAATGAAATGAGAAAATAAAAGGCATAGTTTTAAATTTGCAAATCCAACTTGGCCGTGACGGATCCGAAAATAAGACAAAATCTCGCTAGAGCATTAAGTCTCCTAACTTATAGACTTTTCGATCGAAATCTCTTTACAAACCGAAAAAGCCTAAAGTTGCATTATCGAGGTGATCCGCACTATTGGATTTGACTCCAATCCGGAGGATTTACGTCGTCCTATCTCTAGGGTTGCGTTCAACTCCTTCCTTCTTTGAGTGATCTTTCACATCCACGAGCCTCTCGGCTACTCGAATATGAGATCATAAGCCTACTACCGTATACCGGAAATACGGAGTCGACACAAAATAAATCAAAGAAGGACCGAGTAGAATTACGCAAAAATAAAACTATGAAATAAAAATAATTCTCATTTCAAATCATGGATCCTCATGATCAAATGCTAAAAGAAGATTAGCTACGCATATTGCAAAAAGAAACAACGAAACAAATAGAAGAGAATTTCATTACTTGCAAATAAAAAGAGTGTACAAAATATTAAAAAGACTAGACTAGGCTATAAGGAAAGCTTGCACTAATTGAAAAGAAGAGATTACACTAATAAAGACTTGACAACATGTAAGCAAAAAGAAAGCACTCTCTTGAACTAGAACTTCACTTGCTCTCCAAAAAAATCTAACTCCCCAAAGCATGAGACCATGGTGCCCTTTTATAGATGAGGAGGGAAGATTCTAGAATGGAAAGAAGAAGAGGGGGCAAGGGGGGTGGCCGGCCATGTATATGGAGGAGTGCATGCATGGCATTTAATTAGGTGGAGAGAATTCATGCATGATATTAAATGAAGGAAGATACATTCATGCATATAAATTTAAAAGAAATGAAATACATATAAGAGGGGGGATGGATGGTAATAAAGAGTGGAGAAAAATAATAAAAAGGAGAGAGAGGAGGGAACATGCATGAATGTGGCTTAAATAAAGGAAAAAAAAAAGAAATAAAAAAGGGAGAGAAAGAGGGGTGGCCGGCCATATAGGGGGAAAATATTCATGTATGGCATTAAATGATGAGGGAGGGGAGAAAATGAGTGGCCGGCCATGTAAGGATGAAGTGGGCTGCACTATGTGGGCTTGGGAAGCTTGAAGAAGGGCTGAATACACCATATGGGCTTCAAGGAAAAGGGCCGGGCTGCTCCAAACTTCAAGGGCTGCATGTAGGGGGCTGCATTATGTAGAGGGGCTGCACCATAAGTGGCCGGGCTGCATCATGTGGGCTGTTTTGGTGGAAGAGGGCTGCTCCAATTGGGCTTTGAACCTACAAATAAAGCAAAATAAAACATTAGCTAATACAAATAAGACTAAACATATCATATCATACTATTGATTAATTATATTCATAACAAAATATAAGTAAACATAAAACATAAAACATGTACTAAAACTATAGATTTTTAAATCAAAACATAATAAAATAAAATTGCAACATAACAAGCAAATAAAACTATAATAAAACTAGGAATTATAATATCCTAACACAAAAAGACTTTAAGAAGAAATAAAACAAAACATGCATAAAAATACTTGAAACATATAATTAAACTAGGAATTTTGCATACTAAACTACCCCAAAAATGGTGACTAAAATAAGTCATCAAATTCCCCCATGCTAGAGTATTTGCTTGCCCTCAAGCAAATAAAGATGAAACTAGGGAAGGAAATAGAAAAATAAACAAAGCTAATTTAGGTTTCATAATTAAGAAAAACAAAACATGAAAAATTAAACTATCCTAATTCCTATGTTAACAACTAGTGGGGTGAGAAGTGCACAATAGAAAACTTGAAAGTGGAGACCTAAAAATATCATTAGAACATAAGAAAAGTCTACACATTTCTAAATCTTAAACACAAGGCATCCAAGATAAATGAAAATAAGGACAACAAAAAGTAGAGGTTCTAAATAAACGGCGCATTAACAAACTACTAGGTTGCTAGATAAACATTAACCCTAAGACACTCCAAGATAACCTCCAAAGAAATCCATCAATGATGGTGGCCATAGGCTTGTACGTTCACACTTTCTCCACTACGCGAAATTAAGTTCTAAGATCATTAGGACTTCTACTAGGCATTAAAACTTGGCTTAGGTAAATGATTAGGAAGTGGAATCAAAGATAAACATGAAAGTTTTAGGCACTAAACCAAGGTGAGCTCAAAAATAAATAAGGCATAATAACAAATGAGAAGTAATGAGAATGTCATTTCTCCAATATGAAACTACAACAAAAAGGCCATGAAATTTTTTCTTTTATAAACTTGGCCAAACACAAACTTTTTGCATTCATTTTTTTGATTTTGTAATGATATATATTTTTTTCTTTCTTTCTCAATTTTTTTTCTTTTGAATAACATTTGATAAGAAAGCTCCAAAAATAAGCTTGAGAATTTCCTATTCATTTCAAAGATTATACCCTTCCCAAAATAATTTTTAAGCTCAAATTTATAGTGCAAAAATAGGAAAGATATTTGGCTTTGGTGAATATAATGAAATGAAAGGTGGAGCTAAAAACAAAGAAAAAAGGAAAAGGCCCAAAATTGTTTTGCAAGGGTTTTGTTTTTGGTGGGCAAGAAAGGCTCAAACTATTCAAATGGTGGCCTAAATCATTTCTAAAGAACGTAAAAACGGCGCAAATGCTTCGAGAGTAGCTTGGTACAAGTTCTAGACACCAAGAAAGACTACCTCGCAAATGAAAAAGAGCTAATGATACCTAGCAACCATTCGTAAGCAACTAACCGAATAAAAAGACATAACTACAAATTGCTACTTATAACGTAAAAATCGGATGCCTATATTTAAGAAAAAGAAACTAGTAGAACTAAACTATGTTAAACTGATAAATTTAGAAAACCTATTCAGAGAAATCTAAATAGAACTAAGGAACCGCACGGGCCTACACATCACTAGAGGAAACATAAAAATAAAGATAGAAAATAATTTTAGGTTTTGTTTTTTCAAATAGATTTTAGCACAATTTTTTTTTTGATTTTTGTTTTTCTAATTTTTTTTTTGGGTTTTATATTTTATAATTTTTTGGATTTTAGATTTTGATGACATAAAATACTATACTAATATAAAACATAATTTTGTTTTTCCTTATGAAAGAAGAAGAACAAAAAAAGAAAAACCAAAAGACTACTAGACCCCCCCATGCTTAAATTCTTCATTGCCCTCAATGAAGAAAACATAAAGAAAAAGAGAAGGGGACTGAGAAGAAGAGAAAAAGAAAAATGCAGGAAAAGTAAATAAATAAGAACAGGACTTCCCCGGGTTCGTGAGATGAAGGCGGATGTCGCTCCCCCATGCTGGCTTTTTAGCGTACTTGATCGTCAGCAGGTATGACTTGATCCATCTGATATCAGCAGCGGCGGAACGGCGACCACGATCATGGACTTGATTGGCCTCCGGTAGAAAGAGCAAAATAGAAGAAAAATAGAAAGAGTCCATGGGCAGATGCCCGATAATGGTTTTTATTACAGTCATCCAAATAAAGGAGTTTCAGAATAATAATAATAAGTCCAAAAATAAAAAAAATGTCCCACACAAGATAATTGTTTAAGAGTCCAACACCAGATTCTCCTTTGCAGGAGACACATAATCATTAGAAAAATAAAGTTTAAGTCTACGGCCATTTACTTTAAAATCCCCCTATCGGGGTGCGAAAGTAACACAGTTCCATCATAAAAAACATCCTTGATCGTAAACGGTCCAGACCAACGAGATTTAGATTTTCCAAAGAAAATACGTAAACGTGAATTTAGAAGAAGAACCTGATCGCCTGGTTTAAAAATTTTATGCTGGCGGAAGTTCTTAACATGATAATTTTTTTCTGCAGGGTCAGGTGGTTTTTCAAAATAATTTGGCAAATTGTTATCATTTTCAAAAAAAAGATTTTGTTGTCCAAAATCAGAGTCATTTTCGAATGGTGCTTGTACGGACATAACAGTGTTTTCAAAAATAGTTGATGAGGGTCCAAAGGAAGAAGAAAAATCATTTGGAGGGAAATAGGAGTCTTCTTTTAAATCATCAATGAAAAAACAAGAGTCATCATTTTGTAAAGAGTTTTTCATCGATTTATTAATATCAAATATTACTTCCTCATCTCCTACATGCAGAAAAAGTTTTCCCTCACTCACATTTATAATTGCGCGAGCGGTGGCTAGGAAAGGTCGACCAAGGATAAGAGGGACCTCGATGTCCTCTTCAATATCGAGAATGACAAAATCCACCGGGAAGATGAATTTGTCGACCTTCACTAACACATCCTCAACGACTCCTAACGGATACTTAATCGAACGATCGGCTAACTGAATACTCATGCGCGTAGGGTTGAGAGTGCCCAATCCTAACTTCTTAAATAGTGAAAAAGGCATCAAATTGATGCTCGCTCCTAGATCTGCTAACGCATGTTTAACGAATAAATCACCAAAGACGCAAGGAATTGAAAAACTACCCGGATCGTTTATCTTTTTAGGTAGATTAGAATTTTTAATGACTGCCGAGCATTCTTCATTCAATGTTACATGCGATAAGTTTTCTAATTTCTTTTTGTTTGTTAATAAATCCTTAAGATATTTTGCATACTTAGGCATTTGACTAATCGCTTCATGAAATGGTAAATTAATATGAATTTGTTTAAATATTTCAAGAAAGCGTTGATATTGATTATCTAATTTTTCTTGCCTGAGTCGGGCCGGATAAGGGGGTGGCGGAAATTCCTTTATGATAAGCGGAGCATCATTCTGAACGTCATCATTAGAAAAAATAGAAATATCTTTTTCGTTATCTAAAGTAGATTTTTCATTTTCAAAATTTGTTTTATCATTTTCCGTAGGGGTAATTTCTTCCACAACAGGAGGGACAATCACCTTTGGCTCTTCCCTTGTGGTGGGCTCGTTAACAACTTTACCGCTCCGAAGGGAAATTGCATTTGCATGTTCCCTTGGGTTAGGCTCAGTGTTCGAGGGAAGAGTTCCAGGTGGTCTCTCGGAAAAGGCCTTAGCGAGTTGGCCGACTTGATTTTCTAAGTTTTTCATTGATCCTGTTAAACTTCTAATAGTGGCATCGTTCGAGCTTATATATTTAGCGAGGATCTCTTCCAAAGAGGAAGGTTTTTGAAAATTTTGTTGCGGAGGTGGTGGTGGTGTAAAATCGTGCGGTGGGCGTATGGCGTTAGCGTTATTACTCCACGAGAAATTTGGATGATTACGCCATCCGGGGTGATAAGAATTAGAAGAAGAAGAAAAACCAGGCGGAGAGGAAAAATTCGTAAAAGCAGAAAAATTGTTTGCAGAATTATTTTGAGCAGGCCTGGGTATGTTCCCCAGATAATCCACCTGCTCGGCAGCAGCAGCATTCACATTTTCATATACCTTAGCGGCGGAGGAAGCAGTCATCTCCGAAATCTTCTTGTTTAACATTTCCACTTGTAGCGCCAGTTGCGAAACCGAATCCACTTCATAGATACCTGCAGGTTTAGATGGGCGAGACCTGGACGAATTCCACTGATAAGTGTTCATCGCCATGTCCTCGATAAGCTCAAGAGCGGCTTCCGGAGTTTTGCGGTCTAAAGAACCAGCGGAAGCGGCATCTATCATTTGCTTTGTCTCTTGGTTTAGCCCATTATAAAATGTCTGAACCTGCAACCATACAGGCAGAGCATGATGTGGGCATCTTCTCAAAAGTTCTTTGAACCTCTCCAAGTGTCATAGAGGGTCTCAGAAGCAATTTGAGAATAAGAAGTGATATCATTTCTTAACTTAGCAGTTTTGGCGGGAGGGAAATATCTAGCAAGAAATTTTTCAATTAAAATGTTCCAAGTAGTGATTGAGCCTCTTGGAAGAGAACTCAACCACTGTTTGGCTTTAGTCCTTAAGGAGAAGGGGAAGAGTCTTAGCCTTATAGCATCATCTGAGACACCATTAATTTTAAAGGTGTCACAGATTTCAAGAAAATTAGCAATATGTAAGTTCGGATCTTCATCTTGTAATCCGTCGAACTGGACATATTGCTGCACCATTTGTATGATGCTAGGCTTAAGCTCGAAGTTATTGTTCGCAATGGCAGGTCGAACAATACTTGTTTCAGTCCCCTCCAGGTTGGGTCGAGCATAATCGGACATAGTCCTTTGCTGAGCCATTCCTGGGTTGGGATCTCCCATTTCAGAATAATTGCAATCCCCAAAGGAATCCTCAACCGCTGTTTGAGAAGTGGAAGCCCCGAATCGTAGTTGTCTCCGAAAGGAGCGTTCGATTTCTGGGTCCAAATCAACAAGTAGCGACGGATTCGCTCGGGTCATGCACTAGTGAAGAAAACGAGGGAAGATGAGAATAAAAGCTTGGAAAAAAAAAGAAAAAGAGGGAAAAGAAAGGAAAATTTTTTTTTAGTTTTGTTTTTTTTTTTTTTGAAAAAAAGATTTTTTTTTTTAGACGGCTTGGCTCTCGAACTTCCCGAGGACTACCCGGTGAAGGGTTCGCCCGGTACTAGGTAAAATGGTGGCGCTTAAAGCCCCTTACCCTTTTCGAGAGATTTTAGGTGGGGTAGAAATTAAAATGAGGTGGGTTGGTTATAAAAATTTAAATATATAAATTATAATTTTTTTGATTTTTTGGAGAAGTAATAGCGCAAGCGTTTTCAAAATATTGACGAAGAAAGCTCCTCGGCAACGGCGCCAAAAACTTGGTGGGCCAAAACCCGAACAGGCAAGCGTACCTGTCGAATTGTAGTACCAAGGTCGTATTTAAACACGGGGTTGTCAAGTACTTCTACTCGCGCTTTAACTATTATCCTACCGGAAAATTAAAGGGATTTGAGAATTTTTTAAGAAGCAAAAGGAACGATAAATTCGAGACGAAAACTTATATAAAAAAGGCTAGCATTCGATCATTGATTCACCATGAAATGAAATGAGAAAATAAAAGGCATAGTTTTAAATTTGCAAATCCAACTTGGCCGTGACGGATCCGAAAATAAGACAAAATCTCGCTAGAGCATTAAGTCTCCTAACTTATAGACTTTTCGATCGAAATCTCTTTACAAACCGAAAAAGCCTAAAGTTGCATTATCGAGGTGATCCGCACTATTGGATTTGACTCCAATCCGGAGGATTTACGTCGTCCTATCTCTAGGGTTGCGTTCAACTCCTTCCTTCTTTGAGTGATCTTTCACATCCACGAGCCTCTCGGCTACTCGAATATGAGATCATAAGCCTACTACCGTATACCGGAAATACGGAGTCGACACAAAATAAATCAAAGAAGGACCGAGTAGAATTACGCAAAATAAAACTATGAAATAAAAATAATTCTCATTTCAAATCATGGATCCTCATGATCAAATGCTAAAAGAAGATTAGCTACGCATATTGCAAAAAGAAACAACGAAACAAATAGAAGAGAATTTCATTACTTGCAAATAAAAAGAGTGTACAAAATATTAAAAAGACTAGACTAGGCTATAAGGAAAGCTTGCACTAATTGAAAAGAAGAGATTACACTAATAAAGACTTGACAACATGTAAGCAAAAAGAAAGCACTCTCTTGAACTAGAACTTCACTTGCTCTCCAAAAAAAATCTAACTCCCCAAAGCATGAGACCATGGTGCCCTTTTATAGATGAGGAGGGAAGATTCTAGAATGGAAAGAAGAAGAGGGGGCAAGGGGGGTGGCCGGCCATGTATATGGAGGAGTGCATGCATGGCATTTAATTAGGTGGAGAGAATTCATGCATGATATTAAATGAAGGAAGATACATTCATGCATATAAATTTAAAAGAAATGAAATACATATAAGAGGGGGGATGGATGGTAATAAAGAGTGGAGAAAAATAATAAAAAGGAGAGAGAGGAGGGAACATGCATGAATGTGGCTTAAATAAAGGAAAAAAAAAAGAAATAAAAAAGGGAGAGAAAGAGGGGTGGCCGGCCATATAGGGGGAAAATATTCATGTATGGCATTAAATGATGAGGGAGGGGAGAAAATGAGTGGCCGGCCATGTAAGGATGAAGTGGGCTGCACTATGTGGGCTTGGGAAGCTTGAAGAAGGGCTGAATACACCATATGGGCTTCAAGGAAAAGGGCCGGGCTGCTCCAAACTTCAAGGGCTGCATGTAGGGGGCTGCATTATGTAGAGGGGCTGCACCATAAGTGGCCGGGCTGCATCATGTGGGCTGTTTTGGTGGAAGAGGGCTGCTCCAATTGGGCTTTGAACCTACAAATAAAGCAAAATAAAACATTAGCTAATACAAATAAGACTAAACATATCATATCATACTATTGATTAATTATATTCATAACAAAATATAAGTAAACATAAAACATGTACTAAAACTATAGATTTTTAAATCAAAACATAATAAAATAAAATTGCAACATAACAAGCAAATAAAACTATAATAAAACTAGGAATTATAATATCCTAACACAAAAAGACTTTAAGAAGAAATAAAACAAAACATGCATAAAAATACTTGAAACATATAATTAAACTAGGAATTTTGCATACTAAACTACCCAAAAATGGTGACTAAAATAAGTCATCACTCATCACTCTCACGCTCGAAGGCAGCCCACAACAAGCTCAAGACTTCAACCCCTGTGGACTCCTCTTCTCAGTCCACACCTTCTCTCTACCATTAGTTGCGCGGCCTGCCGGCCTCAGTTCCCAGTCCGCGAAGTATCTCTTCTTTCCCTAGTCACATGGTCTGTCGGACTCCAAGCTCAGTCCGCGCGGCCTCTCCTGGAACTTCTTCCTTAGCCACCAGCTTCCCCTTTGTACCCCTTTATTGCTTTCTTGTAAAGGTGTAATTGCAAGATGTAATAACCCAATATTAATAAAAGGAAAAGCCCGTCGCAAGAGTTACATTCAAGACGCTGCGGGCGAAGTCTGCTGTTGCTGCTGCTAGTGGCCCCTCTCTTCTTCTCAGCTCAGCTTAGCTCTCTCGACCTCAACCTGCAAGCACAACTGTCAAAGTAACCGTCTGCTAGACAGCTCCTGATCAACCTCCTCCGCTGATCATCAGCCTTCCCGGCTGCTCTCAACAAACCTCTCCTCTATCCCCGCAACCCTCGAACAAGCGTTTGTTCCACTCTCGAGCACTCAGAAGCTTCCTCCCACCGCAACCTTCAACTTATTCAACTTTCCCGTGAGACCGAACACTCCTCCGCGTTAACTAGGCGGTGTCATTTTCGCGCATCAACAGTTAACACGCGACCTTCAGATCCGAACAGACGGTGAACACCGACAGTTAGCCATGTCAGAACAGCATTCAGCCGAGAACCTTGCTCAATCAAGTCATAGAGATGATCCACTCTGGGAGGCCTTCGAGCAATCGCATCGTGAAAATGCTCAGCAGTTCCAAGCAATCAACCAAATGCTTGTTGTGATCACACAACGGTTGGACACTCAGCCTGCAGCAGCTCCAGTTGCTCCAGCTGCTCCAGTCAATCCAACACCAATATTGGAGCGTCAACAAGCTTATACTCCAGCTTGCCCGCATGTCTATCCTCCTTACACAACAACCTTTCTGCAAGGGCCTACAACCCCTTTGCGACCTCAAGATGATGAGTTTGCAGCTCGTCAAAACTTCTTCCGGGAAGCAGCTTGGGGAAGCCCAGCAAGATTTCTCAACTTTTAGGGAAGTCATCCTTACCCTTCAGCTCCTGCCTTTGCTCCTGCAATAACTTTTACCTTTTATCCTCCTGCTTCTTTTGAAGCTCCAGCTTATGCTCCCTTTTATCCTTATACTGTAGGAGAACAAGAAGAGCCATCATCGTTTTCAGAGAATGTTCGACATGAACCAACTCCAGCTAACTTCAGAGAGCCCCGGCTACCAATCTACACTGGAGAGACTGATCCAGTGAAGCATCTTCAAGCCTTTGAACCAGTCGTTGCTCTCAAAACTCTCTCGGATGCAACTAAGTGCAAGCTCCTTATCACAACTTTTGATGGGAAAGTGAGGGATTGGTTCTATGGTCTTTGCCCTCACTCCATCACTTCCTTTGCTGATCTGCGAAGGGAGTTCTTGCTCAGATTCTATACCTCAACTAGGAGAAAGGGCGGTCCAGAAGCCCTCTTTGAGATCAAGCAACGTGAGAACGAGACTTGGTCTCAGTTCGTTGATCAATTCCAGAGATAAATCTTGGACATCGAGATTGCTGATCAAGAAATATACAGAGTGGCTCTTATCCACAGTCTTCATGAAGGGCCGCTCAAATTTGAAGCCAATGTCCGAGCACCAAGAACGTACCAAGAGTTGATTGCCTTAGCCAACTCATACATCCGAGGCGAAAAGAGTAACCCAGGCTTCGTCTCCAGGCTCATATCAGAGAATGATCCTTATCACAAGCAACCTCTGAGATCTCCTCAGAAAGATTTCCTAACTCACTCAAGGAGGGAAAGAAGATTTCAACGCCATCGATACTCCTTCCCGAGTCGTGATCGTGCTCAAGATCAACTGCTACTGCCACCAGCTCCATCTTCGCAAACAGCTGCGATCCATCAACAACAAGACGATGACTTGCATGAGTCAGAACTAGATGAAGACATACTACAAGTAAGCCAGGTCATGAAGGATAGGGCTAACTACAAAAGGCCTTATCGACCAGCTGTTCAAAGATCTTAGGCAATCGATGCATAATGTAACACCCCGAAGTCAAGAGGATCATTTTGAGCAAAATCGGGTTCAGGTTTGGGTGATACGGCCTGGGACACGGGCGTGTCCCAGGGCGTGTCAGCTGACACGGCCTACGACACGGGCGTGTCGCAGGGCGTGTCGAGGTTATGTCGACGATCGGACTTGGTGTCGACGATTTTCGCTCGACATCGTCGAGAAGGGGCACACGGCCCAGGACACGGCCGTGTCGGATGCCGTGTCGAATGCTCGACGAGTGTTACGCGACGATCGTCGAGTATCGAGTTGTAGTGAGGACAGGGCCTGTGACACGGGCGTGTCACAGGGCGTGTCAGTGGGCATCAAATTCAGCTCGACGTCTCGGGTTAGGGCGTGTTTGTGGGACACGGGTGTGTCCGGGTGCACACGGCCATGAACACGGGCGTGTGCCAAGCCGTGTGCCAGGCCGTGTGAAGTCTCGGGTTGATTTGGGATTATTTCTGTTGAGGAACACGACCTCAGACACGGGCATGTCTGAGGGCGTGTCGGGTACACGGCCGTGACACGGGCGTGTCACACGGGCGTGTACTGGCTGGTTTGAGTCGGTTGTCTGCCGCTTAGGGGGACACGGCCTGTGACACGGGCGTGTCACAGGGCGTGTCAGGCCGTGTCTTAGCTTTTCTGGCCAGATCTGAGCCGTTTGTTTCCCTCTTCCTGGATCCAGTGGCTGGGCTTTGTCCAGGTGTTGGGAAGGCCGAGAATTAGAAGATAAATCCAATTATCTTCTTCTCCTTCTTCTTCTTCATTTTCATTCCAAGGGAGAGAGAAGAAAGGCTAAGGGAGAGAGAAGAGAGGAGTCTACCAGCTGCTGTAGGAGCTGCGGAGTGCGGAGCGAAGATCCGAGAGCAGATTCGTGAAGGCAAAGCCGAGGCGGTGATTTCCATCCGGCTACTTCATGGCGCCGAAGCGATCTTCAAGGGTAACGATCTCCTTCTTGGACATCGAAGTCCTTTCTCTATACATGTGCTTGGAATCCTCCACCAAAAGGTTGATCGCGGAAGTGATTCCTTTGTTGTGTCTGCATTTAGAGCCGGAAATATAGAGTACGGCGTAGGCATGCTGTGTGAAGCCCATCTGGACCGGTAGTCTGGATTGGTGATGTTCATGGGTAAACCGGAGAAGACTCCGTGGCTTTGATGATGTGCAAAACGGATTTCTGTTGTGATGAATGTATGGATGTGATGATTGTGAGGAGGCTTTGGTGAAGCTCCTGGTTATAAGATGATCAATTGGTAGCACGCCTGGGGAGCTTGTGATAAACCCGGCCTGTTACACCACTCGGGTGGGTTGATCCAGTTAAGGTAGGGATCGATGGGCGGCAATGCTAGGGGAGCCGAGTTAAACCCGGGTTGCTGCACCACATGGTGTGGGTCGATCGGATTAGGAGGGGGATCGATGGGTAGACAATGCCTGGGGAGCTTAGATAAACCCGGCTTGCTACACCACGGAGTGTGGGTCGGTCTGCTCTGTTTGTGATGCTGTGAGGATGGACCTCTGAGTGGCTTGGGCGGGATGTCGCCAGCCTGCGAGCTGGTGGACTAGGGCCGGTCAACCAACAAGTGAAAACCTCGAGAGACAGCGGTGTACGACGGTGGATTCCGGTACGCCAAGAAGGTGCCCTGAGTGCACGGAGCGTTGGTGGACTCCAGCGTTTGTGATGTGATGTGTTTGTTAGTGAGTGGAATATAGAGAACGATCTATCTATGATGTGATTTGGTGATGTTTGCTGATGCTTGATGAGAAAGGAAGCATTGTATACAAGTAAGGAACCACTACCCCGGGTAGGGGGTAGGGTCGTTATAATGGGTCAGCAATGCTGACCGTTACTTTGTTTTCTGTGTTGGTTTGGATGATGAATTGCAGGTGCTGCGGTTTGGAAGGAATAAGTGGATTGGCTAGCCTGGTGTTCTTAGTCCTTGAAGGCTATATGAAGAGTCGTGGTTGGATTTCATGTGTGGCCGGCCTGCGTGCCGATGTACGAAATTGTTGTTGTGTAAAGAGGAACTTGTAAGGCCATAAGGCCAGGGTGTGTGAGTTGTATACATTCCTGGTGTTTTTATATAAATGTGGTATTTATATATGGGTGGACATTCTGGTTTGAGTTCATGTTAACAAGAAAAATGCTGCGCTAGAATGGAATGAGTTAAGGACACGCATAGATTTTGATTTCCACACGTGATTCCTTCGTTTGTCTATGCTATATGGCGTGGGGCCCCGGCCGGACCCACCGTTATATGTCATGTGACAGGTGGGGGCGTTACAAAGTGGTATCAAAGCCAGGTTGAGATTGTTTGGGAGGAGAAAACATAAATGAACTCATGAATGTCCACTAGGAATGTATGTCATGCACATGCTGTGCGTGCCTGTGTAGTCAATGTACCAGTACCGTTATGATTTGGAAGAATTTAATGGTGTTCTCTACATTGATAGGTGGCGAGGGATGGAGCTGGGCCGTCTGAGCCCCAGCGGTCGGATGAGAGTGCAGCACCCGTGGAAGCGCCGATGCCTCCCTCGGCAGAGGCCATACGGGTGGTAGCGGAGACAGTGCTTGCAGTGTTACAAGCACATCCAACTGGACAGGCAAGACCTGGTGGAAGGCAAGAGCATGCTGCCGAGGTGGTGGAAGCGCAAGCAAGTGACGATGCCTTGTCACGTTTTATGCACTTTCACCCACCGACGTTTGGTGGAGCGCTTTCACCAACGCAGGCAGAAGATTGGTTGGCAAGAGTAAAAAGGATCCTAACTGCAATTAGGACGGTCGAAGAGCAGAAAGTGATGTTGGCCACTTTTCTGTTGGAAGGCGATGCGAGGTTATGGTGGGATGAAATTGAAGTGCACCACTTGGCAGGTCGAGGTTTAACGGAGATTTCAATGGAAGAATTCTCCCAACTATTTTTAGCCAAGTATGTGCCAGTGTCGCAGAGGATTGCGATGGAAAATGAGTTTCTCCGCTTGGTGCAGGGTGAGCGAGATATTGATACTTACCTGCATGAGTTTACAAGATTGGGGAGATATGCGGGCTCGACCTTTGCGGAGGAAGCGCGAAAGACGAATCGGTTTTATGGAGGCTTGCGGGATGAACTGAGGTTGGCACTTCCGAGTTCGGTGAGCCAAGGCTTTCAGGCGTTAGTCGATACAGCTCGTGCCTTGGAGAAGGATATGAAGCGAGTACAGGAGAATAAGAGACTGGTAAGGGAAAAGTCTGAGTTGAAAGAATCGGAGTTTCGCCGACAAGAGAAGAAAAGATTTAGACCGGTGGACGTAGCTCCGTCGACTGTTTCTTCGGGGGCGACGTATGGGTCAGGACGTTGGATACACGTATATGTTATAAATGTGGGCAGCAAGGACACATAGCAAAATTCTGTTGGAATGTCCCTTCAGGGAGTGAGAAAAAGACAGGTGCGTCATATGAAGAAAAAGGGAAAGCAGTGGCCGAATCATCTGCACCCCGGACGCAACCTCGCTTACATGCTATGGAACTGCAAGAGCCGCAAAGCTCAGTTGGTGAAATTCAGCCTCGAGCGTTTCATTTATCATTCAATCGTGAATTTCAAAATCGGGAGGCTGAGAGGAAGTGAACTATGTGAAGCATGTCGATGTTATGAATGTTGTGTAAACTATGTTGTGATGAATAATAGCTGATGTACATCACTTTTGGCTGATGTAAATGATGTTTATATCTATCGTTGTCGATCTCTATAGTAGCTTGGTGCACTTGTGATTGTGCCGAAATCAATCAATTATGTCGTTTTGTTTGAGGTCTTATGTGGTTGAATGTGCACAAGTGGAAGCTAGGGATGCTTGTTGTGTTGTCTGTTTGTTAGTGTGTGCGGAGGCTATGAATTTGTGATGATGTGACTAATTGGTTG
The DNA here is from genome assembly GCA_039583875.1 of Platanthera guangdongensis. Classification (NCBI taxonomy): domain Eukaryota; kingdom Viridiplantae; phylum Streptophyta; class Magnoliopsida; order Asparagales; family Orchidaceae; genus Platanthera; species Platanthera guangdongensis. The sequence goes on from CM077149.1 coordinate 49,441,505, forward strand.
TTTGGAGTCAAATTTCGAGGACAAAATTATTTGAAGGGGGGAGGATTGTAACACCCCGAAGTCAAGAGGATCATTTTGAGCAAAATCGGGTTCAGGTTTGGGTGACACGGCCTGGGACACGGGCGTGTCCCAGGGCGTGTCAGCTGACACGGCCTACGACACGGGCGTGTCGCAGGGTGTGTCGAGGTTGTGTCGACGATCGGACTTGGTGTCGACGATTTTCGCTCGACATCGTCGAGAAGGGGCACACGGCCCAGGACACGGCCGTGTCGGATGCCGTGTCGAATGCTCGACGAGTGTTACGCGACGATCGTCGAGTATCGAGTTGCAGTGAGGACACGGCCTGTGACACGGGCGTGTCACAGGGCATGTCAGTGGGCGTCAAATTCAGCTCGACGTCTCGGGTTAGGGTGTGTTTGTGGGACACGGGTGTGTCCTGGTGCACACGGCCATGAACACGGGCGTGTGCCAAGCCGTGTGCCAGGCCGTGTGAAGTCTCGGGTTGATTTGGGATTATTTTTGTTGAGGAACACGGCCTCAGACACGGGCGTGTCTGAGGGCGTGTCGGGTACACGGCCGTGACACGGGCGTGTCACACGGGCGTGTACTGGCTGGTTTGAGTCGGTTGTCTGCCGCTTAGGGGGACACGGCCTGTGACACGGGCGTGTCACAGGGCGTGTCAGGCCGTGTCTTAGCTTTTCTGGCCAGATCTGAGCCGTTTGTTTCCCTCTTCCTGGATCCAGTGGCTGGGCTTTGTCCAGGTGTTGGGAAGGCCGAGAATTAGAAGATAAATCCAATTATCTTCTTCTCCTTCTTCTTCTTCATTTCCATTCCAAGGGAGAGAGAAGAAAGGCTAAGGGAGAGAGAAGAGAGGAGTCTACCAGCTGCTGTAGGAGCTGCGGAGTGCGGAGCGAAGATCCGAGAGCAGATTCGTGAAGGCAAAGCCGAGGCGTTGATTTCCATCCGGCTACTTCATGGCGCCGAAGCGATCTTCAAGGGTAACGATCTCCTTCTTGGACATCGAAGTCCTTTCTCTATACATGTGCTTGGAATCCTCCACCAAAAGGTGGATCGCGGAAGTGATTCCTTTGTTGTGTCTGCATTTAGAGCTGGAAATATAGAGTACGGCGTAGGCATGCTGTGTGAAGCCCATCTGGACCGGTAGTCTGGATTGGTGATGTTCATGGGTAAACCGGAGAAGACTCCGTGGCTTTGATGATGTGCAAAACGGATTTCTGTTGTGATGAATGTATGGATGTGATGATTGTGAGGAGGCTTTGGTGAAGCTCCTGGTTATAAGATGATCAATTGGTAGCACGCCTGGGGAGCTTGTGATAAACCCGGCCTGTTACACCACTAGGGTGGGTTGATCCAGTTAAGGTAGGGATCGATGGGCGGCAATGCTAGGGGAGCCGAGTTAAACCCGGGTTGCTGCACCACATGGTGTGGGTCGATCGGATTAGGAGGGGGATCGATGGGTAGACAATGCCTGGGCAGCTTAGATAAACCCGGCTTGCTACACCACGGAGTGTGGGTCGGTCTGCTCTGTTTGTGATGCTGTGAGGATGGACCTCTGAGTGGCTTGGGCGGGATGTCGCCAGCCTGCGAGCTGGTGGACTAGGGCCGGTCAACCAACAAGTGAAAACCTCGAGAGACAGCGGTGTACGACGGTGGATTCCGGTACGCCAAGAAGGTGCCCTGAGTGCACGGAGCGTTGGTGGACTCCAGCGTTTGTGATGTGATGTGTTTGTTAGTGAGTGGAATACAGAGAACGATCTATCTATGATGTGATTTGGTGATGTTTGCTGATGCTTGATGAGAAAGGAAGCACTGTATACAAGGAAGGAACCACTACCCCGGGTAGGGGGTAGGGTCGTTATAATGGGTCAGCAATGCTGACCGTTACTTTGTTTTCTGTGTTGGTTTGGATGATGAATTGCAGGTGCTGCGGTTTGGAAGGAATAAGTGGATTGGCTAGCCTGGTGTTCTTAGTCCTTGAAGGCTATATGAAGAGTCGTGGTTGGATTTCATGTGTGGCCGGCCTGCGTGCCGATGTACGAAATTGTTGTTGTGTAAAGAGGAACTTGTAAGGCCATAAGGCCAGGGTGTGTGAGTTGTATACATTCCTGGTGTTTTTATATAAATGTGGTATTTATATATGGGTGGACATTCTGGTTTGAGTTCATGTTAACAAGAAAAATGCTGCGCTAGAATGGAATGAGTTAAGGACACGCATAGATTTTGATTTCCACACGTGATTCCTTCGCTTGTCTGTACTATATGGCGTGGGGCCCCGGCCGGACCCACCGTTATATGTCATGTGACAGGTGGGGGCGTTACACATAAGGCCCACGGGGAACACCTGTGGCAGCATCCAGCATTCTTTGGTCACTTCGAGTATATGACTCTTTTTATCAACTGCCTCTTTCACATGTGAACAGGTTAAACCCGACCTACCAAAAGGATTATCAAACATTCATTTTGCTTATTCTCATCTTATATGTGTTGCCTGCATGGTCTCTATCAGATGATGGTTTACAAGCTGTCTACTTATATAAGCTCCATTACTCTTATCAAATGCAAATGTCATCAATCATTGATCAAAGAACCTAACTCTGCTTGATCATCAAACCTTGCTATTGGAATCTAGTTAAGATTGGCAGAATTCGTCAAGCTTCTTCTCTGCTAATCTGATTATATCATCCTATCATATAACCAGTCAACACTCGACTTATTGATCTGGACTTCATGTTAAATATATCTCTAATATAGCAAGAGGATCACTATTCTGGTTTGATCTTCATTCACTTATCATCAGAGTTCATCAGACATTTCCTCTGCTATATGTCCATATCCACCTTATCTCATCAGCAGTTAGCATTCGCAAGTTCCGCTCAGGTACTTGCAGCTTAGCTCATTATATTATGTCTGCTGCTCATCCTTCTCTTTACAGTGATTAACAAGCACCTATAAGTCTTATCCAGGTAGTTGCAGCTTAGTCTTTTTATCATATTATGTTTGTTTCTAACTCTCATTTTGCAGAGATCAGCATATGCTTGCAAACAACTTCACAGGTACTTGCAAGCTACTTTCACATATCATGTTTGCTTCTAACTCTAATTTTGTAGAGATCAGCAGGTACCTGCAAGTTTTCTCACAGGTACTTTCAACTTTCATATATCATGTCTGCTTCTAACTCTTTTCTTGCAGAGATTAGCAGATACTTGCAAGTTGCCTTTAGGTATTTACGGCTTTCTTTACTCCTATATCTGCTTCTAACATCTCTTTTGAAGAAAGCATCAAACGCTTGCAAGTCCCTTTCAGGTACTTGCAAGACATTATGCTTCTATGTTTTTCTCTCACCTTCATTTTGCAGAACTCAGTAGAAGACACATTTTCTTCGTTTTGCAAAGACAAACCCAGGTACGCGCAAGGTGTACCTTCCAAACATGCCTACACTAAATTTTTCTTTGTAGGAGAAAGACAGGCATTAGCAAACTCCTAAGGAGATACATCAGGATCTATCTCTACTTCACCCCTTCTTTCTCTTTGCGGTGGATCACGATTTTCGTGGGTCTCCAACTTTTTCGAAGTTCCCTTCGGAACTTAAAAAGTGCGGGGATTATGTTAACCCCAAAATCGGCGATCCTTCCCAAAGCACCCAGCTCGCTAGTCGCGGCCTGATCCAAGTCCTTCCTGGGGGTCGCGACACCTTAGGATGTGCGGACAGGCTTTTTTGTCCACTCAGTCCGCACAGCTTTGACGGTCTCAGCGGTCTGACCGCCCAGGCCGTACATTGTTCCCTTGGTCATCAGGGGCCGCAGACTTCTTCTTCAGTCCACCCCTACAGGCCGCGCGACTTGTCAGCTAAACCCCAGGTTTCTCAACAGGTCCCCCTTTGACGAACTCGGATGTCTATCCGCCCAGACCGCCACAACGTCAAGCGGTCTGCCTCTACGCCGCACACCTTCACCAGCATCGACAACCCTCTAGCTCGCCGCATAGCCAGATTGGCGACCTGACCCCAGGCCGCCAGCCAGCTACCCCAGTTTTCACCTCGCCAACACGCGCAACCTGCCTCGTCAGTCCGGCAGGTCATCCATCCCTTGTCACCCAGCAAGTGGGGCAAGTTCCATTCAACAGTGGCGTACTCCAGCAGCATGAGCAGCCAACTTCTTCAGTCCGCCTAAGGAGCACGGATGCTCCAGCCCTCCGGCTACCCGCAGAGATCAGCGGACATGTCCAGTTCACAGCGAACTGGGTGGACTCGAAGTATAATGAAACCTTCCAGTCTGGCTAAGTTGATGGACCCCAGCTCCAGCTTCTCAGCAGCAGGAGGAATCTTCGTTCAACAAAATCGGCGGACTCAGCATGTTAGCAGAAATGGACTCCGGGGACTCAGCGGATTCGCTATGCAGCCCATCTTTCCTCAGCCCCCAGCATATGCCTCCCCAGTAGTAGGCGGATATCCTTCAGCCAACACAGTCTTGGCGTGGGCTCGATCAGTAGGCACGGACTCATACCAGTCCGCCAGGCAGCAGATTCACCACCAGAAGGCAGTCCCAGACCACGCAGCCTCATACAGACTCTGTAGACTCGGCGGATATCCCTCAGCTCGCACCCTTAGAGTGTGCTCAATCAGCTAAGCAGGGGTGGACTCATTACGCAGTCCGCCACTCATCCTCCACCCGCTTCTTCCCAGCAGCGGGCGGATAGTCCCTCAGCCGGCAAAATCTTGGCGCGGGCTCGATCAGCTCAGTTCGGGCAGACTCCTCTCAGTCCACCAGTAGTAAGTGTGGTCTCTTCCAAGTCTACCGTCAGCAGGACCAGTTCCAGAAGCCAGTTCCAGTCTGCGCGGCCTGTTACGGACTGGGCGGACTCCATCCTCTTCTCGCACATGTTACCTTCTCACTAGGGGTAACGTCACCGAAAGACGTTACCTCCATGGTCCTATAAATAAACCCCTGTGCCACTCATTTGAGGACAGGCTCATCGCTCTTGCGCTCGAAGGCAGCCCACAACAAGCTCAAGACTTCAACCACTACGGAGTCCTCTTCTAAGTCCGCACCTTCTCTCTTCCCTTAATCGCGCAACCTGCAGGCCTCAGTTCCCAGTCCGCGCAGTCTCTCTTCTTTCCCTAGTCGCACAGTCTGCCGGCCTCCAAGCTCAGTCCGCGCGACCTCTCCTGACACTCCTTCCTTAGCCGCCAGCTTCCCCATTGTACCCCTTTATTGCTTTCTTGTAAAGGTGTAATAGAAAGTTGTAATAACTCAATATTAATCAAAGGAAAAGCCCGTCACAAGAGTGGCATTCAAGCCGGGGCGGGCGAAGTCTGCTGTTGTCGCTGCTAGCGGCCCCTTTCTTCTTTTCAGCTCAGCTTAGCTCTCTCAGCCTCAACCTGCAAGCACATCTGTTAAAGTAACCGTCTTCTCGATAGCTCCTGATAACCCTCGAACAAGTGTTTGCTCTACTCTTGAGCACTCAGAAGCTTCCTCCGCCCGCAACCTTCAACTTCTTCACCTTGCCCGTGAGACCGAACACTCCTCCACGTTAACTAGGCGATGCCATTTTTGCGCATCAACAATTATGTTAAATGCATATTTTTTGTTTATTGTCCGACTTAGAAGGTCTATCGTTGCTATGATCCTCTTTTGCGCAAACAATACGTATCTGCTAATGTTACGTTCTTTGAATATACACCATATTTTTATCTTACGTCTTCTCTCTTGTCTTTTGATACTTCTTCTTCAATGCCTATTATCTTGGCACCTCTGCCGGAACCATTTCTTTCCACAACTATTCCTATTGCGCCTTCTCTTTCTATTGAGACTGATTCTTTGCCCTTGGAGCCTTCTATACCTGTTACCGGGTAACTTCTTTCTTCTGGCAGTGAATTGCCTCCTTCAGACAGGAGTGATCTTGATCTTCCCATTGCCTTGTGGAAAGGCGTTCGACAATGCACTAAGCATCCTATTGATGCGGTTGTCTCCTATTCTCAGCTTTCCCTAGTTGGCAAGCATTTTGCTCTTACTATCCCTTCTACTGTTATATCGGCTACGTATCAAGAAGCTCTTGTCATTCCTTAGTGGAAAGCCGCTATGGATGAAGAAATGAACACATTAACTAAGAGAGGTACTTGGACTTTTGTTCCCCCACCTCTGGGCATTGATTTGGTTGGCTGTCGTGGGTCTTTGTTGTTAAGTATCTTCCAGATGGTTCTGTTGATCTCTATATGGCGAGGCTTGTGGCAAAAGGGTTCTCTCATTGCTCGCATAACACTATACACGTTCTCTTCTCTATGGTTGTTAATAGAGACTAGGAGATGTCTCAGTTAGATGTGAAGAATGCCTTCCTTTATCGTGATTTGCAAGAGGTGGTTTACATGGAGCAACGTCGTAGGTATGTTGCTTAGGGGGAGTCTCAGGTTTGCAAGCTTCGAAAGGCGATTTATGGTTTGAAGCAGAGTCTACGAGCTTGGTTTGAAAAGTTCAATGGTGTTGTTTCTCTTATTGGGTTCAATCGAAGCTCTACTGATCATTCTCTATTTATACGCAAGACTACTAAAGGCCTTATGGTTCTTGCTGTCAATGTTTATGATATTCTTCTGACTAGTGATGATAAATAAGGCATTGATCTAGTCAAACGACATCTTCGACAACATTTTGTTACTAAGGAAATGGGAAATCCGAAGTACTTTCTGGGAATTGAGATTTCACGAAAGAGGAACTCGACGGTTCTTTCACACCAAAACTATGCGCTAGATCTCTTAAAGGAGACTGGTCTTCTTAGAATGAAACCTGCTCGTTGCCCGATAGCAATTGTATATGATAAGGGGTGGACTGAAGATTCTCCTCTTCTTCCAGATATCATTGTCTACAGATGACCTGCAGGCAAACTCATATATCTGACTATTACTAAACCAGAAATCTGTTATGTGGTTGGAAAGGTCAGTCAGTTTATGCAAAATCCTAGAGAGTGTCATCTTCGGCCTGCCATGAAAATTCTGGATTATGTGAAAGGTTCTCCAGAAAAGGGCTTGTTGTTTCAGAAGAATAATTATATGAAGATTGAAGCGTATTCTGATGTCAGCAATGCTGATAACAAAGAAGATAGAATGTCTACATCAAGTTTTTGCACCTTTGCAGGAGGAAACTTTGTTAGCTGGAAAAGCAAGAAGTAGACAGTGGTTTTAAGGTCAAGTGCTAAAGCAGAGTATAGGAGTATGGATTCAACTAACTGTGATTTGAATTGGTTATGGGCGTGTATGCTTGACTTGGGAGAAGTCTATGATCATCCTCATCCTTTGTTCTGTGATAATAAAGCCGCTATTTACATATCAAAGAATCTTGTCTTTCATGAGAGGACAAAGCACATTGAGGTTTATTGTCATTTATTAGGGAAGAGGTGTTGAAGAATAAGATCTGTACTCCATTTGTCACTTCTGATAAATAATTGGTAGACTTCTTCACGAAACTAGTTTCTGCTTTAGATGTTTGTAGCAAGCCGGGCATGGTTGATATATACGCTCCAGCTTAAAGGAGAGTATTAAAGTTTGGCGGTTTGACCTTCTAGTCGGGCAACTAGTTGTTCGGGCGGTCTGGCGGGTTGTTCAGGCGGTCTGGTTCTCTGGTAGCTTATCCCAGCTGATGCAGTCTGAGGGCTTGTTACAACAGCAGTCTGATAGTTAGCAGCAACAGTCAGGCGGCAAGCAGACGGTCTGGCGGCTAACAGGCAGTATGGCAGTTAGCATTCTATTATATAGTGTTGTGGTTTATCAGTGGTAAACAACATAACCACGCAGATACTTATTTGGTCCCACATCTCTTATTGTATTCTCTCATCTCCCCTATTTTTTATAAATAAGGGGGCATATATATGTAATAATGATCCTTTTGGAGCAATAAAAATTGCGATTTATTTACCGCTTGACCATTTATTCACTCATTTTTCACAAGCCCGATAGGCAAGAGTGTATCGAACTTGGTCCCGCTCACCCACTTTTTCTCGCCTTGTCTTTTACTTAGATTTTAATTCAACCACTATTTTCTATATCATCCTCCCACTAGAGGGTTCTTCAATCCCTGCTAGCTAGTGAGAGCCTGGTCAGAGGGATATGCTCGGGGCGTTCACCCAATAACACATCATGCCAACCTTCCACTTGAGCGCTCTTCTAGCCCTACTGGGTAGTGAGAGCCCCGTCAGCGGGGTCTGCTTGGAGCATTCATCCAATAACACATCATAGCAATCTATCACTCGAGTGTACTTCCTACTCTGCCAGCTAATGGGAGCCTGGTCAGCGAGATTTGCTCAGGGTGTTCACCCAACAACACATCATGCCAACCTGCCACTCGAGTGTTCTTCATGTTATGTTGGCTAGTGAGAGCCCAGTTAACGAGATCTAATTAGGGCATTCATCCAACAACACATCATACCAACTTGCTGCTTGAGTATTCTTCCATCCCTGTCGGCTAGTGAGAGCCCGATCAGTAGGATCTGCACGGAGATTTCATCAAACAATACATCATAGCAACAAGCCACTCGAGTGTTCTTCCAGCCCTATCAATTAGTGAAAAACCGGTCAATGGGATCTGCTTAGGGTGTTCACCCAACATCACATCATACAAACTTGGCACTCGAGTGTTCTTCTAGTCTTGTCAGCTAGTGAGAGCTCGGTTAGTGGGATCTTCTCTGGACGTTCATCCAACAACACATCATACCAACCTGCCGCTCGAGTGTTCTTTCAGCCCTGTCGGCTAGTGGGATCCCGATCAGCGGGATCTGCTCTGGGCATTCATCCAACAACACATCATACTAACCTGCCACTTGAGTGTTCTTTCAGTCCTATTGGCTAATGAAATCCCAGTTAGTGGGATATGCTCAGGGCATTCACCCAACATCACATCATATCAACATGCTACTCGAGTGTTCTTCCAACCCTACCGTCTAGTAAGAGCCCTGTCAGTGGGACCTGCTCATGGCATTCATCCAACAACACATCATACCAACCCGCCACTCAAGTTTTCTTTCATCCCTGTTGGCTAGTGAGAACCCGGTCAGCAGGATGTGCTATAGGAATTCATCCAATAACACCTTATATCATACCAACCTATATATATGCATAAAGGAAAAAGTGGTTTCAGAAACAAACATTTTCATTTTACTTTGTCATGGATAAAAACACTTCAAGTCATCGTCACTCCATGTTCGACTAAGGGGGACACCTTCCACACTTTGGAGGTGGTATCCTCCAAACTTTAGCACCTCTGAGATTACATAAGGACCCTCCCAATTGAGATTTAACTTCCCGATTGCTGCTGAACTTCTTGCCGAGTCGACCTTCTTGAGGAGCAAACCTCCCTTTACGATCTATTTGACTATAATATTTTGTCAAAACATTTTACCATTCAATGCTTGACCACCTCCCATTGGATGACTGCAAAGCTGCGAAGTTCCTCCACGAGATCCAATAAGCGTTGTTTCTCATATTCATTTTCCACTCTCCACTCCACATCTCCTTCTCTAAAGATGATTGGAGTGGGATTAGGAGCTATTGGTAGTGGAGATTGTAGTAGTTTGTGTGACACCACAAATTTCGTAAAACAGGCAATGGTTCTCTAGAGGTTATCGCCTGATGGTAGCTAGTTACCGCGCAACGGTAGCTCCAGGGTTAAAATCGACAACATTGAGAGTGTTGAGTCAACTCAACGCTGGACTTACCGCATGACGGAAAGTTATTACCGCGAGGTGATAGCTGGGGAATTAAACTGGAAGAGCTCTCGTGAATCTATCGCCCAATGATAGGATTACCGCTGGCGATAGCTGGGTCAATTTAGTTGATGAGGCTCTCGGGATTCTACTGTGCGACAGTAGCAGTTAGCACACGGTGATAGTGACAGTTGTCGTGTCGTAACCGACGTCGGCTATAACGTAGTGTTAGCATCCTATCGCGCAGCGATAGTGAAACCGTAATGACGTGGCCACATATAGGCCTGTGATTGGAGGGTCTAGGCGGTTATACACGAAACGAGGCGATACCGCACGACGGTAGCTTTATTTATATGCCTGGTTCGGCCGTTTCCTATTCATTATTCTGGAGTTAGAGATCATGGCCTAGTTTTCTGGAGGAGGAGCATCAACGCCGGGAAGGAGGGTTCTTGCCGTCATTCATCTTTCGGGCCTCAAATTCACAAGGTGAGTTCGGATTTTTGAAGGCAAGGTCGGAGCGGTCGTTTTCAACCATCTAGGTTTCTCCCATGGCGCCAAAGCATACATCAAGAGTAACTATCCTCTTCCTTGGACATGTGAAGTCCTTTCTTTTGGCATTAGAGGGTAGACACTCCACGAACATGTGGATGTGGTTCTCCCGAGGGGTATATCCGTGTATCCATATATTATTGCATTTAGATCCGGAATCGAAATACGGAATATGCATGCTATGTGAAGCCCATTCAGACGGGTTGGTCTGGATTGGTGATGTTTCTTAGTTTTGTATGCCAGAGAAGACTCTGTGGTTATCGCGTAGATTTCGGAGTCGAAGGGTGTGCAGATGGCTGCATTGAGAGTACTGGAGCTAGACTCCAGGAAAAGACCCGATTCAAAGGAAGAACCGATAGTCTGTCCCCTACCGCACGACGGTAGTTCTACGACCGACGGTAGCTTCCCATAAACTATGTATTATTTGTGAAGCCTGTCTCTAGGAGACATGAGGGATATATTTTGATAGAGCGTGACCTTAAATTGCTCAGCTTTAGTAGCCATGTTTGCTAGCCTGGGATCCTTACAGAGTTATGGATCATACGGAAAAGGGAAAGGGGGATGCGGACCTGCGTCAGGCATGCGAGCCAGACGATTTGAGCACGGTATATGGTTGAACTGTACCCTCCCCTATGCTGGTCGACTTGGAGTGTTCAATGTGTAAATCACATGACTTGTAGTTGAAAGTATCTAGCATCTACCTAAATCACCTAGTGGGGGGGGGGATGAATAGGTGATGTTTGTGTCTTTTCTCGGAATAAAAATTTCTTAAAAAACAAGCATACAAACACAGAGATTTATAGTGGTTCCCTGAGTTAGGTATGTCCACTTTCCTGCCTCGCCTATCTCCCACGAAGGGGCAGATTCAGCTACTTCACCTTTATTAGATTACAACGAATCTTACACCTCGGAGCCGCAACTCCTACAACTCAGAGACGAAGCTCCTACCACTCGGAGAATAACCTCTCCTATAACTCGATACATAACCTGATCTATAACCTCGATCCACAAACAGATCTATTCACTCGATCCACAAATGGATCTATAAACTTGGAGAAATAATCTCCTATAATTAGTAAAAGAATATTACAATATACAAACAATTACAAGTCTTCACACCAACGTTCTTAGAGATAGTAGATCTTGAACTTTGGAGAACTCGGAGAAATGAAATCTTGAATCATGGACCTTGAATTTTCGAACGACTAGATCTGGAGGAGTATAGATCTTGAGAGAGAGAGAAATCCAGTCTTGAAAGTCGAAGAAGTTCAATTGCGCACAATAGTCGGCGGCCGATCGGGAGATTTCGCGATTCGCACAGAGGGTCAGCGGCGGATGAAATATTTTATGTTTTTGGAAATTTCTTGTCGATTCAAATATTAACAATAGTACAATTAGTATGGAAGAAAAATATCCCTATGTATTTATAGAGATCCTGTTACCAACGGTATAAAGGAAGTTTCCAAAAACGAAACCTAAAAACACTGTGCATGGCCGACTGATACCCGAGACTGGTTTTTGAAAATTATCGAAGAAATTAACTAAGTCAAATTCGTCGAGTATTGTCGAGTATCATAACGATACTCTTCGAATACATCTTAATATCCGATGAAAAGGACTTAGCCAAATCATCCCATGCTGGCTGGTCACTCAACGCTATGGTGAAGAGTCATACTCAACGAATTCGTCGAGTATCACATGGCATAATCGATGAATTCGTCGAGTATAAGTTAACTAACTTAACGCACTCAACGCCGTTACACTCGATGTCTTAAGTTCACTTGACGCCATAGACAGCATTCGACGAATATCGTCGAGTTAACTCAACGCACTCAACACTTTGATATTCAATGAATTATACTTAGAAAAATCTAGAGAAGTAGCGTCGACTGGACTCGACGAAATCGGTGGGTATCACTTAGCATATTTGACGAATTCGGTGAGTATTGTTAGATACATTCGACGAATTCGACGAGTATGCACGACGATACTCGATGAAGTTTACTTGATAATTTTTTCACTTTACTGGCAAAATTACTGTAACTATAAGAGATGAATTCGACGGGTATAGGTAGGTATACATGACGAATTCAACGAGTATCAAGCTGATACTCGACGAATTCAACGAGTATTCCAAACCATACTCAATGAATTATACTTAGGATAATTTCTGTCTCTTTGAATCTATGTGTTGGGTCCATTGATCCAAATGTCATGGATTTGTAGAATGCCTAATAAATAATGTATACACATGTGGTGATCTGATTTGTGCTCAAGTTTAATGATTGCAGAATGTCCTAGCAACATTGATGGGACAGATAGCCTAAGTGGTTAAGTCAGATAAACACTTACCTTATGGTGTGGAAAGATAGAAAACTGTCCCATGTGCACAGGCATTGAGTGAAGATTACTCACTCAATACCAGATGATTTATAACGCTGAGTGGAGCCTATACGGTCAAAGCCAAAGCAATGACAAGCTGAGAAAGTGACCAAGTCTATTGGCATTGAGTGGTGTCAACTCACTCAACATCATACAATAAAAGGATGTGAGATAGGCTTATGCGGTACAAGCCTAAGAGAAAATGGGTAGAAAATGGTTAAGTCCATAGACATTGAGTGAGTATCACTCACTCAATACCATACTCTATATTTCATTGAATATTTCCATGTAAGTCAAAGCCATAGAAAAAGATGTGATGATATTGGACTAAGTCCATAAGTGTTGAGTGAGGCAACCTCACTCAACGCTATATGATAAAGCGTTGACTTTAACTCATCCAGTCAGTATCTGTGTTTTTAATACACGGAAATTTGGCTAAGTCCAAATGCATTGAGTGAAGCTTACTCACTCAACGCCGGGGAGCAAAAAAATATGGCCAAGGCAGAATGCATTGAGTGAGGAATGCTCACTCAATGCTCTCAACACTATGACTCAGAAATCTGGCTAAAGCAAAAAGCATTGAGTGAGGCATGATCACTCAACACTCTTAACGCTTAAGATGTTGAGGAAATAGAAAATTAGTAACGGCAGAAAGCATTGAGTGAGGCATGCTCACTTAATGCTCTCAACACCTAAATTGCATAATGTATGGCTAAGGCACAAGGCGTTGAGTGAGGTGTGCTTACTCAATGCTCTCAACACTCTCAATGGCAGACATGCAAAAAAGGCTACAAAAATGACTAAGGCAAGAAGTGTTGAGTGAGGCTTACTCAATCAACTCTGTCAATGCCTAGATAGATAGAATTCTATCTAAATACTATGACATTGAGTGAAGCTCATTCACTCAACGCCTATTCACCTGATGCTTGACTTTTAACTAAGTCCACAGGTGCTGAAGTTAGTAAGTCAACAAGTTAACCTTATTCAAATTGTTAGCGGCAAGGCTACAGTATATGACAAAAGGCGCCGCAGACCTACTATATGATAGTTAGGCATTAAAGCAAGGATGCAGATGACATTAAATGTGTGGGGCCCAGTACTCAAAGAGTCGTTTGGCCATAAATGATAAAAGGAAAAGCCTTTACAGAAGAAGATTACTTTTGAGAAGAGCTGCTGAGAAAGTTCTTCTTCATCTCCATTATTGCTATGAAGAGAAGAACAGAGAGCAAAAAGACTGAAGGTCTAAAGGCTCAACAAGTTAGTTGGTGTCTTCATCTTTGACTACAACAAGATCAGAGCAGATCTCTGAAGAGGATGAAGAAAGTCAGCTGGTGGCATTCTCCATTTGCACCAACAGGTTCTTTACAGATCCAGTAGTACAACACTAAAGACCATTTGATGGAGGCTGTAAAGAAGAAGTTAGGGCTGAACATTCTCAGCCTAGGAAAGAAAGAATATGCAGAACTTGTTGGAACCGATGTTTTGCATGCCCTGTGTTTGAGAATATCAACTCACAGATTGTAGTTGATCATGTCTTCTATTGATAGAGTGTGCAGGTTGTCAGGTTCAAGTAAAGAGAAGAAGCTTCCTACAGATGTTACCGCCGGGCGTTAGAAGTTACCGCTGAGCGGTAGCTGGAATTAAATAGACCTGGCACTCGGGAAGTTATCAGCAAGTGCTAATACTAACACCCTGCGCTAGCTCACTCAACACCTCATCGAGAGCACTGAGAAGAAAAATGTTGAGTGCGTCAAGAGAGTGGCGTTGTGTAACGCCCCGAAACTCAAAATAGAGAAGGGGGACGTTTTGGGCCAGTTTTGGGTTCTGACAGGAGGCACACGGCCTGGGACATGGGCGTGTCCCCGGGCATGTCAAGCTTGTGTCGACACTCAGCCGGCAAAGTCGACATTTTGCTCTCGACATTGTGTCGAGACTGGGCACACGGCCTGCGACACGGGCGTGTCGCAGGGCGTGTCGACCCATGTCGACACTCAGCCCACGAAGTCGACACTCTGCGATCGACGAAGTGTCGAGACATGGCACACGGCCTGCGACACGGGCGTGTCGCAGGGCGTGTCGACCCGTGCCGACACTCATCCCAGGAAGTCGACATTTTGCTCTTGACATTGTGTCGAGACAAGGCACACGACCTAGGACACGGGCGTGTCCAAGGCTGTGTCGTCAGGTCGACGATCTTCGATCGACGAAGTGTCGAGTGTCGAGACCGTGTACATGGCGTGAAGCCCAGGCGTGTTGAGGTAGACACGGGCAAGGACACGGCCGTGTCCTAGAACCCGTGCAGTGCTCGGGTTGATTTCGGGAGAAATCGATGGGGGTACACGGCCGGCCACACGGCCGTGTCAGGTGGAACACGGGCGTGTCAGCTCGAACACGGGCGTGTTCGGTGCCCATGTGTTATTCCAGGCGAGTCGATTTTGACGGCGAATGAGGCACATGGCCCTAGACACGGGCATGTGCCAGGCCGTGTGCGGTCCAGATTGGGCATTTCTGTCCCGAATCAAAGCCGTTCGTTTCTTTAATTGATGATCCAAAGGCTGGGGGTTGTTCCTGAATGGATATACCTGGGATTGGGCCTTAGAAACCCTCACTTTTCATGAGTGGTTGTCTTTCTAAATCTTAGAGAGAGAGAGGAGAGCCAAGGAAGGAAGAAGAAGCTAGATCCGGCCATTGGAGGAGCTTCGAAGCTCCAAATCGCAAGCCGACTCCGAATCCACGGAGGCAAAGCTAGTGCGGTGCTTTTCATCCGCTTACTTTTCCATGGCGCCAAAGAGGAACGCAAGGGTAACGATCCTCATCTTGAGCATGAGTAGCTCTCTTTCTTTGCATAGGAAGCCCGCTCTCGCGAGTTTGCGGTGAGTTGGAGGTGTTCCTTCGGGTAGATATGTGAAGTCCCCGTTGTTTAGAGTCCGTAAGCGATAATGGACATAGGCATGATGTGTGAAGCCTATCTGGACATGTTGGTCTGGATCGGTGATGTTGCATTGCATAATGCCGGAGAAGACTCCGTGCTATTGGTTGTTTTTCGGGTTTTCTACACGGTAGATTGCAACAGGTAGCCTTGGGGATTAACCCAAAGGTGCACCCGAAAAACTGGGCGGATGCGTGATCTTGCCAACTTGGTGGCCTGAGAGCCAACTTGAACATAACTGAGTTATGTGAATTGTGATGGAAACGGGACTCGGGGGAAGTTTGACCTGCGCATATGGTTTAAATTACCGTCGCGGGCGCATATGTTTAAATTACCGTTGCGTTGTGAGCACGGGTTAGATGAAATCGTACCCATTCTATGTCGTTCGGATTAGAGCCGTTGGCATAGATGAGAGTCTTCGGCGGTCTATGGTTTTAATTACCGTGACCCATGCCGGGAAGACAAACTGCTCATTGATTGGCCGTCCAAAGGGATGGTGGTGAGTCGGCAGACTTAGACTGTGTTCACCGAGAATGTGCCCTGAGTGCACGGGGTGTGTGGCCGTACGAGCCTACGCCTGTGATGAAATGAATATTGTTATATTGCTCGCTTATGCTAATAAAATGCAGGGAAGGAGCATCGCCGCCCCGAGTTGGGGGCGAGATCGTTATAATTTGGTCAGCATTGCTGACCGTTGCCTTGTTTTGCCACCGTGCGGTGGTTTGTTGCTTGCAGGTGCTGCTGGACCAAGCGGTCAATAGAGGGCTAAAGCCCATTTTGCGAAGCCGGCCCTCGAAGGCCTAATTGGAGTGTTTACTGTTTTTATTCATGTATGACCGGCCTGCGTGCCGTGGTTTGTAAAACATGTAATATCAAGTGAACCATTTTTTTGTAAGGCCTTAAGGCTTGTGCTGGTGTATTTTGTAACATTCCTATTTGGTATTAGTGGACATTCATGCTTTAATGCTGGGTTCTTTATTGCAACTTTTATAAACTGCTTCCGCTAGAATGCTGTGTAGGACGTTATGATTGGTTGGATGGTTTCCATGAGTAACCACCAGGTCTGTATGTGGCATACGAAGTCGGGCCCTGGCCGGACCTACTGCTATATACTATGTGACAGATAGGGGGTGTTACAATTTGGTATCAGACTACTGGTTTTGGTCGGGCTTAAAGTGAATTCGTGGGCGAATTCTTTTTAAGGGGTGGTGAGCACATTGTGTGCGTCATCATTATAACAGTAAAAGAACCCATGAATGTCCACTTAGGAATGAAAATACACGTGTTTGAGGAACCTGCGTGTTCCTATAATTGCTGTTTGTAATTTTATTTGGTCGCTTAACGGTGTTTTGTACCACTATAGGTGACCAGAAGTGGTGCTGGGCCGTCGGAACGTCGAGTTTTTGAGGCTAGCAGTGCACCAGATGTTGCTCCTGCAACACCTTTATCGGCTGAGAACTTACGATTGGTGGCCGAAGCAGTGTTGGCCATGATAAATGCGCAGCCTGCAAGGCAAACGCAGCAACCCGCTCCTGCGATGGAGCAGGAACCTCTTCCAGAGGTTGAGCCGAGGAGAGTGGAACAAGTGAGAGTGGAACCGTTGGTGCCAAGGAGGGCAACCGAGAGGCAGCTTAAGCATGTAATGAGCTTTAACCCTCCGGTATTCTCGGGGTTGGGAACCCCATCTCAAGCTGAAGACTGGCTCTCCAGGGTGAAGTGAGTCATGACAGCAATGGAGACGGAGGAGTGGCAAATGACCACCATCGCTACGTTCCTTCTGGATGGTGAAGCGAAAATGTGGTGGGAAGGATTGGAGCTGCACTTATTGAGAGGTAGGCAACTTGTTGATGTCTCGATGAAGGAGTTCTCGAGATTATTCTTGGCTATATACCTCCCTTCGGCGCAGAGGATAGCGTTGGAGAATGAGTTTCTGAAGTTGGTTCAGGGTGAGAAGAGGGTGGATGAATATCTCTATGAGTTTACTCGTTTGAGTCGATATGCTAGCTCCACCATCGCGGATGAGGAGCGCAAGACGAATCGATTCTACGAAGGCTTAAGAGATGAGTTGAGGTTACTACTCTCAGGGCCGATGACGCAGGGTTTCTTGACCTTGGTCAACACGGCCCGGTCCTTGGAAAAGGACATGAAGAATGTTCAAGCAAAGAGGAACGTTGGTGAGAAGAAATCTGGGTTCAAAGTGTCGACTACTTCAAAGTCTGGCTATCAAAGATTCTTCAAGAAGCATAAGACTTCGGGTCCAGCTCCTTCTGATGCTTCTGGGGCGACTACGAGTCGGACCTCAGGGGTGTGTTTTACTTGTGGAAAGATGGGGCACTTTGCCCGTGATTGTTGGAGCGGACGTCCCAAGTCCGAAAGAAAGCCTGGAGCTACTTACGAAGAGAAGGGCAAGGCGGTGGAGTCGACCGCGTCCCACTATGCTCCAGGCCCAACCAAGGGTGTACAATCTTGGCCAACAGGAGGCCATCAAACACGCTGATGTGGTGACAGGTACGGTTTAATTTATATCAAGTCAATTTCTTTAAATACTTGTTATGCACATGTTACCTTACCACTGCTTGTTTAGGCTTTGTTTTGATTTGTGAAAATCCGGCAAGAGCACTCTTCGATACGGGAGCTTCACACTCCTTCTTGTCCGCGGCATTTATATCACGCATCGGAGTCCCTTCTTCGATAACGAAGGATAAGTTGGACGTGTTGTTGCCTAATGGGTGTTCGATGCGTGCGGATAGGATCTGCGATGTTAAGATTCGTATTGGGAATCAGGAGTTGATCTGCAAGCGTCGTTACTTCCGTTGGTGGAGTTCGACGTCATATTTGGCATGGACTGGCACTCGGAGCAGCTAGCCTATATCGATTGCGGTCGGAAGGAAGTCAAGTTGGGAGATAGTCGTGAGACGACCTTTATGGGCTTAAAGGGGTCGAGCAAGACGTTGATGTCTACTCTTCAGGTGGTGAAGGCGGTTCGTGCCGGTGCAGAACTGTTCTTTACACTAGTGGAGGTTGCAAAGCCGAAGCCCGCGTTGGATTGTATTTCAGTGGTATCAGAATACCCTGATGTGTTCCCCGCAGATCTTCCTGGAGCCCCGCCTCAGCGGGAGATAGATTTCACGATTGAGCTAGTGCCAGGTGCAAAGCCTGTGTCACGATCTCCTTATCGGCTAGCGCCTAAGGAAATGGCGGAGCTGAAAGTTCAACTGCAAGAGTTGTTGGAGCAAGGGTATGTGCGCCCGAGTTCTTCGCCTTGGAGCGCACCGGTCCTCTTTGTTAAGAAGAAGGACGGAAGCTTGAGGTTGTGTATTGATTACCGGGAGCTCAACAAGTTGACGGAGAAGAACAAGTACCCGATCCCCCGGATTGATGATCTTTTTGATCAGTTAGTCGGGTCGACGGTGTACTCGAAGTTGGATCTCAAGGCTGGGTACTATCAGCTGCGAATAAGGGAGAGTGATATCCCGAAGACAGCGTTTAGTATGAGATATGGGCATTATGAGTTTACGGTCATGCCATTTGGGCTGACTAATGCGCCGTCAGTGTTCATGGATTTGATGAACAGGACTTTCAGGGAGTACTTGGACCATTTTGTGATCGTCTTCATCGACAATATTTTGGTGTACTCGCAAAGTAAGGAAGATCACTTCAAGCATCTTCATTTGGTTTTGGAGACGCTAAGGAGGAATCAACTGTATGCCATGTTCTCGAAGTGCGAGTTTTGGTTATCCTCAGTGGCGTTCCTCGGTTATATAGTGAGTGGAGAGGGTATTACAGTGGATCCGACGAAGATTGTTGCGATACGGGAGTGGCCTGAGCTTGCTACGGTAGCGGAAGTCCGGAGCTTTCTGGGGCTTGCCGGCTATTATAGGCGTTGTTGGGTACATTGGTCAAATGCACCTGATTTGAAGAAGCCTAACCCAACTCAATGATATACATCAAAATGTATTTGATGTATGTTTGAGTTACTTGTGCAGGTTAAGAAATCACTGGACTGAAGCAAAAAGTTTCTAAGTCCATGTGTCGACACCCAGAGGGAAAGTGTCGACACTTAAGAAAGCTTGTGTCGACACCCAGACAAGCAGTGTCGACACTTGGAGTCATTGTGTTGACACCTGGGATGCAGAGTCGACACCAGACAAAAAGTGTCGACACTTGGAGCTGTATCGACACTCAGTGAAGAAAAGTGCAGACAGAAAGTGTCGACACAAGGAGCTGTGTCGACACCCAGTGAAGCTGTGTCTACACCAGAAAGTGTCGACACTTGGAGCTGTGTCGACACTCAGCAGAAGTCTGCAGAGACTAAGTTAAAGTGTCGACACCCAACACAATGTGTCGACACTATGCAGAAGAGTCAACACTTGAAGTAAGTGTCGACACTCAACACAATGTGTCGACACTCAACAGTAGAGTCAACATTTGAAGTATGTGTCGACACCCAGAACAATGTGTCGACACACAGCTGAAGACTCAACACTTGAAGAAAGTGTCGACACAAGGAGCTGTGTCGATACTTAGCAAAGAAAAGAATTATCAACAAAATATTCTAAGTACAAGTGTCGACACTAATGGAATGTGTCGACACTCAGCTGAAGTCTCAACAACAAGAAGGTGTGTCGACACAAGGAGCTGTGTCGACACTCAGCAAGATTCAACATAGAAGACTATGTGTCGACACCAAGAAGCAATGTCGACACTTGACAGATTCAACACAAGAAGATGTGTCGACACAAAGGAGATGTGTCGACACATAGAAGAATTCAGCAAAAGCTAGAAGAACAAGTACTTGTGTCGACACTCAATTTCAGTGTCGACACATGAAAAAGAATCTGTGTCGAGACATACAAGGATATGTGTCGACACTTTGTAGACTTGTGTCGACACTTACACAACATGTGTCGACACTTGGACTATAAGTGTCGACACTTAAAGACAGAAAGTCTCGACACTTACAAACAGTTAGAGATTTTCAAGAAGTGACTGGATGATTTGACAGATGCCGTTCCAGCCGGTCTACAGCACCTGTCAGAGATATCAGAAGTCAGTTATGGACCGGACCAGCCGGTTACCATGAAGAAGGCCTATAAATAGGCACCTACAGTTTACAGAAACTGTGGTTCAGAATTGTTGTGGTGGTTGAAAGTTGTTCAAAGTTGTTGAAAGAAGTTCAAAGTTGTTGATCAGATTATTGAAGTAAATATAGTGTTACAAAGAGGATCAACACAAGAAGATCTTGCAGTTCAAGTGCAGATCTAAGAAGTTGGAGAGAGAGGGCTCCATCTAAGAAATCAGCCTCTGGAACTAGGCTGAGAAGAAGGATTCAGATTCAATTCTGGATCTTAAGTGGCAGAGGTCAAGGAACAACTGCAGAGGATTCAGTCTTATTCAGTTCTACTCAAGAAGCTTTGAAGAAAGCTAAGTCAGGGTGAATCCAGCTGAGTTCTTCCAAGAACTCATCAAGAATCTCTCAACTCCCCTCCTTTAATTCTGAGTTGTAGAGATATTATTTGTATTACATTTTTAACTTGTAGGATCCATTGGATCTGAGTGATTGTAAGCCTATATTTATAAAGGCTGAGGGTAGGGCTTGTTAGCCTGAGTGTAGGAGATAGAGATCTCTGAGTGTAGGCCTTGTTGGCTGAGTGTAGGCCTTGGTTGGCTGAGTGTAGGCCTTGATTGGCTGAGTGTAGGCTTTGGGATAAAGCTGAGTTGTAAGGCTTTGGGCCTGAGGTGTAGGAACCAATTTGGGTTCTGAGACAGTGCAGGAGTTTGGCCGAATCTAGTACACTGCTAGATAGGCGAAGGGTGAAAGTGGATGTACCCATATCTTGGGGAACCACTATAAATCACTATATGCTGTACTGTGCTGAAATTGTTGCTGTGTATGCTGTGTTTGCTGTGATAAACTAGTTAGATTGTTGTGATATAACTGATAGCTACCAATAAAGTTAGAAAAGGATTAGGTCACCTATTCACCCCCCTCTAGGTGTTTAGGTACCATATCTTTCAAGTGGTATCAGAGGGAGGTTGCTCAAAACAAGGACTAACAGTCTGAGGAGATCCTGTTTGGCAGATTCAGTGTAAGGCATTACACAGTTTCAAGAAAATCAAGAAAATCAAGAAACATGGGTTCTTATGAGAATCACAAGGAATTGGGTTCCATGAAATTACCCATATGCAGAAAGGAGATCTTTGGGATCTGGAAAGAAAGGGTAAGGCTATTTATGGAAGCCTCTGACCCTAGAATCTACATCACAGTTAAGGAAGGGCCTTATGTGCCTATGAAGATTTCAGTTTTAGATGCAAACCATAGAACTCCAAAGGATTTCTTTGAGATGACTAAAGATGAAATTGTCCTGGCCACCATGGACAAGAGGGCACAGAACATAATAGTGAGTGCCATTGATGATGCAACTTTTCAGAACTTAATTCACTGTAAAACAGCAAAAGAAATGTGGGATACCCTCATTGTCTATATGGAAGGTTCTGAAGAAGTTAGGCAAGATAGGAAGTCCTTGCTAAATCAGGAGTATGAAAGCTTTAGGCAAGGAAAGGATGATAGCATCACTGGGTGCTATAAGAAATTTTACAGAATAGTTAATGAACTCATGTCTTATGGAAGAGAGTTCAGTAACTATGAACTAAATGACAAGTTCTTAAGGTCCCTAACCAAAGATTGGGACACCAAGATCTGTGCCATAAGAGAAATGGCTAAGTTGGGGGAAATTCCTCCCCCTACACTGTTTGGCAAGTTATTGTCATATGAGATACAGTTGACAGTAAGAAAAGAGGAGGAGAAATCAACAAGGACTGAGCACAAAGAAAGAACTGTTGCTTTCAAGACAGAAGTTCCCAGAAAATGCAGGAATAAGTCTTTAACTCTACCTCCAGAGGTAGTTGAATCAGAGTCTGATGAGTCTGTCAGCACAAAGTCTAAGAGCAGTGAAAGTGATGAAGACTTTGCTGCTTTCACTAGACACTTTCAGAAGTTTTTGAAAAAGAAACAGTGGAGGTCAAGGCCTTCTACATCACAAGGAAGGAAGACTCTTATCAGAAAAAGAGGGCTTCAAAGAATGACAAGAAAAGGACAAAATTAAGCAAGGCAACTGGTTCAAAGATTGTTTGTTATTGCTGCAATAGACAGGGCCATGTTATTGCAGATTGTCCAGAGAAGAGAAAGGAATCTGGTGACAGGAAAAAGACTCACTTCAAGGGAAGAAAGAAAAGTCTTTTGTTGCTAAGAAGGAGAAGACTCTATCAGATATCTCTTCTTCAGAAACTGAGTCTGAGGCTGAAGCCTACATAGGGTTATTTGCTGAAGAAGAAGAGGAAGAATTCATGCAGATCTTGGAGTCAATTTATGAACAAGAAGACAGTCATTGCCAAGGGCTAATGGCATTGACAGAAAGTGCCAAATCCTGGAGCAGCCAGGACCCAGTCAGGTACAAAGTTCAAGTTTAAATTCAGTTTCTTGTTCTAGTTCAGAATCAGATTCTTCTTTATCAAGTGATGAGAATATATCCGAGTCTGAGGAAGATATTCATCAGCTTATAGATGAATATAAGGTACTGTTGCAAGCCTACAAGAAAAGCAAGACCCTAGCCAAAAGTCAGGCAAAGGAAATTGCTGATCTTAAAGCTGTTGCAATAGATTTTGAGAAGCAATTTGATCAAAAACTAAATGAGGTAGCCAGGCTGAAACACATTACTGTGATTCAGATGGGAACTATCACTTTTAAGAATGATCAAATTAAGTGTCTGGAGAACAATCTTCAGAAGGAGAAGGACTTGGTTGCTAGGTTTTCAAAACCTAAATCAGTGCTACCCTTAATTGATGAATTTGTTTCATCATAAAGGCAAGGCTGGGCTGGGTTTTGTTAGACCTGCAGGGACTGAGCAGTCCAAGTATAAGTCCAAGGGCAAAATCCCAACATTCAACAAGCCTGCTGTAGTCAAGACATCCAAGGCAGTACCTAAGCAAAGGTACAATAAATTTGAATGTTGGTGTTGTGCCAAAGTTGGCCATTTTGCAGTAGACTGTTGGCACAATGTGAGTGCCAAAGTGAGTTCCAAACTACCTGTTGGAAATCCAGTAGGTAGGTTTGTCAAATTGCAAACTAACAATCACCAAGGACCCAAGAATACTTTGGGTTCTGAGGTTCATTAATTTGTTTTGCAGGTGAGTCCAAGTGGCCATACCCCTACATGGTACTTGGACAGTGGATGTTCCAGACATATGACTGGAACTAGGGGACTACTGAAGGACTACATTCCAATCAAAAATGGTCCTAAGGTGACCTTTGGTGGTTCTGAAAAAGAAATCATCAAAGGGTTTGGTAACATTTCTTCAAACTTAGTTACCATTACTCAAGTGGCTTATGTTAAAGGGTTGAAACACAACCTAATAAGTATAAGTCAATTAAGTGATGTAGGGTATGACATCTCATTTGTTAAAAATGGTTGTCATATCAAGAGGTCAAGTGATCAAGAGATCATTTTGACAGGTTATAGGAAGAGGAATGTCTACTGCCTAGACATTATGATTGAGAACAATGGTTCTCCAGTTTGTCTTGTAGCTGATGAGACAGTCTCTCATTGTGTCAAATGGCACAAGAGGCTAGCCCATCTTAACTACAAGACTATTAGCAAACTCTTTAGCAAAGAGTTAGTGAGGAATGGTCCTCAAGTTAAGTGTGTTAAAGATGGCATTTGCTCAGCTTGTCAAAAGGGCAAGCAGACTAAATCCACCTTTAAAAGCATAGAAAACAAAGATACTGTGAGGTGTTTGTACCTCTTGCATTTGGATCTCTTTGGTCCATTACCAGTTCACAGCTTAGGTAGAAAGGTCTATACCCTTGTAGTTGTGGATGACTACTCAAGGTTTTCCTAGGTGTTCTTCTTAAGACAGAAATCTGAAACACCTAGTGTCTTCTATAGCTTTGTCAAGCAAATTCAGAATGAATTAAATAGTACTGTGGTCAGAATTAGAAGTGACCATGGTACTGAATTTCAGTCTGATAGCATGACAAAACTGTGTGAAGACTTTGGGATATTTCAAGAATTCTCTTCACCTAGAACACCTCAGCAAAATGGCATTGCTGAAAGGAAAAATAGGACCTTGATAGAGGCTGGTAGAACCCTACTAAGTGATACATCACTGCCAGAGTATTTCTGGGCTGAAGCAGTTAACACTGCATGCCATGTTATAAATAGGGCTACCATCACTAAAAGGCTAAACAAGACCCCCTATGAAGTTGTGAAAGGCAGGAAACCAAACCTATCCTACTTCAGGATCTTTGGTTGCAAATGCTTCATACTTAACAATGGGAAGTCTTACTTAACTAAGGCTCTGTTTGGGACAACTTATGATGATGAATAAGCTACTTATTTAAAATTGATGTTTTGAAAGAGATTTTATAAAAACAATGATGAATAAGCTGTACACTGTTTGGATAGTTCGTTCATAAATGCTTATCTAAATTTTCATTCATTTGTAAAATTCTGTTCATTTGGACACGTATTTTTCGATCTGACGTGATTTTCACTCAGACACATTTTTTTTGCATGAGTGTGAATTTTTCACATTGACGCGATTTCTTCTTCCGGTCGCGATTTTTTCGTCTGAGCGCTAATATTTCGCTCAGACGCGGTTTTTTTTCCCGGACGCTGTATTTTCACCTGGCCGCGGTTTTTTCGCACCAATGTGGTTTTTTCGCCCGGGTGTGATTTGTCGCCCGGGCGTAAATTTTTTGCTCGGGCGCGATTATTTCGTCCGAAAGCGTTTTTTTCGCATTAGCGCGAATTTTTCGCCCGGGAGTGAACTTTTTGCCCAGGCGCGAATTTTCGCCATAGCGCGAATTTTCGCCCGGGCGCAAATTTTGGCACGGGCGCAAAGTTTCGCCCGACACGAATTTTCCGCCCGGACGCGAATTTTCGTCCGGGCAAGAATTTCCGCCTGGGCGCGAATTTTCACCCGGGCGCGATTTTCGCAGGGGCGCGAATTTTCCGTTTGGGCGCGAATGTTTCGCACGGGTGCGAAAAAATCCCGTCATGGCGAAAAAACAGCTCCTGTGCGAAAAAGTCCCGCCCGGGCAAAATATCCGCATCCGGGCGAAAAAATCGCTCCCGGGCGAAAAAATCACGCCCAGGCGAAAAAATCACGTCCGTGTGGAAAAATTCTCACACCGACAAAAAATTCGCGCCCGGGCATAAAATTCGCGTCTGGGCGAAATTATTCGTGCCCGGGCGAAATATCCGCATCCGGGCGAAAAAATCGCGCCCGTGCGAAAAAATCGCGGCCGTGCGAAAAAATCACGCCCGGGCGAAAAAATCGCGCCCGGGCGAAAAAATCGCGCCAGGGCGAAAAAATCGCGCCCGGGCGAAAAAATCGTTCCCGGGCGAAAAAATCCCACCGGAGCGAAAAAAACACGCCCTGGAGAAAAATTCGCGTTGGGCCAGAAAATTCGCAGACGGGCGGAAGATTCGCGCCCGGGTTGAAAATTTGCGCTCGTGCGAAAAAATTGCGCACAGGTGAAAAATATGCCCTCTGACGAAAAATACGAGCTCAGGTGAAAAAATCGCACCCTTGCGAAAAAAACACGCCCGGTGAAAAAAATCAACTTTGAGTTTTTTTAAGGGATAAGCGCTTATGAAAAACCATAAGCTAGACCCGGATAGCTTATGAAAAATCAGCTTATCATCCATTATAAAATAAGTGATTTTCTATAAGCTGCACAAACAAACAGCTGAAAAACTGCTTCTGCATTTTAAGTAGAGATTAATAATCAGCATAAGCTGCCCCAAACAGAGCCTAAGTTTGCTGCCAAGTCCAAAGAGGGAATTTTTGTTGGGTACAGCAATAATAGTAAGGCTTATAGAGTCTACAACTTGACTACACAAGTTGTAGAAGAATCAGTGCATGTAGTTTTTGATGAGACTAAACTTATTAATAATGAGTTGTCTAGCAATGTATGCAGCCCCACAGGTTTGACAAAGACAATGGACAAGCTGACTATAGAAGAAGTGCCTGCTGCAAGACAGCAAGGAGAGGAGAGTAGCTGCTGTCCAGGGGGAGAACTACATGTGCCAGTTGCTGAAGAAATCCAAGGTATACAGCATGATGCAGATGCTGAAGTGGTTCAATCTGAAGTGAGGATGCCTCCAGCCCACAGGCATCTTAGAGATCATCCAGTAGAGCTGATTATTGGAGATCCAAGACAAGGAGTACAAACCAGGAGTAGAAACATGAATGCTGCAATCTATTCCAGCTTTTTTTCTCAAGTTGAACCTAAAAGATTTGAAGAAGCAATAATGGATCCACAATGGACTGAAGCAATGCAAGAAGAGCTTAATCAGTTCAAGAGGTGCAAGGTTTGGGAACTTGTTCCTAAACCTAAAGACCACAATGTAATATGAGTTAAGTGGATCTACAGGAATAAGATGGATGAACAAGGTGTCATCATTAAGAATAAAGCTAGACTGGTTGCTAAAGGATATAGGCAAGAAGAAGGTATTGATTTTGATCAAACCTTTGCTCCAGTAGCCAGACTGGAAGCCATAAGAATGTTCTTGGCCTATGCAACCTATCAAGGATTCAAGGTATACCAAATGGATGTCAAGTCAGCATTCCTAAATGGTAATTTGAAAGAAGAAGTCTATGTGGAGCAGCCTTCAGGTTTTGTTGATCCAACTCTACCTCATAATGTCTATAGACTTAGGAAAGCTTTATATGGGTTAAAGCAAGCCCCTAGGGCTTTGTATGAAACCCTATCTAGTTTCCTCATTGAGAACAAGTTCTCAAGGGGGAAAATAGATAAGACTCTATTCCTTAGGGAATCTAGAGGCAAAGTCATACTAGTCCAAATATATGTAGATGACATTATATTTGGGTCTACTGAAAGCAGCCTTTGCAAAAAGTTTGCAAAACTTATGCAAGGTCAGTTTGAAATAAGTAGTATGGGAGAGCTGAAGTTTTTCTTGGGTCTCCAAGTTAAACAGACTGAGAGTGGTTTGTCCATTTGTCAGTCAAAGTTCACCCTAGAACTCATAAGGAAGTATGGTATGGATTCATCCAGTACCATGAAGACTCCTATGGGGTCAAGTATGTCTCTTAGCAAGGATGATGCAGGGAAACCTGTAGATGAAACCTTGTATAGAGGGATAGTTGGCTCCCTATTATACTTGACTGCTAGTAGACCAGACATCATGTATGCTACATGTGTTTGTGCAAGGTATCAAGCCTGCCCTAAAGAGTCTCACTTGACTGCAGTCAAGAGAATTTTGAGATATATAAAGGGCACTCCCTATCTAGGCCTCTGGTACCCTAGGAATGGAGACTTTGATCTAACAGGTTATTCAGATGCAGACTTTGCAGGATGCAAAGAGGATAGAAAGAGTACTACTGGAACCTGTCAATTCCTAGGTGGGAGACTAATTTCATAGAGCAGCAAAAAGCAGACTAGTGTGGCTATCTCCACAGCTGAGTCAGAGTATGTGGCTGCAGGAAGTTGCTGTGATCAACTTCTGTGGATTCAACATCAGCTAGAGGACTATGGATTTCAGGTAAGTAGAACTCCACTTTACTATGATTCTACAAGTGCTATTTCAATAGCTAATAACCCTGTATCTCATAGTAGAACAAAACATATTGAGATTAAATATCACTTTCTTAGAGAACATGTAGAAAGAGAAGATATTTCACTTGAATATGTTAAAACAGATGAACAAGTAGCTGATATGTTTACTAAGCCACTAGAAGAAGCTAAGTTCAATAGATTCAAAATTGAACTAGGAATGATAAACTTAGAGTAAGTTTACAGATTTGAAAATGACTAAGTAAAAAGGTGTCGACACATAGACAAGTCTATGTCGACACAGAATAGTGGTGTCGACACTTCAGGAAAAAGGTGTCGACACATCTAGGAATGTGGTGTCGACACTTCAGAATGTTAGTGTCGACACATGTCAAGTAGGTGTCGACACATCCTATGTGGTGTCGACACTTAAGTTTTACTCAGAATTTTTCTAAGTAAAGTCTCGACAATGTGTCGAGTAATGTTGTGTCGACACATAACCAAGTGTCGACACATAAAATCTGTTGACTAAACTTGTGTCGACACATGTGTGTCGAGACATTATAAGTCAGTGTCGACACTTATTGCCAGTGTCGACACACTTTAAGCTAGCTGTCCCGCCTGTTCATCTTCAAAATCAGAAAGGTATAAATAGGGTTCTGTCTTTGTTTGTCGACACGCTTTCAAAGTTTCGAGACCAAAACTCCTTTGTCGACACCTCTCTTTTCTCAAGACTAATTCTCCAAACCCTAATGGCTCCTAAGCTTGAGGAGAACGTTAACGAGGGCTATGAGCTAGTGCGCGGCGCGTTCGACGACGCAGATCAAGAAATCCAGTCGGTGGTAACCCTAGTCGCCAATTCTGGACTAGAATACTTGGTTTCAGAACCAACAAAGATTTGGAAGAAGGAAGTTCTTGAATTCCTTAATGGAGCTGCTGTAGATGACTCTGAATATAGAATCAAATCCAGAGTTCATGGATCTAAAGTCAAGATTTCACCAAAAAGTTTGAGGAAGGTACTCCAGCTACCTAAAACACAAGATGAAGAAGAAGTAATTGCATCCAAGACCAGGGAAGCCCTTATCTGGTATGGACTTGATCCAAAGATGAAGATAGGATCTGTCTTTAACAGGAAAGGCATGAACAGTCAAGGAAAATTCATGTCTGAGATTGTGGGCAAGGTTATTCTCAGTAAGCCTGGAGGGCATGACAGGGTGTCTGCCTCTATGTTTGGAATTATGACTAGAATCATATTCACTCTGAAAACAGACTGGTCAATAGTGGTTTTTGACAAGATCAAGGAGAGCTTGAAGAAGCCCAATCTGGGCAGAATTATAAGTCTCTACCTAGCTGGTACAATACCAGAGGTAATGAGCAATGCTGCTGGAAGTAAGATCAACCACATGAGGAAGATGGATCAAAGGATATTTTCCAGATGGGACAGGGTGTTGTCCAAGGAAGTGGCAACCCCAGAGAAGCCAGTTACTGAGAAGGAGACTCCTCCAAGGAAGAAAAGGAAGACAGCTGCTGTGACACAGGAGTCCTCCAGCAGTTCAGGGAGTGAAGAACAAGTTGTTTTCACTCCTGATGCTCAAGAGGAAGTGGCTGCAGAGAAGACCCCTGCTGCTCAAGATGTAGCTGAGATCCAGGGGGAGCTGCCTCAAGCTAGCCCCATCTATAGGGATCACAGCCAGGGGGAGCATCCAGTTGTAGAGGAACCATCTACACTGGACAGTGAGCAAGCCACCATCTTCATCCAAGAGGTACTCACTGACCTAAAAACCTTAGAATATCTTATAGAAGATGCTGATTTGTCTGATGTTCCTCAGCAAATTCAGCTGCCTAGCCAAGAACCAGATGTTGTTATCAAAGACACATCTGCTATTCCAGTGGTTGAAGAGCACAGAATATCTCCAGCTCAATCACCTCAAGAGTTCACCATGGAAGATCTATTTCTAAATCTAGATCAAGAAGATTTTAACATGGACAAGGATGCTGCTGCTGAAGATAAGACTGCTGCTGCTGAGGGGGAGCTAGTACAAGATCTGGAAGAGCCTATTAGGCTGGAAACTGAGCAAGCACCTGATGTGCAAACTAAGAAGCCTCAAAGCCCTAAGGACAGGGTTGATATTGCCAGCACTTCTGCCTCTGAAGATGAGGAGAGTGCTAGGGCCAAGAAGAAGAAACTCTATGTCTTCAAGAGGAGAAGTCAGAGTTATAAGAAAGCCTTGCAATCTATAGCCCCACAGCCTATAGTTCAACAAGCTCCAACTGTTGACTATAGTGCTTTACTGATTGCACTGCAGATAAAAATGGATGAACAAAGGAAGGCTATAGAGGCTTATGTTGATGAAGGGCAAAAGACTTTACAGTTTGACCTGGCCCAAGAAATAAAGTTTATAAGGTTTGAGATGAACCGTAATAAGAAGGAGATGAATGAATGCTTCCACAAGGGTGAAAATGCTGTGGTGTATCTGGCAACGCACCAAGAGAAGATAAAGGCTCAGGTAGATGATATAGCCTTAAAGCAAGGATATATGCTGGAAAACCAAATCAGAATGAATGACAATCTGACTGAGTCACATAATGCTCTACTCACAGAATTGAAGAACAAGGCTGATCAACCTTCAACATCTACTGCTGCTGCTAAAGCTGAATTTGATAAAGTATTCCAGGAAGAACTTACTGCTGTTAAGTCTGCTATTAAAGATTCCCAGAAAGTCATCTTGAACAACTTACAAAGCTGAAACCATTCTTTAAAGAGGGAATCAGATACTTGGACAGTCAGATAAGGTTTCAAAAGGATGATGTCAGAGATCATATGGCCAGAGAAGTCATAAAGGGGGGAGAGGGTATTAGTCAAAGCTAGCTCTGACCATGCCAAATGGATATCTAACTCCATCAGAGCTACACTGGGCTATCCTCCACTCTGTGATGATGATAATGTTGCTGAATCAGGGATTCAAACTGCATATCTTGGAGGTGAGCAACCAGAGGTAGCTCAAGTGATTTATCCACCTCCAGATTTTGACATGGTTCAAGCAGATGTCCAGACAATGTATAGCCCAACTGAAGGGAAGCCTAATGTTATTCTGGATAAAGTGGTTCAGCCTATTTTTGCAGCTATGCAAGAGGCATTAGAGAAAGAAGAAGAGGCAAGGTTGTCAAAGAAGAGGTTTAGGGAACAAGTAGAACAAAGGCCAGATTTTGAACAGTGGAGCCCTACCTCTAGAAATATAATTTCAACTGCCTAGAAAGCTGCCAAGGACAATGCTCATGAAAGGAACAAGTGGTTCTCTGAAGCAGAATGGAGGAAACATGAAATAAGACAGGAGGCCATTGTTCAATATAGAAGAAAGGCAAAGATGGGAAAGCTACCTCCTACTGCAGTGGAGCCTAGCAAGTACTTCCCCAAGCCATACCACTATTTTGAAAGGCAGAAAATCAAAGCAGAAGAGCTGAAGAAGAAGGACTTACAAGGCAAGAAGCCTGCTGATGCTGCAACTGCTGAAGCCACTGTCAAAGCTCAAGTCCAATCAGGCAAAGGCATTGTTATCAAAGAACCAGATCAGAAATAGATTAGGAATTGACTTGAAGATTGTTGTAATCTTTTGAATGAAAAACATTTTTGTAAACCATTGAAGATGTAACATCCCATTTCCAACTAGACCCCTAAGAGTGGTTTTGGCCATGACTAGGTCATGATAAACCCTAGGAAGCCAGTAATGGGTCAAGAGATAGGGGACAGAAAGGTGGGGGATCACCATGGTCTGCAAATAGTAGAACTCTGAACAATGGTTTAGGATGACCATGGGCTACACCTTGACCCCAAGACCCTACCACAACACCCCTAATACCTTGGGAGGCCCATTAGAGCCATAAGGACCCATTGGGGTCAAACAAAGAGGCTCAGTTGACCAAGGTCAACCCTAGCCCTAAATGGGTCAAACTAGCCTACTTAGGGTCAATTGACCTACTCCTAGCCTAGAGGACCCCACCTATGCCCTCCTAACCCTAAAGTGAGGTCAATGGGTCACTAAGGACACATTGGGGTCAGCCCTAGAGGCCAGGTTGACCCAAGTCAACTCAAGCTCCTAATCTGGTCAAAGTACCCTTACTAAGGGTACGTGACCTCCAAAGTGCAGGGTAACCCTACATAACCCTTCCTAGACCTTAGGGGAGGCCAATGGGTCACCAAGGACCCAATGGGGTCAACCCAAATGGTTATGTTGACCCAAGTCAACTCTAGCCCTAAAATGATCAAAGTTCCCTTACCAAGGGGCATGTGACCCCCAAGATGCCCAACCAACCCTACTCAAGTCTTCCTAGACCTTAAGGGAGTCCAATAGGTCACCAAGGACCCATTGGGGTCAACTCAAATGGTCATGTTGACCAAGGTCAACTCTATTCTAGTGTTAGGTCAAATTAGCCTAAATGAGTCAACCCAAGCTCAACCCCTTTTTCCTTTTAAGTTAACCACAATATAATGAAATATTATGGGTGGAAAGGGCTGCCAATAGGCTGGGGAGTCAGCATGGTCAGCTTTGGTGACTAGGAAAGAGAGAGAAAGCTTCATTCCATACTAATGGAGGAGAGAGAAAAGGGGAAAGAGAGTGGAAGGAGGAGATTGGCCAAGGAAAGGCCAATGGTCCCCATTGATGGCAGCATTCATCTCCTCCAGTGAAGGGGAGGAGTTTCTAGCCGTTTTCCTGGCTGTCAAAGGGCTGTTACAGCCTCCACCATCATGGCCGAAACAAGCCTTTAATGGCCATGATGGCCATGGCAGTTTCTTCCATTCTTCTCCCCCTCTGATGTTTTAAACATCATCAGTGAGCTTGGAGAAGAATTTCCCAATCCTTAACTGAAGAAATCCGGCGAGTTTACTGGGAGATTGCAGAATTCCGATCGGCGGCGCCACCACCATGTCAACCAGCAGATCCGCTCGTCTCCAGGCCGCCAACAAGGTCCTCCTCCTCCTCTTTTCTCATGGGTAGATCTTAGGTTTCATTAGGGCCAAGGTTCGGGCACAATTGAGCCCGATCCAATTCGCAAAATTCATGGCCTTCGGCCGAAAATTTTATTGGTTGGATCGCCGGAATCCGCCCCTCCGGCGGCTGTGCCGCCGTCTGGCGATAGCCACCACCTCAACGGAGGTGATGGTGGCGGTAGCCGGCCGGGGAAGGGACTGGGTGGCCGGCGGCAGACGCTTGAAGTCGGCACAGGAAGAAGAAATCCTGTCCGTTGGCTCATCGGGGACGATAACCCAGCGCCGTCGATCTGCGCCAAGATTCGCGCGGCATCAAATCAGATACCTTAGGATTTAAATAAATATCATTTCATTTCTGTCACATTAGATGTATTTAATGTATTTAATTTTTAAAAATACTTAGGGACCCTGAATGGAAATCTGCCCAACATGAAAATTGTAGCTTCGGGTGTCTAGTTTGTAGCAAAAATTGCTTGGACCCTTTTGGGCCACTGGTTAGACCAGGGTACCCCTTTTGGTAGAACCTATACCTAGGCCTAAACAGAAATTATTTTTGGTGCCCACACTTCATTCCTTGTCCAAACAAGTTGAAATTTGGGCAGTGAGAAAGTCTTAGTCATATCTAGAACCTGTCCAAAATTTAGAATTTTTTGAGAATATTTTTCTATAGTTTTTAGAAAAATTTAATAAATCATGATTAATTTAATTATGTGACCTAATTAATTTAAAACTCCCCCAAATTGTGGTGGGTGGTCTTAGATGTCATGATAGGTATAGGGTTAAAACTTTAGCTCATTTGGAGATGTTTAGGATAGGTAATTTACCCACCCTATATATGACCTTATAAGGGTATTTTGGTCAAAAGCCACTATTTGATGGTTGAGTGGCCAAATTCCCTCATCAGAGGCTGAAATTTTGGCCACTGATATAATTTGACTTTTTACACTCACTTATGAAGTTTGGAGTGGTTTGGACTAGGGTAGCCCTAGAATTTTAGGGTAGGCCCTTTAGGGTAAATTTCTAGGGTTTGAAGAATTTGGGGTCAAAAGACCTTGGATGGACTTGAAACTTGGGAATGATGTCCATAGGGTTACTATGATCCTGTGGTTAAAATTTTAGGGCATTTGGAATAATTTAAACCCCTTAAATCTATAACCCTAGTTTAGGGCACTAGCTTTGAAATCATAAGATCTAATACCAAAACTTTCTGAAAAGGGCTGAGTTTTTGAATGGGTAGTTGTTTAGGGTATATATATCTCTGGAAATTTTATAATAAATTTTGGATGAATATTTTTGGTACTTTATTCACAAAGTCATGTTTTCCAATTTTCACTTAGGAATTTTTGGAGAAAAGTATACTTGATTAAATCTGATGAAACTTAGCAAAGGGGCTTGTAATCATGGTACCCATCTCTGTAAAGTTTTATGAAATTTTTGAAGAATGATATTTAGTAGTTGCTGCTTTAATTATTTAATTCTATGGAACTTTGGTAAATTTAATAATGACATTTAAATGGTCTAAAAAATTTTAATTTCTTCATCATGATGTTTCTAGTTCCTTAGGATGCCCTAGTAATTTTTACATAATTATTGGAGATATATTTGTGGCACTTCCTTCATTATATTTAGTCTTAGGAATTATTTTTAATAAATCCTTAGAGGTCAAGAACTATCTGGAAAATTATGAAAATTGGCAAACAATAATATTTCTCTGTTATTTAGTGAATAAAAATTTTAGGAGGCCATTACCTGAGAAAATCTTATGGTTCATGTTCAAATTGACTATGGCCTAGTTTTTGAGGAAAATTCAATAAATAGTAGATTAATTGGGAAAAATATGATTTTCTGAATTTAGACTATATTTATCACAATAGACCTCTGGTAAAATTTGTAGAGTTATTGGAGGAGAATTTAGAGTATCACCTATTGAGTACATCATATTAGCTTAGGGAGTTCTGCAATTAGTAAAAACAGCAGAAATCAAATTAAAGTGCACAATGAGTTTAGGAAGTTGGAATAATGGGGCATTAGTCTGGTAGGTGAATTAGGTTTGTCATCAGAAGTGTAGATGAGTAGTGGAGGTTGGTTAGAGTTGTGTGGGGTTCGGGATCGACAAAGGATCACTCATCCTCGTTGAAAAGAAGGAGTCATATACACTTGGGTTAGAATTCAATTATAACCCTAAGGGATTGAGAGATTTGTGTAGTAACCAATAATAATAAGTGCCTTGCGAAAGGGAGCTTTGGGCGTAATCCCATCGTAGTTCCTAGTGCCTTCGAGAGCCCTTCACGGGGAATACCTTGGGCAGTCCTGGGCTAACGCAACTCATAGGAATAATGAAACTTCAAGAGTAACTAGAATAATTAGGGTTTCACTCTCACACACCCCGAGGTTACGGGAAGTAATTTTGGCTAGATGATCAAGCAGTAGGCTCGGTCGTTGTGGTAAGAGGGCAGGATGGCCCGGTGAGCTTCGGCTCGGTGTTGGTACGTAAATTTGCATGTGCATAAAAGGAATGAAATTAAGGTGGTGGGTCTTCGGTATTGGAGGATCTTAGCACAGACACCAATACGTTGACTCGGCAAGTGTTGTGATAGCACTTCGCCAACAGAAGTCCGGTGCGCCAGCCGGCAAGAGTACGCAGGAGTCCGCTTAGTGCACCAGCGTTGAGGCGTATGATAGGTCTGACCAGTAGTGCTATACTGGTTTAGAGGTGGGCGAGGCCCAACCCACCGCTTCCGTCTGCCACTACGGAGGTATCCTGGGAGGTGAGGCTCCAGAAAGGGGGAACTAAAGGTCTGTGTGCACAGAGTCGGGTGTGTGTGTTGCACTTGCTTGATCCATCATACCCACTTGCATGTCATAGCATAAGCGATTCATTTAACACTTTGACACCTAAAATATAAGTGGTATGGGACACTTATACATTAGGCCCTGCAAAACGACCCCTTGGTCTATAAGCTTGTGTGGGCAAGTTTATAAATTAAGGTTAATTTTCTTTACATATATATATTGCTGTTAATAACCGACACCCCAACGTATAAATTGGTATGGGACTCTTTATACGATGGGAGCCTTGCAAAAGACCCCTTGCTTATATGTACCCATATAGGTTAAGATTACTTTACTTTACTTGTTTACAAATATGTTTAGTTACTATATAAATTGCTAGTTTTAGGTCCACCGTCACCTGCATTTGATATACTCTCCGCTTTCAAGTCCTCCCTTTCTTCCTCTCCGCTCGGTGCCTAGGAGCCATGGGGGAAAGGGGTGGGGGATGATAGGACTTAGTCTTTTAGACTAACGGTTTTCGAACCACATCATTTAGGGGATCGCGGAGCTCAGATTGGAGGAGCAGCCCGAGAGGTCGACACGCTTGGAGATAGGGCAGTCTAGCACAGGAGTTCAGACAGCTGGGACCGTGAGGCCCTTACTCTAGTAGTGTTTATTTTATTTCCACATGAGAGATCTTGTGGTGAGGAATTGTTGTATCGGGCATAAGCCCTTATTTACAGTGCTTGGTTTTGTGGACTCTCCCATCGTGGAGATATTTTACTTGATGTGATATTTCTGTGGACTTTTACTTAGAGTTTTGCTTCGCATGTTATTACTCTAATTTTGTTACTATGCTGCGATCGAATTGGCCGGCAGAAACGGCGTTTTGTGGTGATGACGCTTCCGGGCGAGAAGGTGTCACCGCAAAGCGGCGGTTCTGGGCATAAGACCCTGTGTTTTTTAAAAAAAATGGGGTCTTACAAGTGGTATCAGAGCGAAATCCCGATCGAAAAGTAACAGTCCACAACCCCTGGTCCACCCCCGCGCGAGCTTAGTTTGCGGACAAACTAGCAGCGGAAGCAGTGGTGAGACCCTAAGGAGGAATCACTTGTAAAATAGTCCACTTTGCATATATTTGAGCTGATTACCCACTAATATAGTTTGTTTCGCAGCCTCCAGCTTAGCCCACACCACAAGGCGGGGCCCAGCGGACTCCGGACGTTGCACCACCTCCCCCGGTCCCTACTCCTTTCCTACAGTCGGAGGTGGGACAGACGTTGACAGCCATTTTGGATGCTTTCAGGGCTCAACAGGTTCTGGCTCCGCAGCCAAACCCGGGGGCCAACTGGCTGAGTATCTTTCGAGGACTCGCTCCCCCATCCTACTGTGGGACTGAGTCTGCCGTCCGGACAGAGGAGTGGCTAGATATCATGTACGAGATGTTGACTGGGATCAAGTGCCCGTGGGAGGAAAGGGTGCCCTTGGTCGTGTCTTGCTTGGAATCTCATGCTAAGAGGTGGTGGAAGACTTCCCTGGATACGATTTTTGCTGACAGGACGGCTGCGGAGATAGCTTGGGAGGAATTCAAGGGCGCGCTATTGGAGCACTTTGTTCCGCAATCAGCCAGAGATGAGCTGGAGGATAGGTTTTTGCAGTTGAGGCAAGGGAGCAAGACGGTGGTGGAGTACCACCGAGAGTTTGATCATTTAGCCCGGTTTGCAGACTCATATCAGTTGGATGAAGCTGGGTATACGAAAAGGTTCTACAAGGGCCTGCAGGAGGAGCTGAGGGAGACCTTACTATTTGTATCTGACGGGCCCATCTCCCGGATTTTGGAGATGGCGAAAAGAATCGAGGCGGATTGGCTTACTACTCGGGGCCGGAAGCGGCCAAATGAAGACCAGAGCTGGGGAGCCCGAAATGATCAGCGGCGGGGCCGCATCACAGATGGAAGAAGGGTAGAAGACTAGCCTCATCAGGAGGCGAGACAGGAGATAGGAAGACCAGTGTTGATGGCTCCACCACCAGTTCAGAGGCGGGACGAACAGAGACCCGGGGGAATGGCGTATCAACCGCCAGTGTGCTTCGATTGTCACCAGGTGGGGCACATTAGGAGGAACTGTCCCATGGGGAGGGCACCCCCACCAGCACCACAGGCTGCCCCACCAGCGCCATACTTCGGAGGCCGGGGTCGTGGCCGAGGACGTGGATACCCAGGTGGCGATCGTAGACCGGAAAGGGAGCAGGTGTATGCCTTGGATCTGGCACAGCCTCGAAACCCGGAGCAAGTCATAACAGGTATGACAAGAGTTTTTAAATTATTTAAATAAAAATTCCGTTATCTCTGCTGTCAATTTTTTTTTAGGAACTTCTCAAAAAAAATGATTAAATAGGAAGAAACTAGTTACAGAATCCTAAGACATTTAACCGATCCAGGTATAGTCTTCGTCAGCGGCAAACCCGCCTACACATTGTTCGACACGGGTGCTTCGCACTCGTTCGTATCAGAGGCTTTCGTGGAAGGGCTAGAAGGCGTAGAACGGTTCACAGGCCTGACGAGGAGGGTGCGTTTACCTGATGGATCGGAGCTATTCACCTCTGCCCACTGCAACATGGAGGCGGAGATTGGCGGGAAGCCATTCGAAGTGGCGGCAATGATTCTTAGAATGCCAGTCTTCGAGTTGATCCTGGGCATGACATGGTTGCACTGGAACCATGCCCAGATTGATTGCCAAGCGAAGAAGATCACAGTGAGGCATGGAGACTCGTTTATTGTCATCGAAGGTATAAGATCCGCCTCTTGTGTGCTTTTATCTTCAGTACAGGCCGTTAAGGCCCATCTACAGGGGGAAGAGGTCTACCAGATTCTGTTTGAGATAGAGGAGGCCAAGGGGCCATGACAGACATCCCAGTGGTGCGAGACTTCGTCGACGTCTTCCCAGAGAAATTGCCAGGACTACCTCCGTGTCGAGAGCAGGACTTTCAGATAGAGTTAGTGCCCGGAGCCAGGCCGGCATCTAGGGCCCCTTACCGGATGGCCCCGAAGGAGTTGGCAGAGTTCCGGAGTCAGCTGCAGGAACTTGTAGAGGCAGGGTTCGTCCGGCCAAGTTCTTCACCGTGGGGAGCCCCGGTGCTGTTTGTCAAGAAGAAGGACGGAAGTCTCCGCCTGTGCATAGACTATCGAGCGCTGAATAGACTCACGGTTCGGAATACCTACCCACTCCCACGAATCGATGAGTTGTTCGACCAGCTGGAGGGAGCACATTTCTTCTCGAAACTTGACTTAAGGTCAGGTTATTATCAGCTACGGATCCGAGAAGAGGACATTCTGAAGACCACTTTCAGTAGCCGATACGGACTGTTCGAGTTCACAGTGATGCCGTTCGGGCTCACGAATGCACCATCAGCATTTACGAGCCTTATGAACAGGGTGTTCAAGGAATATTTGGATGTATTCGTCATCATCTTTATTGACGACATCCTTGTCTACTCAAAGACGGAAGGGGAGCACGCACGACACCTGGCCTTGACATTGGAAAGGTTACGGGAGCATCAGCTGTACGCAAAATTCAGCAAATGCCAGTTTTGGCTAAAGGAGGTGGCCTTCTTGGGCCATATCGTCAGTGGGGCTGGGTTGGCGGTAGACCCGGCCAAGATTCGGGCCGTTCAGGATTGGCCACCATTGAAGACGGTGACAGATGTACGGAGCTTCTTGGGACTTGCCGGGTACTACCGGAAGTTTGTAGAGGGATTCTCCCGGATCGCGCTCCCTCTTACGACTCTGACGAAGAAGGAATCCCCTTTTATTTGGACACCACAGTGCGAGGCAGCCTTCGTGGAGCTGAAGAGTCGGCTCACTTCGGCTCCCATCCTCGCTATTCCGTCAGGAAGGGAGGGATTCCAGGTGTATACCGACGCCTCCTACCAAG
Organism: Platanthera guangdongensis; assembly: GCA_039583875.1. Lineage (NCBI taxonomy): Eukaryota > Viridiplantae > Streptophyta > Magnoliopsida > Asparagales > Orchidaceae > Platanthera > Platanthera guangdongensis. The sequence continues at coordinate 49,481,341 of CM077149.1, forward strand.
GGATGGGTGCCGTTCTGATGCAGAACGGGCATGTGATAGCTTATGCCTCTCGACAGTTGAAGATCCACGAGAAAAATTACCCGGTCCACGATCTGGAGATGGGCGCGGTAATCTTCGCCTTGAAGATTTGGCGGCACTATCTGTACGGGGTTCATTGCGACATCTTCTCCGACCACCAGAACCTGAGATACGTGGACACGCAAAAAGACCTCAACATCAGACAAAGGCATTGGGTGGAGTTCCTGACAGATTATGAGTATACTATGCACTACCACCCCGGGAAGGCGAACGTGGTGGCGGATGCGTTGAGCCGGAGAGGAGATGCTGCAGGGAAGGGACCTCAGCTTATGTCTATGGAGCTGGTCCGGTCTTTCGGGGACATGCAGATATCCCTAGTATCCGAGGACGATCCAGAATTATACATGGAGTATCTGGCGTCGATGATCGCTATTGATGATATCCGGGACCGCATCAGGGAAGGGCAGAAGACAGACCCTCGGGCGGAACCGATATTTCGAACCTTGGAGGAGGGTTCGACGGGGGATTACTCCTTGAAGGATGGGCTATTGTACTTCAGAGGAAGGATTTATATACCCGCAGGAGGTCAGATCCGGGAGGATATCATGGCGGAAGCGCATTGCAGTAGGTATTCGATACACCCGGGAATCACCAAGATGATGGCCGATCTGAAGAGGATGATGTTCTGGCCAGGAATGAAGAGGGATATTACACACTTCGTGACCCATTGCGAAGCTTGCCAGTTGGTGAAGGCGGAATGCAGAAACCCCGCGGGATTGTTGCAACCTCTTCCAGTGCCAGAGTGGAAGTTTGAGGATATTGCGATGGATTTTATTCATGGTCTCCCCCGATCACGAACCGGAAATGATTCGATTTGGGTCATCGTAGATCGATTGACGAAGGTGGCTAGATTTATACCAGTCAGGAAGGACGATTCAGTGGGGGTTCTGGTTCGGAAGTTTGTGGAGCAGTACATTCGCTATCATGGAGTACCCAGGACGATCGTGTCAGATCGGGACGGTCGGTTTACATCCAGGGAATGGCGGTCGGTTCAGGCATACTTGGGCACTCGACTGACTTTTAGCACCGCCTTCCACCCTCAGACGGACGGGCAGACAGAGCGCACAAATCGGACACTGGAAGACCTGCTACGTCTATGCATCCTAGACCGAGGAGAACCTTGGGAAAAGATGTTACCGATGGTGGAATTCTCGTACAACAACAGTCATCAGGCCAGCATAGGCATGGCCCCCTACGAGGCTCTATATGGACGGAAATGCAGAACCCCACTCTCTTGGATTCAGGACGAGGACCCAAAGGCTTTGGGATCGGATTTTGTTGAAGACACCGAGGCTCAGGTGAGGTTGATCAGGGACAGGATGTTAGAGGCACAGAGCAGGCAGGCCAAGTATTATGACGCCCGCCATCGTCAGGTGGAATTTCAGGTCGGGGACCGAGTGTTTTTGAAGATCCGGCCTATGCATGGAGTTTCTCGAATGCGTGGCCGAAGGAAGAAGCTCAGCCCCAGATATATGGGCCCTTACAGGATCCTGGAGCGGATAGGGGTCCTGGCTTACAGGCTGGAGTTGCCACCAGAGCTGGCAGCTCTGCATGATGTTTTCCACATATCCTCGCTGAGAAGGGCTCTACTACGCCCGGAGCAGCAGATTTTGACCACCGAAGGACCGGTAGCTTCAGACCGGTCAGTTCGTTTGGAGCCGGTTAGGATCGACGACCGAGGAGTACGAGTCCTGCTTCGCAAGAAGGTCCCATTAGTCAAAGTCCTGTGGAGGAACCACGGCCAGGAGGAGCATACCTGGGAGCCGCAGGACCTGATGCGACAAAGATACCCAGAGCTATTCAGTCAGGTATACCTCTCAGACCCCTCAAGATGTTAATTTATTCTCCTGCTTTAATTTACTAAGGGCTGCTCTAGGCAGATAGAGGCTTATCTTTTGTTTATTGGGGGCTTATCCTTGTTTATTGGGATCTTGGTCTGCCGATTGGGCGAAATGGTCATAGATCTAGGTTTCCCTTTAAACCAATTTTAGCAAACAAGCCGCCATGCTGGGATGTTACAAGGTTCTTTTCTTCGGTAGTAAGTCCCGTAGACTCAACCTTGATTTCGGGGACGAAATCTTTGTTTTGTTTATTGGGATTTGTAACATCCCATTTCCAACTAGACCCCTAAGAGTGGTTTTGGCCATGACTAGGTCATGACAAACCCTAGGAAGCCAGTAATGGGTCAAGAGATAGGGGACAGAAAGGTGGGGGATCACCATGGTCTGCAAATAGTAGAACTCTGAACAATGGTTTAGGATGACCATGGGCTACACCTTGACCCCAAGACCCTACCACAACACCCCTAATACCTTGGGAGGCCCATTAGAGCCATAAGGACCCATTGGGGTCAAACAAAGAGGCTCAGTTGACCAAGGTCAACCCTAGCCCTAAATGGGTCAAACTAGCCTACTTAGGGTCAATTGACCTACTCCTAGCCTAGAGGACCCCACCTATGCCCTCCTAACCCTAAAGTGAGGTCAATGGGTCACTAAGGACACATTGGGGTCAGCCCTAGAGGCCAGGTTGACCTATGTCAACTCAAGCTCCTAATCTGGTCAAAGTACCCTTACTAAGGGTACGTGACCTCCAAAGTGCAGGGTAACCCTACATAACCCTTCCTAGACCTTAGGGGAGGCCAATGGGTCACCAAGGACCCAATGGGGTCAACCCAAATGGTTATGTTGACCCAAGTCAACTCTAGCCCTAAAATGATCAAAGTGCCCTTACCAAGGGGCATGTGACCCCCAAGATGCCCAACCAACCCTACTCAAGTCTTCCTAGACCTTAAGGGAGTCCAATAGGTCACCAAGGACCCATTGGGGTCAACTCAAATGGTCATGTTGACCAAGGTCAACTCTATTCTAGTGTTAGGTCAAATTAGCCTAAATGAGTCAACCCAAGCTCAACCCCTTTTTCCTTTTAAGTTAACCACAATATAATGAAATATTATGGGTGGAAAGGTCTGCCAATAGGCTGGGGAGTCAGCATGGTCAGCTTTGGTGACTAGGAAAGAGAGAGAAAGCTTCATTCCATACTAATGGAGGAGAGAGAAAAGGGGAAAGAGAGTGGAAGGAGGAGATTGGCCAAGGAAAGGCCAATGGTCCCCATTGATGGCAGCATTCATCTCCTCCAGTGAAGGGGAGGAGTTTCCAGCCGTTTTCCTGGCTGTCAAAGGGCTGTTACAGCCTCCACCATCATGGCTGAAACAAGCCTTTAATGGCCATGATGGCCATGGCAGTTTCTTCCATTCTTCTCCCCCTCTGATGTTTTAAACATCATCAGTGAGCTTGGAGAAGAATTTCCCAATCCTTAACTGAAGAAATCCGGCGAGTTTACTGGGAGATTGCAGAATTCCGATCGGCGGCGCCACCACCATGTCAACCCGCAGATCCGCTCGTCTCCAGGCCGCCAACAAGGTCCTCCTCCTCCTCTTTTCTCATGGGTAGATCTTAGGTTTCATTAGGGCCAAGGTTCGGGCACAATTGAGCCCGATCCAATTCGCAAAATTCATGGCCTTCGGCCGAAAATTTTATTGGTTGGATCGCCGGAATCCGCCCCTCCGGCGGCTGTGCCGCCGTCTGGCGATAGCCACCACCTCAACGGAGGTGATGGTGGCGGTAGCCGGCCGGGGAAGGGACTGGGTGGCCGGCGGCAGACGCTTGAAGTCGGCACAGGAAGAAGCAATCCTGGCCGTTGGCTCATCGGGGACGATAACCCAGCGCCGTCGATCTGCGCCAAGATTCGCGCGGCATCAAATCAGATACCTTAGGATTTAAATAAATATCATTTCATTTCTGTCACATTAGATGTATTTAATGTATTTAATTTTTAAAAATACTTAGGGACCCTGAATGGAAATCTGCCCAACATGAAAATTGTAGCTTCGGGTGTCTAGTTTGTAGCAAAAATTGCTTGGACCCTTTTGGGCCACTGGTTAGACCAGGGTACCCCTTTTGGTAGGAACCTATACCTAGGCCTAAACAGAAATTATTTTTGGTGCCCACACTTCATTCCTTGTCCAAACAAGTTGAAATTTGGGCAGTGAGAAAGTCTTAGTCATATCTAGAACCTGTCCAAAATTTAGAATTTTTTGAGAATATGTTTCTATAGTTTTTAGAAAAATTTAATAAATCATGATTAATTTAATTATGTGACCTAATTAATTTAAAACTCCCCCAAATTTTGGTGGGTGGTCTTAGATGTCATGATAGGTATAGGGTTAAAACTTTAGCTCATTTGGAGATGTTTAGGATAGGTAATTTACCCACCCTATATATGACCTTATAAGGGTATTTTGGTCAAAAGCCACTATTTGATGGTTGAGTGGCCAAATTCCCTCATCAGAGGCTGAAATTTTGGCCACTGATATAATTTGACTTTTTACACTCACTTATGAAGTTTGGAGTGGTTTGGACTAGGGTAGCCCTAGAATTTTAGGGTAGGCCCTTTAGGGTAAATTTCTAGGGTTTGAAGAATTTGGGGTCAAAAGACCTTGGATGGACTTGAAACTTGGGAATGATGTCCATAGGGTTACTATGGTCCTGTGGTTAAAATTTTAGGGCATTTGGAAGAATTTAAACCCCTTAAATCTATAACCCTAGTTTAGGGCACTAGCTTTGAAATCATAAGATCTAATACCAAAACTTTCTGAAAAGGGCTGAGTTTTTGAATGGGTAGTTGTTTAGGGTATATATATCTCTGGAAATTTTATAATAAATTTTGGATGAATATTTTTGGTACTTTATTCACAAAGTCATGTTTTACAATTTTCACTTAGGAATTTTTGGAGAAAAGTATACTTGATTAAATCTGATGAAACTTAGCAAAGGGGCTTGTAATCATGGTACCCATCTCTGTAAAGTTTTATGAAATTTTTGAAGAATGATATTTAGTAGTTGCTTCTTTAATTATTTAATTCTATGGAACTTTGGTAAATTTAATAATGACATTTAAATGGTCTAAAAAATTTTAATTTCTTCATCATGATGTTTCTAGTTCCTTAGAAGCCCTAGTAATTTTTACATAATTATTGGAGACATATTTGTGGCACTTCCTTCATTATATTTGCTCTTAGGAATTATTTTTAATAAATCCTTAGAGGTCAAGAACTATCTGGAAAATTATGAAAATTGGCAAACAATAATATTTCTCTGTTATTTAGTGAATAAAATTTTAGGAGGCCATTACCTGAGAAAATCTTATGGTTCATGTTCAAATTGACTATGGCCTAGTTTTTGAGGAAAATTCAATAAATAGTAGATTAATTGGGAAAAATATGATTTTCTGAATTTAGACTATATTTATCACAATAGACCTCTGGTAAAATTTGTAGAGTTATTGGAGGAGAATTTAGAGTATCACCTATTGAGTACATCATATTAGCTTAGGGAGGTCTGCAATTAGTAAAAACAGCAGAAATCAAATTAAAGTGCACAATGAGTTTAGGAAGTTGGAATAATGGGGCATTAGTCTGGTAGGTGAATTAGGTTTGTCATCAGAAGTGTAGATGAGTAGTGGAGGTTGGTTAGAGTTGTGTGGGGTTCGGGATCGACAAAGGATCACTCATCCTCGTTGAAAAGAAGGAGTCATATACACTTGGGTTAGAATTCAATTATAACCCTAAGGGATTGAGAGATTTGTGTAGTAACCAATAATAATAAGTGCCTTGCGAAAGGGAGCTTTGGGCGTAATCCCATCGTAGTTCCTAGTGCCTTCGAGAGCCCTTCACGGGGAATACCTTGGGCAGTCCTGGGCTAACGCAACTCATAGGAATAATGAAACTTCAAGAGTAACTAGAATAATTAGGGTTTCACTCTCACACACCCCGAGGTTACGGGAAGTAATTTTGGCTAGATGATCAAGCAGTAGGCTCGGTCGTTGTGGTAAGAGGGCAGGATGGCCCGGTGAGCTTCGGCTCGGTGTTGGTACGTAAATTTGCATGTGCATAAAAGGAATGAAATTAAGGTGGTGGGTCTTCGGTATTGGAGGATCTTAGCACAGACACCAATACGTTGACTCGGCAAGTGTTGTGATAGCACTTCGCCAACAGAAGTCCGGTGCGCCAGCCGGCAAGAGTACGCAGGAGTCCGCTTAGTGCACCAGCGTTGAGGCGTACGATAGGTCTGACCAGTAGTGCTATACTGGTTTAGAGGTGGGCGAGGCCCAACCCACCGCTTCCGTCTGCCACTACGGAGGTATCCTGGGAGGTGAGGCTCCAGAAAGGGGGAACTAAAGGTCTGTGTGCACAGAGTCGGGTGTGTGTGTTGCACTTGCTTGATCCATCATACCCACTTGCATGTCATAGCATAAGCGATTCATTTAACACTTTGACACCTAAAATATAAGTGGTATGGGACACTTATACATTAGGCCCTGCAAAACGACCCCTTGGTCTATAAGCTTGTGTGGGCAAGTTTATAAATTAAGGTTAATTTTCTTTACATATATATATTGCTGTTAATAACTGACACCCCAACGTATAAATTGGTATGTGACTCTTTATACGATGGGAGCCTTGCAAAAGACCCCTTGCTTATATGTACCCATATAGGTTAAGGTTACTTTACTTTACTTGTTTACAAATATGTTTAGTTACTATATAAATTGCTAGTTTTAGGTCCACCGTCACCTGCATTTGATATACTCTCCACTTTCAAGTCCTCCCTTTCTTCCTCTCCGCTCGGTGCCTAGGAGCCATGGGGGAAAGGGGTGGGGGATGATAGGACTTAGTCTTTTAGACTAACGGTTTTCGAACCACATCATTTAGGGGATCGCGGAGCTCAGATTGGAGGAGCAGCCCCAGAGGTCGACACGCTTGGAGATAGGGCAGTCTAGCACAGGAGTTCAGACAGCTGGGACCGTGAGGCCCTTACTCTAGTAGTGTTTATTTTATTTCCACATGAGAGATCTTGTGGTGAGGAATTGTTGTATCGGGCATAAGCCCTTATTTACAGTGCTTGGTTTTGTGGACTCTCCCATCGTGGAGATATTTTACTTGATGTGATATTTCTGTGGACTTTTACTTAGAATTTTGCTTCGCATGTTATTACTCTAATTTTGTTACTATGCTGCGATCGAATTGGCCGGCAGAAACGGCGTTTAGTGGTGATGACGCTTCCGGGCGAGAAGGTGTCACCGCAAAGCGGCGGTTCTGGGCATAAGACCCTGTGTTTTTTTTAAAAAAAATGGGGTCTTACAGAAGATGTATTAGAAAAATGTTAGAACAATATATGATAAATATATTTCATGATTGTTCTGAGAATATGTCTGTTTCTTGTTTGTTCTGCATTGTTGAATGTGTATACATGTGTGAAATATTACATGTTTATATTTACCCTGCTGTTTATAATCTGCTTTACATCATTTTGTAATTTTAATTATGAATGGTGTATATCATTGACTATGGGTTATGACTTCTCCAAATAGGGGGAGATTGTTGGGTACATTGGTCAAATGTACCTGATTTGAAGAAGCCTCACCCAACTCAATGATATACATCATAATGTATTTGATGTATGTTTGAGTTACTTGTGCAGGTTAAGAAATCACTGGACTGAAGCAAAAAGTTTCTAAGTCCATGTGTCGACACCCAGAGGGAAAGTGTCGACACTTAAGAAAGCTTGTGTCGACACCCAGACAAGCAGTGTAGACACTTGGAGTCATTGTGTCGACACCTGGGATGCAGAGTCGACACCAGACAGAAAGTGTCGACACTTGGAGCTGTGTCGACACTCAGTGAAGAAAAGTGCAGACAGAAAGTGTCGACACAAGGAGCTGTGTCGACACCCAGTGAAGCTGTATCTACACCAGAAAGTGTCGACACTTGGAGCTGTGTCGACACTCAGCAGAAGTCTGCAGAGACTAAGTTAAAGTGTCGACACCCAACACAATGTGTCGACACTATGCAGAAGAGTCAACACTTGAAGTAAGTGTCGACACTCAACACAATGTGTCGACACTCAACAGTAGAGTCAACATTTGAAGTATGTGTCGACACCCAGAACAATGTGTCGACACACAGCTGAAGACTCAACACTTGAAGAAAGTGTCGACACAAGGAGCTATGTCGACACTTAGCAAAGAAAAGAATTATCAACAAAATATTCTAAGTACAAGTGTCGACACTAAGGGAATGTGTCGACACTCAGCTGAAGTCTCAACAACAAGAAGGTGTGTCGACACAAGGAGCTGTGTCGACACTCAGCAAGATTCAACATAGAAGACTATGTGTCGACACCAAGAAGCAATGTCGACACTTGACAGATTCAACACAAGAAGATGTGTCGACACAAAGGAGATGTGTCGACACATAGAAGAATTCAGCAAAAGCTAGAAGAACAAGTACTTGTGTCGACACTCAATTTCAGTGTCGACACATGAAGAAGAATCTGTGTCGAGACATACAAGGATATGTGTCGACACTTTGTAGACTTGTGTCGACACTTACACAACATGTGTCGACACTTGGACTATAAGTGTCGACACTTAAAGACAGAAAGTCTCGACACTTACAGACAGTTAGAGATTTTCAAGAAGTGATTGGATGATTTGACAGATGCCGTTCCAGCCGGTCTACAACACCTATCAGAGATATCAGAAGTCAGTTAAGGACCGGACCAGCCGGTTACCATGAAGAAGGCCTATAAATAGGCACCTACAGTTTACAGAAACTGTGGTTCAGAATTGTTGTGGTGGTTGAAAGTTGTTCAAAGTTGTTGAAAGAAGTTCAAAGTTGTTGATCAGATTATTGAAGTAAATATAGTGTTACAAAGAGGATCAACACAAGAAGATCTTGCAGTTCAAGTGCAGATCTAAGAAGTTGGAGAGAGAGGGCTCCATCTAAGAAATCAGCCTCTGGAACTAGGCTGAGAAGAAGGATTCAGATTCAATTCTGGATCTTAAGTGGCAGAGGTCAAGGAACAACTGCAGAGGATTCAGTCTTATTCAGTTCTACTCAAGAAGCTTTGAAGAAAGCTAAGTCAGGGTGAATCCAGCTGAGTTCTTCCAAGAACTCATCAAGAATCTCTCAACTCCCCTCCTTTAATTCTGAGTTGTAGAGATATTATTTGTATTACATTTTTAACTTGTAGGATCCATTGGATCTGAGTGATTGTAAGCCTATATTTATAAAGGCTGAGGGTAGGGCTTGTTAGCCTGAGTGTAGGAGATAGAGATCTCTGAGTGTAGGCCTTGTTGGCTGAGTGTAGGCCTTGGTTGGCTGAGTGTAGGCCTTGATTGGCTGAGTGTAGGCTTTGGGATAAAGCTGAGTTGTAAGGCTTTGGGCCTGAGGTGTAGGAAACAATTTGGGTTCTGAGACAGTGCAGGAGTTTGGCCGAATCTAGTACACTGCTAGATAGGCGAAGGGGGAAAGTGGATGTACCCATATCTTGGGGAACCACTATAAATCACTGTGTGCTGTACTGTGCTGAAATTGTTGCTGTGTATGCTGTGTTTGCTGTGATAAACTAGTTAGATTGCTGTGATATAACTGATAGCTGCCAATAAAGTTAGAAAAGGATTAGGTCACCTATTCACCCCCCCTCTAGGTGTTTAGGTACCATATCTTTCAGGCGCTTCGTAGAGAACTTCTCGCGGATAGTGTTACCTCTCACTACTTTGACGAGGAAGGAGCAGAAGTTCGTTTGGTCGCCGGAGTGCGCGCGAGCTTTTGAGGAGTTGAAGTGTCGGTTGACCACGGCGCCTGTGCTTTGTTCGCCATGTGGGACCGAAGGCTATGAGATTTATAGTGATGCTTCGTGAAGCGGTTTGGGTTGTGTGCTACTGCAACATGGAAGTGTAATAGCTTATGGCTCGAGACAGCTAAACATGCATGAAAGGAACTATCCAGTTCATGACTTGGAGTTAGCGGCCGTGATTTTTGCCTTGAAGCTGTGGAGACACTATTTGTACGGTGTGAAGATTGATATCTACACTGATCAAAAGAGCCTGAAATATCTGATTGATCAGAAAGATCTGAATATGCGGCAGCGTAGATGGATGGACTTCTTGGGGGACTATACATTCAAGATCCACTACGTGCCTGGTAAAGGGAATGCGGTTGCGGACGCGTTGAGTCGTCGAGCCCCAGCTCAAGCCAATTGGCTATCGGTGCATGATGAGCGGTTGGTGCGGGAGTTGGAGGCGTTGGAGATTGTTTGTGTGGATAGGCAATCAAGTGCTGAACCAGTTCTGAATTGTACTGAAGTCCAATATGACCTGGCTGATCGGATTCAGCAGGCTTTGGATATGGATGTCCATATGAAGCAGTTCATGGTAGAGGCACTGGATGGGTCAAATTGCCAATTCGTTGTGGAGGACGGATTGCTTTGGAAAGACGGTCGTCTGTGCGTCCCAAGTGTGGGTAATTTGCGGGTGGAATTGTTGTACGAGGCGCACCATACCAAGTACTCAATTCACCCGGGGAGCACGAAGATGTACCGTGATGCGAAGAAACTGTTTTGGTGGCCGGGTTTGAAGAAAGATGTGGCGCTCTACGTGGCAAAGTGCCAAACTTGCGCCTTGGTGAAGGCGGAATGTCAAAAGCTGGGAGGATTTCTTAAGTCCTTGCCTATTCCGGAGTGGAAATTTGACGACATCTCTATGGACTTTGTGCACAGTTTGCCAAGGTCGCAAAAGGGGAACAACGCCATTTGGGTGGTCGTGGATCGGTTAACAAAGGTGTCGCATTTCATTCCGCATAGGAAGGATGGTCCGGTGGATAAGTTGGCAAAACGTTTTGTGGATAACATAGTACGGCTTCATGGTGTGCCCCGCAGCATCATGAGTGACCGAGAAGGGCGGTTCAGTCCAATGATTGGAGGCTAGTGCAACAAATGTTGGGGACAAAGTTGAAATTCAGCACAGCCTTCCATCCGCAAACGGATGGGCAGACCGAGAGGGTCAATAGAACGATGGAAGACATGCTCCGCATGTGTGTATTGGATTTTAGAAAGCAATGGGAAGACCACCTTTATTTGGTGGAGTTCGCATACAACAACAGCTACCAAGCGAGTATTCAAATGGAGCCCTTCGAGGCCCTATATGGTAGAAAATGTCGCACGCCGTTGTCTTGGTTAGAAACGGGTGAGTCAAAGTTGTATAAGCGATTGGAAGTGGAGGATGCTACTTCTTTGGTGAGAACCATTCGGGAGAGGTTGCTTATCGCTCAGGACCGGCAAGCGAAGTACTATAATGCCAAGCACAGGAACGTGGAGTTCGCTGTGGGCGACTATGTATACTTAAAGATCAAGCCGTTCAAGGGTGTCTCGCGGGTACGGCGATTGAAAAAGCTAAACCCGAGGTACCTTGGGCCGTTTGAGGTTCTGGAGCGAGTTGGTGAAGCAGCCTATCGGTTGAAGCTTTTAGTGGAGCTTGGGGGATTACACGATGTATTCCATATTTCGGTGCTTTGGAAGGCGGTGCAAGAGCCTACGCAAGTGATCGCGGTTGATCAAGTGCCGGTGGATAGTGGGCTGACGACAAAGGTCAAGCCCGTGCGGATTGAGGACTCGGAGGTCAAGCGGCTACGCAATAAAGAGATCAGGATGGTCAAGGTCCGGTGGGACAATTGCGGTCATGAGGAGCTCTCTTGGGAGCGAGAGTAGACTATGCTTGACGAGTATCCGGAGTTGTTCCGCTCAGGTACAAATTTTGGTTTTGTACATGTCTTTCCTTTATATAATTTCGTGGACGAAATTCTTTTAAGAGGGGGAGAGTTGTAACGCCCCGAAACTCAAAATAGCGAAGGGGGACATTTTGGGCCAGTTTTGGGTTCTGGCAGGAGGCACACGGCCTGGGATACGGGCGTGTCCCAGGGCGTGTCAAGCTTGTGTCGACACTCAGCCGGCGAGGTCGACATTTTGCTCTCGACATTGTGTCGAGACTGGGCACACGGCCTGCGACACGGGCGTGTCGCAGGGCATGTCGACCCGTGTCGACACTCAGCCCGCGAAGTCGACACTCTGCGATCGACGAAGTGTCGAGACATAGCACACGGCCTGCGACACTGGCGTGTCGCAGGGCCTGTCGACCCGTGTCGACACTCGTCCCGGGAAGTCGACATTTTGCTCTCGACATTGTGTCGAGACAAGGCACACGGCCTAGGACACGGGCGTGTCCAAGGCCGTGTCGTCAGGTCGATGATCTTCGCTAGACGAAATGTCGAGTGTCGAGACCGTGTACACAGCCTGGAGCCCAGGCGTGTTGAGGTAGACACGGGCAAGGAAACGGGCGTGTCCTAGAACCCGTGCAGTGCTCGGGTTGATTTCGGGAGAAATCGATGGGGGTACACGGCCGGCCACACGGCCGTGTCAGGTGGAACACGGGCGTGTCAGCTCGAACACGGGCGTGTTCGGTGCCCGTGTGTTGTTCCAGGCGAGTCGATTTTGACGGCGAATGAGGCACACGGCCCTGGACACGGGCGTGTGCCAGGCCGCGTGCGGTCCAGATTGGGCATTTCAGTCCCGAATCAAAGCCGTTCGTTTCTTTAATTGATGATCCAACGGCTGGGGGTTGTTCCTGAAGGGATATACCCGGGATTGGGCCTTAGAAACCCTCACTTTTCATGAGTGGTTGTCTTTCTAAATCTTAGAGAGAGAGGAGAGCCAAGGAAGGAAGAAGAAGCTAGATCCGGCCATTGGAGGAGCTTCGAAGCCCCAAATCGCGAGCCGACTCCGGATCCACGGAGGCAAAGCTAGTGCGGTGCTTTTCATCCTCTTACTTTTCCATGGCGTCAAAGAGGAACGCAAGGGCAACGATCCTCATCTTGAGCATGAGTAGCTCTCCTTCTTTCCATAGGAAGCCCGCTCTTGTGAGTTTGCGGTGAGTTGGAGGCGTTCCTTCGGGTAGATATGTGAAGTCCCCATTGTTTAGAGTCCGTAAGCGAGAACAGACATAGGCATGATGTGTGAAGCCTATCCGGACATGTTGGTCTGGATCGGTGATGTTGCATTGCATAATGCCGGAGAAGACTCCGTGCTATTGGTTATTTTTCGGGTTTTCTACACGGTAGAGTGCAACAGGGAGCCTTGGGGATTAACCCAAAGGTGCACCCGGAAAACTGGGCGGATGCGTGATCTTGCCAACTTGGTGGCCTGAGATCCAACTTGAACATAACCCAGTTATGTGAATTTTGATGGAAACAGGACTCGGGGGAAGTTTGACCTGCGCATATGGTTTAAATTACCGTTGCGGGAGCATATGGTTTAAATTACTGTTACGTTGTGAGCACGGGTTAGATGGAACCATACTCGTTCTTTGTCGTTCGGATTAGAGCCGTTGGCATAGATGAGAGTCTTCGGCAGTCTATGGTTTTAATTACCGTGACCCATGCCGGGAAGACAAACTGCTCATTGATTGGCCGTCCAAATGGATGGTGGTGAGTCGGCAAACTTAGACTGTGTTCACCGAGAATGTACCCTGAGTGCACGGGGTGTGTGGTCGTACGAGCCTACGCCTGTGATGAAATGAATATTGTTATATTGCTCGCTTATGCTAATGAAATGCAGGGAAGGAGCATCGCCGCCCCGAGTTGGGGGAGGGATCGTTATAATTTGGTCAGCATTGCTGACCGTTGCCTTGTTTTGCCACCATGCGGTGGTTTGTTGCTTGCAGGTGCTGCTGGACCAAGTGGTCAATAGCGGGCTAAAGCCCATTTTGCGAAGCCGGCCCTCGAAGGCCTAATTGGAGTGTTTACTGTTTTTATTCATGTATGACCGACCTGCATGCCGTGGTTTGTAAAACATGTAATATCAAGTGAACCATTTTTTTGTATGGCCTTAAGGCTTGTACTGGTTTATTTTGTAACATTCCTATTTGGTATTAGTGGACATTCATGCTTTAATGTTGGGTTCTTTATTGCAACTTTTATAAACTACTTCCGCTAGAATGCTCTGTGTAGGACGTTATGATTGGTTGGATGGTTTCCATGAGTAACCACCCAGTCTGTCTGTGGCATACGGCGTCGGGCCGTGGACGGACCTACTGCTATATGCTATGTGACGGATAGGGGGTGTTACATGTTGAATGGATGCTACTGCCAAGCGCTATCACTTACCGCGACGCGCTATCCGCTCGATGAGCGTCGAGCCGGGTTCATCGAGCTGCTGAACTACCGCTAGGTGTTAGTGCTAACGCACCACGCTAGGTGTTAGAAGAACATCAAGCATGGCCGTTTGACGAATGCTACTCTACCGCAGGCAATAACATTTACAGCCCCGCGCTAGCCCTTCATGAACGTCGAGCCAGATTCATCGATCGCTGGGCTACCGCCAGATGCCAGTGCTATCGAAATGAACTATTTGGACATAGCTCTCTGGACGAAATCGGCGCTAGGCCTACCGCTTCGCGCTTGCCGAACAGCGAATCATTGCATCCAACATTACCGCGCGGTGGAAGCGATAACTGTGCGGCGCTAGCATATTTAAAACTATAAATATTTGTTTTGAATATTTCTTTCCAGATTTAGAGGACAGCTGGCACAACAAGCATGCGAACCTACCACCGGGCGCTAGTCTTATCGTCGGCGGTAGCCTATTTTCACGAAGACATATAAATTGTCGCCTTGGTTTCTGTGCCTGATGACTTGGTGAAAAAGAAAGGATGGGAGTTCGTTAATTCTAGGGTTTGGCCTCCTTATTCAACTCCGTTCCACAAGTCTCCGTCAAATAAGAAGATAGTCGTCTCGCTCTCACTCGTGATCGAAAGACTCCGAAGATCCAAGATCTACAACGAACACGAAGAGCCGACCGGTTGCCAACAAACGAAAATCTTAAGCATCGGTCACAGATTGCTCCATAGAGTAGTCTTCGAGAGGGAGAACTTCAATCTTTCGAATATTTATATCTCTTGTTTTTGTAAAAACTTTTGACTTTTCTAAATCTTGAGGAGAGGAAAATCAATCGGTAAGGGTCGTCAGATTCCGGGGAAGGATTCCGCGGGAAATCATCCTGGGGATAAGGACATATAGATATGGAGAATCCAGCAGGGCTCTCAGACCCTTCCTTACGTGGAAGTGAAGAGCGGATCGAAGACCTTTCTTGGAGGGAAAGGGAGAGAGCCAACCGGTCTGGGTAGTGGGTCGGTATAGAAAACCAAAAGAGTTTTTATATTTCATCGCCTTCGATCTCTAGCGTCAGGGAGATCACATTCGTGTAATCACTTAGAACAATTGTCATTTTTATTCATGCAATGGAACTTTAATTTCTTCTTCATCTAATTGTGTGATTGTTCTGGTTATATAAAGTAAGTGTTTGTGCTGTGGATTTGCGAACAAACTTGCGCAGGAAAATGAGTCCACAGACATACTGCCACGTGTTAGATACCTAACGCCATGCGGTACCTTCCAGGACTTGATTTCCTGGTGCGAAATATTTTTAAATTCCATTTAATGCGTCAAACCTTATTCACCCCCCCCCCCCTCTAAGGTTGGCCATGAGATCCAACAAGTGGTATCAGAGGCAGTTTTTTCCAAGACGGTTTCACCACCGGGAATAATGGCCAACCATAATCTTGAATCGACTAGTGGGGACGAAAAATTGTACACTGAAAATTTGGCTGCACCACCAATGTTTACAGGAGTGAACTATAACGAATGGAGAGTGCTAATGAGGAAATTTCTTATACTTCTAAACATAGAAGTGTGGAACATAACATGTATCAAGCCGCCAAATAACTTAACAAAGCATGAGTGTCATATAAATGCTAAGACTATGAATAGTTTATTTTGCGGGCTTGGTCAAGAAATTTTTAAACTCATCTACACTCTTCCTACTACATGTGATATATGGAATTTTCTTGAGCTAACTTATAATTCTCTTTCTATAGATAATGAATCTAAGCAATTCCTTATCGATCCAAGTAAAGAATCAAATGAAGACTTACTTTTGGAGGAGGACACATCAAATACATCATGCGGAAGGGAAGATGATAAAGGAACCTCGTGTTCAAATCATGCCTTGTACAATAGCTCTGTAAGGAAGTCGAATTCCATATTTGCTTATAAATCTATCTCTACATTGCGTCTGCTAGAAAATGCTAGCTGTAGAATCAAGAAGTTGAAAAATATTAACTCAAACCTACGACTAGAAAATAAAACTTTAAAGGCACAACTTAATGTAGAACTTTATTGTGATGTTACTTGTCCTCCCAACTACTTTTTAGATAACACTTCTACACTTTGTATAGATTATAATGAATTAAAAAAATATAAGGTTCTTGAGCAAGAGCTTCATTTACAAAAGAACAAAATGATAAATTATGTCTAGAGAACTCATCATTAAAAAGTGACTGTGCTGAATGCAGAAATTATAAAGTTGAAATCGAAGAGATGAATGAGACATTCAATGATTTTAAGAGCAAGTATAATGCTCAAATCAAATCTATTGTCACCATTCTAAAAAACATCACAACTGCATACAATGAAGCTAGACATAACCTCAAACTGAAGAACAAAGAGCTACCTATAAAAATCAACATGCTTAAGGAAATACTACTTAAAAACTCGCAAAGCCCAATTCCTAAGCTGCATATAAAACCCAAAAGCATGTTGAATATGAACCACCATCTACAGGCTGAGGTTATCAAAGAGAGTAGAAAATCGCAAGCTTGTGCAAGTGAAACTCGTAACTATAGAAATAACTCTCACTTTGAAAAATGAATTACCCACGACTTAAAAACAAATGAATGTAGATTATCGGTCAACAACTACTATACTATGAGTCCTAATGATAAGCGAAATAATCTTGACTTAAAGAACAACTTCAAGATAGTCAATCCTCCAACGCAATATTATTCAATTAAAAATCATCATACAAAGACTCATAGAATTTCAGAAGGAAATTTTCAACATAAAAATAACATTAAACCACAGTATGAATGGAGGCCCATCATTCAAAATAGCGCACCCATTCCACTCAAAAGGGCATATTCACTGCCATCTCCGGAAGGTGTACCACGCTATTTTTGGGTACCCAAAGGAACCACCACCCCTGGTTCCTTTTGGATACCTAATCTCTAATCCATTAGTATCCACGAATTGTGTGATGTAGAAAATAATCAAACCAAAACTACTCGATAATCTACATCACGATATGCTTATTCTTTTATTTCATTTTTTTATTGTATTTATTTATTACATTTTTCTTTTATATCTCCTTTTAGTGTATCTTCTTCTTGTTATAATCTAGAACGATAAGACGTCAATATTAAATTAAGTACAACATAATATCAGAAAATCAAAGTGGGTGTAGGAACAACACAGAACACATCTCATGATAGATAAGTAATTAAGTCTGAAGCCCACCTATTTATTACACATCAATCAATAATAGTTAAGATATGAATAATATATATATACTGCTACTCCTCTGAAGAGGTAGGTGAAATATTAAGCTTGCCCATGATCTTCTTGAGCATTTGTTTCACGCCCTTCACCTCCTTCGTTGTCCATGTGAACTCCCGACCTTGCTCCTCCACCAAGCTGTAGATGTCCCGACTGGCATCCCTGAGGAACCCTGTGCGGTGTATCGGTGGCTGCGATGGAGGTGCTCGTGCCCGTGAAGAAGAAGGAATCTCTCCTACCTTGTAGACCTGCAGGAAGCTATCCATTGGGTAGGCAGACCAGTCAATGGTCGGGTACTTCTCGGCCAAGATTCTCTGAATTACAACACCCAGTGTTAGTGTGTTCACCCGTTGCCGGTCAGGAGATTTGAGGTGAAAAGTGTAGCGCATCATGGAAAGTATGAGATCTGAGATGCTAAATGACTTCTGAGCCAGGATATAATACATCACCATCGACAGCTGGGTCGTGACCTTCCTGGTGTCCCCAGCCTTGAACATGAGGGAATGGCATAGTATATCCTGGATAATACGAGCGTTGGGAGTGAGAGTGTCTGCCGAGGTGAAGAGGTTTGAATGCCCCTCCACACCG
Organism: Platanthera guangdongensis; assembly: GCA_039583875.1. NCBI lineage: Eukaryota > Viridiplantae > Streptophyta > Magnoliopsida > Asparagales > Orchidaceae > Platanthera > Platanthera guangdongensis. The sequence continues at coordinate 49,499,348 of CM077149.1, forward strand.
TGAAGAACCTCATTCATCTCCCTCCAGTCCCTTGTAGTTCTAAAAGATTCCACGATGTCTAGGATTGGACAATTGGGGGTCCATTCATATTTAGAGTCGAGATCCACATGAGTTATTGTGACTACTTTCGTCCCAATGCAGGATTGGACACCCCCATCGAGGCTCACCTGAGCAGGATCCCGAAGGTTATTGTAGAACTCTCGGGTGAGGGCAGAGGAGAATAGAGAACCGGATGAGATCACTGAATGCACACCAGATCCCTTTAAATACTCATTGATATGAGTATAACGATCATCAATCTCTATGATCATTGGAATGCTTTATCTATGGCTTGGTAGGTGGAGACCGGCACCCGAGACCTCTTTGAAAAACTGCGGCCTGCAAACTAGGAGCTCGACAAAGCCATTTCCTACAAGTAAACAAAAAAAAACAACAAAAAACCGCCTCAGTAGCAGATACACAAAATAAATTTTTTTTGGGTTCAATACCAGTTTCTGGAACATACCGCGGGGCGATAATGTGTTATCGCCTGGCGGTAGCATGACAGACTGTTCTTCGTCTCCTTCCGCCGGGTAGGTCCCAAAACCACACTTTTCGGCTCAAATCTCCTCCAAACACGTTAAAAAACATAAATCCATGTGTTTGTTGAGTAGATCGGAGATAGTAGCCTAGATCCGAAGAGAGAAACTCATCCAACATGGAAAATCATGGAAAGACACATGGATGATGGTTCAGCTCCGGATCCTACCAAGAAACACGATTTTTGAGTAAATTGGGCATTTGAAAATACCAAAGACATGAAATCCGAGCCTAGACAAGCCATATCTATGAAAAAAGGGAAGTGATCCATAGCAAAAATAGAAGAATCAACCGAAAAAAAATCTGAAAAACATCTTAGAACATGATCAAAGCAACACGATGAGTCAAAAACTCTAGTTCCGAAATCTAAACTATAAGAAATCTGAGAGGGAGAGAAAGTGAGTACCTGAAGGTAGTGAAGAGGGAAGGAAAATGTCGGCAGGAGAGAGTGGAAGTGAGGAGGTGTAAATATCTAGATCTGAATCGTGGCCTATATACTCAAAATCTACCGCGGCGTGATAAGATTAAATCCGACAGTAGCTTCTTAAACAAGTTGACCTCGTGCTTTCAGTAATACCATCAACAACACACGGTTCACTGTGCTGTGTCTTACATATTAGCGGGGGCATAAGTGTGTTGTCACTAGGATCGCTAACCTGTAAACCACATCTTGTCCTTAACCGGGGAGGGTTCCAGTAGGTTCTTGTGTGGCGCTGGGGGAAAGAGTGTTAGGTTAAGAGGGTTATTCAGTGTGCATATGGGATTAACACCCCACCCTATGGCATTTTATGCAGCACCTCATGCACATCCGTCACTTAGTACGTGTTTAGAGTGTGGACATAATGCGTAGGTGAAATATGTTTAGAGGTTTCTCATGGGCGCTCACTTACAACACGAGCAATGCTTCATACATCGTAATACTCAGTTATATGCATAATGGACTATCGTGCTATCTTTCAGTCTTCGTTGTGATGTTCCGTTCTCTCAATGTGTTGCTAAGTGTTGTTCGTTTCATATGTCTGATATTTGTTTGAGATTCCTTTTTGTTATATCTTCGTTTGTGGTTACTTGAGTTTTCTTTTAAATAAACAAAAAGAAATAAAAAAATAAAAAAATATATGTTGTTGAACTATCATGCACTACTCATTCTTTCTGATAATCCTTCATGAGCATTGTGAGGATGAACATCTTGGTTAAAGAGTCACTTCGATCTTGTGCATCGACTCTATCTTTAGCTTAGTGCCCCTAGTTTTTTTTGCCTTGGTATGACATCGAATGACATGTGAGGTGATTATTCATCTTATTTCTCTTGTGTTAGGTTCCTAGCCGATCGAGATTCACATGGACAATATCTTTTTTCTTGGTGTTATCTCAATATCGATGGTACACGTACACATGTCATTGTCTTGTCTAAGACTTTTGCGCATAAGAATTGGACTACAACTACACTATCCTTCTCTTTAGCACAATACGTATTAGCACACCATTCACACTTATGACGTTTATCAATATTTGTCTCACTTGATTACGTTCTTACTCTTATAGCATTGTACACATACTTGCTGTGTGCTTACTTTAGTCTGTGCTGTTCAATTCATGTTAAATCTGAAAATTGACTGTCTCTGACTGTGTACATTGCTCCAGTGTATGACTCTTGTGCATGAAATTCTCTAATATGTATATTTGTTGAGTCATCTCTATGTGTCATGTTTATCTTTGCCTTTATGTGTGCACTACTTAATATTTGTCTCAATGCTCATCAGTTCTCCTATTTTTTCATATCCTTCATGTTTGGTTGGCCTTGCCCACCCTTTTGATATTATCAAAGGGGGAAAATAAAATGTTCATGAGTACGCTCTTGAGTATGGGATTAGGAGAGGTCACATGTAAGGGGACTGCACATAGATAGGGGGAGCATGTCAAACATGTAGATAGGGGGAGCATGCGTAGGGAAACCATATAGAGAACCTGCTGCAAGCAGTTGGTAGCCCATAATGTTTATTATTTATCCACACACTCTATCTTATTAATTATTTCTCATGAACGGAAGTTGATATTATCAAAAGGGAGAGTTTGTTAGAACTGATGTTTCATATGCCCTGTGTTTGAGAATATCAACTCTCAGATTGTATTTGATCATGTCTTCTATTGATAGAGTGTGCAGGTTGTCAGGTTCAAGTGAAGAGAAGAAGCTTCCTACAAATGTTACCGTCGGGCGTTAGAAGTTACCGCTGAGCAGTAGCTGGAATTAAATGGACCTGGAACTCGGGTAGTTATCAACAATCACAAGTACAAACGCCCCGCGCAAGCTCACTCAACACCACGTCGAGTGCGCTAAGAAGAAAAGCGTTCAGTGCATCGGGACAGTGGCGTTGAATGGATGCTACCGCCAAGAGTTATCAGTAACCGCGACGCTCTACCACTCAACGAGCGTCGAGCCGGGTTCGTCGAGCTACTGACCTACTGCCAGGCATTAGTGCTAACGCACCGCACTAGGTGTTCGACAAACGTCAAACATGGTCATTCGACGAATGCTACTCTACCTCATGCGATAGCATTTACAGCCCCACGCTAGCAATTCGACGAACGTCGAGCCAGATTTGTCGACCGCTGGGCTACAGCCAGACGCCAGTACTGCTGCAGGTGCTACCGAAATGAACTATTTTGACTTAGCGCTTTGGACGAAATCGGCGCTAGCCCTACAGCGCCGCGCTTGCCGATCGGCGAATCGTTACGTCCAACATTAACACGTGGTGGAAGCGGTAATCGCGCAGCGCTAACATATTTGAAATGATAAATATTTGTTTTGAATATTTTTTTCCAGATTTAAAGGACAGCTGGCACAACAAGCGCGCAAACCTACCGTCGGGCACTAGTCTTACCGCCGGTGGTAGCCTATTTTACCAAAGACATATAAAAGACCGCCTTGGTTTCTGTGCCTGATGACTTGGTGAAAAAGAAAGGACGGGAGTTCGTTAATTCTAGAGTTCGACAACCTTATTACGCTTTGTTCCACAAGTCTACGTCAAAGAAGAAGATAGTCTTCTCCCTCCCGCTCGTGTTTGAAAGACTCCGAAGATCTAAGATCTATAACGAACACGAAGAGATGACCGGTTGCCAACAAACAGAGATCTTAAGCACCGGCCGGGGATCGCTCCATGGAGTAGTCTTCGAGAGGGAGAACTTCATTCTTTTGAATATTTATATCTCTTGTTTTTGTAAAAACTTGACTTTTCTAAATCTTGAGGAGAGGAAAATCGACCAGTAAGGGTCATTGGATTCTAGGTAAGGATTCCTTGGGAAATCATCCTAGGGATAAGGACGTCTAGATCTGGAGGATCTAGCGGGGCTCTAAGACCCTTCTTTGCGTGGAGGTGAAGAGCGGCTCGAAGACCTTTCTTGGAGGGAAGGGAGAGAGCCAACTGGTCCTGGTAGTGGGTCAGTATAGAAAACCAAAAGAGTTTTTATATTTCATCTCCTTCGATCTCCGGCGTCAAGGAGATCACGTTTGTGTAATTACTTAGAACAATTGTCATTTTTATTCATGCAATGGAACTTTTATTTCTTCTTCATCTGATTGTGTGATTGTTCTGGTTGTATAAAATAAGTGTTTGTGCTGTGGATTTGCGAACGAACTTGCGCAGGAAAATGAGTCAACAGACCTACCACCGCGTGTTAGATACCTAATGCCCCGCTGTAGCTTCCAGGACTTGATTTCCTAGTGTGAAATATTTTTAAATTCCATTTAACTCGTCAAACCTTAATCACCCCCTCTAAGTTTGGCCACGAGATCCAACAGAACTGTTTTCTATCAGTCACTTACAGCACAAGCTAAAAGTAGTTATGTATCCTTGTTGCTGTGAAGAAGTTGTGTTGAGAATCTTTTCAGCTCAAGTAGCTGCAAGTTTTGCTGCAGTCACTTCAAAGATCCAGCAGGAAAAATCCCTGGTGCTGTGAAGAAGAAGTTAGGACTTAGTGTATATCAGTTCATGTAAAAGTAGACTCAGGAAGTATATTCCTGGAGTCAAAGTTGGGCTGAGTTTATCTAAGTCAAGGTAGATTGGCACAAAGAAATTTCTCTTGTGTCCAATCAAGAACAACAACAAATCACTTCCATTTTATAGGATCCTTTTGGATTTGAGTGGTTGGAGCAAGTTCACTCTGAGGTAGGATCTGAGTGAAGATCTGAGTGTAGGGCCTTTGTGCCTGAGATTGTAGTAGAGTCATTTTCTGTGAGCTGTAGGATCCCTAATGGATCTGAGGTAGGGTTGTCCTCCCAGCCTGAGTGTAGGGACTTTGGACTGAGGTAGGTGATCATCTAATCACTGATTTGTAGGCCCTTATGGCTGAGCTGTAAGTCTTGGAGGAGATTGGGAGATCCTGAGGTATCTTAGGTGTAAGCTCTTTGGAGCAGTAGTTTTGGAGAAGTGCCTAGTACAACAAGATAGTTGGATAGGAGGGAGGGAAAGTGGATTTACCCTTGTTAGGGGAACCCCTAAAAATCTTGTGTGATTTGTGTGTTTTCTCTGTGATGGTTTTATTGTAGGTTGCATGTCATGAAAGCTGAATATAATCAACCAATAAAGCATTCAACTGAAAGAAAATAGAAGATAGTCACTACGGACTAAGAAACCTATTCACCCCCCCTCTAGGTGATTTAGCCATCCTTGAAACTAAAGACTTTCAAGTGATATCTGACGGAGGTTACTCAAAAAAAGACGTAACAGTCTGGGTAGACCTGAAAGGATAGCTAAAAAGGATTATGCTTATGTGTTCAAAAGTGAATCATAAGATGTGGAGATCAATGGAACTTCAAATATGTAGAAAGGACAAGAACAGCATTGGACAGTTAGTAGCTCTTGTAGAAGACAAAGTCCATTCAGATACAAGAGAAAAGATCAGGGCCCCTCTGTCACATTCAGATAGTGAATCAGAGGTGGATGAAGCTGAGGAGGGTGAATTCAAATGCTATGGGCCAACAACTACACCAAAAGAAGAATCTTTCCAGGATCAGCCTGGAAAAAATCATTTATATTCCCCATCTAGATCATCCTTAGAGCCAGGATATGAATCCTGCTCAGATTCTGATGAATCCTCATCAAGTAATGATGAAAGTCCTCCCTCAAAAGATGATATCAATCAATTGATTGAAAATCATGGTGTGGTCCTGAAGGCTTTCAAGAAAAGCAAGATGTTTGTTAAGAAACAAACAGAGGAAATTGCCTCCCTACAACTGGCTGCTTCCCAGCAAGATGAAAATTTATCTTTGCTATATCTAAAAGAGAGTGAAGTAGCTCATCTAAAGACCATGGTAGATATTCATGTTGAGTCCATCAAATATAAGGACTCTATTATCAAGGATCTTGAAGAGAAACTTGAAAGAGAGAAGATGATTGTGACCAATTTCTCTAAGATAGATGCTATCAAGAGAATATCTGAGTCTGAGTGGATTTGTAAAGTTATCCAATCTCAGAGGAGAGGCCAAGCTCCTGTCAGGCCTCAAACAACCTTTCACAAGGTAATTCTCCCATCCAACAGGCATGCCCAAGACTATAAGTATGGTCACTAGATATGTGGGAATCTTCCTTGTAAGATTACATAAGTACCTTACAATAAAAGAAGAGAGGTCTTGGGATTGTGTGCACAGAAGGCTCCCCATGTAAAAGTCCAAAAGGACCATCCTAGACCTTTTGTATTTAGTGCCTCAGCCCCCTCATTCAAGGATAATGTTGTTGCCCATTCTAAGGTTCTTCAAGCCAGAACTCAATCCTATAGTGCTTCAGTCAATAAGGCTGACTTGACTACCTTTGAAGCCATTAAGAACATGGCAACTGCAAAGAAGGCTGTTGCTAATGGAGTTCTGAGTAAGCCAAGTTCCTCTACTATCAGACTTACTTCAAGCCAAAATCTTGCTGGAAGAAACAAGAAGAAGGCCACAGTCCTCCCCATTGAACAGACAGCTAGAGATGGCTTCCACACTTCAAGGTGTGTTCAGAAAAGGAGATACAACATCCATGAATGTTGGTGCTATAGCAAAGTGGGCCACTTCGTCATAGACTGTTCGCACAACCCCTGTGTGCCAAAGGCAAACTACTATCTTCCGAACAGGACTCCTGTTGGTATACATATGCATTCTTATGCTAACAAAAATAGGACCCAAGTCAGCTTGGGTTCCTAAGGTAATGTAAATCTTCTCTTGTAGGATAGTCCAAGTGGCCATGCCCATTTGTGATCCTTGGATAGAGATGTGCCCGAACTAGTACTGGCACAAGAAAGCTATCTTCTGAATAATTCACAAGAAGTTGGTAATGGATGTATTGATCATCAAGCCCAAGATGTCAAAGACAAATGCAGTTGCTGATGGGTAGCTAGCAAAGGAAAGCCAGATGCATGTCAAAGGCTAAAGTTCAGAAGTATTGATGCTAGTGTGATCAGACACTATGAGTACAACATCTAATTCTAGTCTACAAGGACAAGATAAGTAGAATTCATCTTGTTTAAGAATCTTCTAAATGTTCTCCTAAATTGGTAAATATATGCATCTTAGAGATAAGATAGTTGAAATCTTAGACAGCTGAAATTAAAGTCTGAGAAGAAGTTAGACAATTGTCTATGTTAACCCCGAAATCGACGATCCTTCCCAAGGGAGCCAGCTCGCTCATCACGGCCTGCCCCGGGTTCCTCCTGGAGGCCGTGATGCCCTAGGTTGGGCGGACAGAATTCTCTATCCGCTCAGGCCGCGCGGCCTGCACGATCTCAGCGGTCTGACCCCCCAGGCAGCGCGCCTTTCCTTGGTCGGCAGGGTCCGCGGACTGCTTCCGCAGTCCGCCTCTGCAGGCCGCCCCCTTTTCAGCTTAACCGTGAGGTTGTATCCACAGGTCTCTCTCTGCCGGACTCAACTCCCTATCCACGCATGCCGGCAATAGGTCGCATTCCTCTTCATCTTAGCCGCAGCTATCTCCACAGATGCTCCTTTGCCGGATTCGAACTCCTGTCCGCTCAGGCTGGCAACACGTCGCATATCCCTTCGCCACCAGCCGCATGGGTAGCCAACTCCTCCAGTCCGCCTGCAGGACGCGGACTCCAACTCCGGCTACTCGCCAAGGCCAGCAGCATCCAAGTTCCTCACGAGCTGGGCGGACTCGAAGTGCGATGAAGACTCCCAGTCCGCCTTCATCGTTGAACCCCAACAGCCTCATCAGCCAGGCTCTCCATCTCCAGAAAGAGGACTCAGTTTCGCAGCAGCCACAGACTCGACGGACTTGGCGAACTCTCTATGAATTCCGCCCTTCCCTTCGCCAGCACCAGCTTCTCGGCAGCAGCGGGGTCAACTCCTCCTCAGTCCACAGGCCTTGCACAGGCTCAGCCAGTAGTGCCAGTTCCTCCCTCAGTCTGCAGCCTCCTTGTGGACTCAGTCAGTAGTGGCGGACTCCTTCCAGTCCACCACTCATCAAGTCCTCCAGAAAGCAGTCCCAGTCCGAATAGCCTCGTGCGGACTCGCCGGACTCCGCGTGCACTCTCCAGCTCGCATCCTTTCGCAGCTCGATCAGTTCAGCAGTGGCGGACTCTGCGGATCTTCCTCGCAGTCCGCCACATATCTTCCAGCGTCCGCCAACCCAGCAGTAGGCAGACAGTCCCAGCTCAGTAGTGATGGACTCCACGAACCCGCATCGCAGTCCGCCACTGAGTCCCATTGCCGTCAGCGGCACCGGCTTCAGTACCAAGTCGCAGTCCGCGCGGTCTAGTGCGGACACGGCAGACTCCGTCTCCATCTCGCTCAAGTTACCGCCTCACTGGGGGTAACGTCACCGCAAGCCGTTACCTCCTCGGGCCTATAAATAGCCCCCATGACTCTCATTCAGGGGAGCACACTAACGCTCCAGGACGCCAGAGGTCTCATCGTGCTGACGCTCAGTCAGCCATCAAGCCCTCCTGCGGGCTCTGTTTCCCAGTCCGCACCCGTCTCTGCGGCTTTAGTCGTGCGGCCTACCGACTTGGATTTCCAGTCCGCGCGGTCTGCTTCCTTTGCTTAACTGTGCGGCCTGCCAGCTTCGCTCTTCAGTCCGCGCGGCCTTCTCTGGCATTCTTCTTCCTTAACTGCCAGCTTCCTCTTATACCCCTTTATTGCTTTGTTGTGAAGGTGTACTAGCAAGTTGTGACTCTCGCTATTAATAAAAGGAAAACCTGTCGCATGAGTGGCATTTAAACCGCGGCGGGCGAATTCTGCTGTTGCCGCTGCTAGCGGTTCCTTCTCTTTCCCTTCTTCCTAGCTCAGCTCAGCTCTTCTCGGCAACCAACCTGCAAGCACAACCGTCCAAGTAACTGTCTGCTCGACAGCTCCTGATCAACCTCCTCCTCTCTTGATCAACCTTCTCTGTTGATCAAGCTTCTCCTCTTCTCTGAGCACCCTCTCCTCTATCCCCGCAAACTCCTTGACAAGCTGTTTGCTCCACTATCGAGCACTCAGAAGCCTCCCTCTTCTCCTCTATCCCCGCAAACTTCCTTCCTCTTCCTCTCCTAGCCCGTGAGACCGAACACCCCCCTCCGTGTTAGCTGCGCTGGTGCCGTTTCCGCGCATCAACAGTTAACACACGGCCTTCAGATCCGAACAGACGGTGAACACCGACAGTTAACCATGTCAGATCATCACTCAGCCGAGAACCTTGCTCCAAGTTCCAGTGAAGATCCTCTCTGGGAAGCCTTCGAGCAGTCGTGCCGTGAGAATGTTCAGCAGTTCCAAGCAATCAACAAAATTCTTGCTGCAATCACGCAACGACTAGACTCTCAACCAGCAACAACTCCAGTTGCTTCAGCTTCTCCAATCAACCCAACCCCAACTTTGGATCATCAGCAAGCTTATCCTCCAGCTTGCCCGCCGATCTATCCTCCTCCTTTCACAGCAACCTTCCTGCAAGGTCCTGCAGCCCCTTTGCGAACTCAAGATGAAGAGTTTGCTGCTCGCCAAAACTTCTTCCGGGAAGCAGCCCGGGGAAGTCCTGCTAGATTTCTCAATTTTCAGGGAAGTCATCTTTACCCTGCAGCTCCTACCTTTGCTCCTCTTGCAGCAATTTTTCCATTTTATCCTCCTGCTTCTTTTGTAGCTGCAGCTTATGCACCTTTCTTTCCTTATGTTTTAGGAGAACAAGAAGAACATTCACCATTCACAGAGAATGTTCGTCATGAGCCAACTCCAGCAAACTTCAGAGATCCCCGGTTACCAATCTACACCAGAGAGACTGATTCGGTGAAACACCTTCAATCCTTCGAATCGTCAGTTGCTCTCAAAACCCTTTCAGATGCAACCAAATGCAAGCTTCTTGTCACAACTTTTGATGGGCAAGTGAGGGACTGGTTCTATGGCCTCCATCCTCACTCCATCACTTCCTTCGTTGATCTACGAAGGGAGTTTCTTCTCAGATTCTCTACCTCCACCAAGAGAAAGGGCGGTCCTGAAGCCCTCTTTGAGATCAAGCAGCGCAGTGATGAAACTTGGTCTCAGTTTGTTGATCGATTCCAAAGAGAGATTTTGGACATCGAAATTGCTGATCAAGAAATGTACAGAGTAGCTCTTATTCACGATCTTCGTGAAGGGCCTCTCAAATTTGAAGCCAATGTCCGTGCTCCAAGGACATACCAAGAGTTGATTGCCTTGGCCAACTCGTACATTCGAGGAGAAAAAAGCAACCCAGGCTTCGTCTCCAAGCACTTTTCAGAGAAAGATCCTTCTCACAAGCATCCTCCAAGGTCAACTCACAATCATTTCCCATCTCACTCAAGAAAGGAGAGAAGGTTTCAACGCCTTCGATACTCCTTCTCGATCCGTGATCGTGCTCAAGACCCGTTGCTACCACTAGCTCCGTCTTCGCAAGCAGCAGCAGTCTGCCATCAGCAAGACAATGACTTGCATGAGTCTGATCTCGACGAGGCCATGCAAGAAGTAATCCAGATCATGAAAGACATGGCAAACATCAAGAAGCCCTATCGGCCAACCGATCAAAGGTCTAGAGACTCCGAACCATACTGTGAATTCCACAAAGAGTCAGGTCACTTGACTGAAAACTGTCGAGCACTCAGCCAACTTGTGCAAAGGATGCTCCGGCAGGGCAAGATGCTTGACCTGCTTCCCAAAGAAGATCGCCCTGGTCCAGCAACCTCAAAGGGCAAAGAAGTCACAGATGTTCCGTGCTCCTCAAAAGGCGTGAACATAATCGAAGAGCCTCCTCTCCTCGTTGTTAACAACACTATCGAATGCTTCGATGCCGATGATGAGGGTGTGCTTGGAAGGCTATTCTAAGCAAGAAATGGACTTCACAGACCCCTAAAGTTTCTCACAACTCTGATGGGTTAGCTTAACTCTTACCCTCACTCTCTTCAAACATTTTCATTTTACCAAACACTTCTCAGTGTTCATTACTTGCTTTTCAACAAAGCTTTTATCAGAGATCTCATACTGACACAGTTCCCCTCTTGTGATGCTTCCTTCTCTATCTTTTCTCTTTGCCAAATAAATCGCTACGCCAATGAGATATTGCCAAGTCTGGAATGCTCCCTCCGTAGTTTGTTCTCTGGCACGACCGCTTCGACCACATATGGCGGTAGTATACCCATATGTGTAGTGGGAGCCATTCAACCTACGATGTTGGGCTTCACACTTAGGATCCTAGCTGGCATCTGACACAGATTGTGTGCTAGGGGAGCCCCATGTGTTAGCTCTGTTGTGCTTCGTAAAGGATACATTACAGTTACAGTGATCTTTGCTTGACAAGCAATGGCGATCAAGCGTAGCCTTGTCTCTTTGATCATCTCACAACTGTGATGGCCGAACACTCTCTGGTACTCTCGATCCGTGCCTTCACGGGTTCCCACAACTCCACTGATCAATCCTTAGACAAGCAACAGGACACTTGGCGCAACTAGTCTCATTGATTAGTGATTATTGTACCCGAGGCAAGAGAGCAGTGCATCTGTCGCTTCCTTCTTAGGATTTTTTGCGCATGTCTCCCTTTTGTGCTCTGTCAAGGGAGTATAGCTAGTGCTCCTTTTCTGCCTTCTTTCACAAGTGAACAGGTTAATCCGACCTTCCAAAAGGATTTCTTACATTCATTTTGCTTATGCTCATCTTATATGCATCACTTGCTCAAGCTCCATCAGATGATAACTTACAAGCTGTTTACTTGTACAAGCTCTATTACTCTCATCTTTTATTCACTGCCTGCTTAAGCGCTATCAGATGAAGATTCACAGAGTTATTCATTACTCTTATCAAAATCTAATGGTATCAAGCATTGATCAAAGAATCTTATTCTCTTTGATCATCAAACCCTGCTATTGCAATCTAGTTCAGATTGGCAGAATTCGTCAAGTTCCTTCTCTGATAATCTGATCATGTCCATCCAGCCATATCAACAATTAACGCTCGATTTATTGATCTGGGCTTCATGATAAAGAGTTTATCAGGCATTTTCCTTGCTGTATGGTCATGTCGGCCTTATCTTATTAACAGTTAACACTTGCAAGCCTTCTTCACAGGTACTTGTAAGCTCTTTTTATATATATATCATGTCTGCTTCTAACTCTATTCTTGCAGAGACTAGCAGACACTTGCAAGCCTTCTCCCAGGTACTTGCAAGCTTCTTTCATTTACATTTTTGCTTCTAACTCTTCTCTTTGCAGAGATTAGAAAACACTTGCAAGCCTTCTCTCAGGTACTTGTAGTTTAATTCATCATTCTATGTCTGCTACTCACTCTTTTCTTTGCACTAGTTAGCAGACACCCGCAAGGCTCTTCCAGGTGCTTGCAGCTTATTTTTTCTATACAATACTTGCTCCTAACTCTCTTCTTGCAGAGATCAGCAGACCCTTGCAAGTTTTTTCACAGGTACTTGCAAGTTATTTTCATACACTGTGCATACCTTTAACTCTTCTTTTGCAGAAACCAGCAAATACTTGCAAGTCCCTTCCAGGTACTTGCAACTCATTTTTCCTTTTGTATACCCTTCATCCTTCCTTTTTTTGCAGAAGATAACAGGTGCTTGCAAGCCTCCATCAGGTACTTGCAAGTTATTATGCTTTTATGTTTTCCTCTCACTTTCATTTTGCAGAACTTAGTGGAAGACACACCTTCATCATTTTGCAACGGCAAACTCAGGTACACACACGATGTACTACCCATACATACCTACCCTAACTTTTCTCTTGCAGGAAAATAGGCAGGCAGCACCAAACGCCTAAGGAGAGGTTTCAGGTTCTATCTCTCCTTGCCTCCCTTCTCTTTCCATTGGGGTGGATCACGATTTTCGCGGGTCTCCAACTTTTTCGAAGTTCTATTCGGAACTTAAAAAAGTGCGGGGATTTTGTTAACACCGAAATCGGTGATCCTTCCCAAGGGAGATAGCTCGCTCATCACGACCTGCCCCTGGTTCCTCCTGGAGGCCGTGATGCCCTAGGTTGGGCGGACAGAATTCTCTGTCCGCTCAGGCCGCGCGGCGTGCGCGGTCTCAGCGGTCTGACCCCACAGGCCGTGCGCCTTTCCTTGGTCGGTAGGGTCCGCGGACTGCTTCCGCAGTCCGCCTCTGCAGGCCGCCCCCTTTTCAGCTTAACCGCGAGGTTGTATCCGCAGGTCTCTCTCTGCCGGACTCAACTCCCTATCCACGCAGGCCGGAAACAGGTCGTGTTCCTCTTCAGCTTACCCGCAGCTGTCTCCACAGGTGCCCCTTTGCCGGATTCGGACTCCTGTCCGCTCAGGCCGGCAGCAGGTCGCATATCCCTTCGCCACCACCCGCATGGGCAGCCAACTCCTCCAGTCCGCCTGTAGGATGCGGACTCCAACTCCGGCTACCCTCCAAGACCAGCAGCAGCGTCCAAGTTCCTCGCGAGCTGGGCGGACTCGAAGTGCGATGAAGGCTCCCAGTCCGCCTTCATTGCTGAACCCCAACAGACTCATCAGCCAGGCTCTCCATCTCCAGCAAGCGGACTCAGCTTTGCAGAAGCCGCAGACTCGACGGACTTGGCGGACTCTCTATGAAGTCCGCCCTTCCCTTCGCCAGCACCAGCTTCTCGGCAGCAGCGGGGTCAACTCCTCCTCAGTCCACAGGCCTTGCACAGGCTCAGCCAGTAATGCTAGTTCCTCCCTCAGTCCGCAGCCTCCTTGCGGACTCAGTTAGTAGTGGCGGAGTACTTCCAGACCGCCACTCATCAAGTCCTCCAGAAAGCAGTCCCAGTCCGCATATCCTCGTACGGACTCGCCGGACTCCGCGGGCACTCTCCAGCTCGTATCCCTTCACAGCTCGATCAGTTTAGCAATGACGGACTCCGCGGATCCTCCTCGCAGTCCGCCACATATCTTCCAGCGTCCGCCACCCCAGCAGTAGGCGGACAGTCCTAACTCAGTAGTGATGGACTCCGTGAACCCGCATCACAGTCTGCCACTGAGTCCCATTACCGTAAGCAGCACTGGCTTCAGTACCAAGTCCTAGTCCGCGCGGTCTAGTGCGGACTCGGCAGACTCCGTCTCCATCTCGCTCAAGTTACCGTCTCACCGGGGGTAACGTCACCGCAAGCCGTTACATCCTCGGGCCTATAAATAGCCCCCCATGCCTCTCATTCAGGGGAGCACACTCACGCTCCAGGATGCCAGAGGTCTCATCGTGCTCACGCTCAGTCAGCCAGCAAGCCCTCCTGCGGACTCCATTTCTCAGTCCGCACCCGTCTCTGTGGCTTTAGTCGCGCGGCCTGCCGACCTGGATTTCCAGTCCGCGCGGTCTGCTTCCTTTGCTTAACCGCACGGCCTGCCATCTTCGCTCTTCAGTCCGCGCGGCCTCCTCTGGCATTCTTCTTCCTTAACCGCCAGCTTCCTCTTGTACCCCTTTATTGCTTTGTTGTGAAGGTGTACTAGCAAGTTGTAACTCTCGCTATTAATAAAAGGAAAGCCCGTCGCATGAGTGACATTTAAGCCGCGGCGGGCGAAGTCTGCTGTTGCCGCTGCTAGTGTCCCCTTCTCTTTCCCTTCTTCCTAGCTCAGCTCAGCTCTTCTCGGCAACCAACCTGCAAGCACAACCGTTCAAGTAACCGTCTGCTCGACAGCTCCTGATCAACCTCCTCCTCTCTTGATCAACCATCTCTGTTGATCAAGCTTCTCCTCTGCTCTCAGCACCCTCTCCTCTATCCCCGCAAACTCCTTGACAAGCTGTTTGCTCCACTCTCGAGCACTCAGAAGCTTCCCTCTTCTCCTCTATCCCCGCAACCTTCCTTCCTCTTCCTCTCCTAGCCTGTGAGACCGAACACCCCCCTCCGTGTTAGCTGACCCGGTGCCGTTTCCGCGCATCAATAGTCTAAAGACTCTTCTCAATAAATAAGTAAGTGGCTCACATGTTCACAATGTCATAAGATGTAACTAGTTTCAACATCGTCAAAATTGACTTGGGCATGTTGAAGGTAGTCCAAATTGCACTCCACTAAGATACTTATTATAGGTGCAACACAAGTTGAGATACGTTAATCAATAAAATATGTTAGACAAATATCAAAATTTGTTTTAACAATTGATTTTGGGGCTAACACACTCACTATATCACTTGATGTAACTGGACCCAACATCCTCTAACTAAATTTGGGGATGTTGAAATTATGTCTAGTCGTACTCCACTAAGACACACATTAAAAATATATATTGCAAGAAAATTTGAACCTTGAAGGAGTGGACGGCCCATTACGACTAAGGGCTAAGTAGCGGATATTATCCCCAGCCATTGATCAAAATTTGATCGTCAATCAAGTAAGTGTATTTCCACCTTCTCTTGGAAAATAATTATAAATAGAAAAGGTTGTGCATAAAGCAAAAGCACAGTTCATTACCCTCTCCCGCCCGCATTCGCCGAATTGACAAGAAGCCGTTCTCGCTAGGTATCTGAAATTCACAAGCAAAATGGCGCACAAAGGTCAGGATTTTCTATTTGATGGAGCAGAGGTTGTTCGCAATGGACTCACTGACGCTCTTGAAGAGATTCAACATGTGCTTCATCTTCTACAAAAATCTGACCTAGCCTTCTTCTTGATTGAGCCCTGTCTACTATGGAAGTGGGAAGTGCTAGAACTATTTGAAAATGCAAAGGCAGATGCATCCACACGTAAAGGCATGACTGTAGTAAGTGGGAAGAAGATAAAGATTACCCCTAGAAGACTTAGCAAAGCACTGCAGTTCCCAAAACTCTCTGTGAATGGTGATGAAGACGAACTGTCACAGGATGACATTAAAACTGCAATGAAATGGTGTGAGTTGTCCAAGCACTCCACCGGCTCAATCTTAAGGAAAGAACTCAACCTAAGGGCTAAGTTATTGGCTGATATCTTTGGAAAAGCCTTGCTCTGCAAAACCGGCTCCCCCGATAAAATATCAAAGAAGATGTTCGAGGTAATCACAAGAATTATCTTGTCAGAGACGACCGACTGGGGGAGAATCCTATTTGAAAGGATTATTGAATGCATTGCTGAACCAAACCTAGGGAAAATTCTATCCATCTTTTTGCGACAAACTGTCCCAGAAATTTTGAATTTAAAGCTTGGGGTGAGAATACATCACATGCGAAGAATGGATATTAAGATGCTAGATCTATGGGAAAGAGTTCTTCAGCCTCATGGACCATCAACTATAGAAAAAAAGGAAAGAAGAAAGCTGCTTCTGAGCCCAACTCCTCTAGCAGCTCATCTAAGGAAGAAGAACCTCATAATCTAGAACTGTCATCCTCTACTGAAGAGTCCAGGAGGAACATGAACACTCAGGTATCAGCCTCTTCAGAACTTACCCCACTAAGTCTTGTAAGAAGACTTGAGTTATACAATGTCCCTGGGGATGATGTGCCTACTGCTGAGATGGCTGAAATAGTGGCAAAGGAAGTTGTAGACAAGATCTCTGCAAGGATGGCGAAAGATGCTTCCATATTTGATGATACTAATGTTCCCAGGCCTCAGAGTGAGGGGGAAATCAATCTAGCATTTGATAGAGAGACTTCTATGTCTTAAGGTGAGCTACTCCTGGCTCAAGTTATTGATGCTACCTTTGGTGAGGAAAAGAATGCATAGGTTGAGGGGGAGCAACTGACAGAAAAAATAATGCAAGAAGCATTAGTTGTGGGGGAGCAGCTATAGATCCCTCCAAAAGTAGTTCAGTCTACTGCAAGTTACATAGGTGTTGATGTTACTGTTGCTGACCAGCATGCAAAAGAAAGCATGGCAGTGGTTGAGGGGGAGATTCCATCTAAACTCCATGCTCTTGAAGTACGTTATCTAGTCTCCTCTGAATCTGAGAAAGAGGAAACTAGTCATGAGAAAACACACTCCTCGACACATACAGATAATGCCCAGTTTAAGAGTGAATCTGCTCAAGTAACCGGGAACATGCCAGTACAAGAAGCTCTTGATGAAGGCGCATCTTCCAGAATGGATCAGCTTCCACCATCATTTCTAGCCTAGCTAAAGGGGTTGCTGGATGAACAAAGGAGAGCTTTAAAAAATTATGTGGATGAATCCCTGAAAGATGTCAGGAATGATCTGGCAACATAGATCAAATCTATAAGATTTGCTGTAAACCTATTGAAGGGAGAAACTGTCAAGTTCTTTAAAAGAGTTGCTCCAGCTATAGACTACATCATGGAAAAGATGGATGTATTTGGCCAGAATATTATCGTTGTCATAGAAAATCAAAAGATTTAGGTCAAGAACAGTGTGACAATTCATGTAAATTATAAAATTCTGAGGGATCAACAGAACACTGAAATCTTTATAAAGATAGATGCATGCACTAAACTGCTTGATGACCACATGTTGGAAGTCAAAATCATGTTACTGCTGGAGTGAACTACATAAAAACAGAAAGAAGCTGGGCCTGCACCTACCAGACCATTCAAGTAATTGAAGAAGTCAAAAGGGGGAGAGAGAAGCTATAAGGACTAGCAAAGAAAATATGGTCTGGGCAACTAATGTGGTGAGAGGTTAATTGGGATTAGAGCCATTGTTATATGATAACATCCTACTGATGCTTGATCATATGCTAGAGGTTTTGAACAAAGAGCCTTCTCAGCAAGAACATCAAAGTTATCAGTATATAGAAGAAGGTGATAATGCTGGGGATCAGTGAGGACAACAATCTACTGCTACTGAAATTCCTTCTTTCAGCCTCACTGTAGACCAAGCATTACAGAACAAAGAACTGACCACAACTGCTGAAACTGAAGAAGAAATTAAGATGAGGAAAAGGAAATGCAGAGAAGAAATGGAGAAAAGGCTAGATTTCGAGCAATGGAGCCCAGAGTCCAAATCTATCATTCTGTTTGCTTGGATCAGGTCAAGAATAAGAGGTCAGATAGAGGAAAATGGTACAATAAAATAAAGTGGGACAAGATGGAGAAGAGGGACACAGAAAGTGAATTTATAAGAGGAATAGAAATGCCAACCTTCTAGCTCCTGATGTAGCCGAACCCTCCAAATATTTTTCGAAGCCCTTCAGTTATTTTTAAAGACAGAAAGACAAAGCTGAAGCTGAAGATGAAAAGGAAAAAGCAACTAAAGCAAAGTCAGCCAAGAAAGCAGACAAGAAAGGAAAGAAGATACCTGGACTAGAGGGCAAACCTGCAAAGAAATCCAAGGGAGGTGGGATTGTGATAAGGGAACCTAAAACTTGAAAAGTTTCAGGTTCTTCTTATAGGTCTAAGGGATGTGACATTTTGTTTCATGTACAAACATTATAATTCCTTTTATGTTAAATGAAATATCATTTGTCATGATTATGATTTTTCTGATTTATGCTATATTAATATTTTCTGTATATGTAGCATAATTATGCTAGTGTACACATTGGAATAGGTTTTGACTTCTTCAAATAGGGGGATATTATTGGGTCCATTGATCCCAATGTCCTATATTTGAAGAAGGCCTAATAAATAGTGTATACACATGTGGTGATCTGACTTGTGCTCAAGTTTAATGATTGCAGAATGTACTAGCAACATTGATGGAATAGATAGCCTAAGTGGCTAAGTCATGTAAACACTTACCTTATGGCATGGAAAGACAGAAAACTATCCAACTTCACAGGTATTGAGTGAAGGTTACTCACTCAATGCCAGATGACTTATAACACTGAGTGGAGACTATACAGTCAAAGGCAAAGCAGTGGAAAACTGAGAAAGTGTCCAATTCCACAGGAGTTGAGTGAAGTCAACTCACTCAATGCCATACAATAAAAGGCTATGAGACAGGCTTATGCAGTAAAAGCATAAGAGGAAATGGGTAGAAAAATGGTTAAGTACATAGGCGTTGAGTATCACTCACTCAACGCCATACTCTATATTTCATTGAATATTGCCCCGTAAGTCAAAGCCATAGAAAAAACTATGATGATATTTGACTAAGTCCATAAGTATTGAGTGAGAAAACCTCACTCAATGTCATATTATAAAGCATTGACTGTATCTCATCCAATCAGTATATGTGTTTTTAAGACACAGAAATTTGGCTAAGTCCAAATGTGTTGAGTGAAGCTTACTCACTCAACGCCAAAGGAGCAGAAAACTTTGGCAAAGGCAGCAAGTGCTGAGTGAGGCATGCTCACTCAACACTCTCAACGCCATGACTTAGAAAATCTGGCTAAAGTAAAAAAGCTTTGAGTGAGTCGTGGTCACTCAATGCTCTCAATGCTTAAGATGCTGAGGAAATAAAATATTGGTAAGGCAGAAAGCATTGAGTGAGGCATGCTCACTCAATGCTCTCAATGCCTAAATTACAAAATGTATGGCTAAGGTGCAAGGAGTTGAATGAGATATGCTCAATCACTGCTCTCAAGGCTCTGAATGCTCTCAATGCCAGGCATGAAGAAAAGGCTGCAGAAATGGTTAAGGCAAAAAGCATTGAGTGAGGCTTACTCACTCAATGTTGTCATTGCCTAGATAAACAGAATTCTGTCTAAATAATTTAGCATTGAGTAACGCTCATTCACTCAATGCCTATTCTACTGATGCTTGATTTTTGACTAAGTTCACAAGTGTTGGCGTCAGTAAGTCAACAAGTCAACATTATTCAAATTGTTTGCAGCAAAGCTACAGTACATGACAAAAGGCGCCGCAGACCAACTGTACGATAGTTAGGCCTTAAAGCAAGGATACAGCTGGAATTAAATGTGTGGGGCCCACTACTCAAAGAGACGATGGGACATAAATGATAAAAGGAAAAGACTTTATAGAAGAAGATGACTTTTGAGAAGAGTTGTTGAGACAGTTTTTCTTCATCGCCATTGTTGTTGTGAAGAGAAGAGCAGAGAGCAAAATGGCTGAAGGTCTAAAGGCTCAACAAGTTAGCGGTTGTCTTCATCTTTTACTATAACAAGATCAGAGCAGATATCTGAAGAGGAGCAAGAAAGTTGGCTAGTGGCATTCTCCATCTGCACCAACTGGTTCTTTACAGATCCAACAATATGACACTAAAGAACATTTGTTGGAGGCTGTAAAGAAGAAGTTATGGCTAAACATTCTCGACCGAGGAAAGAAAGATGAAGCAGAACTATTTTCTGCCGGTCACTTCCAGCACAAGCTAAAACAAGTTCTGTATCCTTGTTGTTGTGAAGAAGTTGGGCTGAGAATCTTTTCAGCTCAAGTAGAAGCAAGTTTTGCTGCAGTCACTTCACAGATCCAGTAGGAAAAATCCCTGGTACCGTGAAGAAGAAGTTTGGGCCGAGTGTATCTCAGTTCATGTAAAAGTAGACTCAGGAAATATATTCCTGGAGTCAAAGTTGGGCTAAGTCTATCTCAGTTAAGGTAGATTGGCACATAGAAATTTCTCTTGTGTCCAATCAAGAACCACACCAACTCACTTCCATCTTATAAGATACTTTTGGATCTGAGTGGTAGGAGAAAGTTTGCTCTGAGATAGGATCTGGGTGCAGATCTGAGTGTAGGGCCTTTGTGCTTGAGATTGTAGGAGAGTCTTTCTCTTTAAGCTGTAGGATCCGTAGTGGATCTGATGTAGGGTTGTCCTCCTGTAACACCCCCTATCCGTCGCATAGCATATAGCAGTAGATCCGGCCGGGGCCCGACGCCATATACTACAGACAGACCGGGTGGTTACTTATGGAAACCATCCAACCAATCTCAGCATCCTACACAGAGCATTCTAGCGGAAGCAATTTATAAAAGTTGTAACAAAGAACCCAGCATTAAAGCATGAATTTCCACTAACCAAAATAGGAATATATACAAAATACCAACATAAGCCATAAGGCCTTACAAAATGTTTCACTTGATATTACATGATTTACAAACCACGGCACGCAGGCCGGTCATACATGAATAAAACAGTAAACACATCCATTTGGGCCTTCGAGGGCCGGCTTCGCAAAAAGGGCTTTAGCCCGCTATTGACCGCTTGGTCCAGGAGCACCTGCAAGCAACAAACCACCGCACGGTGGCAAAACAAGGCAACGGTCAGCAATGCTGACCAAATTATAACGATCCCGCACCCAACTCGGGGCGGCGATGCTCCTTCCATGCATTTCATTAGCATAAGCGAGCAATATATATATAGCCATTTCATCACAGACGTTGGATCGCACGGCCACACGCCCCGTGCTCTCAAGGCACATTCTCGGTGAACCGGTCGATGTCACGTCAATTTAAGCCATAGACATTCCGGACTCACCACCGCCACTTGGACGGCCAAACCTATGAGCAATTTGTCTTCCTGGCCTGGGTCACGACAATTTAAGTCATCGACCGCCAAAGACCCTAATCTATGCCAACGGTAAGTGTCACGTGCCTTTAGGTCTCTTTAACCGAACGACATAGAACGGGTACGGTTCCATCTAACCCGTGCTCACATCGCAACGACAATTTAAGTCATCTGCACGGGTCAAACTTCCACCGAGTCCCATATCCATCACAATTCACATAACCCGGTTATGTTCAAGTTGGCTCTCAGGCCACCAAGTTGGCAAGATCTCGTATCCGCCCAGTTTTCCGGGTGCACCTTTGTGTTAGTCCCCAAGGCTCCCTGCTGCAATCTACCGCGTAGAAAACCCGAAAAACAACCAATAGCGTAGAGTCTTCTCCGGCATTATGCAATGCAACATCACCGATCCAGACCAACATGTCTGGGTAGGCTTCACACATCATGCCTATGTCCGTTCTCGCTTACGGACTCTAAACAATGGGGACTTCACATATCTACCCGAAGGAACGCCTCCAACTCTCCGCAAACTCGCGAGAGCGGGCTTCCTATGCAAAGAAAGAGAGCTACTCATGCTCAAGATGAGGATTGTTACACTAGCGTTCCTCTTTGGCGCCATTGAAAAGTAATCGGATGAAAAGCACCGCACTAGCTTTGCCTCCGTGGATCCGGAGTCGACTCGCGATTCGGAGCTTCGAAGCTCCTCCAATGGCCGGATCTAGCTCCTTCTTCCTTCCTTGGCTCTCCTCTCTCTCTAAGGTTTTAGAAAGATGATAACTTAAGAAAAGTGAGGGTTTCTAAGTCCAATCCCAGGTATATCCCTTCAGGAACAACCCCCAGCCGTTGGATCTCAAAATAAGGAAACGAACGACTTTGATTCGGGACTGAAATGACCAATCTGGACCGAAAACGGTCTGGCACACGCCCGTGTCCAAGGCCGTGTGCCTCATTCGCCGTCAAAATCGGCTCGCCTGGAACCTCACACGGGTATCGAACACGCCCGTGTTTGAGCTAACACGCCCGTGTACCATGGGACACGGCCGTGTGGCCGGCCGTGTACCCCTATCATTTTTCCCCGAAATCAACCCGAGCACTGCACGGGTTCTAGGACACGCCCGTGTCCTTACCCGTGTCACCTCAACACGCCTGGACCCCAGGCCGTGTACACGGTCTCGACACTCGATACTTCGTCGAGCGAAGATCGTCGACCTGATGACACGGCCTTGGACACGCCCGTGTCCTAGGCCGTGTGCCTTGTCTCAACACAATGTCGAGACCAAAGTGTCGACTTCCCGGGACAAGTGTCGACACTGGTTGACACGCCCTGCGACATGCTCGTGTCGCAGGCCGTGTGCCATGTCTCGACACTTCGTCGAACGCAAAGTGTCGACTTCGCGGCTAAGTGTCGACTTCGCGGCTAAGTGTCGACACGAGTCGACACGCCCTGCGACACGCCCGTGTCGCAGGCCGTGTGCCCAGTCTCGACACAATGTCGAGACCAAAGTGTCGACTTCCCGGCTTAGTGTCGACATCAGCTTGACACGCCCTGGGACACGCCCGTGTCCCAGGCCGTGTGCCTGCAGCCAGAACCCAAAACTGGCCCAAAATGTCCCCCGTCGCTCCTTTGAGTTTCGAGGCGTTACAACTCTCCCCCTCTTAAAAGAATTTCGTCCTCGAAATTACATAAAGGAAAGACATGTACAAACCCAAAATTTGTACCTGAGCGGAACAACTACGGGTACTCGTCAAGCATAGTCTGCTCTCGCTCCCAAGAGAGCTCCTCACGACCGCAATTGTCCCACCGGACCTTGACCATCCTGATATCTTTATTGCGTAGCCGCTTGACCTCTGAGTCCTCAATCCGCACGAGCTTGACCTTTGTCATCAGCCCACTATCCACCGGTACTTGATCAACCGCGATCACTTGCGTAGGCTCTTGCACCGCCTTCCGAAGCACCGAAATATGGAATACATCATGTATACCACTAAGCTCCACTGAGAGCTTCAACCGATAGGCCGCTTCACCAACTCGCTCCAGAACCTCAAACGGTCCAAGGTACCTCGGGCTTAGCTTTTTCAATCGCCGCACCCGCGAGACACCCTTGAACGGCTTGATCTTTAAGTATACATAATCGCCCACAGCGAACTCCACGTTCCTGTGCTTGGCATTATAGTACTTTGCTTGCCGGTCCTGAGCGATAAGCAACCTCTCCCGAATGGTTCTCACCAAAGAGGTAGCATCCTCCACTACCGATCGCTTATACAACTTTGACTCACCCATTTCTAACCAAGACAACGGCGTGCGACATTTTCTACCATATAGGGCCTCGAAGGGCGCCATTTGAATACTCGCTTGGTAGTTGTTGTTGTATGCGGACTCCACCAAATAAAGGTGGTCTTCCCATTGCTTTCCGAAATCCAAGACACACATGCGAAGCATGTCTTCCATAGTTCCATTGACCCTCTCGGTCTGCCCATCCGTTTGCGGATGGAAGGCTGTGCTGAATTTCAGCTTTGTTCCCAACATTTGCTGCACAAGCCTCCAATCATTGGATGTGAACCGCCAATCCCGGTCACTCACGATGCTGTGGGGCACACCATGAAGCCGCACTATGTTATCCATATAAAGCTTTGCCAACTTCTCCACCGGATCATCCTTCCTATGCGGAATAAAATGCGACACCTTCGTTAACCGATCAACCACCACCCAAATGGCGTCGTTCCACTTTTGCGACCTTAGCAAACCGTGCACAAAGTCCATAGAGATGTTGTCGAATTTCCACTCCGGAATAGGCAAGGACTTAAGAAATCCTCCCGGCTTTTGGCACTCCGCCTTCACCAAGACGCAAGTTTGGCACTTCGCTACGTAGAGCGTCACATCCTTTTTCAAAGCCGGCCACCAAAACAGTTTCTTCACATCACGGTACATCTTCGTGCTCCCCGGGTGAATCGAGTACTTGGTATGGTGTGCCTCGTACAACAACTCCACCCGCAAATGACCCACACTTGGGACGCACAGACGACCGTCTTTCCAAAGCAATCCGTCCTCCACGATGAATTGGGAATTTGACCCATCCAGAGCCTCTACCATGAACTGCTTCATATGAGCATCCATATCCAAAGCCTGCCGAATACGATCAGCCAGGTCATATTGGACTTCAGTCCAATTCAGAACTGCTTCAGCACTTGATTGCCTGTCCACACAAACAATCTCCAACGCCTCCAACTCCCGCACCAACCGCTCATCATGCACCGATAGCCAATTGGCTTGAGCTGGGGCTCGGCGACTCAGCGCGTCCGCAACCGCATTCCCTTTGCCAGGCACGTAGTGGATCTTAAATGTATAGTCCCCCAGGAACTCCATCCATCTACGCTGCCGCATATTCAGATCCTTTTGATCAATAAGATACTTCAGGCTCTTGTGATCGGTGTAGATATCAACCTTCACACCGTACAAGTAGTGTCTCCACAGCTTCAAGGCAAAAATCACGGCCGCTAACTCTAAGTCATGGACCGGATAGTTCCTCTCATGCACTTTTAGCTGTCTCGAGCCATAAGCTATTACACTTCCGTGTTGCAGTAGCACACAACCCAAACCGCTGCCCGAAGCATCGCTATAAATCTCATAGCCTTCGATCCCACATGACGAACTCAGCACAGGCGTCGTGGTCAACCGACACTTCAACTCCTCAAAAGCTCGCGCGCACTCCGGTGTCCAAACGAACTTATGCTACTTCCTCGTCAATGTAGTGAGAGGTAACGCTATCCGCGAGAAGTTCTCTACGAAGCGCCTATAATAGCCGGCAAGCCCCAGAAAACTCCGGACTTCCGCTACCGTAACAAGCTCAGGCCACTCCCGTATCGCAACAATCTTCGCCGGATCCACAGCAATACCCTCTCCACTTACTATATGACCGAGGAATGCCACTGAGGATAGCCAAAACTCGCACTTCAAGAACTTGGCATACAACTGATTTCTTCTTAGCGTCTCCAACACCAAATGAAGGTGCTTGAAGTGATCTTCCTCACTTTGCGAGTACACCAAAATATCATCGATGAAGACGATCACGAAATGGTCCAAGTACTCCCTGAAAGTCCTGTTCATCAAATCCATGAACACTGACGGCGCATTAGTCAGCCCAAACGGCATGACCGTAAACTCATAATGCCCGTATCTCGTACTAAATGCTGTCTTCGGGATATCACTCTCCCTTATTCGCAGCTGATAGTACCCAACCTTGAGATCTAACTTCGAGTATAACGTCGACCTGACTAACTGATCAAAAAGATCATCAATCCGGGGGATCGGGTACTTGTTCTTCTCAGTCAGCTTGTTGAGCTCCCGATAATCAATACATAGCCTCAAGCTTCCGTCCTTCTTCTTAACAAAGAGGACCGGTGCGCTCCAAGGAGAAGAACTCGGGCGCACATACCCTTGCTCCAACAACTCTTGCAGTTGAACTTTCAGCTCCGTCATTTCCTTAGGCGCTAGCCGATAAGGAGATCGTGACACAGGCTTTGCACCTGGCACTAGCTCAATCGTAAAATCAATCTCCCGTTGATTAAAGCCATTGTAACACCCCCTATCCGTCGCATAGCATATAGCAGTAGGTCCGGCCGGGGCCCGACGCCATATACCACAGACAGACCGGGTGGTTACTTATGCAAACCATCCAACCAATCTTAACGTCCTACACAGAGCATTCTAGCGGAAGCAGTTTATAAAGGTTGTAAACAAGAACCCAGCAACAAGCACGAATGTCCACTAATACGAAAATAGGAATGTTATTACAAAGTACTCAAAACTAGCCTTAAGGCCATACAAAACTGTTTCACTTGAATATTACATGTTTTATAAACCTCGGCACGCAGGCCGGTCACACATGAATAAAGTAGAAAACACTTCTACTTGGGCCTTCGAGGGCCAGCTTCGCAAAAAGGGCTTTAGCCCGCTATTGACCGCTTGGTCCAGCTGCACCTGCAAGCAACAAACCACCGCACGGTGGCAAAACAAGGCAACGGTCAGCAATGCTGACCAAATTATAACGATCCCGCCCCCAATTCGGGGCGGCGATGCTCCTTCCCTGCATTTCATTAGCATAAGCGAGCAATTTATATACTTAGCCATTTCATCACAGACGTTGGCTCGCACGGCCACACGTCCCGTGCTCTCAGGGCACATTCTCGGTGAACCGGTCGATGTCACGTCAATTAAAGCCATTGACATTCCGGACTCACCACCGCCACTAGGACGGCCAAACCTATGAGCAATTTGTCTTCCTGGCCTGGGTCACGACAATTTAAGCCATTGACCGCCGAAGACCCTACTCTATGCCAACGTTAAGTGCCACGTGCCTTTAGGTCTCTTTAACCGAACGACATAGAACGGGTACGGTTCCATCTAACCCGTGCTCACATCGCAACAGCAATTTAAGCCATATGCGCGGGTCAAACTTCCACCGAGTCCCATTTCCATCACAAGTCACATAACCCGGTTATGTTCAAGTTGGCTCTCAGGCCACCAAGTTGGCAAGATCTCGTATCCGTCCAGTTTTCCGGGTGCACCTTTGGGTTAGTCCCCAAGGCTCCCTGCTGCAATCTACCGCGTAGAAAACCCGAAAAACAACCAATAGCGCGGAGTCTTCTCCGGCCTTATGCAATGCAACATCACCGATCCAGACTAACATGTCCGGGTAGGCTTCACACATCATGCCTATGTCCGTTCTCGCATACGGACGCTACACAACGGGGACTTTACATATCTACCCGAAGGAATGCCTCCAACTCTCCGCAAACTCGCGAGAGCGGGCTTCCTATGCTAAGAAAGAGAGCTATTCATGCTCAAGATGAGGATCGTTACCCTTGAGTTCCTCTTTGGCGCCATCAAAAAGTAATCGGATGGAAATCACCGCACTTGCGTTGCCTCCGTGGATCCGGATTCGGCTCGCGATTCGGAGCTCCAAAGCTCCTCCAATGGCGGGATCTAGTTCTTCTTCCTCCAATGGCTCTCCTCTTTCTCCAAGGACTTGGAGAGATGATAAGGTATGAAAGTGATGGATTTCTAAGTCAACTCACGGGTATATCCTCTCAAGAACAACCCCCAGTCGTTGGATCTCAACCTAAGAAAACGAACGGCTTTGATTCGGGGCTGAAATGCCCAATCTGGACCGAATACGGCCTGGCACACGCCCGTGTCCAGGGCCGTGTGCCGCATTCGCCGTCAAAATCGAATCACCTGGAACCTCACACGGGTATCGAACACGCCCGTGTTCGATCTGACACGCCCGTGTTCCACCTGACACGACCGTGTAGCCGGCCGTGTACCCCATGATTTTTCCCCATTTTCAACCCGAGCACTGCACGGGTTCTAGGACACGCCCGTGTCCTTACCCGTGTTGCCTTAACACGCCTGGACACCAGGCCGTGTACACGGGACATTTCGTCGAGGGAAGATCGACGACTTGATGACACGGCCTTGGACACGCCCGTGTCCTAGGCCGTGTGCCTTGTCTCGACGATCGTCGAGTGAATCTCGACGACTCCCCGGGACGATCGTCGACATGGGTCGACACGCCCTGCGACACGCCCGTGTCGCAGGCCGTGTGCCCATTCTCGACGAATCGTCGAGTATAACTCGACGACTCACGGCTAAGTGTCAACACGGGTCGACACGCCCTGCGACACGCCCGTGTCGCAGGCCGTGTGCCCCCTCTCGACGAATCGTCGAGTAAAACTCGACGACTTCGCGGCTAAGTGTCGACACGGCTTGACACGCCCTGGGACACGCCCGTGTCCCAGGCCGTGTGCCTGCTGCCAGAACCCAAACTGGCCCAAAACGTCCCCCTTTTGCTCCTTTGAGTTTCGGGGCGTTACAACTCTCCCCCTCTTAAAAGAATTTCGCCCACGAAATTAAATAAAGGAAAGACACGTACAAAACCATAATTTGTACCTGAGCGGAACAACTCCGGATACTCGTCAAGCATAGTCTGCTCTCGCTCCCAAGAGAGCTCCTCACGACCGCAATTGTCCCACCGGACCTTGACCATCCTGATCTCTTTATTGCGTAGCCGCTTGACCTCCGAGTCCTCGATCCGCACGGGCTTGACCTTTGTCGTTAGCCCACTATCCACCGGCACTTGATCAACCGCGATCACTTGCGTAGGCTCTTGCACCGCCTTTCGGAGCACCGAAATATGGAATACATCGTGTAAACCACTAAGCTCCACTGAGAGCTTCAACCGATAGGCCGCTTCACCAACGCGCTCCAGAACCTCAAACGGTCCAAGGTACCTCGGGCTTAGCTTTTTCAATCGTCGCACCCGCGAGACACCCTTGAACGGCTTGATCTTTAAGTATACATAATCGCCCACAGCGAACTTCACGTTCCTGTGCTAAACTGTTTCACTTGAATATTACATGTTTTACAAACCTCGGCACGCAGGCCGGTCACACATGAATAAAGCAGAAAACACTTCTACTTGGGCCTTCGAGGGCCAGCTTCGCAAAAAGGGCTTTAGCCCGCTATTGACCGCTTGGTCCAGCTGCACCTGCAAGCAACAAACCACCGCACGGTGGCAAAACAAGGCAACGGTCAGCAATGCTGACCAAATTATAACGATCCCGCCCCCAATTCGGGGCGGCGATGCTCCTTCCCTGCATTTCATTAGCATAAGCGAGCAATTTATATACTTAGCCATTTCATCACAGACGTTGGCTCGCACGACCACACGTCCCGTGCTCTCAGGGCACATTCTCGGTGAACCGGTCGATGTCACGTCAATTAAAGCCATTGACATTCCGGACTCACCACCGCCACTAGGACGACCAAACCTATGAGCAATTTGTCTTCCTAGCCTGAGTCACGACAATTTAAGCCATTGACCGCCGAAGACCCTACTCTATGCCAACGGTAAGTGCCACGTGCCTTTAGGTCTCTTTAACCGAACGACATAGAACGGGTACGGTTCCATCTAACCCGTGCTCACATCGCAACGGCAATTTAAGCCATATGCGCGGGTCAAACTTCCACCGAATCCCATTTCCATCACAAGTCATATAACCCGGTTATGTTCAAGTTGGCTCTCAGGCCACCAAGTTGGCAAGATCTCGTATTCGCCCAGTTTTCCGGGTGCACCTTTGGGTTAGTCCCCAAGGCTCCCTGCTGCAATCTACCGCGTAGAAAACCCGAAAAACAACCAATAGCGCGGAGTCTTCTCCGGCCTTATGCAATGCAACATCACCGATCCAGACTAACATGTCCGGGTAGGCTTCACACATCATGCCTATGTCCGTTCTCGCATACGGACGCTACACAACGGGGACTTTACATATCTACCCGAAGGAACGCCTCCAACTCTCCGC
Organism: Platanthera guangdongensis; assembly: GCA_039583875.1. Classification (NCBI taxonomy): domain Eukaryota; kingdom Viridiplantae; phylum Streptophyta; class Magnoliopsida; order Asparagales; family Orchidaceae; genus Platanthera; species Platanthera guangdongensis. Next base: position 49,528,997 of record CM077149.1, read on the forward strand.
AAACTCGCGAGAGCGGGCTTCCTATGCTAAGAAAGAGAGATATTCATGCTCAAGATGAGGATCGTTACCCTTGAGTTCCTCTTTGGCGCCATCGAAAAGTAATCGGATGGAAATCACCGCACTTGCGTTGCCTCCGTGGATCCGGATTCGGCTCGCGATTCGGAGCTCCGAAGCTCCTCCAATGGCGGGATCTAGTTCTTCTTCCTCCAATGGCTCTCCTCTTTCTCCAAGGACTTGGAGAGATGATAAGGTATGAAAGTGATGGATTTCTATGTCAACTCACGGGTATATCCTCTCAGGAACAACCCCCAGCCGTTGGATCTCAACCTAAGAAAATGAACGGCTTTGATTCGGGGCTGAAATGCCCAATCTGGACCGAACACGGCCTGGCACACGCCCGTGTCCAGGGCCGTGTGCCGCATTCGCCGTCAAAATCGAATCACCTGGAACCTCACACGGGTATCGAACACGCCCGTGTTCGATCTGACACGCCCGTGTTCCACCTGACACGGCCGTGTAGCCGGCCGTGTACCCCATGATTTTTCCCCATTTTCAACCCGAGCACTGCACGGGTTCTAGGACACGCCCGTGTCCTTACCCGTGTTGCCTTGACACGCCTGGACACCAGGCCGTGTACACGGGACATTTCGTCGAGGGAAGATCGACGACTTGATGACACGGCCTTGGACACGCCCGTGTCCTAGGCCGTGTGACTTGTCTCGACGATCGTCGAGTGAATCTCGACGACTCCCCGGGACGATCGTCGACACGGGTCGACACGCCCTGCGACACGCCCGTATCGCAGGCCGTGTGCCCATTCTCGACGAATCGTCGAGTATAACTCGACGACTCACGGCTAAGTGTCGACACGGGTCGACACGCCCTGCGACACGCCCGTGTCGCAGGCCGTGTGCCCCCTCTCGACGAATTGTCGAGTAAAACTCGACGACTTCGCGGCTAAGTGTCGACACGGCTTGACACGCCCTGGGACACGCCCGTGTCCCAGGCCGTGTGCCTGCTGCCAGAACCCAAACTGGCCCAAAACGTCCCCCTTTTGCTCCTTTGAGTTTCGGGGCGTTACAGTCATGTAGGATTTAATGAGCCAAAACCGGGTGTGCAAGTGGGGAGCCTTGGTGAAGTGGTCAACGGGGGAGAATATCTCGTCGGCCAACCTGTATGTATTCCTCGGCGATTACTTCCCATATCTCTTCCCGAGTGAATCTTTCGTGTGGGGGTAAGCAAGGTTCTTCTGCTAGGATTTGTTCACGGCAGCCGACTCCGGCTGCTTTGAGGATCGGGTGAGTGGAACTAGCGGCATCAGAGAATTCTTCTGATGTTTCTCTTGGCGGAGCTTCTCTTAGTAGGTAATGGCTTAGTGGAGGCGGGGGATTGGCCAGTGCAGGCGGCTGAGAAGGAGGCATTCCCATTTTCCTGAGGAGAGCAAGCATCTCGGTTTGCTACTGCTCCATCTGTCGAACTCGCCCCTCCAACGTTGCTACCGGTGCGAGAACAGTTTCTGCTTCACGGGGTGCATCCATGAGTAAATGGGAGTGGGCTGGCTCTGTGCGCCCTCCTGGAACGAATGCTTTAGCTGTCTGAGTGCTTTGCTTTTCCATTGAAGCTGTTCCTTGGAAACTGTAGGGTTGAATGTTTTATATTGAGTACCGTTGTGCCAAGGGTACAGTCATCTGAGGATGTCGGGAGCTCGTTTCCCACAAACGGCGTCAAACTGTTGCGGTCTAACTCGACGTCCTGGCCGGGCTGGTAAAACCTGGACCGTCTTAGCTCTCGGAATGGTCGAGCGCGCACACAGCCAAATGAGTAGGTCGATTGTACACAAGAAGTTTAAACGTGGAAAAATCCCTCAACTGGGTAAAAAATCACGTGACCAGATCTGTGCCGGTTAAAGTCCACTATTCTCTGGTTGTTACTTGTTTGTGAAATCGAGGGTGACATGACATCTCTCGTTACAGCTTTGGGGGTGAGAGAACACTTGGCACACGACAGAATACAGGCCGTCGCGCCGGAAGTTGTTACAAATTGAGCTTCGCGTTGGTGGTCTTCGGTTAGCACCTTGCTGAATCTGGACGTGAAGCGGGCACTTGGACTTGCGGTTGCGGAGGCCGCTTGGATCTGGAGCGATTTGGCTTCGTCGGATGGCTTTGACTTGACCCGCTTGTAGCTCGGGAGCGGTTTGGGTGCGGCTCGGGTGCGGCTCATGTGTGGCTCGGAGGCTGCTCGTAGGAGAAATTCGCCAGAGCTTTAACCTGCGAAAGAAGAAGACTCAGAGGAAAAAGGTAAGAAATGAGGAGTCTTGGAGCTCCTTTTATAGGCTCCGGGTGGTAGTTATGGTGGTCACACGGCTATCCGCACAGCATAACCACCATCATGATTATTTTTTGATATAGTTTAAATGCGCGTATTTCACTATTTGGAGACCATTTAAATAAGTTATAGAAAATTAGTCAACTCCCCCCCCCCCCACTAACCCGGTGGTTAATGGGTAGTTACGCATGCATCGGACGACCGGGAACGCTCCCCGCCGATCAGACGACGGGAGCGGGACTCCACGGGCGGTCGACGATCTCACCGCAAAGTTCGTCGACGAGGGGAGGACCACCAACGACGGTCGAGGGAGGGAGCAGCCGCCCCCTTGGCCGTGCCGACAGCCAAGGGAGGGGGCGGCCCGTGCGGCCGCCGCCTTGGTCGTGCCGGCGGTCGAGGGAGGGGGAGGCCCGGGCGGCAGCGCCGCCCCCAGGGCCGCTCCGGCGGCCGAGGGAGGGGGCGGCCCGGGCGGCTGCTCCCTTTGCCGTGCCGGTGGCCGAGGGAGGGGGCGGCCCGGGCGGCCGCGGCGGCAGTAGAGGACGGCGCGGCCCGGGCGGCCGCTTCCTCGGCCGCGGCCGCGGCCGGCGCGGCGAGAGAGGGCGGGCGGCATCCGTGGAGGAGGTCGGACGCCGACGAGGTGGGGCTCGCGGCGGTTTCCCCATTACGCGTGATGGGATCGATGCGCGGGGGATCAAGAGCGATGATCGCGCGCGCGGTCAATCCCATGACCCCACTTCTTTTGAGGTGAAGATCATGGGTGTGTGGTTATGTGCACACCTACTCTTTATAAAATGGGAGTCATCCCCAACAATAATTAATCATCCAAATTATTCTATAAATGATGGAAAAATCAATGCAAAGGAGAATTATTGTGAATGAAAACTATTAAAGGTTACATAATTAAATTTACCTTTACAATACTGTAACAGCACTAAATACACGTTAAAAAGGAAGAAAAGAAAATAACTACTTCAGAAATGAAAGAATAACTTCATAATAAAAGTGCATCCATATACAACAACAATCAAACCCTTATCCCATTATAGTGGGGCCGGCTATATGGATCCTTTGTCGAGATTGTGGTCTATCTTTTGTCAAAAGTGCATCCATATATTATTCAGTAATTGTTTCAACAAGGACACAACACTAAAAAAGCGTTTCTCATGAACTGGCAACTAGCATGTTTGATATGTAACGATTCTTTAGCCAAGCCACCTTCCTATCAGTAGGTATTTTCATGAAAATAGCTCTTTTGACCGTTTCCAACATGAACTCAGTTGCAAAGTCGTATAAATTGGGATCTCCGCATATCTCAGCATGTCTTTCAAGCTCCTCGAAAGCTTCTTTCAGTAAGTACATCTCAATGGTTTCATTGGGCTTCACATCCCCATCGTAGAATCTTACTGATGCTACTAACTCTTCAGGATATACTTTCATACAACTCATCTACGAAAAATAGCAAATGAGTTAAAAATTAAGAGAACATACATATTCTACATATTCATGGCCTTGTCCAAAAAAAATTAAGAGATAAAATTACTTCATGATGATCAGCAATTAAACTTTATGAACAATGACACTAAAAATTATTACACATGACTTTGTATGGCATATAATAAATGGTCAAAAATGCAATGTGCCACGATGTATTTATATCACTTTTTAGTGTAAAAATATAACTAAATCAAACAGAACACACCCTGAATGAAATTATAACCCAAAATTTATTGGACGTATATCAGAGGGTTAAACAGATTGATGTACCTGTCACGTGAGCTTTTCAATTGATTTTTTGACTAATATATTAACCAGTTCAACATTATACATGAATGATATAAACTCTAAGTTGAACAAAATTAATTTCAACGAAAAGCAAATATAGACAGGTACATCCAATTCTTCAGATGTTTCTAAAGCAAATAAGTGATCCAAAATTTAACAGAAAATGAATATTTGGTTTCCAAATTAGAGGAAGCGGTTATTCCATCTCTTACCGGATCTCTCCTACTCCACAGCTCCTCATGCAAACAAATGACCTTCAAGAAAAAGAACAAAAATCCACACGCTAATATAATGGCTACTAAAAGTTGCAGGCATTCCTTCCGTGTTAGACTATCACCTGCAAAGAGCAGTCACTTTATATTCACTTATTTTAGACTGCCTACTAATAAATCACAAAAATATAAAAAATATATTTTAAAAATCATATTCACGTGCTAAATTATGGCAGTACTTTTAAAGTTCTAATTATTATCTCATCTCGAAAAACAAGGGAAAATATCATGGACGGTAGAATGTATAAGGTAAGCATTGCATAGCAGAACTCTCAACAATTTTAAAACTATTGGCAGGATATTTTCTATTAGTTTCAGGAAATAAATGTGAGATTGGTAGAAGAATGCGATGGTAATAAGCACAGCATAGAAATTCTCCTGGTTTTTAAAATACTTCGGCAGGTTTTATGTTGCTGAAATACTACCGGCCAAATGTTTATTTAAAAATGACGAAGAATAGCAACACTATTGTTCAGACACAGTCACCAACTATCGTCCATAAAAATAGCATAACAAATCAGATAGGCTTTTATTAGAAAGCGGTTCCAAGGAGTGGAACACTTTAATCTTCCCAACAACTTTGTTAATTCAATCTACTCTCTTCCCTGAGTAAAAAAAAAGGAAGAAAAAGCCCACCTATCTATGACAGAACATGGGAATTCTCTCATTGATAGTAAGTTTATAGAGGCCAACACAGTGACACTGTTGGTAAAACATTCACCTAAAGTAAGAAGCAACTGGGAAATAGGAACATTCATGAAATTTTGAATAAATTCTTCGATTAATATAGGCACCTATCAGGGTATGCCAGTCAATAGTTCTACACATGCTGAGCCAACTCTGATACCATTTGTAATAAGCGAGACTATAATATCGAAGTCATTGTCTGTTTTGATTCAACCCAACTTATACAAGTTTAACCGTCGAGCTTTGAAATCATTCAGAATGAATTCTCACTATTTTGATTCAACCCAGCCATACTAAGTTGAACACTCGAACATTGGAGCTCCGAAACAATCATAAGGTAGAACGAGTCCTATCTCCACCCACGTTATGACCTACCGACACCATTACCATCATCCATGACGCCAATGAGTACGAAGAAGGCTTGTCGCTCTATGTAGCCCCCGCTACAAAGAAGTGCTACAAGGAGATATTTTGGCGTTAAATAAAGGAACACCGTGATCAATTTGGTAGATCTTCGTTCAAGCTTTAGAACAAGCTCAATTTAAAGGTCAGATGAGATGTTATGGGTCATGGGCCATGGGTGACGAGTATAGTTATTGTATCTTTAGTGCCTTTTATTATTATTATCATTCGCTATGCTTAGTTGTTACACGATTAGTATTTGCATTTAAAATAATCTTGTAGACTATTTAAAGGCAAATGGGATTTTTATATGAAGGTATCCACGAAATATTTATAATTTTCTTGTCTTGTGAAAGAGATTTGGTAGCTCTCTCCTCCCAAGCACGCCCTGCCTAGGCAGCCACAGTTTTGGCTCCAAAGTATCCCCTCCGCCTCTGGTCAATTTGGCAGATCTTCGTTCGATCTTGAGGACAAGCTCAATTTGATGGTCAGGAGAGATGTGATGGGTCATGGGCCACGGGTGACGGGTTTAGTTATTTTATCTTTAGTGTCTTTTATTATTATTAGTTATACTTAGTTGTTATATGGTTAGGGTTTGCATTTAAAATAGTCGTGTAGTCTATTTATAGGCAAGTGGGATTTGTATGAAGGTAGCCGAGAAGAATTTATAATTTTCTTGTCTTGTGAAAGAGATTTTGGTAACCCTCTTCTTCGGAGCACTCCCCGCTTGGACAGTCGTAGCTCCGGCTCTAAAGTATCCCCTCCGCTGCCGGCCACTAATCCGGCGAGCACACAATAGAGTGTCCCCAATTGAACCAGACGATTAGTTAAATATAATTGAAAAGACTTTTGGATCCATGAAGTGTCCTAGAGATAGAGAAGTCGTTCTGGTAACCTTTCTTTTGGAAGGTGAGATTAAAAGATGGTAGGATTGTATGTAGGTGGGGAAATACGCTAGAAAGAAATTGGAGGCAATTCCATGGACTAAATTTCTTAGAAAATTCATAGGCTAGTTTATGCCTCGGTCCGAAAACGATTGTTAGAAGAAAATTTGTCCAAGTGGTGCAAGGAAATCATTTAGTAGCATAATAGGTGACTAAATTTACTCCCCAAGCCTATTATGTCGGTACATTGCAAATGAATGAGGAAGAATGATTCCGCTTTCAGCAAGGATCGCGAGATAATATCTAATTGTTTTATATCTCATGTGATACAAAATTATACTGATTTGGTGGAAATAGCGAGTTTAACAGAAATAGGAAACTAGAAGGCATAACAAAGAAAGGATTTTCAAAAGAAGAGGCAAAAGAGGAAATTCTAAATGGAAAAATGGAAGAAAGAGTTTCAAAATCTGAAAAGTAGTGGCAGTGTTACTCAATTGGTGGGACCAAAGAAGTGCGAGAAATGTGGAAAGTTGCACCCCGGTGAATCTCTTGCTGGGATTGGAGTATGTTATAAATGTCATCTCATTGCGCATCACTAAAACAAATGTCCACCTTGGAAGCAAACTTTTGAAAGGAACGCAAGAACCAATAGAAGAATCTTCGCAAGAAAGACAAATTCAAGCAAGGGTTTTCAATTTATGTCAACAAGAAGCAAGAATTGATGACACAGTGGTGACATGCATGATTTATGCTCATAATATATGAAGCATAGATACTTACATTAACCTTACGTATCGTATCTAAAACATTTCGGACTCGGAAAACTCTCGGGAACTCTAGGAGACCCGTCCCAGAAACTTTTAAAAATCTTTTCATTTAGTTTTAGATTTAGAAAATTTGGATACTTAGATATTTTTAGACATTACCGGATACACCAGAGTATGCTTGAAATTGCTCAAAAATTTGGTATTTTTGATGGTGGCATGGAGAAACATATATGAAAGAAAATGTGTTGAATTATAAGTAATGGGATTCAATTGATTACATGCTTTATTTATGACTCCAATTTAAGATATGATATATTTTGTAACACATAAACCTTATTTTCATTTTATATATGAAATGGAAGATACAATGATAAAAAAATGAATAAGCCATGAATATCATAAATAACTTAATATTAATTTTTTTACATATTTTAAAATAATTAAATTTTTCAAAAATTATCCAATATACTGGATTTTTTAAAATCATGTTCCACGTATCTGTATAATATCGTATATCGCATCCCGTCCCCGCCCCCATGCAGCATCGCGAAATCATCTGGTTATGATTCTGTTTAATACTAGAACTAGTGTCTCTTTTATTTCTAAATCGATTGGAAAACGCTTCTCTATTTGGAGCCATATTTATTGAAGAAGCAAATTGAAAGTGATTATGCCAAATAAGACACTGAAGAGTAGAAAACTTAGATGTAAAATTGAACTTAATTTTGTGAATAAACCAAATAAAACTGATCTTATCATCCTATGACTACATGGGTTTGATATGGTACTTGGAATGGATCGGTTAATAGAATATGAAGCAATTATAAACTGTCGGAAGAAGAAACTAAAAGTAAAATTGATGGAGGACCATCGGTGGCCCATGACAAGGCGGGGCCCACTTTCGTTTATTCTCGCCGGAATACTTGATCGAAGAGTCGATCCGATCCCACGGATGCGTCCGGATGTGCGCCACGAATCTTTTTAATATATAACTTTGTTATTTTCGGTTTGTTTTCTTATTTTTGGCACGTGCACTCTTCGGCCAATCATAGCCGTAGATTCCGAGTTGCCCGAATGTTAGAATGTTATAAATAGGAGTGTTAGAGGCTTGGAAAGGGCATTGCTGGTTTTAGAGGAAGATATTCCCGGAACTCCGCGATCAAGCCACGGTGCCGACGACGTGGAGCCCTAGGTGCCGACTCCTAGCGGTGGAACTTCACCCCCAAGGTAAACCCTACCCCCCTCCATCATTTTCCCTCACTATTTCCCCCGTCCCACCGCCGTGCACCCCTCACCCGGCTCCCCAACCGCCGGCCTGCTGCATCCAACAGCCGGCCCCTCCTTTGCACTCCCGCCGGCCCTCCCTCCGTCCGGATCCAGCCGCCGGGCTTCCAGCCCCCCCCACCCCTTTCCTACCCAAACCGACCCCCTCCAGGGTTCCTCTTGCCCTAGCCATCCCCTCCTTCCCTTTCCCCTTCATGGATTCACCCTCACCCGCTCTGAAAACCATAGATCTATTTTGATCTAGCGCTAGCCTCCTTCGATCTACCTCCCACTTACATATTTCCTCTCCCGTAGCTCGGATCCGTCATAAAATTACTGGATCTATCCGTTTTCATCCCACCGCAACCCCCCTCCACCGCGGGGAGCCACCGTCCCGGCACGCTCACCCCCGGATCTACCTTCAAACCGCCGGATCTTTGCCGCCACGAACATTCCCTTGTTTGTGAGTTGTTTTGTTGTATGGAACTCTAATTTTCAGCACTTGAATATTGTTTGGATTACTCAAATTTGTTTGAATATTTATTTGTGGAATTTTGCCCCGTAAAGAATTGTGATTGTGGGAAGGAGCCATCCGTGACGTGCTTAATTATTCCCCGTCAGCCGCAGCCTGACCTTAGGGACCGGGTGCCTCCACCTGGTCGCCGTGACCAGCACCGGGATGAGTATTACCCGCCAGATCGACGAAGGTTTGACTATGACTACGATGACTATCCAGGGGACTACCCCGACCCGAGGAGAGGTGGTCATGCATTCAACATCACCCGTCGGATTCGCCTCAATGCCCCATCATTCGACGACCGCTTGGATCTGAAGGCCTTTAGTGATTGGATCCTAGAAATTGATCACTATTTTGACTGGTACGATATGAGAGACGAGCATTGTGTACGCTTCGCGAAGATGAAGTTGACTGGACAAGCCAAGGTATTTTGGATTAGTGTGGAGAGAGCTGTCGATAGAGAAGACTATTATGTTGGGTATTGTATCCACAATTACCTGGATTTGAGGAAGCCACCTGTCAAGCTAAGATGAATTCACAATGTATTTGATGAAACCTCTCAAGTTGTGCTTGCAGTTATTCCACGCTAAGTGCACACCAATGTCAGGGTGCAGTAGGTCAATATACACGGGTCTGCACGACGTAATCCCTCGTTGGGCAGATCAGTGTGTTGGCCTACGTGTACTCTCTCTATTGGAGTGCACTTACTTCAAGTACATGGCCGTGTTTATGCAAGAGCAGAGAAGGAGCAAGGATGGGTCAAGGAGCAGCTCTTGGGTGGAAAGACGAAAAGTCGTCTAAGTATAATTCGACGAGAAACACCAAGTGATTCTCGCCGATTCGGCGAGAATCACTAGTGATTCTCACCGAATCGTCGAGAATCATTAGTGATTCTCGCCGACTCTATCCGGCTACCTCAAAACGGTGCCAAGTAAGATTCGGCGAGAATCACTAGTGATTCTCGCCGAACTCATCGTCGAAGCAGATCATGGCCAAGTAACATTCGTTGAGAATCAACAAGTGATTCGGCGAGAATCACTAGTGATTCTCGACGAATCGTCGAGAATCACTAACTGATTCTCGCCGATTCGTCGAGAATCACTTTCGATTCTCGCCGATTTTGACTTGGTAATTTCTCTGGAAGCTGCTGGACCGGATTCTGCCGCTGGGACTGTGCTGAACCGGAATTAGGGTTTCCTTCAGGTGGGACCCACAACGGTCATTTAGGAGTATACGTGTGTATAAATACACGGGTATTTTTGAACAGTAAGAGCAGCGAAGAAGAAAAGAAATACACGAGCCGCGACGTGACCTAGATCGCTGGTTCCGCTCCGCCGCGGCCGCCGTCGCCGCTCGCGCCGAGTAGTTCGCCGTTTGATCATGGTTTCGCCCAGATCCTCCTGCGATAGAAGCCTAGCCAAGATTAGAGTCTCACGTGTCTAACTGGAGATCTCTTGTCTCTCTATTTGTAGATCGGGAAAATCTTCCCCATCCGAATCGATCGAGACGATTGATCCTAGTGTGACCGTTGGTAGACCTAGCTAGCTTCGCTACGAAGTTTGGATCTCTAAAGAACAGCAGCCGCACATCGTTGTTTCCGCCGATCCCGTGAACCTAGCCGCCGCCCATCTTGCCGCCGCCGGTTCCGGGGAGATTCTCTCCAAGTGAGATCTTGGGTAGTGGACTCTTCGTGGACTTCAAAAACACGTCGTCAACGAAGAGGGACACCTTAGTCTCCAAACGTAGTTTGTATCTCTTGTACATTCTAGTTTTACCTTTGTTGTAAAGGAACGTTTGTTCCGTGATGTAAGGGTTGGGTGCAACCCGTGTTGTGGGAGTGTTGACTCCTACGTGTGGAAGGGTTCCTTCCGATAGTGCAAGGATTGGATTTCAATCCTATTGGTGAAGAGACCGAGTCGTCCCTTGTTGGGAGATAGGTCGAAGGGGGAAAGTGGATGTACCCAAATCGGGGAACCACTATAAATAGCTTGTGTATTCTGTGTGCTGTGATGTTTATTTTTATTGTGCAGGTACAATCTTAAATTCCGCAAAAACGCTGCACGTCACCTATTCCCCCCCATAGGTGAAGATAGTTGACACTAGGTGGACTTTCAAGTGGTATCAGAGCTAGGTTGCTCATCAAAAGGTTTACACCTTGAGTAGAATCCTACCACCAGTGTCAGAAGCATGGAGCTGGATCATGAGATATCGCCACTAAGACTCCCCACATGCACAAAGGAGTTTTATCCCGTCTGGAGGATGAGAGTGTCGTATCACTTGGATGCTATCGATCCTCGAGCATCTTTCATCCTGGAAGAGGGTCCTTTTGTTCCTATGAAGACCTCCGACTCTGGAATTCAAGTGCCCAAGTGCATTGCTGAGATGTCGGAGACGGAACTTTCATTATTTAATTTGGACAAGAGGATTCGTCAAATTATCATGGATATCTGGTCTGGAGCTTCTCGCTCTAGATTGGAAAAATGTGGGTCAGCTAAATCTATGTGGGTGATGATCTCAGAGCTGATGGGGGGGGTCAGAGAAAGCTGGAATCTGCTGTCAATCAGAGGATGAAGCCTATGTGGGGGTCCTCGCCTCTGAAGATGAAGGCAAGGATTTATCGGACAGCATCAGAGCTCCAGTGTCTGTGTCAGAGACTGAAGAGGCCAGTGAGGAAAGCAGCTCTGATGAGGATGACACAACGGTCAATGGATCTAATGACAATAACACTGAAGAGCAGGTAACTTCTTCATCCTGCCCCGTCTCTCTTGAAGTTTCTGAAGACAGGAACTGCTTTCCTTCAGAAAATTCTGATTCTCTGAAGAGAGCCCTTCAGACTAGCAACCTACTTGCTGAGGAGCAAGCTCAAGTGATTGCTCGACTGAAGATCTTGTTGGTTCTCCAATTGGCATCCAACAAGGTCAAGGACTCAAAAATCTCAGCTCTAGAGAGTAGTCTAGAGAATGAGAAAAGAATAGTATCAAACTTTTCCAAGGTTGATGTTATAAAGAGAAAGCAAGAAAATGGGTGGATCTCCCGGATTATCAATTCATGGAGAAATGGGGAAACGGTATTCCGACCCCCCACTCCAAGCAGGAAGGCTACTCATCATGCCTTCAGGTATGACCACAGGAATAGTCGTGGTCACTGCAAGGGTGATCTGTCCCCATGTGGAGACACCCGTAGTGCAAGGGCCGTCGTGGCCACTCATGAGAGAATACCTAAGGCTCATTCTGAGCCCTTTGTATTCACTGCCACTGCCTCAACTCGGTGTGAATCTGTATGTACCAGCTCACAGAACACTTCTCACCACCCGAGGACACATGACAGGGAGGTCAGAAGTCATGGTGTAAGTTTTCATGGGGCCTCAGGAAGGGGGATGCCTGAAAGGAAGACACCACCTCCCCGACCTCATGACGCTCGCAACATGCATTCCTTCCACCCTTCCACGTGTCACGGTGGAAGAGGAAATTTTGTGAGGAGATCATGCCCTATCCCGTTTAGACCTAGGACTGTGACTACCTCTGTCACTAGATCAGGTCAGAAACGGCGATACAACATTCACCCGTGTTGGTGCTATGGCAAAGTGGGACACTTTGCCATAGACTGTTGGCACAACTCCTCTGTGTCAAGGGCAAGGGCCTATCCACATTTTCGGGGCAGAGGTAGTCTTCCTGACAGGTTTTCTGAAGGAAGGCAGTCGAGTGCTTATGCTAACAGGAACCTAGGACCCAATATGATTTGGGTTCCTAAGGTAAAGTAATTCGTTCTTGCAGGGTGGTCTAGGTTCCCGTAAATATGATGAGAACTAGACAGTTGATGGCTCAAGACAAAATCGGAATAAGCGTCTGAAATAACAGATGTGATATCTACATGGGCATACTCACATTGAGCTCCTAATATGTTTTACCTGAGGGACTAAATGATAACTCTCATAATCCCAGGTACTTTTGATCAGTTCCAGGACTTGAGTCATATTATATCCACATTTACATATATATATGTATATATATATCTATACCTATACTTACACTTTTATGTGTGTACATCTAAGGATATGTTAACATGGTAAACATAAACCATAGATACAATAATGAAGACTTATCGGAAATTCCCCTGGTAGACTCGAGATCTAACTTCTACAAGCTTAAATTAGAAAACTAGCGTAGATTGGCCTTACGAAGTATTTACATATTTAGAAGATGTTTAAATTAACTTATATGCTTAAATTAGCGTAGATGGTTAAAATCTCCCTTACCCGTCGATCCCTCTTATTCCCACCGACTCTTCATATTCCATAGGAATCCCGCCGAAGGACGCTCTCCGCAGGAAAACTCGCCGACTCTCTCCGTAGGGGAAACTCGCCGCAAGGGAAGCTCGCCGAATCGACTCTCTCTCCACAGGGGAAACTCACCGCAAGGGAAGCTCGCCGAATCGACTCTCTCTCTCCGCAGGGGAACTCGCCGACTCTTCCCTTTCCGTAGACATCCCACGCGATTCCCACAAGATTCCACCGAAGGTCTTCCCGAAGGTATCTCGCCGAATCGTGAAGGCATCCGTCGACATCCCGCAGGAAGCTCACCGACGATCTCTCCTGGTTTCGATTCTTCCTTCCAGGAAATTCTCTGCGGGTGTCCATTATTTTCAACCAACTAACTCTCGTCTACGCTTTTAGGTAACCTCTTCCTCACCCATACTTGGACGTTATCACTACTGTCGCTTCCCTTTTGACTGTTAATTAAGCGTAGAGTAGGGATTCCCTCCCTAGGTGTGCAATAGCTCCAAGGACAACCGCTGGGCTGGTCACTGGATGCGAGCTGGTTCGCACAGGGTTCTCTCATGCCTCTGACGAATTCAGAAACATCATTCTCATGCTGGAAGAGGCTGGGCTTTCATTCGCACTGGAGCACCCGTGTAAAATCTTGGACAAAGAGGTGCTGGAGTTCTTTGCTACCGCCAGACTCCGAAATGAAGACTCTCTTATCAAGAGCAAGGTGGATGGGGCAAAGATCAAGATGTCTGCCAGCAAGCTGACCCGCTTCCTGCAGCTCTCTAGCTCGGAGCACGAGGACTATCTTGTGGAAGAAGATAAAACCAGGACTCTCTTATTCTGTGGTCTCCCACGAGGAACTCGGTCGATAAAGCGCAAGGATATGAATGAAGAATGGAAGCTTCTGTCAGACATAATCGGAAAAGTACTCATCTGCAAGCCAGGCTCTCATGACCATATCTCTGCAGACATGTTCAAGATCCTGGTGGCAATTGTCTGCCGAAAAAGGTTCAACTGGGGGGCTTTGCTGTTTGAGAAGATAAAGGACACCCTGAGATCTCCGAGCTTTGGCCGAATCATAAGTCTGTATCTCAATCAGCTGAATGGAGACAAGTATGACATGAGTAAAGGTGTTCCTCTACACTACTTGAAGAAAATGGACTCAAGTGTTTTTGACAGATGGGAGAGGCGAATTGGGCAGGCTGTCGTGGAAGAACAACAGGACGTATCTCCAGCAGTAATCCCCAGTGAAATTCCTGATGCTTTGACTGCAGGAATTGAGGGGGAGCCTCTACCCACTCATGCTGATATCATATCTGACATCTCCCAAATGGACAGAGATGCTGTGGCAGATATACAAGAAGACAGTGAAGCTGTGCCGGAGAATAAGGAGGTCCTGAACCTGAACAATCTAGGAGCCGGAGGTGCGGTAGAGGAGACTGCTGACGAAGAGTTGGAAGAGGATGCTGATGAAGATGATCTCATGGATGATGAAGGAGAGGAAGACGGCAATGAGGGACAAGAAGCATTGGAGACTCAGGATCTCATTGAACCTCCATCTGACAAGCACGCACCTGAAATCGTTCCTGAGAACATTGGTGCACGAGTGGAGGGGGAGTCCGAGAAATCTACAGATGCTGCCAGTATTCCACCCTTAGAGGCTATGCTCATGTCCAGCTCTACAGGTGCATCTGATGAAGTGCAAGGCCAAGAAGTGCCTCCGGATCTTCCACTACGAGATAATCTAGCCACTCATACCGTGAATGTCATTCAGGGCATAGTGAATGAGCTTAAAGCCTCTTTTGATAAAGCTCAAAATAAAATGCTGAAAAGAATTAAGAAATCTGAAAATCTCATGCTCAAGAACATGGTGGAGATCAATCATAAACTTGACATGATGGAAAAGAAATTTGAAGATAAGTATTCAGCGGCCGGCCAAGCTGTCACTCTTCTCATGGCCGGATTGAAAAAGAACACCGATACTCTTGCCGTAGTAAATCAGAATGCTCATGTTGTAGCAAACAACATTCAAAAGTTTGACGGTAATATGGTAACTCTCAACGCCAATCAACAAGCATTGGTCACTGAATTCTCTAGGACGACAAAGCATATTGATGACTCCCTGCACTCCTATGCAAACTCCATCGCACTCGAAGCCAAAAAGGGGGAGAAAGAATATATAGCTACGATGGCTGAGCTTCGGGAAGTCATGATCAACAACTTTGAACAGTCAAACAAATATGTCTATGACAGTTGCTGGTGGATGCTCCAACAGGCGTTAGGCGTCGTTTTGCCTGAAAATCCTGCGGGTATTCATGCTCCTGAGACTTATACGGCTGCTGAGGGAGTACGTGCTGCAGAAGTTCCCATGAGTGAAGATGATGCTAGGGCTATTTCCAAAGCAAAACTGATGAGCATGTTTGACCAAGAGGCCCTAGCAAAAGCCAGGGGGAAGAGAAAAGCTCAAGAAGGGACCTCCAAGGAGACACAAGCTGAAAAGAGAATTCGACTGAGTGAGGAGGAAGTAAGAAACGAAAAGTGGAGTCCAGTTTCAAAGAATATCATCTTGGACACCTTCTGGCTACAAGAAAAAGGAGAAATCAATCGAAACGAAGTATACAGCCAGTATGAGTGGGAAATGCACAAGACGTATGAAGCGAAACGAAACATCTTCTTCAGGACCAACACGGCGGCAGATAAAGCTCCTCCTCCCAGATATTATCCGAAGCCCAAAGTGTATATGGAGAGGCAAAGAAAGAAGTATTTGGCTCAAAAACTCAAGGATGACTTAACCAAAGAAAAGTAGTCAAAAACTTATAGTCTGTCATTCTCTCTTAAGAACAATTAACATTTATTGTTATTATATGAACAATTCTGAGATTATATATATATATATATATATATATATATATATATATATATATATATATATATATATATATATATATATATATATATGTATATGTATTTGAATTTGTGAATGACTCAAGTCTTGATCTGTTTGCTTATATTCTCTTGTGCTGCATATTTAAATTCTGAATGTTGTTTATATTATCTGGTTGGTGTTATTCATCTTAGCTAGTAGGGTTTTGGCTTCGTCAAATAGGGGGAGATTGTTGGGTATTGTATCCACAATTACCTGGATTTGAGGAAGCCACCTGTCAAGCTAAGATGAATTCACAATGTATTTGATGAAACCTCTCAAGTTGTGCTTGCAGTTATTCCACGCTAAGTGCACACCAATGTCAGGGTGCAGTAGGTCAATATACACGGGTCTGCACGGCGTAATCCCTCGTTGGGCAGATCAGTGTGTTGGCCTACGTGTACTCTCTCTATTGGAGTGCACTTACTTCAAGTACAGGGCCGTGTTTATGCAAGAGCAGACAAGGAGCAAGGATGGGTCAAGGAGCAGCTCTTGGGTGGAAAGACGAAAAGTCGTCTAAGTATAATTCGACGAGAATCACCAAGTGATTCTCGCCGATTCGGCGATAATCACTAGTGATTCTCGCCGAATCGTCGAGAATCATTAGTGATTCTCGCTGACTCTATCCGGCTACCTCAAAACGGTGCCAAGTAAGATTCGGCGAGAATCACTAGTGATTCTCGCCGAACCCATCGTCGAAGCAGATCATGGCCAAGTAACATTCGTTGAGAATCAACAAGTGATTCGGCGAGAATCACTAGTGATTCTCGACGAATCGTCGATAATCACTAACTGATTCTCGCCGATTCGTCGAGAATCTCTTTCGATTCTCGCCGATTTTGACTTGGCAATTTCTCTGGAAGCTGCTGGACCGGATTCTGCCGCTGGGACTGTGCTGAACCGGAACTAGGGTTTCCTTCAGGTGGGACCCACAACGGTCATTTAGGAGTATACGTGTGTATAAATACACGGGTATTTTTGAACAGTAAGAGCAGCGAAGAAGAAAAGAAATACACGAGCCGCGACGTGACCTAGATCGTTGGTTCCGCTCCGCCGCAGCCGCCGTCGCCACTCGCGCAGAGTAGTTCGCCGTTTGATCGTGGTTTCGCCCAGATCCTCCTGCGATAGAAGCCTAGCCAAGCTTAGAGTCTCACGTGTCTAACCGGAGATCTCTTGTCTTTCGATTTGTAGATCGGGAAAATCTTCCCCATCCGAATCGATCGAGATGATTGATCCTATTGTGACCTTTGGTAGACCTAGCTAGCTTCGCTACGAAGTTTGGATCTCTAAAGAACAGCAGCCGCACATCGTTGTTGCCGCCGATCCCGTGAACCTAGCCGCCGCCCATCTTGCCGCCGCAGGTTCCGGGGAGATTCTCTCCAAGTGAGATCTTGGGTTGTGGACTCTTCATGGACTTCAAAAACACGTCGTCAACGAAGAGGGACACCTTAGTCTCCAAACGTAGTTTGTATCTCTTGTATATTCTAGTTTTACCTTTGTTGTAAAGGAACGTTTGTTCCGTGCTGTAAGGGTTGGGTGCAATCCGTGTTGTGGGAGTGTTGACTGCTACGTGTGGAAGGGTTCCTTCCGATAGTGCAAGGATTGGATTTCAATCCTGTTGGTGAAGAGACCGAGTCGTCCCTTGTTGGGAGATAGGTCGAAGGGGGAAAGTGGATGTACCCAAATCGGGGAACCACTATAAATAGCTTGTGTATTCTGTGTGCTGTGCTGTTTATTTTTATTGTGCAGGTACAATCTTAAATTCCGCAAAAACGTTGCACGTCACCTATTCCCCCCCATAGGTGAAGATAGTTGACACTAGGTGGACTTTCATATTATCCCATCACTTGTTGGGATGAAATGAAGGAGAGACTGAAGGATAAATATCTCCCTGCTTCTTACCATGATCAGTTGCTTGTTCAGCTGCAGAACCTACATCAGGGAACGCTCTCAGTAGCCGAGTATATGGCTCGATTCGATGAGTTGGTTGTTAGGAGCGATATTTCGGAGGAGCCCATTGCCACCGCATCTCGATTTAAGGCTGGCCTTCGTTCGGAGCTCCGGAGAGAGTTGATCCCCCATCGCCTCGAGATTGTTGACCAGATATTTCAGCTCGCCTTAGAATACGAGCAGTATCTCCGTACTTCGAGTACGAAGCAGTTCCCCTCGCGCACTGATTCCTCGACATTCAAGAAGCCCGCCCCTTTCCAGACTACCACGACTACCCCGCCCCCACGGATCACCACTGACATGAAGGGCAAGGCCATCTCCACTGAGAGTCAGATACCTGGGGGTATCCAGTGTTTTAGATGCTCTGGCAGAGGACATGTGGCGGCACATTGCCCCACACGAAGTATGCTAGTTGAGGGAGAGGAAGAGTTAGGCCTAGAGGGAGCCGAAGATGTTACTGAGGAGGTAGAGGCTACGATCGAGGAGGGATGGGAGAGTGAGGCTGAGAGATCCCTAGAGATGGGCGTAGTGCGACGTCTCCTATATACCCCCCGTGCGGACGAGGATTGGCGCCGCACCACTATTTTCTACACGTATTTTCCTAGCGCAGGCGGACCCTACAAGATAACCATTGATAGTGGGAGTTGTGTCAATATCGTGGCCCAGAGAGGTTTAGAGCGTATGCAAGTGAAGGCGGAGCCCCACCCTCACCCTTATCGGGTCATTTGGGTAGATAAGACCGTCATCCAGGTGACACAGCGGTGCCTCGTTCCCATTCGGCTTGCCACATTCGAGGATCATGTGTGGTGTGACGTAATTCCTATGGATGTTGCCCACGTGTTACTGGGTCGACCTTAGCTGTACGACCGCGATGCCACGTACTACGGCCGGTCGAACACATACAAGTTTTATGATAAAGGTAAGAAGATCACGTTGTCACCCACTCGGCCCAAGGAGAAAGCCAAGGGTCTGATTGAGCCCTCCACGAGCACCATGTCGTCGCGACCGTTACATCTCCTGCGGTGTAGTGAATTCTTGCGAGAGAGCAGGGACGCCGGTGTATTTTACATCGTTGCCGCCACTATGGCTTCGGAGAGCCCGACGGTGACTCCGGATCTTCCCCTAGAGATTCAGACCCTACTTGAGGGGTTTGTTGACATCATGCCGGAGGAGTTACCTGATGAGCTCCCACCGTTGTGAGATATCCAGCACGCTATTGATCTAGTCCCATGAGTTTCTCTCCCAAACCTACTACACCATCGTATGAATCCAGATAGGAACGCCAAGCTCAAGCGGCAGATTGACGAGCTTCTCCGGAAGTAATTCATTCGGGAGAGCCTGAGTCCCGGTGCCGTTCCCTCCGTTCTTACTCCTAAGAAGGATGCCAGCTGGCGCATGTGCATCGATAGTCGTGTCATCAATAAGATTACGGTGAAGTATAGGTTTCCCATTCCTCGCCTTGACGATTTGTTAGATACCATGTCAGGTACCCAACTCTTTTCCAAGATCGATCTAAGGAGTGGGTACCACCAGATTCGGGTACGAGAGGGTGATGAATGGAAGACGGCCTTTAAGACTAAAGATGGCCTGTACGAGTGGTTGGTCATGCCATTTGGGCTGTCCAACGCCCCGAGTACGTTCATGAGGATCATGACACAGATATTGCGGCCCTACATGGGCAAGTTTTTAGTTGTGTATTTTGATGACATCCTGATTTATAGTCATACCCATGGCGACCACCTAAAGCACCCGAGAGTCCTTTTTGAGACCCTTCGTAGTGAGAAACTATTCGTGAATCTAAAAAAGCGTTCGTTTTATGCCGAGTCGGTTCAGTTCTTGGGGTTTATTGTATCATCCACGGGAGTGTCCGTCGACCCTGAGAAGGTCAAGTCCATTCGCGAGTGGCTCTTGCCTACAACCATCCACGAGGCCCGCAACTTCCATGGTCTAGCTACCTTCTACAGGCGGTTCGTTCGGGGATTTAGCACGAATATGGCCCCGTTCACTAGCTGTTTGAAGAAGGGCGAATTTCTGTGGACTCCCGCAGTCACGCGGGCGTTTGCGGAGATTAAGGAGAGGCTGACCACGACACCGGTCTTACGACTCCCAGATTTTGGCACGGATTTTGAGGTCGCATGTGATGCTTCAGGAGTAGGAATCGGTGGTGTGCTGAGCCAGGAGGGACACCCGGTCTCCTATTTCAGCGAGAAGTTAAATGAGGCCAAGCAAAAATACTCCAATTAAAATAGGGAGTTTTATGCGATCGTCCAGTCATTACGATACTGGAGACACTACCTCCTTCCCCGAGAGTTCGTTCTCTATTCGGACCACAAGGCGCTTAGGTACTTAGATTCCCAGAAGAAGTTGGGGCATAGGCATGCGAAGTGGGTTGAGTACCTTCAGGATTTCCACTATGTTCTCAAACATCGCGTTGGTGTTGAGAACAAACCCACTGATGCGTTGAGTCGGCGGGTCACCCTTCTGCAGACCCTGAGAGCCCACGTGGACGGACTTGAGCAGATTATTGCGGATTACCCAGGTTGTCCGGACTTCGGCGAGATATACACAGCTTTATCCCGAGACCCACCTGAGTCTGTCGACGGCTTCCAGATTTGGGAAGGTTGCCTTTATCGGGGCTCCCACATGTGCATCCCCAGCACATCATACCGTGACTATCTCATTTGGGAGCTTCATGCGGGCAGAGCCGCCGGGCATTTTGGCAGAGATAAGTCCATAGCTATCGTCGAGGATAGATTTTACTGGCCAGGCCTGAAGAGGGATGTGGCCAGAGTTGTCTGACATTGTCGTACGTGTCAGACTGCGAAGGGAACTAAACAAAACACAGGATTATATACACCCTTACCAGTCCCACTTAGGCCCAGTGAGGATATTAGTATGGATTTTGTACTTGAACTGCCGCACACGGTTCGGAAGCACGACACTCTCTTTGTCGTTGTTGATCGTTTTTCCAAGATGACACACTTCATAGCCTGCTTTAGGACTGCTGACGCATCACACGTTGCATCCATTTTCATTCGGGACGTCTTTAGGTTACATGGTCTACCGAAGTCCATAGTCTCCGACAGGGATGTTAGGTTCGTGAGTTACTTTTGGAAGACCCTATGGTACAAAACGGGCACAACCCTGAAGTTTTCATCTGCATATCACCCTCAGACAGACGGGCAGACTGAGGTTATGAACCGCAGTCTATGGAATTTACTTAGATGTCTTGTTGGCGAGCATGTGGCGAGTTGGGACTCCATCCTTCCCGTCGCGGAATTCGCCTACAATAGTTCGGTCAATAGGTCCACCGGGTTGAGCCCATTTCACATAGTATTAGGGTATGAACCCAAGAAGCCCATCGACCTCATTCCTTGTCCATTAGAGTCCCGTCCAAGTGAGTCCGCCGAGTCATTTGCACAACTATCAACCTGCCTCCTCCACTGAAATTCTTTGTTTTCAAGGGTAGCTAAACACCTAGAGGGCGGGTGAATAGGTTTTTGTGTCTTTTTGATATTTTTTTGCTTTTGTGTGTTGTGACTTAGTGTTAAGTTAGCTTTCAAGACTACACAACAACATACAAGTGTTTATAGTGGTTCCCCAAGTTTTGGGTACATTCACTGTCCCCTCCCATCTTTCTAACAGTGTGTTAGACAAGACCAACTTCACCAAACTCAGCTCCTAGAGCTTACAACACAGATCCCTCAGGATCTTTCAGACTCCTCCAAGTCCTACCTCAGGCCCAAGGCCCTACACTCAGAGAAATGATCTCCTACAACTCAGTGTTCTGCAGCAGAACACTTACCTCAGACTTTATACAAAGTCCTACACTCGGGCTAGGAGGTTAGCCCTACACTCAGATCCACCAAGGGTCCTACCTCAGAGAATGAATCTCCTACAGCTCAGGCACATAGGCCCTACCTCAGACCCACCACTGAATCCTACCTCAGATCCACAGAAGGATCCTACAACTCAGCATTTGTAGATTAAGCTTACAGCTCAAATCTATTAAGATCCTACAAAAAGAATATGTTGTTGATGATGACATAATGTCACAACACGCATTTTCACCACAAATAAGGCTTATCAGAGTAAGGGAAAATACGCGTCATGATGCCACGTCAGCAGGGGATAACTGCGGACGCTCAGGCAGATACCAAACTAAACATGAAGAAAGGTTCCTTTTAAGTTATTTTAAGGAAAATCAGTTAAGTGCAGAAGTTAGCCGTATTCCTCGGCTTAGTGGCTCATCTAGTCCACGAATCAAAATATAGTGTACGCTGCGGAAAAATACTTGATTAGATTAACTCAAACATCCTACATGAGTGAAAACGTCCCTAAAGGACAACTCATGATATGCAAGACTCTAAATTTATTATAGTAGGGAAGATAGTTTTTACGGTCGCCAAAAATAACAAGTTAGAGTTTCAATTTATGCAATGCATGAAGTAATAGTAGTAGTTTTATAGTTGAAAATACCTAACATGCATTCTTAGCATAAATCCTCTCAGAGAACAAGTAATCCACATCCACAATTAAAGAAATGAGCAGCTAGCAAGTGTCAAGCAACTAACAAAATCAGTGGGCGCCAACAAACTGACACGAACCCACGAACAAAAGTATGTCTGAACTAGCGAAACTAAACAAACAACCAACTACCTCGCTGAGACGAGGCAACAAATACGGCCAACGCTGCCGCCCAGAAAACTCCAAAACCAGCACTGCTAACAACTACTACTCTGAACCTGAGGCATTCCAAAAACAGAACACCTCAGTAAGAAAGTACATGTAGTGGCAGGAAAAAGTAATAAGCCAAAATAAACAAAGGTCAACAGGGGTACCAACCCAAGACCAAAAGTACTGAAGCAAAGTACAAAAGAAACAGGGCATCAACAGGAAGAGAACTCCTACGTGACTTGTCACGTTCCACAAGAGTACACCAGATGCACAAGGCTATAAGGTGACTAAGTGAATATTTCCCCAGAAAGAAAATACAAAACCTTCATTAGGCACATGTGGTCAACCCTACCCAAAATCACTGCAAAGTGGTCACTCTTGGACACACCACCCAAAAATGCAGGCGAAGTGGTCACTCTTGGACACACCACACAAAACAACGGATATACAATCCGTCTAACTGCGAGGGAGTCTCATGCTCTCCACCATACATCGCAGACATTCAAAAACCAGGTAGACTTCCACGGGGCACTACTGAAGGTAACAAACACTGCGGAGGTGGAATCATCCACTAACACCCGCATTCAAGAGACCCAAAGAAATCACAACACAAATACCTCGGGAATTGGCTCGACAAAGTCTACTTGACTTTACTAGATTCCGGACATGATTGATCAACCCTTAGGACCGATTTACAACCCTAATTAAACTATAATACGTTTGATAACGAGTGCTAAGACACTTAAGCCATCGGTACGACACTTCAAGGATGATTAAACATAAATAGACAAGTTCAAGTTTAGCATGACAAAACAACATAACAACAAGTGATCAGCAAAGCGGTTAATCATAGCAATAATTTGGAAGAATAAGTGTAGAAAATTTTAGGGGACATGAAAACATAGCCATTACCATCGAATCGGGCAAGGAGAAGAAGAGGAGAAACCACCACTTGCCTTGGTTTTACCGGAAAAGTCCACCGAATCACTCCACGTCGTAGATCGGGGAAAAAGATGCGGGAGAAGTTGAAATCTAGACAAAAATGACCAAAATAGAGGTTAGGGCCGAAAAACCCCAACGAGAAATCTCAAGAAACGGGAAATAAATTACCACGAGGGCGTAGCTCTCGGCGATAGCTTTCTGGATCTATGTTCAGTTTTTAGATTTCGAGCACCGGAACACCGTCGGCGCCCACCGGAAGGTTCACGAAATATTTCTCTCTCACGCTCACGCCGCTCTCTGGTTCGGGAAGAAAGATCGACGAAGATGTAGAAATTTTCTAGTATTAATATGTATATATATATACCTATATATATATATATATATATATATATATATATATATATATATATATATATACCTATATATATATATATATATATATATATATATATATATATATATATATATATATATATATATATATATATATATATATATATATATATAGATATGTAAAAATATATAAGGATATATATTATATATATATATAAAAAGTTCTGTCTAAAACGGAATATTTACGCCCGGGTGCGCGAAAGACGAAATTAAAGGTTTAGGATGGCTTCAAATCGAAAAGTAGTCAACATGAAAGTTGTAGATCTCGTCGAGTCGCACAGATTTCATGTTAACCATTTTTCCATACGACATAGTTTTGATACTCAAAAAAGCTCCCGAACCTAAACAGCGAAGGACTACACGAGAACAAGCTTACGGGTACTCGAGTAGGTAGAAAACGCCTTCTCGAGTAGTTCGGAAAGGCTACTCGAGTAGTTCAAGTGACTACTCGAGTAGTTCGGAAAAGCTACTCGAGTAGTTCAATTGACTACTCGAGTAGTTCAGAAAAGCTACTCGAGTAGTTCAAGTGACTACTCGAGTAGTTCAGAAAAGCTACTCGAGTAGTTCAAGTGACTACTCGAGTAGTTCAGAAAAGCTACTCGAGTAGTTCAATTGACTACTCGAGTAGTTCAGAAAAGCTAGTCGAGTAGTTCAAGTGACTACTCGAGTAGTTCAGAAAAGCTACTCGAGTAGTTCAAGTGACTACTCGAGTAGTTCAGAAAAGTCACTCGTGTAGGTAAGAAAAATTCTACTCGAGTAAGAGGAAAAAGTACCCGAGTAGATGAAAAATAACACTCGAGACAGGAAGGAGGTACTCGGGTAGGCAATTCAACGTACTCGAGTAAGTATGAAAATTTTTACAAATCTGTAAAATCTTTTACAAATATATCCAAAAATTAAACTATATGAATGAATAGTGTTTTTCATTTTTGAATATTACTTTAATATTAAAATATTCATATTTATATATTTTTGAATAATGAAACTTCGAGGTCAAAACGGAGGCCCGAACGCGCGCCGAATCAAACGAAATTCGCACCGTAGGCGAACACTGACGCTACGGACACAACGGCGAAGTCAAAACCAAAATCCGACGAGCCATTCCCGAGATATTAATCTTCGAAGTATACGGCGAAGATAAACAATCCAAAACTTCAATCGCGCGCCGAGACTCCAAAACTGCTCGGATTGCGACGAAACTTGACGAGCAAGACCAAAATTACTTAACTTAAATTCCAAATGCAAAATCTTCCCATAACAACAAGAATTCGGCCTACTCGACCACACGGACGCGAATTTGCCTTAACGGCACTGCGCTGTCAAATCGACGTTAAAAGTAACGCCCCGACGTCATAAATCTGACGTTACCAAACAAATAAAATCATCGAAAAATCGGAGGCGTTACAGTCACTCCCTCTAAAAAGAAGTTTCGTCCCGAAACTTAACACAACTCCAAAACCAATCAAAACGATACAATCAAACATAATTGAAAACATAACGACATACCTGAAACTAAGAGAAGAGGTGCGGGTGAGATTCCCTCATCACCGATTCCAATTCCCACGTTGCGCTCTCGACGTCTTGATTTCTCCAAAGAATCTTGACCATAGGGATGGTCTTTCTCCGCAACACCCGCTCTTGAAAATCCAGAACACGAACAGGTTCTTCCACATAAGTAAGGTTGGGCTGAATCTGGGGTATCGAGTCGAGGACTTGACGATCATTACGAACACATTTCCGCAACTGGCTCACATGGAACACATCATGGACACCAGGGAAGGTCGTAGGCAACTCCAACCTATAAGCCGACACTCCGATGCGCTCAAGAATCTGGAAAGGTCCCACATACCGGGGGTCTAACTTGTGATTCCTACCAAATCTTTTAACACCGGACATCGGAGAAACCTTCAGAAACACCAAGTCTCCAACTGCGAACTCCAGATCGACCCTTCGAAGATTAGCATACTTCTCATAGCGCTCTTGAGCCACACGAAGACTTTCTCGAATATGTGTCACCGCACAATTCATCTCTTCAAGAGCTTCCGGACCTAACAACGGCCTCTCACCAACTTCAGCCCAAAATAGTGGGGTTCTACAACGCCTCCCATACAAGGCCTCAAACGGAGCCATCTGCAGACTCTCTTGATAACTGTTATTGTAAGCAAACTCCATGAGTCTGAGACGCTCATCCCAAGCACCACCATGATCCAAAATATAACACCTGATCATATCTTCTACGATTTGATTTACTCTTTCCGTCTGACCATTAGTCTGCGGATGATAGGCAACGGAATACCTTAAATCGGTACCCAACCCCTCCTGTAGACTCTTCCAAAAACGAGACGTAAATCTAGAGTCCCGATCCGATACAATGCTAACAGGCACTCCATGCAATCTGATAACCTCTTCAAGATACAGCTCAGCTATCTTTTTCATCGAATACCCAATATTAAATGGAACAAAATGAGCACACTTTGTCAATCTGTCGACTATCACCCACACAGAGTCGTGCCCACGGGGAGATTTTGGCAGACCGGTGATGAAATCCATTGAAATACTTTCTCATTTCCAACTTGGAATATCAAGCGATGTCAATTTACCGCCAGGCCTTCTATGATCAGCCTTAACACGCTGACAAGTAAAACATTCCGATACAAACTTTGCGATGTTGTTCTTCATCCCTGACCACCAAACAATTTGCTTTAGATCTTTATACATCTTAGTGGAACCAGGGTGGTAGGATACACTAGAACCATGGGCTTCAGCACAGATCTTAGCTCGAATATCGCCAAAGGCGGGGACGCAAAATCTACCCTGATACTTCAAGGTGTCCAACTCATGCACAGAGAAATCAGGTAGTTCTCCCTTCAAAGCTCTATTCCGGAGGTGCAACAAATCAGGATCATCTTTCTGATGTGCTCGAGTAAGGGAGATCCAAGAGGGTTCTTCTGCTTCTAGACTAGCAGGCACAGTACTACTCCCAACCTCAATATCCATCAACAAAAATTCTTCTATCAAGGACTGCACCGACAGATTAAAAATCTTAGCGGTCTTCCTACTCAAGGCATCGGCTACTACATTAGCCTTTCCTGGATGATAGAGAATTTCCACTTCATAATCCGCCACAAAATCTAACCACCGACGTTGGCGCAAATTTAGTTCTTTCTGAGTGATGACGTACTTCAAACTCTTATGATCCGTATAGATCTTGCACAACGCGCCATACAATAAGTGTCTCCAAAGATTCAGTGCATAAATTACGGCAGCAAACTCCAAATCATGCGTCGGATA
Source organism: Platanthera guangdongensis (assembly GCA_039583875.1). Taxonomy (NCBI): domain Eukaryota; kingdom Viridiplantae; phylum Streptophyta; class Magnoliopsida; order Asparagales; family Orchidaceae; genus Platanthera; species Platanthera guangdongensis. Next base: position 49,556,339 of record CM077149.1, read on the forward strand.
GTTTCTCTCGTGGATCTTTAGTTATCTCGATCCATACGCAATCACTTTACCATCTTGCATTAAAATGCAACCAAGTCCGATATGTGACGCATCGACATACACAACATACTCAACTCCTTCAGTAGGTAAGGTTAAAATCGGAGCAGTACATAATCTCTTCTTTAACTCTTGGAAAGCCTCTTCACATTTATCACTCCAAATGAAAGCAGTATTCTTCTGAGTAAGTTTAGTTAGAGGAGCAGACAGCACCGAAAATCCTTCCACGAATCTTCTATAATAGCCAGCAAGGCCTAAAAAACTCCTAATCTCCTTCGGCGTAGAAGGTCTCTCCCACTCCATTACCGCAGAAATCTTAGTCGGGTCCACAGAAATACCGTCCTTGCTTACCACATGACCCAGAAAGGACACCTGAGGTAACCAAAACTCACACTTGCTCAACTTCGCATATAACTTATGCTCCCTCAGGGTCGACAAAACCAGACGCAAATACTGAGTATGCTCCTCAACATTGCGAGAATACACCAAGACATCATCTATGAACACAATAACAAATCGGTCCAAGAAATCCTTAAACACCTAATTCATCAAATCCATGAAGGCAGAAGGTGCATTGGTTAAACCAAAAGACATCACCAGAAACTCATAATGTCCATGTCGTGAACGAAAAGCGGTTCGAGGAATATCTGCCTCTCGAATTCTCAACTGGTGGTAGCCTGAGCGAAGATCAATCTTTGAAAACACTGAGCTACCATGCAACTGATCGAACAGATCATCAATCCTTGGCAGGGGATGTAACAGCCCGGTTTAGAACTCAGAGGCTGCCGCACCCATGCATGGGCCGCACAGCGTGTCTCGCCCCAAGGCCCGCTACAGGGCTGCAGCCCAATACACCCCAACGCCTCAACCTGGCCGTTATAGGGGATATCTATTCTTAATGGTTACCTTGTTCAATTCCCTATAATCAATGCAAAGTCTCATCGTTCCATCTTTCGTCTTGACGAACAAAACAAGAGCACCCCATGGAGAAGAACTTGGTCTAATAAAACCGCAACCCAGCAACTCATCGAGCTGAGTACGCAACTCATCCAACTCATGCGGAGCCATACGGTACGGTGCTTTAGCAATGGGACGAGTGCCCAGTTCGAGGTCTATCACAAACTCTATCTCCCTTTCAGGAGGAAGTCCCGGAAGACAATCAGGAAAGACATCTGGAAACTCTCGCACCACCGAGACATCCTCAAGACGTGGCGTAACAAAAGCTGTTTCCAGAGCAGAAATTGAAACCAAAAACGCCTCGCAACCAGACTCTATAGCACGATAAGCACGTAGCGCAGAAATGACAGGAGAAACTCTATCCTAAAATCCATAAACGCTCATAGGTTGTCCGTCGTCCATTCTGAAATCCAATCGCATAGCCTTGCACTGGATGACCGCATCATACTTGGACAGCCAGTCCATGCCCAGAATTACGTCAAAATCAGACAGATCCAAAACCATCAGATCCGCATAAGCCAGAAAATTCCCAAGGTAAATAGGGCATCTCAGAACTCCATGGTTAGATATCACCGAATCACCGGAAGGGAGCTTGACATTGAAGGAGCCTCCTAATTGGTCCACACTCAGACGGTGCTTATCGACAAATCTCCGGGCCACAAAGGAATGGGTGGCACCTGAATCGAAAAGAACGTGTGCCCACCTATTCTGCACCTTAAACTCCCCTAAAACCGTAACATACATAACTAAACGAACAACAACTAGGGCAACGAAGATAATTAATAAGGATAAATTAAACTGAGGCTAACCTGATATCACTTGCGCAGAGGTTTGGGCTTCCTCGCTGGTCATCACGTTCAGCTTTCCTTTTCCTTTATCCAGGCTCGGTGGCGGTGGCAGAGCTCGAAGTGGGGCAGGCTGCAGTGGGGACTGAGCCTGGGGGCACGAAGACTTCTGGTGTCCCATCTGCCCACACTGGAAGCAAACCCTGTCTTTCATCCAGCAACGAGTCACATCATGACCCTTCCTTGCACAAAACGAGCACACAAACTCTCCCTTGGGTGCACCTTCGATGACATGCACCTGCTGCTGCTTCAAGGTGGCGGTCGTCTTGAAGCACCTTTCGTAGGGGTGGCCAGGTCGACCACAGAAGCTACACACATCCTTACTTTTCCTTTTCGAAGAAGGGCCAGACGCCCTGGAGCTACCATCTTCAACACCTTTTCTTTTCTCCTTCCTTGCCGCAGCACCGCGGTTCTTGGCATTTTCAATCGCCTCCACTTTTAAAGCGGCTTCCACTACTTCAGCATAACTTTCAGCTTGGTAAGCGCATGCCAAGTGCTAGACATCGCTTCTTAGTCCTCCCAAGAAATGTTTCACTCTACCCTCCTCAGAAGTTACCAAATCCGGAGCAAACCTGCTCAGTTTGCTAAACTCAATCTCGTACTCGCACACCGTGAGCTGTCTCTGCTTTAGATGCAGGAAGTTATTCATCAGGTGGTCTTGCTCGACCGAGGGTAGAAACTTTTTCAACAACATCTTCTTAAAAGACTCCCAAGAACAGCCTTCCTTCAGGCTCTCTCTTTCCCGAATCCACCAACTCTTCGCCAGACCTTTTAACTGATAGGCTGCATCATCACCTTCTAGGCTTCTAGAATTCCAGAATACGAAAACATCTTCTCGATGGAAATGATCCAATCATCTATAATCATAAAGTCAGTACTCCCGTCGATGGTGGGAGGTCCCAACCGCTGGAAGTGCGATATGAAATTCATTTCTGGTGGTATCGTTATCGGGGGCACCAGAGGAGCGGGGGTATCGGGCATGGCTTGGCCCAAGGTAGGCTCTTGCACTACGGGTTGTTGTGCGGGAGCGGCAGAAAACAAGGACTCAATTTGCGATTGCATCGCAACTACTTGCCTTGACAGAGCCTCATTGCTCTGACGCAGACTCTCGATAATCGCGTCACTTTACGCATCTGATGACTCACCATCCGACTGGGGAGTCGACCTCGTCGCAGGACGCTTTGGCGGCATTCTAAAAATCAAACGAACAACTCATCAAAATCCTAGCTTACGACAAAGCCACACAACTAGTTCAGACCATACTTAAAATACACTTGTTTACGCTGCAACTTGCTCTGGGATTTTATAATGATGATATGTCCTACTTAGGATGATATCCTCTCATCATATTGACTCTTGTGCCTATGACATGAATCCATGTATTATATTAGTTTTCTGATTTAAAACCATGTGTGTACATATGTCATCCCACAAATCTTTAGCTTGACACGTTATGTTTATACAATGTTATGTTATGCATGATGGTGCTATGCATTCAAAAAAAGGCCCTAATGTATATCATGAGCGGCGTACGCATGATAATGTTATGCATCTCATACTACATAACATTCTCATGCAATGAAAAAGAAACGTGCTAGTCGCATTCATGTGGTGAGGTTATGCATCTCATACTACATAACCCTCACATGTTGCCCCTATGGTGGATCCATATACAGACACATATTATGCATCCCATACTACATAATATGCCCCGTATACTTCATGTTATGCTATGAGTGTAGTGTTCGTGCTTCGGCCAAGACGTGCTGATGACATATCGGTGTGTGTATGATATGATGCTAAACACCTATTACCAACAAGGAAAGGTTGCCCGACAAATTGTCAAGCAACCTCCCTCTGATACCAACTGTCACAACCCGCATTTTCACCGCAAATAAGGCTTATCAGAGTAAGGGAAAATACGCGTCATGATGCCACGTCAGCAGGGGATAACTACGGACGCTCAGGCAGACACCAAACTAGACATGAAGAAAGGTTCCTTTTAAGTTATTTTAAGGAAAATCAGTTAAGTGCAGAAGTTAGCCGTATCCCTCGGCTTAGTGGCTCATCTAGTCCACGAATCAAAATATAGTGTACGCTGCGGAAAAATACTTGATTAGATTAACTCAAACATCCTACATGAGTGAAAACGTCCCTAAAGGACAACTCATGATATGCAAGACTCTAAATTTATTATAGTAGGGAAGATAGCTTTTACGGTCGCCAAAAATAACAAGTTAGAGTTTCAATTTATGCAATGCATAAAGTAATAGTAGTAGTTTTATAGTTGAAAATACCTAGCATGCATTCCTAGCATAAATCCTCTCAGAAAACAAGTAATCCACATCCACAATTAAAGAAATGAGCAGCTAGCAAGTGTCAAGCAACTAACAAAATCAGTGGGCGCCAACAAACTGACACGAACCCACGAACAAAAGTATGTCTGAACTAGCGAAACTAAACAAACAACCAACTACCTCGCTGAGACGAGGCAACAAACACGGCCAACGCTGCCGCCCAGAAAAGTCCAAAACTAGCACTGCTAACAGCTACTGCTCTGAACCTGAGGCATTCCAAAAATAGAACACCTCAGCAAGAAAGTACATGTAGTGGCAGGAAAAAGTAATAAGCCAAAATAAACAAAGGTCAACAGGGGTACCAACCCAAGACCAAAAGTACTGAAGCAAAGTACAAAAGAAACAGAGCATCAACAGGAAGAGAACTCCTACGTGACTTGTCACGTTCCACAAGAGTACACCAGATGCACAAGGCTATAAGGTGACTAAGTGAATATTTCCCCAGAAAGAAAATACAAAACCTTCATTAGGCACCTGTGGTCAACCCTACCCAAAATCACGGCGAAGTGGTCACTCTTGGACACACCACCAAAAAATGCAGGCGAAGTGGTCACTCTTGGACACACCACACAAAACAACGGATATACAATCCGTCTAACTGCGAGGGAGTCTCATGCTCTCCACCATACATCGCAGACATTCAAAAACCAAGTAGACTTCCACAGGGCACTACTGAAGGTAACAAACACTGCGGAGGTGGAATAGTCCACTAACACCCGCATTCAAGAGACCCAAAGAAATCACAACACAAATACCTCAGGAATTGGCTCAACAAAGTCTACTTGACTTTACTAGATTCCGGACAAGATTGATCAACCCTTAGGACCGATTTACAACCCTAATTAAACTCTAATACATTTGATAACGAGAGCTAAGACACTTAAGCCATCGGTACGACACTTCAAGGATGATTAAACATAAATAGACAAGTTCAAGTTTAGCATGACAAAACAACATAACAACAAGTGATCAGCAAAGCGGTTAATCATAGCAATAATTTGGAAGAATAAGTGTAGAAAATTTTAGGGGACATGAAAACATAGCCGTTACCATCGAATCGGGCAATGAGAAGAAGAGGAGAAACCACCACTTGCCTTGCTTTTACCGGAAAAGTCCACCGAATCACTCCACATCGTAGATCGGAGAAAAAGGATGCGGGAGAAGTTGAAATCTAGACAAAAATGGCCAAAATAGAGGTTAGGGCCGAAAAACACCAACGAGAAATCTCAAGAAACGGAAAATAAATTACCACGAGGGCGTAGCTCTCGGCGAGAGCTTTCCGGATCTATGTTCAGTTGAAGATTTCGAGCACTGGAACACCGTCGGCGGCCACCGGAAGGTTCACGAAATATTTCTCTCTCACGCTCACGCCGCTCTGTGGTTCGGGAAGAAAGATCGACGAAGATGTAGAAATTTTCTAGTATTAATATGTATATATATATATATATAAGATATGTAAAGATATATAAGGATATATATTATATATATATAAAAAGTTCTGTCTAAAACGGAATATATAAAAAGTTTTGTATAAAAGGTTTAGGATGGTTTCAAATCGAAAAGTAGTCAACATGAAAGTTGTAGATCTCGTCGAGACGCACAGATTTCATGTTAACCATTTTTCCATACGACATCGTTTTGACACTCAAAAAGGCTCCCGAACCTAAACAGCGAAGGACTACACGAGAACAAGCTTTCGGGTACTCGAGTAGGTAGAAAACGGCTACTCGAATAGTTCGGAAAGACTACTCGAGTAGTTCAAGTGGCTACTCGAGTATTTCAGAAAAGCTACTCGAGTAGTTCAATTGACTACTCGAGTAGTTCAGAAAAGCTACTCGAGTAGTTCAAGTGACTACTCGAGTAGTTCAGAAAAGCTACTCGAGTAGTTCAAGTGACTACTCGAGTAGTTCAGAAAAGCTACTCGAGTAGTTCAATTGACTACTCGAGTAGTTCAGAAAAGCTACTCTAGTAGTTCAAGTGACTACTCGAGTAGTTCAGAAAAGCTACTCGAGTAGTTCAAGTGACTACTCGAGTAGTTCAGAAAAGTCACTCGTGTAGGTAAGAAAAATTCTACTCGAGTAAGAGGAAAAAGTACCCGAGTAGATGAAAAATAACACTCGAGACAGGGAGGAGGTACTCGGGTAGGCAATTCAACGTACTCGAGTAAGTATGAAAATTTTTACAAATCTGTAAAATCTTTTACAAATATATCCAAAAATTAAACTATATGAATGAATAGTGTTTTTCATTTTTGAATAGGACTTTAATATTAAAATATTCATATTTATATATTTTTGAATAATGAAACTTCGAGGTCAAAACAGAGGCCCGAACGCGTGCCGAATCAAACGAAATTCGCACCGTAGGCGAACACTGACGTTACGGACACAACGACGAAGTCAAAACCAAAATCCGACGATCCATTCCCGAGATATTAATTTTCGAAGTATACGGCGAAGATAAACAATCCAAAACTTCAATCGCGCGCCGAGACTCCAAAACTGCTCGGATTGCGACGAAACTTGACGAGCAAGACCAAAATTATTTAACTTAAATTCCAAATGCAAAATCTTCCCATAACAACAAGAATTCGGCCTACTCGACCACACGGACGCGAATTTGCCTTAACGGCACTGCGCCGTCAAATCGACGTTAAAAGTAACGCCCCGACGTCATAAATCTGACGTTCCCAAACAAATAAAATCATCGAAAAATCGGAGGCGTTACACATAACATCAGAGAAAATGTTCTCTGAGTCTTCTCTCTGGACTGAGATAGCTCTGCCCTATCTACTTCTCAGCTCCAAGATAGCAGATCTTCAGGATGTTTTAGCTTGAGCAGGGAAGAACTCAGAAATAGAAGTTCCTGAACTTGCTGAAGAAGATCAATAAGTTTTCAGTTCTTTGTATATCTTCAATCAACAAAGTTAGTCTGATGTTATCAGACTATCTCTTGATGAACCAGTTGCAGGAAGAAGATGCGTTGTTCAAGAATTTCTCTCCAAAAAGTTGTTTTTTTCTTGCTCAGGACTCTGCTTTTGTATTCCGTCATCCAATGGCTCTCTATGCAGTATGAACCACTGGGTTTGGTAACTGCAACCCTTTCTTTCAACATAATAGTTGTACTAAAGACAAGTGGTTTAACACCCCAGTTTTTCCAGAAATTGAATTTCTGGTAGCTATTGCCCGGCGGTAGTAGCTATCGTCCGGTGAAAGCCCTGTTTCGTCGGATAGAGAATGACGAGACGAAAGGCCTATTCGTCGAGCGTTGAGTTCTCGAGAAAGAAGTTACTGCACAACGTTAGCCTTACCGCGCGCCGGTAACTCCAGGGTTGCGTCGAGAGCGTCGAGTTCTTTAGAAAGGGCTGAGTTCTCGAGAAAACGTTGAGTTCTCGAGAAAGATGCTACCACGCGGTGTTAGCCTTAACACCGGCGTTGGCGCGACATTATTTTCTGTCTTGCGGCTCGGGAAGTTACCGCCCGGTGATAGCTAGTTTCCGCCCGACGATACCGGACGAAAGCAGTTCTGTCGTTTGGCATGTTGGCCGTCTGATTGCTCTTAGAAGTTGATCCTAGGGCTCATGATGTATCATCCAAGTACCATAAGTAGGGCTGAGATCTCTTTTCCTTCATTTTCTTCCCTTTTGGATTAAATGTTAGGGTTTGAGGTTATAGTTGGAGGAATAAGAAGGAGCTCTTTCTCTTGCCATTGACGAAGCTTCGGAGCTCCAATCGTCATTCTGAGTCCAGATCCATGGAGAGGACGTAGAGGCGCTCGTTTTCATCCGTGCAAGATAAGGGTTTCAAGGCTAGGAAGAGGAGTCGTAAGGTAACGACACTTCTCCTCTCGGTTTTAGGATGCGTGCATGACATCTACTTTTTTCTTGCTTTCTTTCAAGCATTCTAGGCACCGAATCTCTCAAATGAGAGGGACTCGGGTTTCCATGGTTAAAGAGGAGCCACTGGGTCGATTGTGTCCATCCTCGACATGATATTGCACTAGAAATCCGCTCCGTTAATGGATTAGGCATTGTGGGTGAAGCCGTAGTCGCGACCGTTAGTCCGACCCGGTGATGTTGCATAGCGAGGTTTGAGGATTTTGTAGAAATCCGTTAGCTGCAAGACTCTTTTATGATGTTGTTTTCCCCCTCTTTCGTGGGAGTACGTGTAGCCATAACTGGGCCGGGTGGAAATTAGAGTATACGCGGGGGCACGGGGATGGTACCGTATGAATGGTGGATTAGGGTCGGAAAGGCTTGGGATTGTGATGTGTTAAGGCGTGTTTTGTCTCTATGGTCGGCTGGCTAGCCCGTGACGTGCATGTCATGTGGGAGAGTGTTCCGGCGAGACAAGTCCCCCTCTGTGAAACTGACGAGGATGCTAAGCTTTGGACAAGCTTGGAAGATACCAGTTGGGTCCCGCTGGGTCTCCTTCGGTGGACTTGGTCCCGATATTGGGGTTGAGCCTGGGTCATCGCGAACAGGTGGGGTCTAGCAAGGGTTCTTAGTATTGGTTGGTTTGTGTGGCGGAATCCTGACGTGAGAAGTCAGAGCTTCCAGGCAAGCCCGGGGTTTTGAGACTCACGAGCGGGTAGGGCCAAGACAAGAGTTCCGAGCGGCGGCTTGTATGCCGTTTGGGGAAAATCGAAATACCCCTTGTTTTTGCGGCTTGAATACCGATGGGGAAATTGGATGTACCCGATTGAAGATGTGTTAGATGTATATGTTTTAGGGTGCCTTGGGTGAAGACCAGGTTTGCATACTTGCTGCATTGTAGGCCCCCCTTTTATTATATTCTCAATATAGAAACGTGTTTGCTGTATGAGACATTAAAACCCGTTTTACTACTTTAAATGTACTTGTATTTTTGCATACGAAGTACTGATCGGCAGGGTGATGGATTACCCCAGGGTCCACTAGGGACGACTAGGAGGACATGTGTTGGTTACAAAGTTGAGGTCAGCCTTTACTGACCCACGTTACATCCAATTTTTATAGGGCAAGGATCGCAAGCGGGAGTAAGCTCGCCGGCCAAAAAGGCCTAAGCCTCATGAAGTGTTACTTGTTGAGTAATAGCTCTGTTTTGTAGAATGTGATGTTTAATGTACTGTGTTTCCGGCTTGCACGTCGATGTAGTTTAGGAGTGCTTATGCATGCTGACGCTTGATGTTATTGTTAGAGTTTGGACTCTCAATTATTATAAGGCCATAAGGCCGTGTTGATACTCATATGTTAGTGGATAACTTCTAATTTGTTCTTTTGTTTCCACTGTGATTGGTCTGAGTTTTGAGTTGGGTAGTTTATATCATCTTATAATGCTTAAGCTGTGGTGTCTGTATGTTGTGGGGCCGCGACTGGACCCATATTATACGATCATTACAGGGGAGGTATTACAATTTGGTATCAGAGCGAGGTTAGTGTCCAAGGTTAGTTTTTGTGGTTGAATGTCCTAATCGGATCGCGTTAAGAAGTTATCCACATAGGAGTATCGCGAGACCGTGAGTGTCCATGTATCTAGTTTTGCGACTAGAAACTGATTTTGGTTTACATTGCTTTTGCTAAGGGTGCAAGCGACGAGGAAGGGACGTCGAGGACAAGAGAAGATCCTTCGACGAGCAATGTTATTACTCTGGTTCCTTTTAGCATGGGGGTAACCCCTGCCGATTTCTGTCGCATGCTTGCAGAAGTGATGGTAGCAGCCCAAGCTGTAGCGACAACACAAGTTGTGACCCTAGTTGTACAGGTAACGACTCCCGTTACCCCGGGTACGACACCAATCATGCAGGGCGAAAAATCCAGACAAGCAGAGCCGTTGGCTGAAAGAGTGGTTGTCGGGCAGGGAGACCGATAAATGAAGTATTTCCTAAGCTTCCATTCCCCAATGTTTAAGGGAGTCGGCATGCAGGCCGATGTAGAGAACTGGTGGGCAAGAATTCAAGAACTGCTAAGGGTGGAAGAAACGCCAGTAGAGAAGCAGTCTGATAGTTCAATGTACCAACACCACCGAAGTTTGGGTTCCGAAAGTGGAACAATAAGGCCAAGTCTTCTAGACCAGCGTCTTCATCAGTTACTACTGACGCATCTTCTGGACAAGGAGACCCAATTCACTGTTACAACTGTGGAAAGCAGTGGCAAATAGCCCGTAATTTTTGGAGTGGCAAGTCAGAAAAGAAGGCAAGGGCTTCCTATGCTGAAAAGGGGATGGCGGTGGAGTCAACCACATCCCATCAAGCTCCATCCAAACCTAGAGTCTACAACTGTGGCCAGCAGGAGGCCATCAAGCAGGGCGATGTGGTGACATGTATGTGTTAGATTTTAGTTGTAATATTTTGCATACTTTGCGTCTTATGCTTTGGTCGTATGACTATCGTGTTTTTGGCTTTGTTATGGTCATGGACTATCCGGCTCGAGTATTGTTTGATACTAAAGCTTCACATTCCTTCCTATCTGAGGACTTCGTGTCTTGTATCGGAGTGCCCTCTTCTTTGGCTAAGGATAGATTGGATGTGCTACTGCCTAATGGGTGTTCGATGCATGCAGATAGGTCTGTTACGTTAAAGTGCTGATTGGAAGCCAAAATTTTGACTTGGAAGCATCACTACCACTGATTGTAGAGTTTGACGTAATATTTGTCATGGATTGGCTCTCAGAGTAATGTGCATTCATCGATTGTAGTTTGAAGACTATTAAGTTATGGTAGAATACGAGTCAAGAAGCTATTTTTCTGGTATGAAGGGGTCGATCAAGACGATGATGTCTGCCTTTCAAGTAGTTAAGGCAATTCATGAGGGTGCGAAGTTGTTCTTCACTCTTTTAGAGGCAAAGAAGCCCAAGCCTGTTTTGACCAGTATTCCAGTGGTGTCGGAATTTACCGACATATTCCCCGATGATCTTCCTGGAGCTCCACCTCAACGTGAGATTGATTTCACCATCGAGTTGGTGCCTGGTGCCAAACCCATCTCACAGTCTCCTTACTGCTTAACACCAAGGGAAATGGCAGAGTTGAAAGCGCATTTTCAAGAATTGATATAGCAAGGGTATGTGCATCCGAGTACGTCACCTTGGAGCACGTCGGTACTCTTCGTGAAAAAGATGGACGAAAGTCTGCAGCTTTGTATCGATTATCAGGAACTGAACAAGTTAACAGAGAAGAACAAGTACCTGATTCCGAGAATTGACGATATGTTCCACCGGCTGGTTGGGTCGACGGTGTATTCTAAGCTGGATTTGAAGTCTGGCTAAGAATCATGGGTAGTGATATTCCCAAGACGGTGTTCAGTATACGTTATGGGCATTACGAGTTTTCGATCATGCCTTGTGGGCAGACTAATGATCCATCCGTGTTCATGGATTTGATGAACCGAACATTCAAGGAATATCTGGAACGGTTCGTGATAGTATTCATTGATGATATCCATGTGTACTCCCAGTCCGAGTTGGATCATGCAAAACATTTATAGATTATTCTGGAGACTTTGAGAAGCAGACAGCTTTATGCTGAGTTCTCGAAGTGTGAGTTCTGGCTTTCTTTGGTAACGTTCCTTGGTCATATTGATGGTGGTGAGGGAATCGCAGTTGATCCGGCGAAGATTGTTGTTATACGAGAGTTTCCTGTATTGTCTTCAGTGGCGGAAGTCTGGAGTTTTCTGGGGCTTGCCGGCTACTACATGCGCTTCATGGAGAACTTCTCGCAGATAGCTTTAACGCTCATGACCTTGACAACGAAAGATTAGAAGTTTGTCTGGACGCCGGCGTGCGCGTATGTTTTTGAAGAACTGAAAAGTTGTTTGTCCACGGAGACTAGCGTGTGTTCGCCATGTGGTACAAAAGGAATTGAGATATACAGCGACGCTTCGGGCAGCGGCTTAGGCTGTGTTCTACTTCAGCATGGGAGTGTAATACCGTATGGCTCACGCCAGTTGAAGGTGCATGAGAGGAATTATCTGGTCCACGCCTTGGATTTGGCAGTCGTGATATTCCCTCTAAAACTTTGGAGGCACTACCTATATGGAGTGAAGGTTGATATTTATACCTACCATAAGAGCCCGAGGTATCTAATAGATCAGAAGGACCTAAACATGCGAAGACGGAGGTGGATGGAGTTCCATGGGGACTACACCTTCAAGATACACTTTGTGCGTAGGAAAGATAATGCAGTTGCAGATGTGTTAAGTTGCAAAGCTCCCGCGCAGGCCAATTGGTTGTCAATGCATGAAGAGCGTTTGGTTCGAGAATTGGAAGCCTTGGAAATATCTTGTGTTGATAAGAGGTCTAGTGCTAAAGCTCAGCTGAACTAGACAGAGGTGCAGTTTGACCTAGCTGATCGGGTTCGATAGGCTTTGGAGTTTGATTACAGCATGAAGCGGTTCATGGCTAAGGCTTTGGATGGGTCAAATCCCCAATTTACTATGGATGATGGGTTATTATGGAAGGACAATCATTTGCACGCCCCAAGTATGGGTAAACTACGGGAAGTATTGATGTACGAGGCTCATCATACTAAGTACTCGATTCACCCAGGGAGCACAAAGATGTACAGAGATATGAAAAAGCTGTTCTGGTGGCCGGGACTGAAGAAGAACATAACGCTTTATGTGGTGAAGTGTCAAACGTGCGCCTTTGTGAGGGCGGAGTGCCAGAAGCACAGAGGATTCTCGAAGTCTTTACCTATACCGGAGTGAAAGTTCAACAATATATCCATAGATTTCGTGCATGGTTTGCAGAAATCACAAAAGGGAAACGACACCATCTGGGTGGTCATAGATCGTTTGACGAAAGTCTCGCACTTTATACCAAATAGGAAGGACGATTCAGTAGAGAAACCGGCAAAGTTGTATATAGAAGACTTTGTACGACTACACGGTGTGCCCCGTAGTATCATGAGCGACCAAGATTGGCGCTTCACATCCAATGGTTGGAGGTTGGTGCATCAACTATTGGGGACCAAACTGAAGTTCAGTACAGCCTTTCATCTGCAGATGGATGGTCAGACCGAGAGGGTCAACTGGACGATGGCGGACATGCTTCGTATATATTCCCTGGATTTCGGTAACATGTGGGAATATCACATGTAAATGATTGAGTTTGCTTATAATAACAGCCACTTGGCGAGCATTCAAATGGCTCCTTCGATGCCCTATACGGTAGGAAGTGTCGTACTCTGTTGTCTTGGTTGGAGACGGGCGAGTCAGAGCTGTATGAGCGGAAGGAAGTCGATGATGTGACTTCAGTTGTGCTAACAATCCGTGAGCGATTTCTGGTTGCTCAGGATAGGTAGGCTAAGTCTTATAACACCAAGCACAGGAACATTGAGTTCACCATAGGTGATTTGGTATATTTGAAAATTAAGCCATTCAAGGGTGTCTCAAGGGTTCGATGCTTGAAAAGGCTGAGTATGAGATATCTTGGGCCGTTTGAGATACTGGAACGTATTGGATAAGCTGCCTATCAGTTAAAGTTATTAATGGAACTGAGTGGTCTACACGATGTATTCCACATATTAGTGTTGCGAAAGGCGGTGCAAGAGCCTACGTAAGTGATTGCTGCAGATCAAGTACCGGTTGATAGTCGGTTGACAACAAGGGTCAAGCCCATTCAATTTGAGGATGTAGAAGTCAAAAGACTTTGTAATAAAGAGATTGAGATGATCAAGGCCTGATGGGACAAGTATGCCCGTTAGGAGCTTTCATGGGAGTGGGAGTAAACCATGAAGTCGAAGTGCCCCGAGTTATTCAATTGAGGTACATAGTTTAAAGTTGATTCAATTCCTTAGTTCCAGCATGACTTAATTTCGGGACAAAATTCTGTAAGTGTCGAAGATTTGTAAAGCCCCAAATTTCTTAAGGCAGGAAATGGTTCTCTGGAGGTTATCGCCCGACGGTAGCAAGTTATCGTATGGCGGTAGCTTCCGGGTTAGTGTCGAAAGCATTGAGAGCATTGAGAGCATTAAGTTAACTCAACGCTAGACTTACCGTATGGCAGAAGGTTATTAACGCACGGTGGTAGTTGTGGAATTAAACTGGCAGACCTCTCGGGAAGCTATCGCATGACGATAGCTGGGTCAATTTAATTGATGAGGCTCTCAGGATTCTACCATGCAGAAGTAGCAATTAGCGCGCAGCGATAGCGATAGTTGTCGTGTCGTAACCGACGTCGTCTATCGCACAGAGTTAGCATCTCATCGCGCAATGATAGTGAAACCGTAAGGGCGTGGCCATGTGCCGGCCTGTTATTGTACGGATTGGGTGGTTATACGCGAAACGAGGCCGTACCACGTGACGGTAGATAGTTACCGTGCGGCGGTAGATTTATTTATATGCCTGGTTCGGCCGTTTCCTCTTAATTATTTTGGAGTTGGAGATCTTGGCCAAGTTTTTTGGAGGAGGAGGAGCAGCGTCGGGAAGGAGAGTTCTTACCCTCATTCGTGTTTCGGGCCTCTGATTCGGAAGGTGAGTTCAGATTTACAGAGGCAAGTTCGGAACGGTAATTTTCAACCATCTAGGTTTCTCCCATGGTGCCAAAGCGTACATCATGGGTAACGATACTCTTCCTTGGACATGTGAAGTCCTTTCTTTTGGCATTAGATGGTAGACACTCAACGAACATGTTGATGTGGTTCTCCCGATGGGTAGATATGTGTATCCCCGTAGTGTTGCATTTAGATTTGGAATCGAAGTACGGAATAGGCATGCTGTGTGAAGCCCATTCAGACAGGTTGGTCTGGATTGGTGATGTTTCTATGGTTTGTATGCCGGAGAAGACTTTGTGGTTATCATGTATATTTCAGATTTGCGGGGTATGCAGATGGCTGCATTGAGAGTACTGGAGGTAGACTCCAGAAAAATAACCGATTCAGGGAAAGAACGGATAGTCTGTCCCCTACTGCACGACAGTAGTTTTACCATTGACGATAGCTTCCAGTAAGCTATGTATTTTTGTGAAGCCTGTCTATGGGAGACCTGAGGGCTATTTTTGATTGTGTGTGAGCTTAAATTACTAAGCTTTGGTATCCATGTGTGCTAGCCAAGGATCCTTACAGAGTTATGGATCATGCGGAAAAGGGATAGGGGATGCTGACCTGCGTCAGCCCTGCGAGCCAGATGATTTGAGCACATGATATGGCTACATTTTACCCTCCCCTATGACGGTCGACTTGGAGTGGTCAATGTGTAAATCACATGACTTGTCGTAGCACTAGGGCATTATCTCTCGCATTGGCCCTTGTGAGACTAAAATCTCAAGCATTGTTGACCATCACATATAATGGTGGTGTGACCCATGCTGTCCTGTACACCAAGAATGTTCCCTGAGGGCATGGGGCGTTGGGCGCTTGTGTCAACGTCTGTGGATAATAGTGCTTAAGTTGCATGTTTTGATTGCCAATTGTTATTTAAGCTAATGCCTGCACGGAAGGAGAACCTCCACCCCGAGTGATGGGTGGGGTTATTATAATTTGGTTATCTAATGCTGACCATTGCTTTTGTTTGCCACAGTGCGGTGGAATGTTGCACGCAGGTACTGCTGAGCCAAGCAGGAAGTAGTGGGCTGAAGCCAGAAATCCTGTGCTAGCCCTCGAAGGACAAAGCAAATACTTGTGTTATTATATCGTTCATGTGCGGTCGGCCTGCGTGCCAAAGTATGTAACACATTTTATTCAAGTTGAACATTATTTGGCCTTAAGGAAAAGTTCTTATTTGTGTATTTGTTTTACATTTCTAGTTGTGGTAGTGGAGATTCATGTTGTTGTTGGGTTCTAATTATAACCTTTAAATTACTTCCGGTAGTTTACACTCTGTGTTAGGACGCGGAATATTGGATTATGGTTTCAATTTAGTAACTCCTTGGTTTGTCCGATGTATATGGCTTCGGGCCCCGGCCGGACCTTCTTTTATATGCTAAGTAATAGATGAGGGTGTTACTAAGTTGGTATCAGAGGCTGGTGTCAGTCTTCCTCATTCGAATTCGTAGACGAATTCTTTTAAGGGGTGGTGAACAATTGTATGTATGTTGCCATTATAACATAAAAGAACACATGAATGTACACTTAGGAATGAAAATACACATGTTTGTGGAACCAGAGTGTTCCAATGATTGCATTTTAGGAATCTATTTGTCGCCAAATTGTGTGTCTTTACAACTATAGGTGACTAGGAGCTGTATAAGGCAGGCGCATCAACAACACTCCCTAGAGAGTAGTGCGCATAACGATGCGCCTGCAAACCCTCCTACAGAAACCATGCGGATGGTAGCAGAAGCAGTGTTCTCTATGATTAATTGTAACATCCCAACCTTTCAGCAGGAAAAACTTTTTGGGTGACACGGCCTGGGACACGGGCGTGTCCCAGGGCGTGTCTCCTTGTGTTCGACGAACTCAGTTCGACGAAGTTGAATGGGGTGTGTGTGCCGCCATGTAGGGAACACGCCAGACGACACAGGCGTGTCTGGAGGGTGTGTTCCCCTGCGTTCAACGATCAACGAAAGCTGCTCGACGATTGTCGCGTGTCACCTTGAGTTCGACGATCGACGAAAGTGGCTCGATGATTGTAGCGTGTTCCCCTGCGTTCGACGATCGACGAAAAGTTGCTCGACGATCGTCGAGTCACCCCTGCGTTCAACGATCGACGATCGACGAAATTTGCTCGTTCGACGATCGTGAAACCCTGCATTCGACGATCGACGAGAATTGATCGACGATCATCGAGTGTCAAGTAAGAGGTAGATGGCCTGTGACACAGGCGTGTCAAGGGCGTGTCAAGGGCGTGTCACCAGCCGTGTCCTTCTCGGGCAGATTTTGGCTTGATGCAGGTAGGTGAATTAAAGAGGCAGAGGCCACTTGGTCATGGCTCCATCAGCCCAAAAATTGTGCTGGCTGGCCTCCTCAGACAATTTCCAGAGAATTTGACTGCATGGTGCCCACTTAGCATGAAGTATGATACAACCAAAGCTCCAAACCGAGCTTGCATTGGTTGTATCTCCCCATATACCCCCTCCCAGCCAGAAATAGTGATTCCATTAGCTTCAGAGGGAAAAGGAGAGTAGAAATCGATAGCTGGAGTGAAGGAAATGGTGCAGGAACCATGAATCCGAGAGGTGTTGCCGGAGCAAGGTCGGGAATGGCCACCCGCCTCCATCCTTGCCGCCAACCACCAACACAGGTTCGTTTCACCGTACCTCTACCCGTACTAGAATCCTAGATCAACTAGGGGAGATATCGGGCTCAATTGAGCCCAATGCCATGGGAGAAATGGGAGAGTTTTCAAGCTTTTTATTACCGCTCGGGATCGCCATCGCTGCCATCTCCCGCCGCCTCATCACCGGCAAATGATAGCCGCCATCACCGTGAAGGTGATGACACCGTTGGCCGGGGGTGGCGCCCCCTCAGGTGGTCGGAAATGGCCCCGCAATATCCCCCAGGTCGGCTCGATCTCAGCCGTTGAACACTTGGGGAAGATGAAAGGATGCCGTCCAATATAGCTTTAAGATTCGTGCTGCATTTTTATTAAAATCAATTTAATTCTGTTATTATTTTAATGAAATGAAATTTCATTTCTATCACATTAATTTAGTGATCTTGTATGTCAAATATAGGGCTCTTAGATCCATTTACAGAGGATAACATGAACATACAAAATGTAGACCTTTATGTTAACTTTAAATTGCCACCCTTAACTTGAGATTTTGTCCAGTGGTCTGACCTGTAGGACCATTTTGCTAGGGTTGATCCTTAGCTAGGGCAGAACTTCAAAATGATGCCCAAGTCCAACCAGTCATCCAAATGGTCCAAAATTTTGGGTGCTTGCATGTTTAGGGCTTGGTTAACCCTTGTACAAAAATACGAATTTTTGGGAAAACTTTTTCTATAGCTTTTACTAAAATACCCAAAATGAAATAAATGAAATATTTGGAGTTAAGTGACTCCAAATGGCCCCAAATTTTGGTGGCATGTCCTGAGAGACATTATAAGTGTATGTTTTAAATTTCAGCCAATTTGGACTATTGCATGTTAGGTAAACCCACTTGCATGTTTGGCTTGTTATAGGCTTGGTGTGCATTTATCCTAAAATGAAATAATGTGTATTCAGCCAACTTGAAACATTCAAAAATCATGATTTTCATTATGGATACACATGAGGGTGTAATACACCTCTCATAGCAATGGTGAGATTTTTGGGAACAAAAATCGCATTATTTTGAATTTCTGAAAATTTGGTCCTTTTAGGAAATAAATTTAAAATAGGTTTACCCTTATCATAAAAGATTCAATTTCTGTTGAGGACTAAGGAGTGACATAATAAGCACTAGAAATAAATTATACCTCTGTTGGATGAAGTTTAAGGAGCAAAATGACCATTTTACCCTTATGGAATTTTGTGTAGATATGATGGGTATATTCTTTCGAAAAATCTGAGAAAATTCAAATTGCTGTAATTGTATGTTTTATACCTTTTGCAATTATTTCAGAATTTTGGAGTGCCAAATAATGTACTTAGGCCCCATAATGGCATTTTGGTAAATAACTCAAATTGATCATGGATAGGCCATTTCAACCTAGATGTAAATGAAAATCTGGACATAGCATTATTTCATTTTTATCAAGGCTTTGTAATTTAATTAGAAATTTTGAGATAATATTTTATGTACTTCATTTGGAAAATGTTAGATTTGTGGATATAGTATTAAATAGCAATTAATTATAAATCTGAATTGAAAAGGCATGAAATTTTGGTAGGCCCCATTAATTGTCATATTATATACCTAGAAGAATCCCGAGGATAGTAGGTTTAATATTGACAATACTTCATGTGCAAAATGACTAGGGATTACATTTAAAGAAATTAATTTAATGGTGTAAGTAATTTGGAAAATTATGGAATTCATCTTGTTCATCATATAGGTCCATACCATCCTAGGATAAATAATTTGAGGCATATGGCCAGAGGAATTTGAAGGTCACATTTGTGGGTGGTATTGGGAAATGGGTAAGGGTCTAGCACCGATGTTCGTACTAGTAGGGCCACTAGAGGAGGAATTTGAATAACTAGTAAAGTGAGGATCTTAGTGGAGGAATTAACCCTGGTTGGCCTCCTAGAGAATTCCTTAACCATGTGTGGAAGAGTGCAAGTCCCGTGACAACAACAATAACGGGGACTGGCGGAAGACCGCCGCGCTCCTAATAACACCTTAAGCGTTTAGGGTCATTCTAAAGTAATACGAGAGTTGGGGTATAAATCCTGGGTAGACACCTATAAAAGTAATTATCCTTGAGAAAGGGAACTTTGGGCGTAATCCCATCGTAGTTTCTAGTGCCCCCGAGTGCCCTTCACCGGGTATACCCTGGGCAGTCCTGAGATTAACCTTAAACCACTAAGTATAATAACCCGTAGACAAGAGTAGTCTATTAGGTTAGGACATTGTGATTCCTTCTCACCCGTGTAGGGTTTGAGGGATTGTGATAAATGCTCACCCGTGTAAGGTTTGAGGGATTAAGGACAGGTTGGTCCTGCGTGCTGCAGGCTCGGAATGAAATACTTGCATGTACATAAATTTAGTGGCGGGGCATGCGGTACTCGCCGTTCATCACATCGATGACAGTACGGTGCACCAGGTTGGTGTGAGGGTTAGAGGGGCTAGTGGGTTGTTTTTACACTGCGGTTTGGAGGACAACCCCCGATAATGCACACCCAACCCAACAAGATTGACGGGTTGTCAGCAAAGTACGTACGCAAAGACTATAGAATGCACCTTGGACGTGTACAGAGGCGTATGAGAGTGGTCTAAGGTTTGGTAGTGTGCATACCGACCTATAAGTGGAGATGCCCGCTCCGCTGCTGCCGTAGCCACAACGGTGGTACCCGAGAGTGATGTTAGCTCTCAAAACGTGGGAACTAAAGGTCTATGATCACAGAGCCGTTGTGTGTGAGTTGCACTTGCCTATGCATAAATTGCATCATAACATTCATTCATATTAGGTCATACGCTTCATATATCTTTAT
The DNA here is from genome assembly GCA_039583875.1 of Platanthera guangdongensis. Taxonomy (NCBI): domain Eukaryota; kingdom Viridiplantae; phylum Streptophyta; class Magnoliopsida; order Asparagales; family Orchidaceae; genus Platanthera; species Platanthera guangdongensis. The sequence continues at coordinate 49,576,524 of CM077149.1, forward strand.
CAAATAAATTAGTATGGGCTCTTTTATATGATAAGTTAAATTTCCTGGAAACCTTAACTTATAAATTTGTATGGGCATTTTTATAAGTTAAGGTACTTTTGTGATAGTAGTATAGTGGTAGCCTAGTTTTATTTCCCTGCTCTTACTTTTTGTTCTTTACTTCCTTTACTAGTACTGCACTTTACTTACTTGTATTATATACTTAGAACTGCTAGAGTAGAATAATAAATATTTATTACAACTGCTAGTTAACTCTTGTCACCTACTTCCACTTTTGCTACCCCATGTTGTCCTCCGCTTCGTCCTTCCGCTCGGTGCCTAGGAGCTGCGGGGTGAGGTGTGGAGGAAACGACTTAGTCTTTTTGACTAATGGTCGGTGACCATACTATTTTAGGAGCTCGTGGAGGTGGAGCACCAGCATGACGATGAGACAGGACTTGAGGAGCAGATACCGCTACCGCAGACTACTACTACTACTGCGCATCCTCAGGTGGGACGAGTTTTGATGTATTAGATTAGCTTCTACTTTGATTTGAGAGAGAGAGTTAATTTGATGTACAAGGCATAAGCCCTTATTACTCTTTCATGTTGTACTCATTGTGGACTATGTTTCTGTACTCTTCATTTATATATATGATATGTACTCTGTGACTTGTGTACTAGTGGATTTGATATACTGCTATACTTCTACTTCTCATATTGGCCAACAGGTTATATGATCATAATAGCTGGCAGAATCGGCGTGTTGCGGTGTCGACTAACCCGTGTGTTAGTGTCACCGTAAGACGGCGGTTCTGGGCATAAGACCCTGTAGCCCTCCTTGGTAAGGGGGTGGGGGTCTTACAAACTGGTATCACTTGAACAAACGATCATATGAGAAATAAGTCCACCACACTGGACCACCTCGCGCGAGCATTAGTTTGCGGACAAACTATGCAGCGGAAGCAGTGGTGTGCCCATGTGTAAAAAGTCACATAAAACAGTCCACTAAGTAAAATGAGTTAGGCCAGTTCTGTTTTAACCTTACCTTTATGCAACCTCCACAGGTCGCCGCGCCGCAAAATGTGGCTCCTCCCCCTCTAGCTGCCACTCCATTTCTACAGACGGAGATGGGGCAGACTTTGACGATGATCCTGGATGCCTTCAAAGCCCAGCAAGTCCCGTCTCCGCAGCCAAATCTGGGGTCAAGCTGGCTGAGCGCCTTCAAGAGCCTGTCCCTACCGATGTACCGTGGGACAGAGGATGCGGTAAATACGGAGGAATGGCTGGAGGCCATACACGAGATTTTGGCAGGCATCAGCTGCCCGGTCGGCGAGGCAGTACCTCTAGCCACCTCTACACTGGAGGCTCATGCGAAGAGATGGTGGAAATCAGTGCGGGAGTCTACATATGCAGACTGGGAGCTGTCAGACATATCGTGGGAGGAGTTTGGCGATGTATTTTTGGATCACTTCGTCTCTACTACGGATAGAGATGCTTTGGAGGAGAGGTTTCTGAACCTCCGGCAGGGGAGCAGATCAGTGATTGAGTACCAGAGGGAGTTCTCCCACCTTGCCAGGTTCGCAGGGATACAGGATATTGAAGATAGGAGGTATGCCAAGAGGTTCTACCGGGGCCTCAGGGACGATTTGAGGCAGGATTTATTGTTCATTTATCACAGCGCGACCACCCAGATTATCGAGATGGTGAAGAAGCTGGAGGCTGACCAGCTAATGGTGCAAGACAGAGGGAAGAGACCGTATGATGGGTCGACATCAGGAGAGAGCAGCAGGGGCTCTCAAAGAGGCAGGACTATTGGATACAAGAGGGGTGGGGGACGTCGTCGTCCCAACTACAGGCAGGAGCAGGGACCTCCTCCAACATTAGCTCCCCCACCTCTACAGGTGCATGATCCGAGGAGACAAGATGACCATGGCCACCGGCAGGTAGTTTGTTACGGATGCCGCCAGCCCGGGCACATTAGATCGGAGTGTCTGCATCGATTCCATCCTCCTCCTCCTCCACCTCCAGTGGCCCCAGTACAGCAGGGCCAAGGCCGAGGACGAGGCCGGGGATATCACGGCAGGGGACGCAATCAGGAGCAGATATACGCCTTAGACCTCACGGAGTAGAGGAACCCCGAGGAGGTGATTACAGGTACTTAAATTGTTTTAATTTAGAAATTTCAACCTTAGTAGTGCCTTGAAAACCATAGAAATAACATCCATTATACCTCAAATAAATCTCAGGCATAGTTATGATCAGCGGCAAGCCTGCACATACCCTCTTCGACACGGGTGCTTCACACTCGTTCGTATCTAAGGCCTTCATAGACGGACTTGAAGGCGTAGAAAGATTTCCGGGACTAGAGATGAGGGTCCGTCTACCCGATGGGTCAGAACTGCGGACCACTGCCCATTGCAATATGGGGGCCGAGATTGGGGGCAAGGCATTTGAGGCGCCAGCAACTATTCTGAAGCTGCAGGACTTCGATTTGATTTTGGGCATGACATGGTTACATCGGAACCATGCTCAGATAGATTGCCCATCAAGGAGGATCACACTAATGCATGATGACTCCCATGTCATCATCGAAGGTATTAAACCTATCTCCCAGCTATTACTATCTTCTGTACAGGCTGTGAAGGCCCACAAGCAGGGAGAGGAGGTTTTCATTATCTTCTTTGAGATGGCGGGAGCAGAGGCTTCTATTTCAGATATTCCGGTGGTCCGGGATTTCTCCGACGTGTTCCCGGAGAAATTGCCCGGACTACCACTAGCCAGGGACTTGGATTTCAGGATTCAGCTGGTACCGGAAGCGAGGCCAGTGTCCCGGGCACCTTACAGGATGGCTCCCAGAGAGTTGGCAGAGTTCAGGACTCAACTTCAGGAGCTAGTTGAGTCGGGATTTGTGCGGCCCAGTTCATCGCCGTGGGGAGCACCAGTTCTTTTTGTGAAGAAGAAGGACGGGTCGTTACGACTATGCATAGATTACCTGGAGCTGAACCGGTTAACGGTCCGCAATACCTATCCACTGCCTCGGATAGACGAGCTATTTGATCAGCTGTAGGGAGACTTCTGGTTCTCTAAGCTAGATTTGCGATCCGGTTACTACCAGCTCTGCATCCGGGAAGAGGACATATCGAAGACGGCATTCAGTTCACGATATGGGTTATACGAGTTCACGGTGATGCCTTTTGGGCTCACGAATGCCCCCTCCGCATTCATGACCCTAATGAACCGTTTATTTGAACCTTACTTAGACCGCTTCGTCATTGTGTTCATCGATGATATTCTGATCTATTCCTGGACTCAAGAGGAGCACACTGAACACTTGACACAGGTTTTGCAGAGACTGAGAGAATTCCAGATGTATGCGAAGTTTTCTAAGTTCCAGTTCTGGCTAAAGGAGGTGGATTTCCTGGGGCACACTATCAGTGGGGCTGGATTGGCAGTGGATCCAGCCAAGATAGAGGCAGTACGGAATTGGCCACGACCAAAGACAACATCAGACATACACAGTTTCTTGGGGTTAACATGTTATTATCGCAAGTTCGTGGAGGGATTCTCGAGGTTAGCCCTCCCCCTCATGTCCTTGACGAAGAAGGATGCAGATTTTGTTTGGTCAGAGCAGTGCGAGACAGCTTTTTAGGAGCTGAAGGACCGACTCACCTCATCCCCTATTCTTGCGCTCCCATTGGGGAGTGAAGGGTTTCAGATCTACACAGATGCCTCCTACTAGGGGATGGGTGCTGTCCTGATGCAGCATGGACATGTTATTGCTTATGCTTCAAGACAGTTGAAGAAGCATGAGCATAACTATCCAGTACATGACTTAGAGCTCGGGGATGTGGTATTCGCCCTAAAGATGTGGAGACATTATTTATATGGGATTCATTGTGATATCTATTCAGATCACAAGAATCTTAAATATATCGATACGCAGAAGGACTTGAACCTGCGACAGAGGAGATAGCTGGAATTCCTCTGTGACTATGATTACTAGATGCACTACCACCCGGGGAAAGAAAACATAGTAGTAGATGCTTTGAGTAGGAGAGCCGACACTTCTGGACCGGAGCCTCGGTTGATGTCTATAGAGTTGATACGGATGATGGAAGACATGCATATTACCATGGTATCTAAGACCGAACCAGTGGTATATCGAGAGTACTTGAGCTCAGTAATCAGTGGTGATGATATACGGGAGCGCATCCGAACACATCAGAGGCTGGATGCTGCATTAGAGCCGGTTTTCAGTGCCCTGGAAAGGGGCAAAGTCGAGGACTACATGCTGCAGGATGATCTCCTTCGATTCTGTGGACGCATTTACATACCAGCAGGGGGCAGTATCCGGGATGACATACTCAGAAAGGCTCATTACTCCAGATATTCAGTGCATCCCAGCATCACCAAGATGTGGGCAGATTTACGGAGGACCATGTACTGGCCTGGGATGAAGAGGGAGATCACCTATTTTGTCACACATTACGAGACTTGTCAGCGTGTGAAGGCGGAATGTAAGAGCCCAGGAGGTTTACTACAACCACTACCAGTCCCAGAGTGGAAGTTCGAGGACATTGCTATGGATTTTGTGCACGGACTACCTCGCTCCCACTCTGGGCATGATTCTATTTGGGTCATAATCGACAGACTGACCAAGGTAGCACGTTTCATTCCAGTCAGGAAGGATGCTCCAGTTGCATTTTTGGCGAGATTTTTCGTAGAGCAGTTTGTCAGATACCATGGCATCCCCAGGACTATTGTCTCAGATCGTGATGGTCGGTTCACTTCCAGGGAGTGGAGGGCAGTGCAGGCTTACTTGGGGTCCCAACTTACCTTTAGCACTTCCTTCCATCCGCAGACCGACGGCCAGATGGAGCGGACAAACAGGACGATGGAGGACCTGCTCAGATTATGCATATTGGATACGAGGAAGCATTGGGAGAGGCTGCTACCATTGATCGAATTCTCTTACAATAACAGCTACCAAGCTAGCATTGGGATGGCTTTGTACGGAAGGAAATGCTGGACACCGCTATCTTGGGTACAGGATGTGGACACCAAGACTCTTGGCTCTGATTTTGTGGAAGACACGGAAGTTCAGATTCGTTTGATCAGGGATCCGATGTTGGAAGCTCATAGTAGACAGGCTAAATACTACGATGCTCGGCATAGGAAGGTGGAGTTCCAGGTGGGAGACAGGGTATTCTTGAAGATACATCCGGTACATGGTGTCTCTCGGGTGCGGAGGCACAAGAAGCTCAGTCCACGATATATGGAGCCGTACTTGATCCTGGAGCGGATCGGTCCCTTGGATTATAGACTACAGCTGCCACCATATTTGAGTACACTGCACGACGTCTTTCATGTCTCTTCACTACGGAGAGCACTCCTCCGGCCGGAGCAGCACATTACTACTACAGCTGGCCCACTAGCATCCGATAGATCAGTTCGTTTGGAGCCGATCCGGATTGATGATACAGATGTCCGAGTGTTGCGGAAGAAGAAGGTCCCTCTTGTGAAGGTGCTGTGGTCCAACCATGGATGGGAGGAACACACCTGGGAGCCAAGGGACCTGATGTTGGAGCAACACCCGGAGCTATTCACTTTAGGTATACTTTAGTTTATTTTAAATTTCTTATAACTCTTGCTGGTAGAATCCCCGTACACCCGAACTTGAATTTCGGGGACGAAATTATTTTCTTGTTTATTGGGATTGTAACATCCCAACCTTTCAGCAGGAAAATTTTTTGGGTGACATGGCCTGGGACATGGGCGTGTCCCAGGGCGTGTCTCCTTGTGTTTGACAAACTCAGTTCGACGAAGTTGACAGGGGCGTGTCTGCCGCCGTGTAGGGAACACGCCAGACGACACGGGTGTGTCTGGAGGGCGTGTTCCCCTGCATTCGACGATCGACGAAAGATGCTCGACGATTGTCGCGTGTCCCCATGAGTTCGACGATCGACGAAAGTGGCTCGACGATTGTAGCGTGTTCCCCTGCGTTCGACGATCGATGAAAAGCTGCTCGACAATCGTCGAGTGACCCCTGTGTTCAACGATCGACGATGGACGAAATTTGCTCGTTCGACGATCATGAAACCCTGCGTTCGACGATCGACGAGAATTTATCGACGATTGTCGAGTGTCAAGTAAGAGGTAGATGGCCTGTGACACAGGCGTGTCACCAGCCATGTCCTTCTCGGGCAGATTTTGGCTTGATGCAGGCAGGTGAATTAAAGAGGCAGAGGCCACTTGGCCTTGGCTCCATCAGCCCGAAAATTGTGCTGGCTGGCCTCCTCAGAGAATTTCCAGAGAATTTGACTGCATGGTGCCCACTTGGCATGAAGGGTGATACAACCAAAGCTCCAAACCGAGCTTGCATTTGTTGTATCTCACCATATACCCCCTCCCAGCCAGAAATAGTGATTCCATTAGCTTTAGAGGGCAAAGGAGAGTAGAAATCGATAGCTGGAGTGATGGAAATGGTGCAGGAACCATGAATCCGAGAGGTGTCGCCGGAGCAAGGTCGGGAATGGCCACCCACCTCCATCCTCGCCGTTAGCCACCAACATAGGTTCGTTTCACCGTACCTCTACCCGTACTAGAATCCTAGATCAACTAGGGGAGATATCGGGCTCAATTGAGCCTTATGCCATGGGAGAAATGGGAGAGTTTTCAAGCTTTTTCTTACCGCTCGGGATCGTCGTCTCCGCCGTCTCTCGCCGCCTCATCACCGGGAAAGGATAGCCACCACCACCGTGAAGGTGATGGCACCGTTGGCCGGGGGTGGCGCCGCCTCATGTGGCCGGAAATGGCCCCGCAATATCCCCCAGGTCGGCTCAATCTCAGCCGTTGAACACTTGGGAAGATGAAAGGATGCCGTCCAATATAGCTTTAAGATTCGTGCTGCATTTTTATTAAAATCAATTTAATTCTGTTATTATTTTAATGAAATGAAATTTCATTTCTATCACATTAATTCAGTGATCTTGCATGTTAAATATACGGCTCCTAGATCCATTTCCAGAGGATGACATGAACATGAAAAATGTTGCCCTTTGTGTTAACGTTAAATTGCCACCCTTAACGTGAGATTTGGTCCAGTGGTCTGACCTGTAGGACCATTTTTCTAGGGTTGGTACTTAGCTAGGGCATAATTTCAAAATGATACCCAAGTCAAACCAGTCATCCGAATGACCCAAACTTTTGGGTGCATGCATGTTTAGGGCTTGGTTAACCCCTGTACAAAAATGAGAATTTTTGGGAAAATGTTTTCTATAGCTTTTACTAAAATACCCAAAATGAAATAAATGAATTATTTGGAGTTGTGAGACTCCAAATGGCCCCAAAGTTTGGTGGCATGTCTTTAGGGATATTATAAGTGTATGTTTTAAATTTCACCCAATTTGGACAAATGAATGTTGGGTAAACCCACTTGCATGTGTTGGCTTGTTATAGGCTTGGTGTGCATTTAGCCTAAAATGAAATAATATGTATGCAGCCAACCTGGAACATTCAAAAATCATGATTTTCATTATGGAGACACATGAGGGTGTAATACACCTCTCATAGCAATGGTGGGATTTTTGGGAACAAAAATCCCATTATTTTGAATTTCTAAAAATTTGGTCCTTTTAGGAAATAAATTTAAAATAGGTTTACCCTTATCATAAAAGGTTCAATTTCTGTTGAGGACTAAGGAGTGATATAATAAGCACTAGAAATAAATTATACCTCTGTTGGATGAAGTTTAAGTAGTTTAAGGAGCAAAATGACCATTTTACCCTTATCAAATTTTGTGTAGAAATGATGGGTATATTCCTTTGAAAAATTCGAGAAAATTCATATTGCTGTAATTGTATGTTTTATACCTTGTGCAATTATTTCAGAATTTTGGAGTGAAAAATAATGTACTTAGGCACCGTAATGGCATTTTGGTAAATAACTCAAATTGATCATGGATAGGCCATTTCAATCTAGATGTAAATGAAAATCTGGACATAACATTATTTCATTATTATCAAGGCTCTGTAATTCATTTAGAAATTTTGAGATAATATTTTATGTACTTCATTTGGAAAATGCTAGATTTGTGGATATAGTATTAAATAGGAATTAATTATTAACCTGAATTGAAAAGGCATGAAATTTTGGTAGGCCCCATTAATTGTCATATTATATACCTGGAAGAATCCCTAGGATAGTAGGTTTAATATTGACAATACTTCATGTGCAAAATGACTAGGGATTACATTTAAAGAAATTAATTTAATGGTGTACGTAATTTGGAAAATTATGGAATTCATCTTGTTCATCATGTAGGTCCAAACCATCCTAGGATAAAAAATTTGAGGCATATGGCCAGAGGAATTTGAAGGTCACATTTGTGGGTGGTATCGGGACATGCGTAAGGGTCTAGCACCGATGTTCGTACTAGTAGGGCCACCAGAGGAGGAATTTGAATAACTAGTAAAGTGAGGATCTTAGTGGAGGAATTAACCCTGGTTGGTCTCCTAGAGAATTCCTTAATCATGAGTATAAGAGTGCAAGTCCCGTGACAGCAACAATAACGGGGACCGGCGGAAGACCGTCGCGCTCCTAATAACACCTTAAGCCTTTAGGGTCGTTCTAAAGTAATACGAGAGTTGGGGTATAAATCCTGGGTAGACACCAATAAAAGTAATTATCCTTGAGAAAGGGAACTTTGGGCGTAATCCCATCGTAGTTCCTATTGCCCCCGAGAGCCCTCCACCGAGTATACCCTGGCAGTCCTGGGATTAACCTTAAACCGCTAAGTATAATAACCCGTAGACAAGAGTAGTCTATTAGGTTAGGACATTGTGATTCATTCTCACCCATGTAGGGTTGGAGGGATTGTGATAAATGCTCACCCGTGTAGGGTTTGAGGGATTCAGGACAGGTTGGTCCTACAAGCTGGAGGCTCGGAATGAAATACTTCCATGTGCATAAATTTAGTGGCGGGGAATGTAGTACTGGACGTTCGTCACACCGATGGCAGTACGGTGCACCAGGCGGGTGTGAGGGTTAGAGGGGCCAGTGGGTTGTTTTTACACTGCGGTCTGGAGGATGACCCCTGATAACGCACACCCGACCCAACAAGACTGACGGGTTGTCAGCAAAGTACGTATGCAGAGACTCTAAAGTGCACCTTGGATGTCTACAGAGGCATATGAGATTGGTCTAAGATTTGGTAGTGTGCATACCGGCCTAGAAGTGGAGATGCCCGCTCCGCTGCTGCCTTAGCCACAGCGGTGGTACCCGAGAGTGATGCTAGCTCTTAAAAGTGGGAACTAAAGACCTGTGAACACAGAGTCGTTGTGTGTGAGTTGCACTTGCCTGTGCATAAATTACATCATAACATTCATTAATATTAGGTCATACGCTTCATAGATCCTTATCATATAAATTAGTATGGGCTCTTTTATATGAAATGTTGAATTTCCTGGAAACCTTAACTTATAAATTTATATGGGCATTTTTATAAGTTAAGGTACTTTTGTGATGGTAGTATAGTGGTAGCCTAGTTTTATTTCTCTGCTCTTACTTTTGGTTCTTTACTTCCTTTACTACTACTGCACTTTACTTACTTATACTATATACTTAGAACTTCTATAGTAGAATAATAAATATCTATTACAACTGCTTCGACTTTTGCTACCCCTTGTTGTCCTCCGCTTCGTCCTTCCGCTCGGTGCCTAGGAGCTGCGGGGCGAGGTGCGGAGGAAACGACTTAGTCTTTTTGAATAATGGTCAGTAACCATACTATTTTAGGAGCTTGTGGAGATGGAGCACCCGCATGACGATGAGACAGGACTTGAGGAGCAGATACCGCTACCGCAGACTACTACTACTACTGCGCGTCCTCAGGTGGGATGAGTTTTGATGTATTAGATTAGCTTCTGCTTTGATTTGAGAGAGAGAGTTGATATGATGTACAGGGCATAAGCCCTTATTACTCTTTCATGTTGTACTCATTGTGGACTATGTTTTTGTACTCTTCATTTATATATATGATATGAACTCTGTGACTTGTGGACTAGTGGATTTGATATACTGCTATACTTCTACTTCTCATATTGGCCTACAAGTTATATGATCATAATAGCCGACAGAATCGGCGTGTTGCGGTGTCGACTAACCCGTGCGTTAGTGTCACCGTAAGACGGCGGTTCTGGGCATAAGACCTGGTAGCCCTCCTTGGTAATGGGGAGGGGGTCTTACATTAATACACAACCGGGACAGCAAGTGCAACCTCCTATACCTGGTGTAGCGGAACCTATGGAAGTGGATCAGGGAGTGACAGAGCCTGCAGTGTAGAGGAGAGCGATATGGAAACAGTTAAAGCATGTGATGAGCTTTAATCCACCAGTGTTTTTGGGGACTAAGACACCAACGTAGACTGATGACTGGCTGTTTAGAGTTAAAAGAGTCTTGTTCGCAACAGAGACTGAGGAGTGGCAGAAGGTTACAATAGCCACTCTCCTCCTAGATGGTGAAGCAAGGGTTTGGTGTGATGAGTTAGAGCTTCATCATCTTGCTGGGAGACAACTTTCTAACATGTCGATGGAGGAATTCACAAGGCTATTTTCTGCACGGTTCGTCCCGACCGCACAGAAGATAGCTAGGGAGAATCAGTTCCAGAGGCTGACTCAAGGTGAGAGTAGCATGGACGATTACCTTCATGAGTTCTCGAGATTGGGTCGTTTTACTGGCTCCACTTTTACTGGTAAGGAGCATAAGACCAACCGGTTATATAAGGGACTACGTGACGAACTGAGGTTGCTACTCTTAGGTCCGATGACACAGGGCTTCCTAGTCTTGGTCAACACAGCCTGATCTCTCGAGAAGGATATGAAAAGAGTTCAGGGTAAGAAGGACTTGTCGATGAATAGCTCGGAGTTCAAAGTACCAAGACCACTGAAGTTTGGGTACCGAAAGTGGAACAAGAAGGCCAAGTCTTCTAAACCGGCGTCTTCATCGGTTTCTATTGGTGCATCTCCTGGGCAAGGAGGACCAATTAACTGTTATAACTGTGGCAAGCAGGGGCATATAGCCCGCAATTGTTGGAGTGGAAAGTTAGAAAAGAAGGTAGGAGCTTCCTATGCTGAAAAGGTGAAGGCGCTAGAGTCAACTCCATACCATCAAGCTCCCGCACAACCTAGAGTCTACAACCTTAGCCAGCAGGAGGCCATCAAGCAGGGCGATTTGGTGACATGTATGCATTAGATTTTAGTTGTAATATTTTACATACCTTGTGTCTTATGCTTTAGTCGTATGACTATCGTGTTTTAGGCTTTGTCGTGGTCATGACTATCCGGCTCGTCCACTGTTTGATACAGGAGCTTCACATTCCTTCTTATCTGAGGACTTCGTGTCTCTTATCAGAGTGCCCTCTTCTATGGCTAAGGATAGATTGGATGTGCTGTTGCCTAAAGGGTGTTCGATGCTCGCAGATAGACTCTGTTACGTTAAAGTGCTGATTGGAAGCCAAACTTTTGACTTGGAAGCATCACTACTACCGATAGTAGAGTTTGATGTAATATTTGGCATGGATTGGCTCTCGGAGCAATGTGCGTTCATCGATTGTAATTTGAATACTATTAAGTTGGGGTTCAATACGAGTCAAGAAACTACTTTTTCTGATATGAAAGGGTCGAGCAAGACGATGATGTCTGTCCTTCAAGTAGTTAAGGTTGTTCATGAGGGTGCAGAGTTGTTCTTCACTCTTTTAGAGGCAAAGAAGCCCAAGCCTATTTTGGCCAGTATTCCAGTGGTGTCAGAATTTGCCGACATATTCCCCGATGATCTACCTAGAGCTCCACCTCAACGTGAGATTGATTTCCCCATTGTGTTGGTACCTGGTGCCAAATTCGTGTCACGGTCTCCTTACCGCTTAACACCAAGGGAAATGACAGAGTTGAAAGTGCAGCTTCAAGAATTGATAGAGCAGGGGTATGTGCGTCTGAGTACGTCACCTTAGAGCGCCCCGGTCCTCTTTGTGAAAAAGAAGGACGGAAGTTTGCGGCTTTGTATCGATTATGGGGAACTAAACAAGTTAACGGAGAAGAACAAGTACCCAATTTCAAGAATCGACGATCTGTTCGACCAGCTGGTTGGGTCGATGGTGTATTCTAAGCTGGATTTGAAGTCTGGCTAAGAATCAGGGACAATGGAGGACATGCTTCACATGTGTGCCCTGGATTTCGGTAAGAGGTGGGAAGATCACCTGTATATGATTGACTTTGCTTATAATAAAAACCACCTGGCGAGCATTCAAATGGAGCCCTTCGAGGCCCTATACTATAGGAAGTGTCGTACTCCATTGTCTTTGTTGGAGATGGGCGAATCAAAGTTGTATAAGCGTAAGGAAGTCGATGATGCGACTTTGGTTGTGCGAACAATCCGTGAGCGATTGCTGGTTGCTCAGGATAGGCAGGCTAAGTAGTATAAAGCCAATAACAGGAACGTTGAGTTCGCCATAGGCGATTGTGTATATTTGAAAATTAAGACTTTCAAGGTTGTCTCAAGGGTTCGACGCATGAAAAAGCTGAGTCTGAGATATCTTGGGCCGTTTGAGATACTTGGGCATATTGGAGAAGTTGTCTATCGGTTGAAGTTATCAACGGAACTGAGTGGTCTACACGATGTATTCCACAAATCAATGTTGCGAAAGGTGGTGAAAGAGCCTACGCAAGTGATTGCTGCAGATCAAGTACCAGTTAATAGTGGGTTCACAACGAGGGTCAAGCCCATTCAAATTGAGGATATAGAAGTTAAAAGACATCGTAATGAAGAGATCAGGATGGTCAAGGTCCGATGGGACAACTGTGGATGAGAGGAGATTACATGGGAGTAGGAGCGAAACATAAAATTGGAGTTCTCCGAGTTATTCAATTGAGGTGCAAAGTTTAAAGTTGATTTAATTCCTTAGTTCCTGCATGACTTAATTTCGAGATGAAATTCTTTAAGTGGGAGAGATTTGAAACACCCCAAATTTCTTAAGGAAGAAAATGGTTCTCTGGAGGTTATCGCCCGATAGTAGCTAGTTACCGCGCGACGGTAGATCCAAGGTTAGCATTGACATCATTGAGAGCATTGAGTCAACTCAACGCAGGACTTTTCGCATGACAGAAAGTTATTACCGCGCGGCGTTAGCTGGGGAATTAAACTGGAATAGCTCTCGGGAAGCTATCTGTAATGCCCCGAAACTCAAAGGAGCGAAGGGGGACGTTTTGGGCCAGTTTGGGTTCTGGCTGTAGGCACACGGCCTGGGACACGGGCGTGTCCCAGGGCGTGTCAAGCCTGTGTCGACATTGAGACGGGGTGTCGACACTTTGGTCTCGACATTGTGTCGAGACTGGGCACACGGCCTGCGATACGGGCGTGTCGCAGGGCGTGTCGACCAGTCTCGACGATCGTCCCGGGGAGTCGACGAGCTTCGCTCGACGATGCGTCGAGACAAGGCACACGGCCGAGGACACGGGTGTGTCCAAGGCCGTGTCATCAGGTCGACGATCTTCACTCGACGAAGTGTCGAGTGTCGAGACCGTGTACACGGCCTGGGGTCCAGGCATGTTGAGGTGACACGGGTAGGGACACGGGCGTGTCCTCGAACCCGTATAGTGCTCGGGTTGATTTTGGGGAAAAATGATGGGGTACACGGCCGGCCACACGGCCGTGTCAGGTGGAACACGGGCGTGTCAGCTCGAACACGGGCGTGTTCGATACCCGTGTGAGGTTCCAGGTGATTCGATTTTGACGACAAATGAGGCACACGGCCCTGGACACGGGCGTGTGCCAGGCTGTGTTCGGTCCAGATTGGGCATTTCAGTCCCGAATCAAAGCCGTTCGTTTCCTTATTTTGAGATCCAACGGCTGGGGGTTGTTCCTGAAGGGATATACCCGGGTTTGGGCTTTCAAAACCCTCACTTTTCTTAAGTGTTATCTTTCTAAAACCTTAGAGAGAGAGGAGAGCCAAGGGAGGAAGAAGGAGCTAGATCCCGCCATTGGAGGAGCTTCGGAGCTCCGAATCGCGAGCCGACTCCGGATCCACGGAGGCAAAGCTAGTGCGGTGCTTTTCATCCGATTACTTTTCAATGGCGCCAAAGAGGAACGCTAGGGTAACGATCCTCATCTTGAGCATGAGTAGCTCTCTTTCTTTGCATAGGAAGCCCGCTCTCGCTAGTTTGCGGAGAGTTGGAGGCGTTCCTTCGGGTAGATATGTGAAGTCCCCGTTGTTTAGAGTCCGTAAGCGAGAACGGACATAGGCATGATGTGTGAAGCCTACCCGGACATGTTGGTCTGGATCGGTGATGTTGCATTGCAAAAATGCCGGAGAAGACTCCGTGTTATGGTTTGTTTTTCGGGTTTTCTACGCGGTAGATTGCAGCAGGGAGCCTTGGGGACTAACCCAAAGGTGCACCCGAAAAACTGGGCGGATACGAGATCTTGCCAACATGGAGGCCTGAGAGCCAACTTGAACATAACCGAGTTATGTGAAATTGTGTGATGAAAATGGGACTCGGGAGAAGTTTGACCTGCGCAAATGGCTTAAATTGTCGTTGCGACGTGAGCACGGGTTAGATGGAACCGTACCCATATCTATGTCATTCTGGTTAAAGAGACCTAAGGTTACATGGCACTTGCCGTTGGCATAGATGAGAGTCTTCGGCGGTCAATGGCTTAAATTGACGTGACCCATGCCGGGAATACAAATTGCTCATAAGTTTGGCCGTCAAAGTGGCGGTGGTGGCTCCAGAATGTCCATGGCTTTAACCGACGTGACATCGACCGGTTCACCAAGAATGTGCCCTGAGTGCACGGAGTGTGTGGCCATGTGAGCCTACGCCTGTGATGTAATGAATACTATTATATTGCTCGCTTGTGCTAATAAAACTGCAGGGAAGGAGCATTGCCGCCCCGAGTTGGGGGCGGGATCGTTATAATTTGGTCAGCATTGCTGACCGTTGCCTTTTTGTTTGCCACCGTACGGTGGTTATGTTGCTTGTAGGTGCTGCTGGACCATGCGGTCAATAGCGGGCTAAAGCCCAAATGCGAAGCCGGCCCTTGAAGGCCTATTTGGAAGTGTTTACTGCTTTATTCATGTGTGACCGGCCTGCGTGCCGTGGTTTGTAAAACATGTAATATGAAGTGAAACATTTTGTAAGGCCTTAAGGATTATTTTGGGTATTTTGTATAACATTCCTAATTTGTATTAGTGGACATTCATGCTCTAATGCTGGGTTCTTTATTGCAACTTTTATAACCTGCTTCCGCTAGAATGCTCTGTGTAGGACGTTGAGATTGGTTGGATGGTTTCCATAAGTAACCACCCGGTCTGTCTGTGGCATATGGCATCGGGCCCCGGCCGGACCTACTGCTATATGCTATGTGATGGATAGGGGGTGTTACAATTTGGTATCAGACTCCTGGTTTTGGTCGGGCTTATGGGAATTCGTGGACGAATTCTTTCTAAGGGGTGGTGAGCACATTGTGTGCGTCATCGTAATAACAGTAAAAAGAATCCATGAATGTCCACTTAGGAATGAAAATACTCGTGTTTGAGGAACCTGCGTGTTCCTATAATTGCTGTTTGAAATTTATTTGGTCGCTTAACGGTGTTTTGTACCACTATAGGTGACCCGAAGTGGTGTTGGACAGCCAGAATGTCCGGTTTCTGAGGAGCATAGTGCACCCGGTGAGGTGTTTGAGCCTCCTCCTTCGTATGAAACCGTTAGAAGGATTGTAGAAGCGGTGTTCGCTATGACGGGTGCACATCTTGGAAGAAATGTACAACTCTGCGCCCCTGTTGTGGCTTCAACGCCGGTGGGCGTGATGCAGCAGATGACCTTTGGTAGACCATTGGGGCAGCAGCTGAATATGCATTTAGTGCAGGGAGCGCACACAGTTGAGGAATATTTACAAGTATTTCTTCTGATAAGTCGCTACCCATGCTTCGAGTTGGATAACGAACAAGCTACAGTCGATAGATTTTATAATGGCCTGCGTGCCGAGTTACGAGTTCTACTGCTAGGACCAAAGTTATTGGGATTCCGAGCCTTGGTGGAATCAGCTAGATCTTTGGAGGCAGATTTGAGGAAGACCCTCCCGATGCCAGCGACCATGGTATCGAACTATTCAAACCCCATAAGAGCTGCATCCGGCAGAATGCTGGAGAAAGGGGCTATGAAATCGACTAGTAAAGCTACTTACACTTGTCATACTTGGGGAAAGAAAGGGCACTTTGCCCGAGACTGTTGGAATGGTGCTCGGAAGGGTAAGAAAGCTATGTCAGGAGCAGTCAAGGATGTTAGTGTAAAGGAAACGGCATTCAAAGTGCCGAACACCTCAAAGTCTGGATATCAAAAATGGTATAAGAAGCATAGGACTTCGGGTCAAGCTCTTTCTGGTGCTTCTGGGGCGACTACGGGTCAGACCCCGGGCACATGTTTCAACTGTGGGGAGCCGGGGCATTATGCTCGTGAGTGCCTAGAGCCCTGGAGGAAGTACGCCGTCGTGACGACAGGTATGGTTTAAAGATAGTTTTGCCTTAAACACTTGTCGCCCTTGTGCACGTTAGCTTAGAACTATTTGTGCTAAGCTTTGTTGCGACTTTACTTTATCTGCGAGAGCACCGTTCGTTTAGGGAGCTTCGCATTCCTTTATTAGGAATTATATTGTGCGTCGGAGTACCTCCTTCGATGGTAAAAGACAAATTGGATGCGTTATAGTCCAATGGTGCTCATTGTGCGCGGGTAGAAGTTGTTGCGCTTAGTCTTGGATTGGGAATCAGGAGTTCGATTTGCAAGCGTCGTTACTTCCGTTGGTGGAGTTCGACGTTATATTTGGTATGGACTGGCTCTCGGAGCAGCAAGCCAATATAGATGCGGTAGCAAGGAAGTCAAGCTGGGAGCAAGTCGTGAGATGCCTTTACGGGCTCGAAGAGGTCGAGCAAGACGTTGGCGTCTGCTCTTCAGGTGGTGAAGGCGGTTCGTGCCGGAGCAGAACTGTTCTTTACACTAGTGGAGGTTGCAAAGCCGAAGTCCACATTGGATTGTATTTCAGTGGTATCGGAATACCCTGATGTGTTCCCTAGAGATCTTCCTGGAGCCCCGCCTCGATAGGAGATAGATTTCATGTTTGAGCTAGTACCAGGTGCAAAGCCTGTGTCACGCTCTCCATATCGGCTAGCGCCTAAGGAAATGGCGGAGCTGAAGGTGCAACTTCTAAAAGTTGTTGGAGCAAGGGTATGTGCGTCCAAGTCCTTCGCCTTGGAGCGCACCGACCCTCTTTAGTAAGAAGAAGGACGGAAGCTTGAGGCTATGTATTAATTATCGGGAGCTCAACAAGTTGACGACAAAGAACAAGTACCCAATCCCAAGGATCGATGATCTTTGTGATCAGTTGGTCGGGCCAACGGTGTACTCTAAAGTAGTTAAGGGAGAGTGATATCCCTAAGATAATGTTCAGTACAGGATACAGACGCTACGAGTTTAGGGTCATGCCGTTTGGGCTGACTAATGCGCCGTCAGTGTTCATGGATTCGATGAACAGGACCTTTCGGGAGTACTTGGACCATTTTGTGATCGTCTTCGTCGACGATATTATGGTGTACTCGCAGAGTAAGGAAGATCACTTCAAGCATCTTCTTTTGGTTTTGGAGACACTAAGGAGAAATCAGTTGTATGCCAAGTTCTCGAAGTGCGAGTTTTGGCTATCCTCAGTGGCGTTCCTCGGGCATATAGTAAGTGGAGAGGGTATTGTTGTGGATCCGGCGAAGATTATTGCGATACGGGAGTGGCCTGAGCTTGTTACGGTAGCGGAAGTTCGGAGCTTTCTGCGGCTTGCCGGCTATTATAGGCGCTTCGTAGAGAACTTCTCGCGGATAGCGTTACCTCTCACTACATTGACGAGGAAGGAGCATAAGTTCGTTTGGACGCCGGAGTGCGCGCGAACTTTTGAGGAGTTGTAATGTCGGTTGACCACGGCGCCAGTGCTGACTTCGCCGAGTGGGACCGAAGGCTATGAGATTTAATAGCGATGCTTCGGGCAGCGGGTTGGGTTGCGTACTACTGCAACACGAAAGTGTAATAGCATATGGCGCGAGACAGCCAAAAGTGCACGAGAGGAACTATCCGGTCCATGACTTTTTGTTAGTGGCCGTGAGTTTTAGACTTGAAGCTGTGGAGGCATTATTTTGTACGGTATGACGATGGATATCTACGCCGATCACAAGAGCGTGAAGTATCTGATTGGTCAGAAGGATCTAAATTTGCAGCAGCGTAGATGGATGGCGTTCTTGGGAGACTATACATTCAAGATCCACTACGCGCCTGATAAAGGGAATGCGGTTGCTGACGCGGTGAGTCGCCGAGCCCCAGCTCAAGCCAATTGGCTATCGGTGCATGATGAGCGGTTGGTGCGAGAGTTGGAGGCGTTGGAGATTGTGTGTGTGGACAAGCAATCAAGTGCTGAAGCAGTTCTGAATTGGACTGAAGTCCAATATGACCTGGCTGATCGTATTCGGCAGGCATAGGATATGGATGCTCATATGAAGCAGTTCGTGGTAGAGGCTCTGGATGGGTCAAATTCCCAATTCGTCGTGGAGGACGGGTTGCTTTGGAAAGACGGTCGTTTGTGCGTCCCAAGTGTGGGCAATTTGCGGGTGGAGTTGTTGTACGAGGCACACCATACCAAGTACTCGATTCACCCGGGAAGCACGAAGATGTACCGTGATGTGAAGAAACTGTTTTGGTGGCCGGGTTTGAAAAAGGATGTGGCGCTATACGTAGCGAAGTGCCAAACATGCGCCTTGGTAAAGGCGGAGTGCCAAAAGCCGGGAGGATCTCTTAAGTCCTTGCCTATTCCGGATTGGAAATTCGACGACAGCTCTATGAACTTTGTGCACGGTTTGCCAAGGTCGCAAAAGGAGAACGACATCATTTGGGCGGTCGTAGATCAGTTGTCGAAGGTGTCGCATTTTATTCCGCATAGGAAGCATGATCCGGTGGAGAAGTTGGTAAGGCTATAGGTGGATAACATATTACGACTTCATGGTGTGCCCCGCAACATCGTGAGTGACTGAGATGGGCGGTTCACGTCCAATGATTGGAGGCTGGTGCAGCAAATGTTGGGAACGAAGCTGAAATTCAGCACAGCCTTCCATCCGCAAACGGATGGGCAGACCGAGAGGGTCAATAGAACCATGGAAGACATGCTTCGCATGTGTGTCTTGGATTTTGGAAAGCAATGGGAAGACCACCTATATTTGGTGGAGTTCGCATACAACAATAGCTACCAAGCGAGTATTCAGATGGCGCCTTTCGAGGCCCTATATGGTAGGAAATGTCGCACGCCGTTGTCTTGGTTAGAAACGAGTGAGTCAAAGTTGTATAAGCGATCGGAAGTGGATGATGCTACTTCTTTGGTGAGAACCATTCGGGAGAGGTTGCTTATCGCTCAGGACCGGCAAGCAAAGTACTATAATGCCAAGCACAGGAATGTGGAGTTCGCTGTGGGCGATTATGTATACTTAAAGATCAAGCCGTTCAAGGGTGTCTCGTGGGTGCGACGATTGAAAAAGCTAAGCCCGAGGTACCTTGGACCGTTTGAGGTTCTGGAGCGAGTTGGTGAAGCGGCCTATCGGTTGAAGCTTTCAGTGGATCTTAGTGGTTTACATGATGTATTCCACATTTCGGTACTTCGGAAGGCGGTGCAAGAGCCTACGCAAGTGATCGCGGTTGATCAAGTGCCGGTGGATAGTGGGCTAACGACAAAGGTCAAGCCCGTGCGGATTGAGCACTCGGAGGTCAAGCGGCTACGCAATAAAGAGATCAGGATGGTCAAGGTCCGGTGGGACAATTGCGGTCATGAGGAGCTCTCTTGGGAGCGAGAGCAGACTATGCTTGACGAGTATCCGGAGTTGTTCCGCTCAGGTACAAAATTTGGTTTTGTACATGTCTTTCCGTTATGTAATTTCGTGGGCGAAAGTCTTTTAAGATGGGGAGAGTTGTAACGCCCCGAAACTCAAAGGAGCGAAGGGGGACGTTTTGGGCCAGTTTGGGTTCTGGCTGCAGGCACACGGCCTGGGACACGGGCGTGTCCCAGGGCGTGTCAAGCCTGTGTCGACATTGAGACGGGGTGTCGACACTTTGGTCTCGACATTTTGTCAAGACTGGGCACACGGCCTGCGACACGGGCGTGTCGCAGGGCGTGTCGACCTGTCTCGACGATCATCCCGGGGAGTCGACGAGCTTCGCTCGACGATGCGTCGAGACAAGGCACACGGCCGAGGACACGGGCGTGTCCAAGGCCGTGTCATCAGGTCGACGATCTTCACTCGACGAAGTGTCGAGTGTCGAGACCGTGTACACGGCCTGGGGTCCAGGCGTGTTGAGGTGACACGGGTAGGGACACGGGCGTGTCCTCGAACCCGTGTAGTGCTCGGGTTGATTTTGGGGAAAAATGATGGGGTACACGGCCGGCCACACGGCCGTGTCAGGTGGAACACGGGCATGTCAGCTCGAACACGGGCGTGTTCGATACCCGTGTGACGTTCCAGGTGATTCGATTTTGACGGCGAATGAGGCACACGGCCCTGGACACGGGCGTGTGCCAGGCCGTGTTCGGTCCAGATTGGGCATTTCAGTCCCGAATCAAAGCCGTTCGTTTCCTTATTTTGAGATCCAACGGCTGGGGGTTGTTCCTGAAGGGATATACCCGGGTTTGGGATTTCAAAACCCTCACTTTTATTAAGTCTTATCTTTCTAAAACCTTAGAGAGAGAGGAGAGCCAAGGGAGGAAGAAGGAGCTAGATCCCGCCATTGGAGGAGCTTCGGAGCTCCGAATCGCGAGCCGACTCCGGATCCACGGAGGCAAAGCTAGTGCGGTGCTTTTCATCCGATTACTTTTCAATGGCGCCAAAGAGGAACGCTAGGGTAACGATCCTCATCATGAGCATGAGTAGCTCTCTTTATTTGCATAGGAAGCCCGCTCTCGCGAGTTTGCGGAGAGTTGGAGGCGTTCCTTCGGGTAGATATGTGAAGTCCCCGTTGTTTAGAGTCCGTAAGCGAGAACGGACATAGGCATGATGTGTGAAGCCTACCCGGACATGTTGGTCTGGATCGGTGATGTTGCATTGCAAAAATGCCGGAGAAGACTCCGTGCTATGGTTTGTTTTTCGGGTTTTCTACGCGGTAGATTGCAGCAGGGAGCCTTGGGGACTAACCCAAAGGTGCACCCGGAAAACTGGGCGGATACGAGATCTTGCCGACATGGAGGCCTGAGAGCCAACTTGAACATAACCGAGTTATGTGAAGTTGTGTGATGAAAATGGGACTCGGGAGAAGTTTGACCTGCGCAAATGGCTTAAATTGTCGTTGCGACGTGAGCACGGGTTAGATGGAACCGTACCCATATCTATGTAGTTCGGGTTAAAGAGACCTAAGGTTACGTGGCACTTGCCGTTGGCATAGATGAGAGTCTTCGGCGGTCAATGGCTTAATGTAACGCCCCGAAACTCAAAGGAGCAGAGGGGGACATTTTGGGCCAGTTTGAGTTCTGGCTGCAGGCACACGGCCTGGGACACGGGCGTGTCCCAGGGCGTGTCAAGCCTGTGTCGACACTAGGGGGGGGGGGAAGTCGACACTTTGGTCTCGACATTGTGTCGATACTGGGTACACGGCCTGCGAAACGGGCGTGTCGCAGGGCGTGTCGACCCGTGTCGACACTTAGCCGTGAAGTCGACACTTTGGTGTGGACAATGTGTCGAGACATGGCACACGGCCTGCGACACGGGCGTGTCGCAGGGCGTGTCAGCCCGTGTCGACACTCGTCCCGGGAAGTCGACACTTTGGTGTCGATAATGCGTCGAGACATGGCACACGGCCTGCGACACGGGCATGTCGCAGGGCGTGTCGACCCGTGTCGACACTTAGCCGCGAAGTGTCGAGACCGTGTACACGGCTTGGAGCCCAGGCGTGTCAAGGTGACACGGGTAGGGACACGGGCGTGTCCTAGAACCCGTGCAGTGCTCGGGTTGAAAATGAGGAAAAATCATGGGGTACACGGCCGGCTACACGACCGTGTTAGTTGGAACACGGGCGTGTCAGCTCGAACACGGGCGTGTTCGATACCCGTGTGAGGTTCCAGGTGATCCGATTTTGACGGCGAATGAGGCACACGGCCCTGGACACGGGCGTGTGCCAGGCCGTGTTCGGTCCAGATTGGGCATTTCAGTCCCGAATCAAAGCCGTTCATTTCTTTGACTGAAGATCCAACGGCTGGGGGTTGTTCCTGAAGGGATATACCCGGGTTTTGACTTAGAAAACCCTCACTTTTTCTTAAGTGATTTCTTTCTAAAGTCTTAGAGAGAGAGGAGAGCTAAGTGAAGAAGAAGGAGCTAGATCCGCCATTGGAGGAGCTTCGGAGCTCCGAATCGCAAGCCGACTCCGGATCCACGAAGGCAACGCTAGTGCGGTGATTTCCATCCGATTACTTTCCGATGGCGCCAAAGAGGAACGCAAGGGTAACGATCCTCATCTTGAGCATGAGTCGCTCTCTTTCTTAGCATAGGAAGCCCGCTCTCGCGAGTTTGCGGAGAGTTGGAGGCGTTCCTTCGGGTAGATATGTGAAGTCCCCGTTGTTTAGAGTCCCTATGCGAGAACGGACATAGGCATGATGTGTGAAGCCTACCCAGACATGTTAGTCTGGATCGGTGATGTTGCATTGCATAAGGCCGGAGAAGACTCCGTGCTATTGGTTGTTTTTCGGGTTTTCTACGCGGTAGATTGCAGCAGGGAGCCTTGGGGACTAACCCGAAGGTGCACCCGGAAAACTGGGCGGATACGAGATCTTGCCAACTTGGTGGCTTGAGAGCCAACTTGAACATAACGGGGTTATGTGACTTGTGATGGAAATGGGACTCGGTGGAAGTTTGACCCACGCATATGGCTTAAATTGCCGTTGCGATGTGAGCGCGGGTTAGATGGAACCGTACCCGTTCTATGTCGTTCGGTTAAAGAGACCTAAAGGCACGTGGCACTTACCGTTGGCATAGATTAGGGTCTTCGGCGGTCGATGGCTTAAATTGTCGTGACCCAGGCCAGGAAGACAAATTGCTCATAGGTTTGGCCGTCCTAGTGGCGGTGGTGAGTCCGGAATGTCGATGGCTTTAATTGACGTGACATCGACCGGTTCACCGAGAATGTGCCCTGAGAGAACGGGGCGTGTGGCCATGCGAGCCAACGTCTGTGATGAAATGGCTATATGTGCTTATTGCTCGCTTATGCTAATGAAATGCAGGGAAGGAGCATCGCCGCCCCGAGTCAGGGGCGGTATCGTTATAATTTGGTCAGCATTGCTGACCGTTGCCTTGTTTTGCCACCGTGCGGTGGATTGTTGCTTGCAGGTGCAGCTGGACCAAGCGGTCAATAGCGGGCTAAAGCCCTTTTTGCGAAGCCGGCCCTCGAAGGCCCAAATGGAAATGTTTATTGCTTTATTCATGTATGACCGGCCTGCGTGCCGTGGTTTTTAAATCATGTAACATTCAAGTGAAACATTTTATAAGGCCTTAAGGCTTGTTTTGAGTATTTTGTAATAACATTCCTGTTTTGTACTAGTGGACATTCGTGCTCTAATGCTGGGTTCTTTGTTTACAACTTTTATAAACTGCTTCCGCTAGAATGCTCTGTGTAGGACGTTGAGATTGGTTGGATGGTTTCCATAAGTAACCACCCGGTCTGTCTGTGGTATATGGCGTCGGGCCCCGGCCGAACCTACTGCTATATGCTATGCGACGGATAGGGGGTGTTACAATTTGGTATCAGACTACTGGTTTTAGTTGGGCTTAAACTGAATTCGTGGGCGAATTCTTTTTAAGGGGTGGTGAGCACATTGTGTGCGTCATCGTAATAACAGTAAAAAGAACCCATGAATGTCCACTTAGGAATGAAAATACTCGTGTTTGAGGAACCTACGTGTTCCTATAATTGCTGTTTGCAATTTATTTGGTCGGTTAACGGTGTTTTGTACCACTATAGGTGACCAGAAGTGGAGTTGGGCCGTCAGAACGCCGAGTTTCTGAGGCTAGTAGTGCACCGGATGTTGCTCCTGCAACACCTCTGTCGGCTGAAAATATTCGATTGGTGGCTGAAGCGGTGTTTGCCGTGATTAATGCGCAGCCTGGAAGGCAAACGCAGCAGCCCGCTCCTGTGATGGAGCAAGTACCTCTTCAAGAGGCTGAGCCGAGGAGGGTGGAGCAAGTGGTTGTAGAACCGGTAGTGCCAAGGAGGGCAACTGAGAGGCAGCTAAAGCATGTAATGAGCTTTAACCCTCCGCTATTCTCGGGGTTGGGAACCCCATCTCAGGCTGAAGACTGGCTCTCCAGGGTGAAGAGAGTCATGACAGCAACGGAGACGGAGGAGTGGCAAATGACCACCATCGCTACGTTCCTTTTGGACGGTGAAGCGAGGATGTGGTGGGAAGGATTGGAGCTGCACTTACTGAGAGGTAGGCAACTTGGTGATGTCTCGATGGAGGAGTTCTCGAGATTATTTTTGGCTAGATACCTCCCGTCGACGCAGAAGATAGCGTTGGATAATGAGTTCCTGAAGTTGGTACAGGGTGAGAGGAGCGTGGATGAATATCTCCACGAGTTTACTCGTCTGAGTCGTTATGCTAGCTCCACCATCGTGGATGAGGAGCGCAAGACTAATCGCTTCTATGAAGGCTTGAGGGATGAGTTGAGACTATTACTTTCGGGGCCGATGATGCAGGGTTTCTTAACCTTGGTCAATACTGCCCGGTCCTTGGAGAAGGACATGAAGAATATACAAGCGAAGAAAAGCTTGGGTGAGAAGAAATCTGAATTTAAAGTGCCGACTAATTCAAAGACCGGCTATCGGAGGGCTTTCAAGAAGCATAGGACTTCGGGTCCAGCTCCTTCTGGTGCTTCTGGGGCGACTACGAGTCGGACCCCGGGCGCGTGTTTTACATGCGGAAAGACGGGGCACTTTGCCCGTGACTGTTGGAGCGGACGTCCTAAGTCCGAGAGGAAGCCGGGAGCTACATATGAAGAGAAGGGAAAGGTGGTGGAGTCAACCGCATCCCACTATGCTCCGGCCCAACCAAGGGTCTATAATCTTGGCCAACAGGAGGCCATCAAACAAGCTGATGTGGTGACAGGTACGGTTTAATTATAGCAAGTCAATTTATTTAAATACTTGTTACGCACATGTTACCTTACCACTGCTTGTTTAGGTTTTGTATTGATTTGTGAAAATCCGGCACGAGCACTCTTCGATACGGGAGCTTCACACTCCTTCTTGTTCGAAGGATTTATATCACGCATCGGAGTCCCTTCTTCGATGGCAAAGGATAAGTTGGATGTGTTGTTGCCCAACGGGTGTTCGATGCGAGCGGATAGGATCTGCGATGTTAAGGTTCGTATTGGGGAGCAGGAGTTCGACCTGCAGGCGTCTTTACTTCCGTTGGCGGAGTTCGACGTCATATTTGGCATGGACTGGCTCTCGGAGCAGCAGGCCCATATAGATTGTGGTAGCAAGGAAGTCAAGCTGGGAGCGAGTCGTGAGACGACTTTTACGGGCTTAAAGGGGTCGAGCAAGACGTTGATGTCTGCTCTTCAGGTGGTGAAGGCGGTTCGTGCTGGAGCAGAACTGTTCTTTACACTAGTGGAGGTTGCAAAGCCGAAGCCCGCGTTGGATTGTATTTCAGTGGTATCGGAATACCCTGATGTGTTCCCCGCAGATCTTCCTGGAGCCCCGCCTCAGCGGGAGATAGATTTTACGATCGAGCTAGTGCCAGGTGCAAAGCCTGTGTCACGATCTCCGTATCGGCTAGCGCCTAAGGAAATGGCGGAGCTGAAAGTTCAACTGCAAGAGTTGTTGGAGCAAGGGTATGTGCGCCCGAGTTCTTCGCCTTGGAGCGCACCTGTCCTCTTTGTTAAGAAGAAGGACGGAAGCTTGAGGCTTTGTATTGATTATCGGGAGCTAAACAAGCTGACGGAGAAGAACAAGTACCTGATCCCCCGGATTGATTATCTCTTCGATCAGTTAGTCGGGTCGACGGTGTACTCGAAGTTGGATCTCAAGGCTGGGTACTATCAGCTGCGAATTTGGGAGAGTGATATCCCGAAGACAGCGTTTAGTACGAGATACGGGAATTATGAGTTTACGGTCATGCCGTTTGGGCTGACGAATGCGCCGTCAGTGTTCATGGATTTGATGAACAGGACGTTCCGGGAGTACTTGGACCATTTCGTGATCGTCTTCATCGACGATATTTTGGTGTACTCGCAAAGTGAGGAAGATCACTTCAAGCATCTTCATTTGGTGTTGGAGACACTCAGGAGAAATCAGTTGTATGTCAAGTTCTCGAAGTGCGAGTTCTGGCTATCCTCAGTGGCGTTCCTCGAGCACATAGTGAGTGGAGAGGGTATTGCTGTGGATCCGGCGAAGATTGTTGCGATACGGGAGTGGCCTGAGCTTGCTACGGTAGCAGAAGTCCGGAGCTTTTTGGGGCTTGCCGGCTATTATAGGCGCTTCGTAGAGAACTTCTCGCGGATAGCGTTACCTCTCACTACTTTGACGAGGAAGGAGCATAAGTTCGTTTGGACGCCAGAGTGCGCGCGAGCTTTTGAGGAATTGAAGTGTCGGTTGACCACGGCGCCTGTGCTGAGTTCGCCATGTGGAACTGAAGGCTATGAGATATATAGCGATGCTTCGGACAGCGGTTTGGGTTGCGTGCTACTGCAGCACGGAAGCGTGATAGCTTATGGCTCGAGACAGCTAAAAGTGCACGAGAGGAATTATCCGGTCCATGACTTGGATTTAGTGGCCGTGATTTTTGCCTTGAAGCTGTGGAGACACTATTTGTACGGTGTGAAGATTGATATCTACACCGATCACAAGAGCCTAAAGTATCTAATTGATCAGAAGGATCTGAATATGCGGCAGCATAGGTGGATGGAGTTCCTGGGGGACTATACATTCAAGATCCACTACGTGCCTGGCAAAGGGAATGCGGTTGCGGACGCGTTGAGTCGCCGAGCCCCAGCTCAAGCCAATTGGCTATCGGTGCATGATGAGCGGTTGGTGCGAGAGTTGGAGGCGTTGGAGATTGTTTGCGTGGATAGACAATCTAGTGTTGAAGCAGTTCTGAATTGGACTGAAGTCCAATATGACCTGGCTGATCGTATTCGGCAGGCTTTGGATATGGATGCTCATATGAAGCAGTTCATGGTAGAGGCACTGGATGGGTCAAATTCCCAATTCGTCGTGGAGGACGGGTTGCTTTGGAAAGACGGTCGTTTGTGCGTCCCAAGTGTGGGCAATTTGCGGGTGGAGTTGTTGTACGAGGCACACCATACCAAGTACTCGATTCACCCGGGGAGCACGAAGATGTACCGTGATGTGAAGAAACTGTTTTGGTGGCCGGGTTTGAAGAAGGATGTGGCGCTATACGCAGCGAAGTGCCAAACCTGCGCCTTGGTAAAGGCGTAGTGCCAAAAGCCGGGAGGATTTCTTAAGTCCTTGCCTATTCCGGAGTGGAAATTCGACGACATCTCTATGGACTTTGTGCACGGTTTGCCAAGGTCGCAAAAGGGGAACGACGCCATTTGGGTGGTTGTCGATCGACTAACGAAGGTGTCGCATTTTATTCCGTATAGGAAGGATGATCCGGTGGAGAAGCTGGCAAAGCTTTATGTGGATAACATAGTACGGCTTCATGGTGTGCCCCACAGCATCGTGAGTGACCGAGATGGGCAGTTCACATCCAATGATTGGAGGCTGGTGCAGCAAATGTTGGGAACAAAGCTGAAGTTTAGCACAGCCTTCCATCCGCAAACGGATGGGCAGACCGAGAGGGTCAATAGAACCATGGAAGACATGCTTCGTATGTGTGTCTTGGATTTTGGAAAGCAATGGGAAGACCACCTTTATTTGGTGGAGTTCGCATACAACAACAGCTACCAAGCGAGTATTCAGATGGCGCCCTTCGAGGCCCTATATGGTAGAAGATGTCGCACGCCGTTGTCTTGGTTAGAAACGGGTGAGTCAAAGTTGTATAAGCGATCGGAAGTGGAGGATGCTACTTCTTTGGTGAGAACCATTCGGGAGAGGTTGCTTATCGCTCAGGACCGGCAAGCAAAGTACTATAATGCCAAGCACAGGAACGTGGAGTTCGCTGTGGGCGATTATGTATACTTAAAGATCAAGCCGTTCAAGGGTGTCTCGCGGGTGCGACGATTGAAAAAGCTAAGCCCGAGGTACCTTGGACCGTTTGAGGTTCTGGAGCGAGTTGGTGAAGCGGCCTATCGGCTGAAGCTCTCAGTGGAGCTTAGTGGTTTACACGATGTATTCCACATTTCGGTGCTTCAGAAGGCGGTGCAAGAGCCTACGCAAGTGATCGCGGTTGATCAAGTGCCGGTGGATAGTGGGCTAACGACAAAGGTCAAGCCCGTGCGGATCGAAGACTCGGAGGTCAAGCGGCTACGCAATAAATAGATCAGGATGGTCAAGGTCCGGTGGGACAATTGCGGTCGTGAGGAGCTCTCTTGGGAGCGAGAGCAGACTATGCTTGATGAATATCCGGAGTTGTTCCGCTCAGGTACAAATTTTGGTTTTGTACATGTCTTTCCTTTATGTAATTTCGTGGGCGAAATTCTTTTAAGAGGGGTAGAGTTGTAACGCCCCGAAACTCAAAGGAGCAAAGGGGGACATTTTGGGCCAGTTTGAGTTCTGGCTGCAGGCACACGGCCTGGGACACGGGCGTGTCCCAGGGCGTGTCAAGCCTGTGTCGACACTAAGGTGGGGAAGTCGACACTTTGGTCTCGACATTGTGTCGAGACTGGGCACACGGCCTGCGACACGGGCGTGTCGCAGGGCGTGTCGACCCGTGTCGACACTTAGCCGCGAAGTCGACACTTTGGTGTGGACAATGTGTCGAGACATGGAACACGGCCTGCGACACGGGCGTGTCGCAGGGCGTGTCAGCCCGTGTCGACACTCGTCCTGGGAAGTCGACACTTTGATGTGGACAATGTGTCGAGACATGGCACACGGCCTGCGACACGGGCGTGTCGCAGGGCGTGTCGACCCGTGTCGACACTTAGCCGCGAAGTGTCGAGACCGTGTACACGGCTTGGAGCCCAGGCGTGTCAAGGTGACACGGGTAGGGACACGGGCGTGTCCTAGAACCCGTGCAGTGCTCGGGTTGAAAATGGGGAAAAATCATGGGGTACACGGCCGGCTACACGGCTGTGTTAGGTGGAACACGGGCGTGTCAGCTCGAACACGGGCGTGTTCGATACCCGTGTGAGGTTCCAGGTGATCCGATTTTGACGGCGAATGAGGCACACGGCCCTGGACACGGGCGTGTGCCAGGCCGTGTTCGGTCTAGATTGGGCATTTCAGTCCCGAATCAAAGCCGTTCATTTCTTTGACTGAAGATCCAATGGCTGGGGGTTGTTCCTGAAGGGATATACCCGGGTTTTTACTTAGAAAACCCTCACTTTTTCTTAAGTGATCTCTTTCTAAAGTCTTAGAGAGAGAGGAGAGCTAAGTGAAGAAGAAGGAGCTATATCCGCCATTGGAGGAGCTTCGGAGCTCCGAATCGCAAGCCGACTCCGGATCCACGGAGGCAACGCTAGTGCGGTGATTTCCATCCGATTACTTTCCGATGGCGCCAAAGAGGAACGCAAGTGTAACGATCCTCATCTTGAGCATGAGTCGCTCTCATTCTTAGCATAGGAAGCCCGCTCTCGCGAGTTTGCGGAGAGTTGGAGGCGTTCCTTCGGGTAGATATGTGAAGTCCCCGTTGTTTAGAGTCCGTATGCGAGAACGGACATAGGCATGATGTGTGAAGCCTACCCGGACATGTTAGTCTGGATCGGTGATGTTGCATTGCATAAGGCCGGAGAAGACTCCGTGCTATTGGTTGTTTTTCGGGTTTTCTACGCGGTAGATTGCAGCAGGGAGCCTTGGGGACTAACCCGAAGGTGCACCCGGAAAACTGGGCGGATACGAGATCTTGCCAACTTGGTGGCTTGAGAGCCAACTTGAACATAACGGGGTTATGTGACTTGTGATGGAAATGGGACTCGGTGGAAGTTTGACCCGCGCATATGGCTTAAATTGCCGTTGCGATGTGAGCACGGGTTAGATGGAACCGTACCCGTTCTATGTCGTTCGGTTAAAGAGACCTAAAGGCACGTGGCACTTACCGTTGGCATTGACGTGACATCGACCGGTTCACCAAGAATGTGCCCTGAGTGCACGGGGTGTGTGGCCGTGTGAGCCTACGCCTGTGATGTAATGAATACTATTATATTGCTCGCTTGTGCTAATAAAACTGCAGGGATGGAGCATTGCCGCCCTGAGTTGGGGGCGGGATCGTTATAATTTGGTCAGCATTGCTGACCGTTGCCTTTTTGTTTGCCACCGTGTGGTGGTTATGTTGCTTGCAGGTGCTGCTGGACCATGCGGTCAATAGCAGGCTAAAGCCCAAATGCGAAGCCGGCCCTTGAAGGCCTATTTGGAAGTGTTTACTGCTTTATTCATGTGTGACCGGCCTGCGTGCCGTGGTTTGTAAAACATGTAATATGAAGTGAAACATTTTGTAAGGCCTTAAGGCATATTTTGGGTATTTTGTATAACATTCCTAATTTGTATTAGTGGACATTCATGCTCTAATGTTGGTTTCTTTATTGCAACTTTTATAACCTGCTTCCGCTAGAATGCTCTGTGTAGGACGTTGAGATTGGTTGGATGGTTTCCATAAGTAACCACCTGGTCTGTCTGTGGCATACGGCGTCGGGCCCCGGCCAGACCTACTGCTATATGCTATGTGACGGATAGGGGGTGTTACACTATCACCCGACTATAGGATTACTGCTGGCGATATCTGGGTAATTTTAATTGATGAGGCTCTCGGGATTTTACTGCACGGCGATAGCAATTAGCGCGCGGCGATAGCGATAGTTGTTGTGTTATAACCGACGTCGGCTATCGCACGGTGTTAGAATCCTATCGCACAGCAATAGTGAAACCGTAATGGCATGGCCACATGTTGGCCTGTGATTGGAAGGCCTGGGCAGTTATACGCGAAACGAGGTGGTACCCCGCGGAGGTAGCTATTTACCACGTGGCTGTAGCTTTATTTATATGCCTGGTTTGGCCATTTCCTCTTCATTATTCTGGAGTTGGAGATCTTGGCCTAGTTTTCTGGAGGAGGAGGAGCAGCGCCCGGAAGGAGGGTTCTTGTCGTCGTTCGTGTTTCGGGCCTCGGATTCGCAAGACGAGTTTGGAATTACGGAGGCAATCTCAGAGCGGGCATTTTCAACCGTCTAAGTTTCTCCCATGGCGCCAAAGCGTACATCAAGGGTAACGATCCTCTTCCTTGGACATGTGAAGTCCTTTCCTTTGGCATAAGAGGGTAGACACTCCATGAACACGTGGATGTGGTTCTTTCGATGGGTAGATCCGTGTATCCCTGTAGTATTGCATTTAGATCTGGAATTGAAGTACTGAATAGGCATGATGTCTGAAGCCCATTCAGACAGGTTGGTCTGGATTGGTGATGTTTTTATGTTTTGTATGCCGAAGAAGTCACTGTGGTAATCACATAGATTTCAGAGTCGCGGGGTGTGCAAATGGCCGCGTTGAAAGTATTGGTGGTAGACTGCAAGAAAACACCTAATTCAAGGAAGAACCGATAGTCTGTCCCCTACCACGCAGTTGTAGTTATACCGCCGGAGATAGCTTCCAGTGAGCTATGTATTCTTTGAGAAGGCTATCTCTGGGAGACCTGAGGGCTATATTTTGATTGAGCGTGAGCATAAATTGCTCAGTTTTTGTAGACATGTGCGCTAGCCTAGGATCCTTACAGAGTTATGGATCATGCAGAAAAGGGAAGGGGATGCTGACCCGCGTTAGGCCTGCGAGCCAAATGATTTGAGAATGGGATATGGCTGAACTGTACCCTCCCCTGTGCCGGTCGTCTTGGAATGGTCAATGTGTAAATCACATGACTTGTCGTAGCACCGGGGCGTTGTCTCTGGCCTTGGCTGTAACACCCCCTATCCGTCGCATAACATATATCAGTACGTCCGGCCAGGGCCCGACGCCATATACCACAGACTGACCGGGTGGTTACTCAATGGAAACCATCCAACCAATCACAACGTCCTACACAGAGCATTCTAGCGGATGCAGATTAAATAGTTGCAATAAAAAGAACCCAGCAACAAGCATGAATGTCCACTAACAAGCCAAAAAGGAATGAAGTATATACACAAGTACTGGCCTTAAGGCCTTACAAATGGTTTACTCATATTATATTTTTTCCATACCACGGCACGTAGGCCGATCATACATGAACAAAAGCAAGTAAACACTCCAATTAGGCCTTCGAGGGCAGGCTTCGCAATTTGGGCTTTAGCCCGCTATTGACTGCTTGGTCCAACAGCACCTGCAAGCAACAAACCACCGCACGGTGGCAAACAAAGGCAACGGTCAGCAATGTTGACCAAATTATAACGATCCTGCCCCCAACTCGGGGCGGCGATGCTCCTTCCCTGCACTTTATTAGTATAACCAAGCAGTAGTAATATCACTACATCACAGGCATAGGCTCGCACGGCCACACACCCCGTGCACTCAGGGCACATTCTTGGTGATCACGGTCAAAGTCCGCCGACTCACCACCATCCCTTTGGATGGCCAAACAATGAGCATTTTGTCTTCCCGGCATGGGTCACAGTAATTTAAACCATAGACCGCCGGAGACCCTCATCTATGCCAACGGCTCTAACCGAACGACATAGAACGGGTACGGTTCCTCCTGACCCGTTGCTCACACCGCAACGTTAATTTAAAATATATGCGCGGATCAAACTTCTCCCGAGTCCCATTTCCGTCACACACTTCACATAACCCCGTGTGTTCAAGTTGACTCCCAGGCCACCAAGTTGGCCAGATCACGCATCCGCCCAGTTTTCTGGGTGCACCTTAGGGTTAATCTCCAAGGCTCACTGTTGCAATCTACCACGTAGAAAACCCGAAAACAAACATTCGCACAGAGTCTTCTCCGGCCTTTATGCAATGCAACATCACCGATCCAGACCAACATGTCCGGATAGGCTTCACACATCATGCCTATGTCCGTTCTCGATTACAGACTCTACACAACGGGGACTTTACATATCTACCCGAAGGAACGCCTCCAACTCACCGCAAACTCGCGAGAGCGGGATTCCTATGCAAAAGAAGGAGAGCTTCACATGCTCAAGTAGAGAATCGTTACCCTAGCGTTATTCCTTGGCGCTATGGAAATGTACGCGGATGTAAAGCACCGCAATCTCCTTGCCTTCGTAGATCCGAAGTCGGCTCACGATTTGGAGCTCTGAAACACCTCCAACGACTGGATCTAGACTCCTTTTTCCTCTTTTGCTCTCCCCTCTCTCTAAGATTTAGATAGAGAACTACGGCAGAAAAATAAGGGTTTTAAAACCCTTCTCCCGGGTATAACCCCTTTGGGATAACCACAGCCGTCGGATCCCACAAAAAGGGATGCACGGATACGATCCAGGTCCGACCTAGACAAATGGGGCTAAACACCGCACGAATCACCAACAGGAGCAGGACACGTCCGAGTCAAAACAGTGTCGGAACAATTAGTCAACTCCCGCCAAAACCCCTGTGTCGACACTCCGCGTCGACGGAGTCAAACACGCCACAAAGCGCCCCGCGCTCGACGATCGTCGAACCAAGATCGTCGACCGCTGCCAGATCGTCGAACGGAGATCTCTGGCCAAATCGTCGAACGCACGGCCCGATCGTCAAACCCAGATACTGCCTGATCATTGATAGATCTTTGAATGACCCCGACATGCCCTGGTAAATGCCCGTGTCCCAGGGCGTGTACCCCTGCCAAATTCCAAATTTGGTACAAAAACATCACCCGTCGCTCTTTTGAGTTTCGGGGCATTACAGCTCTCCCCCTCTTAAAATAATTTCATCCACGAAATTACATAAAGGAAAGATAAGTACAAAATTAAAATTGTACCTGAGCGGAACAACTCCGTGCACTCGTTAAGCATAGTCTGCTCTCTCTCCCAAGAGAGCTCTTCTCGACCGCAATTGTCCCAATGGACCTTGACCATCCTGATCTCTTTATTGCGTAGGCGCTTGACTTCCGAATCCTCAATTCATACAGGCTTGACCTTTGTCGTCAACCCACTATCAATCGGCACTTGATCGACCGTGATCACTTGCGTAGGCTCTTGCACCGCCTTTCGTAGTACCGATATGTGGAATACATCGTGTAAACCACTAAGCTCCACCGATAGCTTCAACCGATAAGGTGCTTCACCAATCCGCTCCAGAACCTCAAACGGCCCAAGGTACCTCGGGCTTAGCTTTTTCAAGCGCCGCACCCGCGAGACACCCTTGACCGGCTTGATCTTTAAGTACACCCAGTCTCCCACAGCGAACTCCACGTTCCTGTGCTTGGCATTATAGTACTTCGCTTGCCGGTCCTGAGCGATAAGCAATCTCTCCCGAATGGTTCGCACCAACGAAGTAGCATCTTCCACCTCTTGACGCTTGTACAACTTTGACTCACCCGTTTCCAACCAGGACAACGATGTGCGACATATTTTACCATAAAGGGCCTCAAAGGGCATCATTTGATTACTCGCCTGGTAGCTATTGTTGTACGCAAATTCCACCAAATAAAGATGGTCTTCACATTGCTTTCCAAAGT
Organism: Platanthera guangdongensis; assembly: GCA_039583875.1. Taxonomy (NCBI): domain Eukaryota; kingdom Viridiplantae; phylum Streptophyta; class Magnoliopsida; order Asparagales; family Orchidaceae; genus Platanthera; species Platanthera guangdongensis. The sequence goes on from CM077149.1 coordinate 49,611,309, forward strand.
CCAAGACACACATGCGGAGCATGTCTTCCATAGTTTTATTGACCCTCTCGGTCCGCCCATCCGTCTGCGGATGGAAGGTTGTGCTAAAACTCAGCTCTGTTCCCAACATTTGCTGCACAAGCCTCCAATCATTGGATGTGAACCGCCCATCTCGGTCACTCACGATGCTGCGGGGCACACCGTGGAGCCGCACTATGTTATCCACATATAACTTTGCCAACTTCTCCACCGAATCATCCTTCCTATGCGGGATGAAATGCGACACCTTCGTTAGCCGATCTACGACCACCCAGATGGCGTCGTTCCACTTTTGCGACCTTGGCAACCCGTGCACAAAGTCCATAGTGATGTCGTCGAATTTCCACTCCGGAATAGGCAAGGACTTCAGAAATCCTCCCGGCTTTTGGCACTCCGCCTTCACCAAGGCGCAAGTTTGGCACTTCGCCACGTAGAGCGCCGTATCCTTCTTCAAACCCGACCACCAAAACAGTTTCTTAACGTCGCGGTACATCTTTGTGCTCCCCGGGTGAATCGAGTACTTGGTATGGTGCGCCTCGTACAACAAATCCACCCGCAAACTGCCCACGCTTGGGACGCAAAGACGACCGTCTTTCCAAACTAATCCGTCCTCCACAATGAATTGGGAATTTACCCATCCAGAGCCTCTATCATGAGTTGCTTCATGTGGACATCCATATCCAACACCTGCCGAATCCGATCAGCCAGGTCATATTGAACTTCAGTCCAATTCAATAGTGCTTCAGCACTTGACTGCTTATCCACGCAAGAAATCTCCAACGCCTCCAACTCCCGAACCAACCGCTCATCATGCACCGATAGCCAATTGGCTTGAGCTGGGGCTCGGCGACTCAACGCGTTCGCAACCTCTTTGCCCTTACCAGACACGTAGTGGATCTTGAATGTATAGTCCCCCAGGAACTCCATCCATCTACGCTGTCGCATATTCAGATCTTTCTGATCAATCAAATACTTCAGGCTCTTGTGATCGGTGTAGATATCAATCTTCACACCGTACAAATAATGCCTCCACAGCTTCAAGGCAAAAATCACGGCCGCTAACTCCAAGTCATGGACCGGATAGTTCCTCTCGTGCACCTTCATCTGTCTCGAGCCATATGCTATAACGCTTCCATGCTGTAACATCACATAACCCAAACCACTTCCCGAAGCATCGCTATAAATCCCATAACCTTCGGTCCCACTCGGCGAACTCAGCACAGGCGCCGTGGTCAACCGATATTTCAACTCCTCAAAAGCTCGCGCGCACTCCGGCGTCCAAACGAACTTCTGCTCCTTCCTCGTCAAAGTAGTGAGAGGAAACGCTATCCGCGAGAAGTTCTCTACGAAGCGCCTATAATAGCCGGAAAGTCCCAGAAAGCTCCGGACTTCCGCTACCGTAGAAAGCTCAGGCCACTCCCGTATCGCAACAATCTTCGCCGGATCCACTGCAATACCTTCCTAGTCACTATATGACCGATGAACGCCACTGAGGACAACCAAAACTCGCACTTCAAGAACTTGGCATACAATTGATTCCTCCTTAGCGTCTCCAAAACCAAATGAAGATGCCTGAAGTGATCTTCCTCACTCTGCGAGTATACCAAAATATCATCGATGAAGACGATCACAAAATGGTCCAAGTACTCCCTGAAGGTCCTGTTCATCAAATCCATGAACACTGACAGTTCATTTGTTAGCCCAAACGGCATGACCGTAAACTCGTAATGCCTGTATCTTGTACTGAACGCGGTCTTAGGGATATCACTCTCCCTTATTCGCAGTTGATAGTACCCGGACTTGAGGTCCAACTTTGTGTACACCGTCGACCCGACTAACTAATCGAATAGATCCTCAATCCGGGGGATCGGCTACTTGTTCTTTTCCGTCAACTTGTTGAGCTCCCGATAATCAATACATAGCCTCAAGCTTCCCTCCTTCTTCTTAACAAAGAGGACCGGCGCGCTCCAAGGCGAAGAACTTGGACGCACATACCCTTGCTCCAACAACTCTTGCAGTTGAACCTTCAGCTCCTCCATTTCCTTAGGCGTTAGCCGATATGGAGAGCATGACACAAGGCTTTGCTCCTAGTACGAGCTCTATCGTAAAATCTATCTCCCGCTGCGGCAGGGCTCCAGGAAGATCGCTAGGGAACGTATCAGGGTACTTCAATACCACTGAAATACTGTCCAATGCGGGCTTACTCTTTGCAACCTCCACTAGTGTAAAGAACAGTTCTGCACCGGCACGAACTGCCTTCACCACCTGAAGAGCAGAAATCAACGTCTTGCTCGACCCCTTCAAGCCTGTGAAAGTCGTCTAACGACTTGCTCCCAGCTTGACTTCCTTGCTACCGCAATCAATATAGGCTTGCTGCTCCGAGACCCAGTCCATGCCAAATATAATGTCGAATTCCAGTAGCGGTAATAACGACGCTTGCAATTAAACTCCTGGCTCCCAATTCGAATCTTCACACCACAGATTCGATCCGCGTGCATCGAACACACATTGGGCAACAACACATCCAACTTGTCCTTCGCCATCGAAGAAGGTACTCCGATGCGCGATATGAATTCTTCAGACAAAAAGGAGTGTGAAGCTCCTGTATTGAAGAGTGCTCTTGCCGGATTTTCATAAATCAAAACAAATCCTAAACAAGCAGTGGTAAGGTAACAAGCACATAACAAGTATTTAAAAGATTAACTTACTATAAATTTAAATTTTACCTGTCACCACATCCGCCTGTTTGATGGCCTCCTGTTGGCCAAGATTATAAACCCTCGGTTGGGCCGGAGCATAATGGGACGCGGTTGACTCCACCGCCTTGCCCTTCTCTTCATAAGTCTCTCCCGGCTTCCTTTCGGACTTGGGACGTCCGCTCCAGCAATCACGGGCAAAGTGCCCCGGCTTTCCACAAGTAAAACATGCACCCAGAGTCCGACCCATAGTCTCCCCAGAAGCACCAGAAGTAGGAGCTAGACCCGAAGTCCTAGACATCTTAAAGAACCTTTGATAGCCGGACTTTGAAGTAGTCGACACTTTGAACTCATATTTCTTGTCACCAACGCCTTTCTTTGCTTGAACCTTCTTCATGTCCTTCTCCAAGGACCGGGCCGTGTTGACCAAGGTCAAGAAACCCTGCGTCATCGGCCCCGAGAGTAGTAACCTTAAATCATCTCTTAACTCTTCGTAGAATCGACTCGTCTTGCGCTCCTCATCCGCGATGGTGGAGCTAGCATACCGACTCAATCGAGTAAACTCATGGAGATATCCATCCACGCTACTGTCTCCTTGAACCAACTTCAGGAACTCATTCTCCAAAGCTATCCTCTGCGTCGAAGGGAGGTACCTGGCCAAGAACAGTCTCGAGAACTCCTCCATCGAGACGTCTGTAAGTTGCCTACCTCTCAATAGATGCAGCTCCAATCCTTCCCACCACAATCTCGCTTCACTGTCCAGAAGGAACGTAGCAATAGTGGTCATTTGCCATTACTCCGTCTATGTCGCTGTCAAGACTCTCTTCATACGGGAGAGAAAGTCTTCAGCTTGAGATGGGGTTCCCAACCCCGAGAATACCGGAGGATTAAAGCTCATGACATGTTTGAGCTGTCTCTCGGTTGCCCTCCTCGGCGCCACCGGTTCCTCTACTACCTGTTCCACCCTTCTCTGCTCAGCCGCTTGCAGTGGTACCTGCTCCATCGCAGGAGCGGGCTGCTTCACCTGCCTTGCAGGCTGCGCATTGATCATTGCAAACACAGCTTCAGCCACTAGTCGAATGGTTTCGGCCGAAGGAGGTGTTGCAGGAGCATCATTTGGTGCACTGCTAGCTTCAAAAACTCGACGTTTCGACGGCCCAGCACCGCTTCTGGTCACCTATAGTGGTACAAAATATCATTAAGCGACCAAATAAAATTGCAAACAACAATTATAGGAACATGCAGGTTCCCCAAACACGTGTATTTTCATTCCTAAGTGGACATTCATGAGTTCTTTTGCTGTTATAACGATGACGCACATACATGCGCTCACCACCCCTTAAAAATAATTCGTCCACGAATTCATTTTAAGCCTGAACGAAACTAGTAGTATGATACCAAATTGTAACACCCCCTATCCGTCGCATAGCATATAGCAGTAGGTCCGGCCGGGGCCCGACGTCATATACCACATACAGACTGGGTGGTTACTCAATGGAAACCATCTAACCAATCACAACATCCTACACAGAGCATTCTAGCAGAAGCAGATTAAATAGTTGCAATAAAAAGAACACAACAACAAGCATGAATGTCCACTAACAAGCCAAAAGGAATGAAATATATACACAAGTACTAGTCTTAAGGCCTTACAAATGGTTTACTCATATTACATGTTTTCCATACCACGGCACGCAAGCCGGTCATACATGAACAAAAACAAGTAAACACTCCAATTAGGCCTTCGACGGTCGGCTTCGCAATTTGGGCTTTAGCCCGCTATTGACCGCATGGTCCAGTAGCACCTGCAAGCAACAAACCACCGCACGGTGGCAAACAAAGGCAACGGTCAGCAATGCTGACCAAATTATAACGATCCCGCCCCCAACTCGGGGCGGCGATGCTCCTTCCCTGCACTTTATTAGTATAACCAAGCAGTAGTAATATCACTACATCACAGGCGTAGGCTCGCACGGCCACACACCCCGTGCACTCAGGGCACATTCTCGGTGATCACGGTCAAAGTCCGCCGACTCACCACCATCCCTTTGGACGGACAAACAATGAGCATTTTGTCTTCCCGGCATGGGTTACGGTAATTTAAAACATAGACCGCCGAAGACCCTCATCTATGCCAATGGCTCTAACCGAACGACATAGAACGGGTACGGTTCCGCGTGACCCGTTGCTCACACCGCAACGTTAATTTAAAACATATGCGCGGGTTAAACTTCTCCTGAGTCCCGTTTCCGTCACACACTTCACATAACCCGGTTATGTATAGGCTCCCAGGCCACCAAGTTGGCAAGATCACGCATCCGCCCAGTTTTCCGGGTGCACCTTAGGGTTAATCCCCAAGGCTCCCTGTTGCAATCTACCACGTAGAAAACTCGAAAAACAAACATTCGCACGAAGTCTTCTCCGGCATTTATGCAATGCAACATCACCGATCCAGACCAAAATGTCCGGATAGGCTTCACACATCATGCCTATGTCCGTTCTCGATTACGGACTCTACACAACGGGGACTTTACATATCTACCCGAAGCAACGCCTCCAACTCACTGCAAACTCGTGAGAGCGGGCTTCCTATGCAAAAGAAGGAGAGCTTCACATGCTCAAGTAGAGAATCGTTACCCTAGCGTTCTTCTTTGGCGCCATGGAAATGTACGCGGGTGTAAAGCACCGCAATCTCCTTGCCTTCGTAGATCCGAAGTCGGCTCGCGATTTGGAGCTCTGAAACTCCTCCAACGACTGGATCTAGACTCCTTCCTCTTTTGCTATCCCCTCTCTCTAAGATTTAGACAGAGAACTACGGCAGAAAAATAAGGGTTTTGAAACCCTTCTCTCGGGTATAACCCCTTCGGGATAACCACAGCCGTCGGATCCCACAAAAAGGGATGCACTGATACGATCCAGGTCCGACCTGGAGAAATGGGGCTAAACACCGCACGAATCACCAACAGGAGCAGGACACGTCCGCGTCAAAACAGTGTCGGAACAATTAGTCAACTCCCGCCAAAACCCCAGTGTCGACACTCCGCGTCGACAGAGTCAAACACGGCACAAAGCGCCCCGCGCTCAACGATCGTCGAACCAAGATCGTCGACCGCTGCCAGATCGTCGAATGGAGATCTCTTGCCAAATCGTCGAACGCACGGCCCGATCGTCGAACCCAGATACTGCCTGATCGTTGCTAGATCTTTGAACGACCACGACACGCCATGGTACACGCCCGTGTCCCAGGCAATGTACCCCTGCCAAATTCCAAATTTGGTACAGAAACGTCACCCGTCTCTCTTTTGAGTTTCGGGGCACTACATTGGCCCTTGTGATACTAAAAGCTCAAACGTTGTTGATCGTCAGAAAGAATGGTGGTGTGACCCTTGAAGTCCTGTGCATCAAGAATGTGCACTGAGAGCACGGGGTGTTGGACGCTTATTCCAACGTCTGTGGCTAACAATGCTTAAGTTGCATGTTTTGATTGCCTAGTGTTGTTTATGCTAATGCCTGCAGGGAAGGAGCACAGCCACCCTGAGTGAGGGGTAGGACCGTTATAATTTGGTCAGCTAATGCAAACCGTTACGTTTGTTTGCCACCGTGAAGTGGAATATTGCGTACAGGTGCTGCTGAGTCAAGCATGAAGTAGCGGCTGAAACCCAGAAATGCTATACTGGCCCTCGAAGGCCAAATCGAATACTTGTGTTATTTTATCGTTCATGTGTGGCCGAACTGCGTGCCAAATTATGTAACACATTTTAATTCATCTTAAACATTGTAGGCCTTAAGGCCAAGACCATATTTGTGTATTTGTTTTACATTCCTAGTTGTGATAGCGGACATTCATGCTGTTGTTGGGTTCTAATTATAACCTTTAAATTACTTCCGCTAGATTGCACTCTGTGTTAGGATGCAAAATATTGGATTATGGTTTCAATTTAGTAACCCCTTGGTCTGTCCGATGTATATGGCGTCGGGCCCTGACCGGAACTTCTGTTATATACTAAGTGACGGATGAGAGTGTTACAGTTAGAGAATCAGATTGGAGAGGCAAGACGGAACCCTATCCGACGATAGGGGAGGAGGCCAATAAACCAGAGCGGGCAGCTGCGGCGATAGCGAAAACATGCGGAACCGTAGGAGGCAGGAGCTAGTGCTTCGTGATTTTTTATTTGAGTACGATAAAATACAAAATTTTGAGTGCTAATAGCCAAATTTGAAGTGCCGATAACATTCGCCTTAATAGATTTTTTTCCTAATAATAATATGTATTTACAGTATGATTATACTGCTTTAGAATTGCCCACTAATTATACAATAGATTTGAAATTAATAGAGTTATTAACAGTATATTGCATGCAATCCCGACATCTTTTAAATCACTTGATTTAAAAGGATTTATGAGAGATTGGAATATATATATCTCATAAGCTCATCTAGTACAATAATAGCATGACTAAAAAATATTATCTAAAATTATGAAGTAATCTTTTTTTTTTGTAATAGCTATAAGGTGAAGTATATTTCTCTTGAATCTTTGTAGAGTCAAGCCAAAAGATTAGTGAGATGGAACAAATTAGTTGAATGAATTCATACTTAGAAATCTATTATAAAAGTACAATTTAATCTTTATTATGGGGAGAAATATTTCTTCTGGGGGATACTTCTTGTGAAATTTTGAAACTCAGAGGGCGCCACTCCACGCATTCCATTTTCTATGGAATGCGTAGACTGGCGCCTCCAACGGGCCTGTGTTAAAATTGTTTTTGCCAAGGGTCATGTTTTTCGAGGAAGGACTGTGAGTAGACTGCCCGCTGTTGAATCAATCATGCTTGCCCTTCGATCAAAGCGTGTACTGGCCTTCTTTTAATATTTTTCTTGCCTTTATTGCTGATGGTTAGATTGATCGTCTAGCGATCATCTTTTTACTCGCTTCCAATACTAGGAACACTGCCCGGCCCCAAAAATTACTTCTCTGGATTGGACGTATCACTCGAGTTGCAGAACCCCATTATCTCAAACTCATAAATTCTATTTTCCTCTGAGAACTTAATTTTAAAACCAAAATAATTTAACATTTGCAATATGTGCCTCATTCTAGCATTTGCTTCTTCAAAGGATTCAAAGTCTAGTTCACTATCGATGCTAATTATTGTTGAACGGGGCCGGCCCGCATGCGAGTATCCCGGGCCTCCTCTTTGTGGACTACAGTTCACCACCCCCAACCCTTCTCCTCTGAACGTGTGCGGCCCATCTCCAAAATCGGGAGAGCCTACCTTAAACTGACTGCGTGGCGTGTTGTTATGGTCGGCGAGGCGTTGCACTTGCCCGGCTTCGATCCCCTGACCTCCATTATGAGGAGTCTAACACCACTCCTCCTACCCATCGGCGCTGCAGCGTGGAAAGTTACGAAGAGTGGTGTTAGGCTCCTCATAAAGGAGGTCGGGGGATTGAGGCCGGTCAAGTGCAACGCTGCAGCGCTGATGGGTATGAGGAGTGGTGTTAGGCTCTTCATAAAGGAGGTCTGGCGATCGAGGCCGGGCAAGTGCAACGCTTCACCGACCTAAACAACCCGCCACGTGATCAGTTTAAGGTAGTCCTGCCCGGTATGGGTGATGGGCCGCACACGATCAGTGGAGAGGGGTTGGGGCTGGTGGACTGCAATCTACACGAGGGCGGCCCGGGATACTCACATGAGTGGGTCGGCCCCAGTTCAACCAGCCGATAGTGTCATCATTGTTGAAAATGATGAAGTGAAAGTGGGTGATTTGTCGACCTACGCGACTTGGGCGATTTGTCCGCACAGTTTATGCGGACAGGACTGGCGGATAGCCAGGTCGGCAGAGCTGTTGCAGACGGCTTGTGGTTTGGCGGGCTGGGCAGTCTGTTCGCGCAGACAATGCGAACAGTGGCAGCGACCAACCAGGCTGGCTCATGCTCGGAAGGCAGCTTGTTCCCAGAAGGTAACCAGGCAGATAGCTTATCTATCGTGGAGTTCGGCTAGAAGTGGACTGGATTAGAGCTCGGCAGACCGGCTTTGAAGATGCCTTGGTCTAGCTCTGGTGGAGCGTCAAGCGGAAGTCGCGGAGGTCGCCCGAAAGTGCAGACAGGTGCTGGAGTTCGCTGGGATTGGCGGACTGGATCCAGTGTTAGCCAGTAAGCACGGACTGGCCTTTGTGGCCAGTGGAGTGGACTTAGTTGGTTCTGAACCAAATCCAGGTTTGGCTCAGTCCGGGGAGATCGCGCAGCTAAGCGCGTACTGCTTCTCAGTCCGCCGAGCTCGGCAATAGTGCCGTGTGCCTTGGTTGCGAGCTTGTAGTTGAGTCCGTAAGGCGTGCAGATTGATGCAGTGTCCCTCTAGTTCGGCAGCTTGGCTGATGTGCCTTGGTTGCAAACTTGGGTTGCGGACTGGAGCTGTGTCCGCGGATAGGCGAACAGGTGTTGCTGCAGAGTTCGGCTGGTGGCGGAATCCTGGATTGACCTTTGGCGATAAGGCAGACTGGGTTTGATGTCCGACCTTGGTTAAGCTTAGGTGGTCTGGCTATCTTTCACAGGTCACGACGGACTGGATGAGTATCCGCAGCTTGCGGATACACTTATTCTTGCTGCGGGATGAGGCGGTGATTCTATCGGCTACGACGGTGACTGATGAGTTCCGTTTATACAAGGTTTTGCGGACTCATTTGGGCTTGTTTTCCTGTCTTTGCACTTCACTTTTCGGTAGTTTTCGTTGATATTTCGTTCCTACTGCGTTTCACGTTTAGTGCACCTTTCTAGCCCGTGGGTGCGCAATTTCGCATTCGATAGCTGGGGGTATGCACTTGGTGCTCCCCGGGGCTCGTTCCAGTAGTTTTATTGCTTTTTGTTGATTGTTGGAGGGTCCTCCGTTGCTAGTGTTTTTGTGTGCAGGTGGTCAGTTTTCCTCTCTTTAGTTTACTGATTTGAGGAAAACACACGACCGTGCATTTTATTGGCATACGGTTTGTTTCCGTCGTGCATTTTCCTGCAGATTATTTTGGAAGATTGACTGGCCCGTGCGATTGCTTCATGCACGGTTTCTTCGGAACCGTGCGCGAAGGAAACACACGGTTTTCCTGTGTAAGACACCCCTCCCGGATCCCAAAACACGGCATGAAGGGGGTCTTATGGCCGTAACAGCCGCCTTGTGGTAGCGTTAGCGCACGGGCTAACCTGTACCACAAGACGCCTATTCCGCCGGCTACAATCAATATCAAAGTACATATGCCAACCCAGCCTAAGTATAAACAAGAGAAGTGAAATTCACAATAAGTATATAGTACAAATACAACAAATAAGAGAAGCTAAAACATGCTTCTACAATATCAGAGTACAGCTATAAAGTTGCCCAAACGGGCTACATCAGAGTCGTTCAAAACTCACATCCGTAACAGACGGTAAAGACGGCACCGTCACATCAGGCCCTGTCATCCTGGCCTGGTTGTCCTGCTGTAAAGTCTGCGGCTGCTCTACCTACGAGGAGACCTCCTAAAAAGGAAGACATAGCAACCGTTAGTCGAAAAGACTAAGTGACTTCACATCCGCTCCCCCGGCGACTCCTCGACACCGAGCGGAGAAAGGAACAAGGGTACAATATGTATAGGTAATTAAACACGTACAAGCAGGTGGTAATAGTACATGAATAACAATATTAAAAACTAGCAGTTCTACTTGAGCAATAGTAATTCAACAACTATAGGAAACTACAGCAGTTAATTTACTTAACTTATAAGGATGTCCATACAAGCTTATAAGTTAAGGATCAGTTTGCATAAAGTAACTCATCGTATAGAAGTGCCCATACAAACTTATATGATGAGGATCTTGTTGTGCAATGTTATGAAATGGTATGTATGCTATACAATGACTCACCCATGTTCAAGCACATGCAATTGCTATGTCGACACAGACTATAGTTCCCACTATTCGAGCAGGTAGCTAACCTCTCAGGCATCAACCGCCGTGGCCAGGCGGTGACAGTAAAGCGGGCATCTCTACTACTAGGCGGGCATCCACACTACTTCACCTAGGCCTCTGTATGCCTCGACGCTAAGAACACAACAGCGGAGCCCATGCATACTATGGCCCAGCGGGGGTCTCGGGTAGATGTGCACCGAGAACACAGCCCCAAACTGACCTTGTGTGGCCCAGAAGGGGCCTCAGAAGTAAGCACGAGGACACAACCCAACCGTTCACTTGGCACGGAAGGGGCCCAGGGACGTGAACATCGAGGACACAGCCCAACCGCCCAAATTCTAGCTGTCAACTCCCGTCGGTGTGACGATTGACGAGCCCGTAGACCTGCCACACTATCCTTAACCCAGGATTACGACACCGCATGTCGACTCATACCGCATGCAAATTCCACATCACCGTGACATGGAAGGGGCCTCAGAAGTAAGCATGAGGACACAGCCCAACCATCCACTCGGCACGGAAGGAGCCTCGTGACGTGAACACCGAGGACCAAGCCCAACCGTCCGTTTATACTTCATCTCAATAGTAACCCAACTAGTGACGGTCAACACCGCACTTACATTCTTACACAATACTACCCGTAGGGAGACTACGCTCTAAGTATTGGACTACTGAATTTCATTCCAACCATCAAACATACTCATGGCCATATTTTATCCTTCTATATGTCATTCCAAATGATTTCAACATGATATAACATAATGTGCATATATAATAGTCTACCAATTTCTAACAATACATTTCGTTTAAGTAAGCTTGCTTCACAAATCGGTTATATGAAATCCAATTAGTAATCTTCATCATTTATTGCACTACGATGGTTAACATAAAATAGTTCACCAAAATCTCGAGTTAATTTGCAACATCGATTCCACCGAATCCAAATCCATATTGTATAAAACCCAGAAATTAAGTGCAGAATAAATCTGGACAGTAAATTCAACCAAAGATTCCCGAAACTACATGAATCTGGTGAAGACGTGTAACCCCTCGATGGAAAGGTCTTGCCATGGGCTACAACTGTTAAAATTCAACAAACCGCAGACGCCCCCTTGGATACCCTGTTGAAAACTCAACAAACCGGAGGAGGATACACCCACTTATAATGTTGAAAGTTTTCCCGGATCGTGGAGTTAGCAGGGGTTATCTCAACAAAGCAGTAACAACCAGCAACACATGCAGCACAAGCTTCTTTATTGATCAAGAGCAAACTTCTTTACAAGGCGAGACATACATGGCGAGACATGATTCACCAAAACCCAACACCGGGAGAGTAGAGACAGCTACAAAGACAAGAACAAAAAACAAGCCGCACGGACTCAATCAACAAGCCGCCGACCTACTGCTGTGGAGTCCGCTCAATCCGCCAGGTCGCCAGACCGCAACCCAAGCCGCGCGGACTCACCCTTTCCAATGCCAGCTCTTCACCGCCGATCTGTAGGCCGCTTGACCGCGAGGTCGCCTAGCCGCCAGACCGCACAAGCTGCGTCACCGAATGGAACAGTCCGCCTGAAATAGGCGACTTCCTGAACCCCGAACCAAGTTGCCAAAGAGAAGACCGCCTGGTCGCTATCCGCGACCTATTGTTTACCGCCTGTTGCTTAACCGCAGAGTCTGCACTGTCCCTGACCGCAATCAGAGCCAAGTCCTGGCTTTCCAGCGCTATCCGCACAACCTGTACAGCACAAGCAGGTCAACTCTCTATCCGCGCGGACACAAAAGTCCAGACCGCAGCAACTTACGCGAGCTCAATCACTGTTCACTTACTTTGGTTCTGGTTCAATTACTCCTGATGTGACATGGGTCCTATTTATAGGCACGATGATGAGTATGGTCACCGCCCTAGTCGATAGGATCACCTCCACATCCCGTAGCTAGAACAAGTGTGTCCGCCAGTCCGCGGACACACATTCCAGTTCGCCGCTCCTGTGCAGATAGCCAGTCCGCCCCAGCTTCTCCAAGGCCGGACTCCAATATCCAGCCCGTCTTGCCGCCAGAAGGCTAAGCCAGGACCACTACAGCCGGACTCCACAAAGGCACTGTCCGCCAATCCGCGGACACAGCACCAGCCCGCATATCCCGAGCCCGCAGCCTCGCCATCAAGGCACCTGCCGAACTCTGCGGACACCCGACTTCTGTCCGCACATCCCGAGTCCATTGCCTAATCACCAAGGCATTCCCGGAATCAGCGGACACGCCGATCCAGTCTGCTAACAGCAGACTCCAGTCCGCATGCATTGCAGACTCCTCCAGTCCGCATCCCTGCTGACTGTCTCAGTCCGCATCCCTGAGTCTATAACCTCATCATAAGGCTAAACCGGACTCAGCGGACTCTGGCTCCAGTCCGCACGCTCATGCACAAGCAATTCTCCAGTCCGCATTTCCCCAAGCTAACAAACAAGGCAACATCACTTCTACTATGCTTGGCGGACTGAGAAACTAGCCCGCGCTCCACTGCGCGATCTCCCCGGACTGAGCCAACCTGGACTTGGTCCAAAACTCACCAAGTCCAGTACACTGGCCACAAGGGCCAGTCCGCACTTACTGGCGGACACTGGATCTAGCCCGCCATACCGGGCGACCTCCAGTTTCTGTCCGCACTGACCGGCGATCTCCGCGGCTTCCCGCTACACCAGAGCAAGACCAAGGCAACTGCCAAACCGGTCTGCCGAGCTCCAGTTCTTCAGTCCGCTTCATGTCGGACTCCGCGGATAGCATTTCTATCCGCCCGGTTACTTCCTGGGAGTCAACCGCCTGCTGAGCATACACTGGCCTGTCAGACCGCTGCTGCTGTCCGCATAGTCCACGCGAACAGACCGCCCAGGCCACCACAGAGCAAACCGCCTGCAACATCCCTGCCGACCTAGCAGTCCGCCAAACCTGTCTGCGTAGTCCGCGCGGATAGGTTTCCCAAGCCTTCCATTCACCCACTTTCACTTCACAAAATTCAACACTCCCCCTTGAAGTGAGAAGTGGTGAATAACTCCAGCAGCTCCCGTAACCTTGCACCTGGTCCTTCCGATAGCATCTACGAAGAGATGTCCAAGACATAGTCCTCGCCCCGCATATCATGGACCATGAGGGAGCCCTCCAGCATCTCCAAAAAGGAGTCATGCTTCCCTCTGCCTTCTTCAGCTTCAACCTCCACTCATGCATCACAGGAGTATCACCAACTTCCTTGGACACAGAAGCCCAAGCCTTGTTATCTCTCAGAGAAGTCACCTCTTCAGCCTTTGTGTCAACCACCTCCTTGATTCTAGTGGGGTCATCACAGCCAGAAGAACCTTGCTCGACCTGAGGGCTAACAAGGAAACACGAAACCAAGTCCGCCGTGTTCCCTTCACTAAATCGAGCTGGTGGCTTACTGATCCTCTTCGATCTCCGAAGAACCTGATCATGGCTAACCACTTCCGCTGCTTTTGAACCAGCTCCGTTCCCGGGCAAACCCGGAACAATGGTCCCTTTGCTCCCTGAACAAGACGCCTCCTTACTGGAACCAAGTGCACCTGGAGCAGCGCTCCCCCTGCTACAAGAACCAGAAGACTCCCCTCTTGAACAAGAACTCCCTGGAACATCGCTCCCCTTGCTTCCTGAACCGGAAGCCTCCGCCTTCGAGCTAGAAGATCCTGGAGCATCGCTCCCCCTTCTTCCCGACTCTGACGCCTTTGCCCCAGAGCTAGAACAACCTAGAACACCTGGTGACTCAGGTAACTCCACTTCCTTAGCAGCAGCCTTCTTCAGCCCACCATCTAACCTGCTTATCTCTAGCTCCACATGAGAGCTACCCCAATACGGCATCAACTCATCGAAGACAATGTCTCTCGGCACTATGAGTTTCTTCGTCGCAGGATCCATACACCTCCATCTTCTTCTCTGCTCATCATACCCAACAAAGACTAGCTTTGTCTTGAGAGCACCCGGAGAGTGTATATAGTAGGTAGATCCAGACACCTGAAAGTGCTTCACTGAGGGCCTCACTCCGAACATCAGCTCATACGGAGTCTTTACTATGATCGGACTAAGAGGCATCCGGTTGATGACATGAGCAGCACAGGCCATTCCTTCCGCCCAAAGAGTCTTCGGAACGCCTTTACTCTGAAGCCAACACTTGCATGTATCCGTTAACCAACGGATCATCCGAGATGCAATACTACCTTTTTGTGAAGTATGTCCACAAGAAAGGTCCTTCCGGATCCCTTGCTTCCTGTAAAAGTGTGAGAACTCGGTTGAGCCAAACTCACCACCCATACTTGTCCTCAACACCTTGATCCTCCGGCCAAGCTGGCCTTCCACAAGCTTCTTGAACTCCACAAACAAGCGTACCATGTTGGATTTCTTCTTCATGAAGTATACCCAAGTATACCTAGAATAGTCATCAACCAATATCAGCATGAACCTGCTGCCTCCAAGACTGGCCGTGACGGTCGGTCCCACCAGAGCACAATGGACAACCGCCAATGGTGCTTTACATCTGGATTGTGCTTTGTCAACCATGAAGCGATAGGTTCCACTTTCCTGACATCCCGCACACCCCCGACCATCGCCATAGGATGACAATCTAGGCAAGCCTCTTATGAGTCTTCTTTCCGCTATTGCTTTCAGCTTGTCCATCCCTACATGCCCCAGTCTTTCATGCCAGATAGCTGCACTATCACTGGCATTCATCCGATCAGCTCCAGAACTTGTTGATAACCCAACTACGTTCTTCTCCTTCCTCCCTATATGAGCTACGTTCGCCGAGAGCAAGGTAACCTTGCACTCCTCCCGAAGATGACCGTGCTGCTTGCATTTATAGCACCTTGGTCCTTCCTTTCTCTTCCTATCACGCCTAGGAGAACCACTCCTTTCTTCCTGATATGAAGTAGAGGGACCATCTTCAGCAGCAACCGTCACCTTCTTCCTGAACAACCCATCAAGGGAAGTCCAAACCTCCGCAGCTGACCGACATCCACTGATGTGGTCCAAGAGCTCCGATGAGATCACCTGCTTAAGAATAGACTCTGCTTTCGCATTTGTCTCCTTCCAAGCTCTCATCTCTTCAACATTGCCAGCAGTATCCTCTTGTCTTCCTGCTCCGCATACAACCTCCCAAAGGTCCTCGCCAAGAAGAAAGCTCTTCATACAGGACTTCCACCTTTCAAAGTTCGTCTTTGTAAGAAGATCAATACCAAGACAACTTGCATCCTCCACTTCCATGGTTCTACCACTGGTTTCCTCTACAGAAGAGCAACTACTTCCATTGAGCACTGCTTGACCACTCCAACAACCTCCCTCTGATACCATGTTAAAATTCAACAAACCGCAGACGCCCCCTTGGATACCCTGTTGAAAACTCAACAAACCGGAGGAGGATACGCCCACTTATAATGTTGAAAGTTTTCCCGGATCGTGGAGTTAGCAGGGGTTATCTCAACAAAGCAGTAACAACCAGCAACACATGCAGCACAAGCTTCTTTATTGATCAAGAGCAAACTTCTTTACAAGGCGAGACATACATGGCGAGACATGCTTCACCAAAACCCAACACCGGGAGAGCAGAGACAGCTACAAAGACAAGAACAAAAAACAAGCCGCGCGGACTCAATCAACAAGCCGCCGACCTACTGCTGTGGAGTCCGCTCAATCCGCCAGGTCGCCAGACCGCAACCCAAGCCGCGCGGACTCACCCTTTCTAATGCCAGCTCTTCACCGCCGATCTGCAGGCCGCTTGACCGCGAGGTCGCCTAGCCGCCAGACCGCACAAGCTGCGTCACCGAATGGAACAGTCCGCCTGAAACAGGAGACTTCCTGAACCCCGAACCAAGTTGCCAAAGAGAAGACCTCCTGGTCGCTATCCACGACCTGCTGTTTACCGCCTGTTGCTTAACCGCAGAGTCCACACTGTCCCTGACCGCAATCAGAGCCAAGTCCTGGCTTTCCAGCGCTATCCGCACAACCTGCACAGCACAACCAGGTCAACTCTCTATCCGCGCGGACACCAAAGTCCAGACCGCAGCAACTTACGCGAGCTCAATCACTGTTCACTTACTTCGGTTCTGGTTCAATTACTCATGATGTGACATGGGTCCTATTTATAGGCACGATGATGAGTATGGTCACCGCCCTAGTCGATAGGATCACCGCCATATCACGCAGCTAGAACAAGTGTGTCCGCCAGTCCGTGGACACACATTCCAGTTCGCCGCTCCTGTGCAGATAGCCAGTCCGCCCCAGCTTCTCCAAGGCCGGACTCCAATATCCAGCCCGCCTTGCCGCCAGAAGGCCAAGCAAGGACCACCACAGCCGGACTCCACAAAGGCACTGTCCGCCAATCCGCGGACACAGCACCAGCCCGCATATCCCGAGCCTGCAGCCTCGCCATCAAGGCACCTGCCGAACTCTGCGGACACCCGGCTTCCGTCCGCACATCCCGAGTCCATTGCCCAATCACCAAGGCATTCCCGGACTCAGCGGACACGCCGATCCAGTCTGCTAACAGCAGACTCCAGTCTGCATGCACTGCAGACTCCTCCAGTCCGCATCCCTGCTGACTGTCTCAGTCCGCATCCCTGAGTCCATAACCTCATCACAAGGCTAAACCGGACTCAGCGGACTCTGGCTCCAGTCCGCACGCTCATGCACAAGCAATTCTCCAGTCCGCATTTCCCCAAGCTAGCAAACAAGGCAACATCACTTCTACTACGCTTGGCGGACTGAGAAACCAGCCCGCGCTCCACTGCGCGATCTCCCCGGACTGAGCCAACCTGGACTTGGTCCAAAACTCACCAAGTCCAGTCCACTGGCCACAAGGGCCAGTCCGCACTTACTGACGGACACTGGATCTAGCCCGCCATACCGGGCGACCTCCAGTTTCTGTCCGCACTGACCGGCGATCTCCGCGGCTTCCCGCTGCACCAGAGCAAGACCAAGGCAACTGCCAAACCGGTCTGCCGAGCTCCAGTTCTTCAGTCCGCTTCATGCCGGACTCCGCGGATAGCATTTCTATCCGCCCGATTACTTCCTGGGAGTCAACCGCCTGCTGAGCATACACTGGCCTGTCAGACCGCTGCTGCTGTCCGCGTAGTCCGCGCGAACAGACCACCCAGGCCGCCACAGAGCAAACCGCTTGCAACATCCCTGCCAACCTAGCAGTCCGCCAACCCTGTCCGCGTAGTCCGCGCGGATAGGTTTCCCAAGCCTTCCATTCACCCACTTTCACTTCACAGAATTCAACAACAACTTTCATATTCAACCCACAACCCAGATTTGAATGTATCATATTTGAAATCGGCTTCAAAGTCCGCTGCGCACAGAACATAATTTCTGCA
The DNA here is from genome assembly GCA_039583875.1 of Platanthera guangdongensis. NCBI lineage: Eukaryota > Viridiplantae > Streptophyta > Magnoliopsida > Asparagales > Orchidaceae > Platanthera > Platanthera guangdongensis. Next base: position 49,629,325 of record CM077149.1, read on the forward strand.
TATAGGTTTGCCAGATGTCAATTTCGTTCAGACTTTCCCGTGGCTGCAGACTTTGCCTGAAGTCGTTCATCCATTCGTTGGAAAGGTATTTTCAAGGGCTTCAACATTCGTGTTTAGTTGAAAACCCAGATATGGCCATATCCCACCTGAAAATGGCCAAGAAGATCGCTGCGCGCAGAACCCAGATTCTGCACGCATCTTAAAGGAGAATGGACAACATCGGTTCATCTTCCTCCTCAAGTCGATCTTCCTAAATCAGTCCAGAAATTCCTCCTCCCTTATTCACCCTCATGAGGCCACTTCTCCTCACGAAACCATCCACCCATCATCACATAGAAGAAAGGGGAGGTTGAAGAGATCTAAAACCTAGGACACAAGTCCTAGCATGGCCATTCCTCGAAAACTTCTCCTCTCCATCAAGACACTCTTGAGTCGATATCTCTCCTAAGAAAATAACTAGAGATCTAGCACCAAGGGAGAGGGGAGGAAGCTCACTTCATTTTCGGCAATGGATCATGTAACTCTTCTCGGCAGCATCTTCTCCTTCACGGCGGCGGCAGATCTTCTCCTCCAAGACTTGCTCCTATAATTTTCCCTCTCTACAGAAGTTTCTATCAGGAAAAATGGCTGGAATGAGGAGTGAAAACGGGTAGGGTTTTCACAACCCTTATATATATGAAAAGTGACACTGGTAGGGACACGCCCATGTCCTTACCCGTGTCTTGCTTGGGCGAAGCATCAACGACGGTTTTAGTGTCGGTTCAATACTCAACACGGGTAGGGACACGCCCGTGTCCCGACCCGTGTCCACATGGCACGGCTGTATTCCCTGGTCGTGTCCTTCTCTGGATACATCTCGACGAACTCAACTCGACACACCGACACACAGGTAGGGACACGCCCGTGTCTCTAACCATGGCATACATTTCGTCGATCTCGACACATTTCGTCGATCTCAACACGCTCCGTCGAGTTCAACTCAACACACACACACACACACACGGGTCGGGACACGCCCATGTCTCTACCCGTGTCGGTCTAGTCATGCCTGTGACCCAGGGCGTGTAACCCACTCGACACCTTGTTGAGAAAAAATTGTCGACCTCTCGACACAGTTGGACACGCCCTGTGACACGCCCGTGTCATAGGCCATGTAACCCTGCTTGCCACATCGATCTTGACACACTTCGTCGATCTCGACACGCTTCGTCGAGTTCAACTCGACACACACACGGGTAGGGACATGCCCGTGTCTCTACCCGTGTCACTTCACACGGGTAGTGACATGCCCGTGTCACTACCCGTGTCCTTCTCTGGACATACTCGAGTCATCGACTCGAGAGCTGGCCTCTCCCACACGGGTAGGGACACGCCCGTGTCTCTACCCGTGTCCTATGCTTGACTGATTTATCCCCCTATTTTCAAGTACAACGCAGTTGCCAGCACTCCCTGAGCCCAAGTCAGCTCTCCTGACTCAAAAATGCGCACGAGGGGCCTAGTGCGAATCGGGACGTTACAAATCCTATAAACAAAATAAAAGATTTCGTCCCCGAAATCATACTTAGGCTATGGGGAGAAAAGCATAACAGAAAATATAACATGCTTTTAAATGGAATTACCTTGGGAAAACAACTCCGGATAGCGTTTTTGCATCAAATCCATCGGCTCCCATGTATATTCCTCCTTCTCATGATTAGACCATAGCACCTTCACCAAGGGAACACTTTTGAGGCGCAACATTCTTGTCTTGTTATCTACGATCCGCACCAGCTCTAGTCGTACATACCTATCAGATGCCACAACGCCATCAGTTGTGGGGATGTATTGATCGGGCTGCAACAGCGCCTTATGAAGCGACGACACATGAAATACGTCGTGGAGGTTCTCTAGTTCGGACAGTAACTCCAACCGATAGGCCAACGGGCCAATCCTTTCCAATATAGTATAAGGCCCAACATACCTTGGGCTGAGATTTTCACAGCAGGCACATGTGACACTCCATGCATCAGTCGGATTTTCAGGAACATCTTATCACCCACTTGAAACTCCACCATCCGGTGCCTTGCATTATAATACTTCACCTGCCGACTTTGAGCCTCTAGCATGCGATCCTGTATCAGTCTAACCGCCGCATCGGTATCATCAATATATTCAACACCCAAAGCCTTTGGGTCTTCATCTTGCACCCAAGACAAGGGGGTTCTACACCTCCTTCCATAAAGAGCTTCATGAGGAGCCATGCCGATGCAAGCCTGGTGGTTGTTGTTGTAGGAGAATTCTACCAACGGTAAGAGCCTTTCCCACGGCTCTCCTCTATCCAACACACATAATCTCAACAAATCTTCAAATGTCCGGATGGTCCTTTCAGATTGCCTGTCCGTCTAAGGATGAAATGCGGTGCTTAAGGTAAGACACGAACCCAAATACGCCTGAACCGCTTTCCACTCCTTGGAGGTAAACCGACCATCACGATTAGACATGATCGTCTAGGCATGCCATGATACCGTACGAACTGCTCCACAAAGAGGCATACTAAGACATCCACATGAGCTTCTTTCTTCATAGGAATAAACCGGGCTACTTTCGTCAGACGATCAACTATCACCCACACTGAATCATTCCCGGAGCGTGAGTGAGGTAACACATGGACGAAGTCCATGGAGACATCCTCAAACTTCCACTCGGGGATGGGCAATGATTATAGCAAACCACCGGGACTCTTGCATTCTGCCTTCACCCTTTGACAAGTTTCGGTATGTGTAACAAAACATCGGACATCCTTCTTCATTCCCGGCCAACACATGGTCTTCCGTAAGCCGGCATACATCTTTGCAATACCCGGGTGCACAGAATACTGAGATCAACGTGCCTCTCTCAATATATCCTCCCGGATTTTACCACCTTTGGGAATGTAGAGCCGACCGCGGAAATAAACGAGGCCGTCTTTTAGTGTATACTTGTCGGTAGTCCCATCTTCGATTGACTTGATTACCGGGGCCAGAGCTGCATCCATTCCTTGCTCCACTCTGATTCGGTCTCGGATATCACAAACTATGCTCATGCTTGCTAAGTACACTGTATACTCAGCCGAAGGTGCCTTAAATATCAAAGTAATATCCATCTCCTCAATCATCCGAGCCAACTCCATACTCATCAACTGAGACTCTGGGCTAAAGCCTGGTACTTTTCTACTCAACGCATCGGCTACCGAGTTCGCTTTTCCGGGGTGGTAGTTCATGGTGAACTCATAGTTGCATAAAAATTCTAACCACCGATGTTGTCTCAAGTTCAACTCCTTCTGAGTATGAACGTACTTCAAGTTTTTGTGGTCTGAAAAGATCTCGCAGTGGATATCGTATAGATAATGCATCCAAACCTTCAAGGCGAACACCACCGCTCCCAGCTCCAAATCGTGAACCGGGTAATTGATTTCATGCTTCTTCAGTTGTCTTGAATCATAAGCAATCACGTGCCCGTGCAGCATCAATACCGATCCCATCCCTTGATATGATGCGTCAGTGTAAACTTGAAATCCTTCCCACACGGAAGTGCAAGGATGAGGTCAGAGGTAAGTCTATCCTTCAGCTCCTGGAATGCCGCTTCACATTGGGGTGTCCACTCAAATAGCACACCTTTCTTCGTCAATGAAGTAAGAGGGAGGGCAATCTCGGAAAACCCTTTCACAAACATGCGGTAGTACCCGGCAAGTCCAAGGAAGCTCTGCACATCGGCCGCTGACTTCAAGGGCGACCACTCCTTCACGACACGTACCTTGGCCGGATCCACCGCTAGCCCTGCTCCACTAATCACATGCCCCAAGAAAGCAACCTCTTTAAGCCAGAATTCGCACTTGCTGAACTTGGCGAACAAGGCATGCTCCTTCAATTTCTTCAATACCAAGGTCAGGTGATTGACATGCTCCTCCTTCGTCTTCGAGTAGATGAAGATGTCATCGATGAAAACAATGACGAAGATGTCAAAATACGGTTCAAATATCTTGTCATCAGGCTCATGAAAGCTGAATGGGTATTTGTGAGCCCAAACAGCATTACAGTGAACTCGTATAACCCATATCTTGAACTAAAGGCCGTTTTTTGGATGTCCCCTTCTTGTATTCTCAACTGATAATACCCTGAGCGCAAGTCCAGCTTAGAAAACCAATGCGGTCCCACTAGTTGATGGAACAACTCATCGATCCGAGGTAGTGGATAAGTGTTCCGTACCGTCAGCCGATTGAGTTCCCGAGAGTCTATGCACAAATGCAGGGTTCCATCCTTCTTCTTCACGAACAATACATGGGCTCCCTAGGGTGACGAACTGGGGCGAACGAACCCCGACTCCACCAGTTTTTGCAGTTGAACTCTAAACTCCGCGAGTTCCTTCTGGGCCATTCGGTAAGGGGCCTTAGATACAGGCTTGACACCCGGTACTAGATTAATTTGAAAGTCAACTTCTCTATGTGGGGATAATCCTGGCAGTTTCTCAGGAAATACCTCGGGGAAATCCCGCACTACTGTACATCTTTCATATCCAACGCCATCTCATTCAACTCAAAACAGATCATGAAGACTTCATCCCCCTTCATATGGGTTTTACTGCCTGAACTGAAGATAACAACATACGAGGTGCGAAGCTAATACCTTGGAAGATGACGTCGGTGTCTCCATATCTCAAGTAGATCCGCTTCTCCGCGTAGTCGATCCTTGCGAAATGCCAGTCCAACCACACCATGCCCAAAATGATGTCAAACTCCGGCATTCTCAAGACCGTGGCAGGTGTATCAAAGGCCTTTCCTTCAATAAATATCTCGAACTCGCACTTAGTGGTTGCAATCATCTCTGAGCCGTCCGGTAGGCACACTCGTCGGGCTAAAACAGTAAAGTATTGTACGCCTTCCATGTCCTTAATGAAGTCCTCAGACACAAAAGAGTGTGAGGCACCGGTATCAAACAGCGTATAGGCCATCTTCTCACTGACTATCACGGTGCCTAAGTACCAATAACCAAAACTCAACAGTAGGTGTCCAGTATGTTGTAAGCAGGTTAAGTTAAAACAATGTGAAAGCTAACTGCAACATACCTGCAATGACATCCTGGGGATTCCGTTCTTGCGCCATGTCCAGCGTGTACACTTGATCCCGGGCAGGACCGGGGTTTCCTCTTCACGGTCCTCGTCCTCGACCACGTATATAACCCTGCCCACGCGGAGCTGCTAGAGGGAGATCAAGAGGGACATTCCCAAAGAACCACGGGCAGAAACGTCGAATGTGGCCCGACTGGTTGCATTCAAAACACACCAACCCATGGCACCCTTCAGGTTGCTGAAATTGTTGAGGCTGTGGCAGTGGAGGAAGCGCGCTTGGCTGCGGGACCGGATGCTCCACTCTAAAATCTCGGTGGAAACGTACTCCACCTCTTTGATATCCTCTTCCTCCTATAAAGTCTCGCCTTCTTCTGTTGCTTGGGCCAGCTTCCATCACAGCCTCCGCAGGTCTCTTACCACTACTCAAGTGATCCGCTTCCAATCTCGTCGCCATGTCGATAATCTCTGCTAAGCTAGCGTCCGCTATAAACAAAAGGGCCTGCCTTATGGGATCCCGTAGCCCTTTGTAGAAATGCTTAGCGTATCCTCTATCATCCAAATCATAAGAAGTCGCGAACCTCGCGAGGTGCTGAAACTCTTGCTGATATTCCGTATCTGATTTTGATCCTTGCTTCAGCAGAAGAAACCTCTCTTTGAGTTCATTTCGAGTGGATGTGGGAATGAAGTGCTCCAAGAAGACATTCGAGAACTCGCTCCAACTTATCTCTGTATAGACCCGGCCTTGGAAGGTGGAGCCCATGAGGGACTTCCACCACCTCTTAGCATGTAGTTCCAAGACGGACACTGCCAATGTCACAACCATGGTGGCTGGGCAATGAATCCCTGCCAGCAACTCCTGCACCATGTCAAGCCATTCCTCCGTGCATACGACCGACTCCGTCCCGAGGTAGGCGGTAGGGGAGAGGGCCCGAAAGGTGCTCAACCAGTTAGAGCTCGGGGCCTGTTGTTGCACCTGAGGCTGCTGCGCCCTAAAAGCATCGAGGATGGGGGTGAGCGTCTGCCCCAACTCAAATTGTTGGAACTGAGTGGGTATGAAAGGGGTAGGAGTACCCCCCCATCGGCTTAACATGAACTGGAATTTACATGTAGAACACAAACTTATGGTCAGGTTGGCTAATCTTGAGGTCAAAGTTGGACAACCTAGTGTGAATTACATATGGGCACACCACTGATTCCGCTAAGTCAGTTTGTCCCCAAACAGACTAATCGAGCGGGGGTGGCACCATTGTTGAATGACTTCTTTAGTAGAGGATCGCGACAAACTGATACCATTTGTAAGCGTGGTGGGCCCATACCCCACAGGTCCCAGGATCGAAACCTGGCTCTGATTCCATTTGTAAGACCCCCTCCCGGATCCCAAAACACGACACGAAGGGGGTCTTATGCCCGGAACAGCCTCCTTGCGGTAGTGTTAGCGCATGGTCTAACCTGTACCACAAGACGACTATTCCGCCGGCTACAATCAATATCAAAGTACATATGCCAACCCAACCAAAGTATAAACAATAGAAGTCAAATCCACATTAAGTATATAGTACAAATACAACAAATAAGAGAAGCCAAAACATGCTTCTACAATATCAGAGTACAGCTATAAAATTGCCCAAACGGGATACATCAGAGTCGCTCAACACTCACATCTGTAACCGGCAGTAGCGACGACACCGTCACATCAGGCCCTGTCGTCCTGGCCTGGCTGTCCTGCTGCAAAGTCTACGGCACCTCTACCTGCGAGGAGAGCTCTTAAAAATGAAGACGTAGCAACTGTTAGTCAAAGATACTAAGTGGCTTCACATCCGCTCCCCCAGCGACTCCTCGGCACCGGGCGGAGAAAGGAACAAGGGTACAATATGTATAAGTAATTGAACAGGTACAAGCAAGTGGTAATAGTACATGAATAACAATACTATAAACTAGCAGTTCTACTTGAGTAATAGTAATTCAACAAGTATAGGAAACTACAGCAGGTAATTAACTTAACTTATAAGGATGCTCATACAAGCTTATAAGTTAAGGATCGGTTTGCATAAAGTAACTCATCGTATAGGAGTGCCCATATAAACTTATACGATGAGGATCTTATTGTGCAATATTATGAAATGGTATGTATGCTATACAATGACTCACCCATGTTCAAGCACATGCAATTGCTATGTCGACACAGACTATAGTTCCCACTATTCGAGCAGGTAGCTAACCTCTCAGGCATCAACCGCCGTGGCCAGGCGGTGACAGTAGAGCGGGTATCTCTACTACTAGGAGGGCATCCACACTGGTTTACCTAGGCCTCCGTACGCCCTGACGCTAAGAACACAATAGCTGAGACCATGCGTACTATGGCCCAGCGGGGGTCTCGGGTAGATGTGCACCGAGAACACAGCCCCGAACTGACCTTGTATGACCCGGAAGGGGCCTCGGAAGTAAGCACGAGGATACAACCCAACCGTTCACTTGGCACGGAAGGGGCCCCGGGACGTGAACAATGAGGACATAGCATAACCGCCCAAAGTCTAACTGTCAACTCCCGTCGGTGTGACGATCGGTGAGCCCATAGACCTGCCACACTATCCGTAACCCAGGATTACAACACCGCGTGTCGACTCACACCGCATGTAAATTCCACATCACCGTGGCATGGAAGGGGCCTCAGAAGTAAGCATGAGGACACAACCCAACCATCCACTCGGCACGGAAGGAGCCCCGGGACGTGAACACCGAGGACAAAGCCCAACCGTCAGTCTATACTTCATCTCAACACTAACCCAACTAGTGACGGTCAACACCGTGCTTACATCCTTCCACAATACTACACGTAGGGAGACTACGCTCTAAGTATTGGACTACTGAATTTCATTCCAACCATCAAACATACTCATGGCCAAAGTTTATCCTTCTATGTCATTCCAAATGATTTCAACATGATATAACATAATGCGCATATATAATAGTCTACCAATTTCTAACAAGACATTTTGTTTAAGTAAACTTGCTTCACAATTCAGTTATATGAAATCCAATTAGTAATCTTCATAATTCATAGCACTACGGTGGTTAACATAAAATAGTTCACCAAAATCTCGAGTTAATTTGCAACACCCATTCCTCCGAATCCAAATCCATATTGTATAAAAACCCAGAATTTAAGTGTAGAATAAATCTGGACAGCAATTTCAACTGAAGATTTCCGAAGCTACAAGAATCTGGTGAAGACGTGTAACCCCTCGATGGAAAGGTATTTCCATGGCCTACAACTTTCATATTCAGCTCACAACCCAGATTTTAGTGTATCCTATTTTAAATCGGCTTCAAAATCCGCTGCACACAGAAAACAATTTCTGCATGCAGGTTTGCCAAATGTCAATTTCGTTCAGACTTTCCCGTGGCTGCAGATTTCGTCAGAAGTCGTGCATCCATTCGTTGGAAATGTATTTCAAGGGCTTCAACTTTCGTGTTTAGTCAAAAACCCAGATCTGGCCATATCCCACCTGAAAATGGCCAAGAAGATCACTGCACGCAGAACCCAGATTCTACACGCATCTTAAAGGAGAATGAACGACATCGGTTCATCTTCCTCCTCAAGTTGATCTTCCCAAATCACTCTAGAAATTCCTCCTCCCATATTCACCCTCATGAGGCCACTTCTCCTCACGAAACCATCCACCCATCATCACATAGAAGAAAGGGGAGGTTGAAGAGATCTAAAACCTAGGACACAAGTCCTAGCATGGCCATCCATAGAAAACTTCTCCTCTCCATCAAGACTCTCTTGAGTCGATATCTCTCCTAATAAAAATAACTAGAGATCTAGCACCAAGGGACAGGGGAGGAAGCTCACTTCATTTTCGGCCATGGATCGTGTAACTCTTCTCGGCGGCATCTTCTCCTTCACGGCGGCGGTGGATCTTCTCCTCCAAGACTTGCTCCTGCAGTATTCCCTCTCTACAGAAGTTTCTCTCAGGAAAATTGGCTAGAATGAGGAGTGAAAACGGCTAGGGTTTTCACAACCCTTATATATATAAAAAGTGACACGGGTAGGGACACGTCGGTGTCCTTACCCGTGTCCTGCTTGGACGAAGCATCAACGACAGTTTTACTGTCGATTCAATACTCGACACTGGTAGGGACATGCCCGTGTCCCGACCCGTGTCCACATGACACGGCCGTGTTCCCTGGCCATGTCCTTCTCTGGACACATCTCGACGAACACAACTCGACACACCGACACACGGGTAGGGACACGGACGTGTCTATACCCGTGTCATACATTTCGTCGATCTCGACATATTTCGTCGATCTCGACACGCTCTGTCGAGTCCAACTCGACACACACACACACGGGTAGGGACACGCCTGTGTCTCTACCCGTGTTGGTGCAGTCACAGCCGTGACCCAGGGCGTATAACCCACTCGACACCTTGTCGAGATAAAATTGTCGACCTCTCGACACAGCGGGACACGCCCCGTGACACGCCCGTGTCACAGGCCGTGTACCCCTACTTGCCACGTCGATCTAGACACACTTCGTCGATCTATACACATTTTGTCGAGTCCAACTCGACACACACATGGGTAGGTACATGCCCGTGTCTCTACCCGTGTCACTTCACACGGGTAGTGACACACCCATGTCACTACCCATGTCCTCTGGATATACTCGATTCGTCGACTCGAGAGCTGGCCTCTCCTACACGGGTAGGGACACGCCGTGTCTCTACCCGTGTCCTATGCTTGACTGATTCCTCCCCCTATTTACAAGTACAACCCAGTTGTCAGCACTCCCTGAGCCCAAGTCAGCTCTCCTAACTCAAAAATGCGCACCAGGGGCCTAGTGCGAATCGAGACGTTAAATCCGATAGCCTTTTGTTTTTTCTCTATTCTGTGGCTGGTCATGCGTCTTCTTCACGCATGGGAGGAAGTGCCCGTGGGCGCGTAAACACATGATTTCTCCCGGTTGCCTGCGTTTTCTGCTTGCTGTCGCTACCCGTGCGAATTACTTCACGCACAGGCGGAATTGCCCGTGCGCGAGTACAATCGCATGAGTCAACGCTTCTTCTTCCTCAGGCACCTTCTGGTTATTAATATCGCACGGTTCACGCACGGTCGTGCACCAGACCGTGCGTGACCATTTTTTCTGACTTTTACTATTTAATCCGCAGATTGCTCCTGGACCGAAAACACTTCATTTTCCCCCGCCATTTCGCTCCGGCCGTGAATCTTTGTCTCGCCCCTCCAGCCATCATTTTCTCTCTCCTCCTTGGATGGTTGATCCGGCCACCTTTTCTCCTCCAAAGAGCTTGCTAAATCTTTGTCTCCGGCCACCATCGCCATTGCCGACCTCTAAAGTGTTGTTTAAGTTCTTTGCTGCTGAACTTGTGAAGCATTTCGCTCCGATCCGCATCAGCAACTACAACACGAAGAATCCGTGCATGAAGAAGGAAGTGTCAGCCCATCGGGATCCCGGATATCTTCCAAAGACCGAGCTCGGACGAGGCTCGACAACCCTCGCTTCCGGCCGTGAATCTTTGAGAGTCTTCGAGTGCTTGGTTGTATTTCATCTCCACTTTTTCTTGGATTTACTTTAAACTGAACTTGTGCTATTTTGCTTGAGGTTTATTAGCTATGTTTTGTTCAAGGTCCTGTTACGGTTTTGTACGGTGATTCCTTGTTCATGATATATGTTGATGAGTTTCCTCCTTGCTAGAGAAAGTCGTGTTTGAGCCGTTTTAGCAATTGCTAGAAGCGCGCGTTGCGAAGAGGTGTTTACGACCCTCGATAGTTTGTTCGTCTCCGCTATTACTCCTTGGAGTAATTCACCCTGGCGACGCGGTGACGGTGAACCGCACTAGTTTGATGCTGCTTAGGGTAGGAAAACCAAAATCAAACCCCTTGATTTTATTTAGTACTTTCATTCATTTCTCTGAAAGCGAAATTCATGCTCCCTACTTGCACTCCATGTGAGATCGATACTTGGGGAAGCTACTCCTCCATTTTATTACTTGGCCGTGAATGGTAATCTTACCGCTAGCGCATCAAGTTTTTGGTGCAGTTGCCGGGGAACACAGTCGTGTGAGTTTTTGGAAAGGGAGATAGGAGATAGAAGCCTTTTTCCATTTATATATTTCATGTTCCTTCTTTGCTTTAGTTTTTAGAATCTGTTTCTTATTTTTATTTGTTCCTCTTCTAGTTTTAGTTTTTCTGCATCAGGCTGTCCTTTTCTTTTATCTGCTGGTGTGTAGTTAATTTTTGCTTAGATTATTTCTGTTGGTGAATTCTTCTTTTTTGCACCATGTATTCTTATATGAATATCCATTTCAGATGGTGCGGGGATTATAGGCATGGTAGTGATGAGTGCCCCATTAAAGATTGAGAGCATAATTCTCATGGTTCTGTGTATGGAGCACCATCTTCCTATGGTACTTCATACACACAACCCAGGTCTTATGGTCACTCCTCTTCTACGCATTCATCATTTTTGTATTCCTCTCCGGTCACACCTGGACCGTCTTCCTATGGTAGCATCAACCACGTGTTGAAAGATTGCGCAGAATTTCAGCGGCAGTTGGAGGAGGATGAAGAACCAGCTATCTGATTCACTCTATCACCCTCTCAAATGGCCGCCCCTTCTGATTCTGATGATCTATTCGCAGCACCACCTTGTCTATGGTGGACTACTGCAGATATTCCCATCAGAGTTTCTACTGATTTGTGTGACGACATTGTGGCGCTATCTCTCCCCATGCACTCTTCCCCTCTTTTTGATTCACCCCCGGAGGAACCCGCACATATTTTCTCTGAAGTTGTTGTTCCTCTGCTTTCTTTGCATGAATTATCTATCCCCATTTCTAGTGAGTCCGTTGATGATGTTATGCCTGATGGTGATTATGAGTCTGAGGATGTGCCCATGTGTGACAAGGATATTATTTTCATTAATGGAAAGTATTACGTCTTGGAACATGTGGACGCACCGAGGTGTGTTATTGTGGAGATCCTTTCTGATGAGGAAGTTTTCACTTCCTTATTGGATGAGGTGGTCCAAACTACCACCGAGGACCTCGAGCTCTCGGATTCCCCTCGCTATGACTCATATGACACCGACGGTGATCTATGTTTGGATCCTGCTGGGAGTGAGGCCGGGACCACTCCCCCTATTTCTGATTATTTTAGTTCTTCTTCTCCTTTATTTCTTGATCCCCCTTCTTTATCTGAGCTTGGGCGGGTTGAGTATCTGCAGGAGCTTCAGGAGGACTTGGAGCTTTCAGCTCGAGTCATCGATGATAGCATCCTCTTTTACGAGGAGGTTGATTCTTCCTCTGTTGAGGAAGCTCCATTGATTGCTTTCTCCTCCTGCCATCTCCCTATAGACAATGCCTTGCAGGGCAAGGATTTATTTTGTGATAAGATGAGCAAGGACCAGCGCTCCTTCTCTTCTTATTTATTATTTCCTCTACCTTTGTTGGGCAGGTATGATTATTTAGGTAGAGGGGTAACTGTTTTTTTGCCATATCGGTACCCGTTATCGAAACGGATATTGGAACAGTTACCTGTGCATTTTTTATTTCATAGACCCATTAACTAGAAGCTTTTTCCTTAGCTGAATAAGTCGTGCTGGGATGATAGTAACCCCAGTACTTATCTTTCATTTCATGCATTTTGATTTTTCATGTCTATCTTAGTTTAGTATTTCTTTGTATTTTGTATATTTTTCTTTTATTTTTGTGGAGCTCACCCCTGCAGGTATTCATGGCAGCTCGCTTTGGCGGGGTTGTGATTCTTTGTATGGCGGAGCTGTTCCTATGTTTTTCAAGCGTCTTCTGGTATGCTCACCAGCTGAGCATTGGGTAACCTCTTCCCTTGTCTCTATTTGATTTAAATTTCTATATCATATGCTGTGTATCTTAGTTTAAGTCTGGGGGAGGGTCAGTATGTGTTACCTTTTGCACGCGCACATTTCATGTGCATACTAGAAGCTTTTACTGTTTTATTTTGATTAGTTCATCGCATCGCACACCACTGCACTCACATGAGTGCGTGCTTAGCTGTTAGCATGCTGCGAGTTAAACTCGTTTCTTTTGTATGATTTGGGAAAATTTTTGTGCTGACATAGGATTGTGAGACGGGGTAAAATATTGACCATGTTATGCTCCTAGTCGAGTGCTCCCATCTCGTGTAGAAATTAGAGTAGAATTAATTTTTTTGCATGCTATTAGTTTTATATTTTTCTAATTGCGTAAGTTCTTTTTATTCTACTCGAAAAAATTGCTGAATCCGGTGGGAATCCGACGGTAGCTTAGGGATGTGTGTAGACAGCCGTTAGATTTGTATTGCTTGAGTCATCAGGATGGATAGTCTTTCTCGTTGGCTAAGAACTTGCCCCAAGCTACTCTCGAAGCATTGGTGCAGGGTTAGTTAAGCGTGAGCATGATGTAGGCCATCATTTTGGCTAGGTTGAGCTTTGTACCCGTTCCTATCATATTATCCTCGCTAGCCCCGTTGTGCCTAACCCTCATTTGATTCAGCTCCACTTTTATTTCACCAAATCCTAGTAGCTGACCCTAGTCATACACCCAAGTCTAGCTTTACTATTTTTTGATTTCTTAAAGGAGGTGTGATGCGGTGTTGATCTTTGTGATATGTGTGGTTGTGCTCCAATGAAATTTTTGCTTGAATTATGCATAAGAAAAAGAAGATATAAGAAGAAAAGTTATAAAAAGAAAATTTGAAAAAGAAAGAAAAAAGTGGAAGGAAAGGCGTAACTGAAAATATGTTTTGAGTCAGTATATGTTATGGCATAGGCGCACACCCGTATTTCAAAAATTAAGTCTGGGGGTGTGGTGTGCCCGCGTGTTTTGTGGATAGCGGATAGAATCTTTTGGTGCTAGCTCAGCTCGGTTTTGTGCGTAGCCTTCATTTTTATCATTGATTACACCGCCATAACCCAAGGCCCATTACCACCTGAAGTCCTACAGACTTGCGCTTAAGGCAAACTAGTGTCGTGGAGAGAGTGTGATCGGGCAAGCATATGATCACCGATATTGGTGGATTCCTTTTGATTTTGTCCCAAATCCCGATCTTTGGCAATACCCGCCTTAGCGGATAGTCTATTTTCTCACTACGCGTGACCGGGGGATTCACCGCGATTCTGTTTTTGAGTAGGCATAGAATTTTTGTTACGCATGCTGAAAAGTTTAAATTATTTTGTATGCTTAGAAATTTTCTCTACTGTATTTTTACGCCCGCGAGTGTGCGACTTCGCATGGTACCCCGGATCATAATTGCTGTGTTAGTCGGTTCTTTTACGATTCTGCAAGGATCTTCTTTTCTCGGGACGCGCAAATAGGTAAGTCTGGGGGTGTGATGAGTCTCGTTAATACAGGGTTTTGCGGACTCATTTGGGCTGGTTTTCCTGTCTTTGCACTTCACTTTTCGGTAGTTTTCATTGATATTTCGTTCCTATTGTGTTTCACGTTTAGTGCACCTTTTTAGCCCGTGGGTGCGCAATTGCACATTCGACTGCTGCGGGTATGCACTTGGTGCTCCCCAGGGCTCGTTCCAGTAGTTTTATTGTTTTTTGTTGATTGTTGGAGGGTCCTCCGTTGCTAGTGTTTTTGTGTGCAGGTGGTCAGTTTTCCCCTCTTTAGTTTACTGATTTGAGGAAAACGCACGACCGTGCGTTTTATTGGCGGACGGTTTGTTTCCGTCATGCGTTTTCCTGCAGTTTATTTTGGAAGATTGACAGGCCTGTGCGATTGTTTCACGCACGATTTCTTCGGAACCGTGCGCGAAGAAAACAAACGGTTTTCCTGTAGCCTTTTGGTTTTTCTCCGTTCTGTGGCTAGTCGTGCGTCTTCTTCACGCACGGGCGGAAGCGCCCGTGCGAGCGTAAACGCACAATTTCTCCCGGTTGCCTGTGTTTTCTGCTTGTTGTCGCTACCCGTGCGAATTACTTCACGCATAGGCAGAATCACCCGTGCGCGAGTACAATCGCACGGGTCAATGCTTCTTCTTCCTCAGGCGCCTTCTGGTTGTTAATATCGCACGGTTCACGCACGGTCGTGCGCCAGACCGTGCGTGACCATTTTTTCTGACTTTTACTATTTAAGCCGCAGATTGCTCCTAGACCGAAAACACTTCATTTTCCCCCGCCATTTCCGCCCATTGGAGCGGGAACTCGCCCCTCCAGCCGTCATTTTCTCTCTCCTACATGGATGGTTGATCCGGCCACCTTTTCTCCTCCAAAGAGCTTGCTAAAGCTTTGTCTCCGGCCACCATCACCATTGACGACCTCCAAAGTGCTGTTTGAGTTCTTTGCTGCTGAACTTGTGAAGCATTTCGCTCCGATCCGCATCAACAACTACAACACAAAGAAGCCGTGTTTGAATAAGGAAGTGACAGCCCTTCGGGATCCCGGAAATCTTCCAAAGACCGAGCTCGGACGAGGCTCAACAACCCTCGCTTCCGGCCATGAATCTTTGAGAGTTTTCGAGTGCTTGGTTGTATTTCATCTCCCCTTTTTCTTGGATTTACTTTAAGCCGAACTTGTGCTATTTTGCTTGAGTTTTATTAGCTATGTTTTGTTCAAGGTCTTGTTGCGGTTTTGTACGGTGATTCCTTGTTCATGAGATATGTTGATGAGTTTCCTCCTTGCTAGAGAAAGTCGTGTTTGAGCCATTTTAGCGATTGCTAGAAGCGCCCGTTACGAAGAGGTGTTTACGACCCTCGATAGTTTGTTCATCTCCGCTATTACTCCTTGGAGTAATTCACCTTGGCGACGCGGTGACGGCGACCCGCACTAGTTTGATGCTGCTTAGGGTAGGAAAACCAAAATCAAACCCCTTGATTTTATTTAGTACTTTCATTCATTTCTCTGAAAGCGAAATCCATGCTCCCTACTTGCACTCCACGTGAGATCGATACTTGGGGAAGCTACTCCTCCATTTTATTACTTGGTCGTGAATGGTAATTTTACCGCTAGCGCATCAGTGACCATACTCCTCATCGTGCCTATAAATAGGCCCTCCTGTCACATCAATTGTGTGCGCGAATAAACAGTACGTGAACTCGCGGCTAGTTGTTACGGACTGGTTTTTATATCCGGGCGGGTTGAAGGAGTTGATCGGTTTGTGCTGTGCAGGTTGTACGGATAATGCTGGAAAGTCATGACTTGGTTCTGACTGCGATCAGGGACAGTGCGGACTCTGCGGTTAGCAATATGCGGTAAATATCAGGTCGCGGATAGCTACCAGGAGGTCTTCTCTTTGGCAACCAGTTTCCTGGTTCAATAAGTCGTCTGCTTCAGGCGGCCTGTTCAATTCAGCATCAGCAGCTTGTGTGGTCTGGCGGCTAGGCAACCTCGCACTTAGGCGGCTTGCAGATCGGCGGCTAGAGCTCAGCATTGGAATAACGGGCAGTCCACGCAGCTTGGTTTGCGGTCTGGCATCCTGGCGGTCTGTGCGTACTCTGTAGTGCAGCAGTAGAACCGGCGTCAACTTGTTCAGTCCGCGCGGTTTGATTTTCCTTGTAATTATTTCTTCTTTCCCTTTGGTTATTTTTGCAAATCATGTCTCGCCCTGTATGCCTCACCTTATAAGAAGACTGTTGTTATCAATAAAGACTCTTGTTGCTGCCTATGTCTCTGGCTGTGATCTAACCTTTTAGTTGACACAACTCTTGCTCATTCCAAGATCTGAAAAATTCAACATGGTATTAGAGGCGAGGGTGTAACGCCCCCGATTTTCTGATGTCATTATTTGGTTTGTCGACATCATAATTTCGACGTCAGGGCGTTATCCTTTTTTGTTTTGTTGACGGCGCTGCACTATTTGTGCGTTTTCGCTTCCGTTGAGCTTGTTTATCCTGATTTTGGTATTCTGATGGATTGAAATGTTTTCCTTGATATTAAGGGATGAGATTTTGAGGCCTTGGGCTGGTGTAGTTCTGTTGCGTTCCGAGCATTTTGAGTCTCGGCGTGTGTTTAGACCGTTGTGATCTTTTTGCTTGAGAGAGCATTTGATGTTGTCTCAAAAATGGTATGTCGGACTATGCAGTTGTCTTCGCAGTTTAAATCGTTTAATTCGGCCCGTTTGGGCCTCTGTTTTGAACTCATATTTTCCTTGTTCAACTATTTGATTATGATAACTTTATGTCAAAGCCTTAAGCTTGTTTTGATTTTCGGGAAGCCCTCCTAAAGGGGTGGGTTTTCATCGAACTCTTTTTTTCCCATGATTTTCTGGGCGCTGTATGGGGCTCGACGAACGTCGAGCTGAGCTCGACGAACGTCGAACAGTTCTGGGTTCTGGGCCCAGTGAACCTCGAGCAGAATTCGTCGAACTGGCTTTGCGTTCGACGAATTATGTACTGACTTCGTTGAGCGGGTGTTTCTTTCACGTTCGACGAACTTCGAACTGATTTCGTTGAACGGGTTTTGCGTTTGACGATCACGATATTTTCTTCCTCGAGAGGTAATGGCTTGTACTCGAGAATTGCCCACCTTCTCGAGAAATTTAGGCTCTGTACTCGAGAACTGGGTTCGTTATTCTCGAGTGGTGTTTCCCTTGTTCTCGAGAAATGATGTTAGATCCCGAGTTCTTCTTGTTCTCAAGAATTGATCTTTGTTCCCGTGAATTGCTCTTCTAGTTCTCGAGAAGTTTTGCTGTACTCGAGAACTGCCCGCCTAGTTCTCGAGAAGTCTGTTGTTGTACTCGAGAAATGCTTCTTTAGTACTCGAGATCTTCCCTGTGAACTCGAGAACATGATTTCCTGTTCCAGAGTAGTCTTCTTGTTCTTGAGTAATCCCCTTCCTGGTTCTCGAGTGATCTCCTTCCCTACTCTCGAGTAATCTTCATACTCTCGAGAAATCTCTTCCTTATTACCCGAGTGATGTTTCTTCTACTCGAGTGGTATGCTCTTCTACTTGAGAAATCTATACATCTTCTCGAGATGCCCGTTTCAGCCGACCCCAATTCTTTTCTTAAGTGTGGTTATCCTGATTTGACCAGGTATATATATACCTACTTCTTATTTCCTCCTTCATTTTGACTGAACCTTTCTATTCATCTCTCGAACTAGAGCGGCGTGAGAGAGAGAAGTTTTTCCATAATCCTTCCGGTGGCCATCGACGGTGCTCCAGTGCTCAAAATCTTTAACCGAATATAGATCCGGAAAGCTCTTAACGAGAGCTACGCCATCGTGGTAAATTTTTCCACATTCCTTGAGTTTTTCTTGCTAGGGTTTTCGGCCCTAACTCCTATTTTTTACCATTCTTGTTAGATTTCGACTTCTCTCGTCTTCTTTAGCTCCGATCTACGATGTGGTGCGATTTGGACGTCTTTCCCTTTTAAAACTAAGGCAAGTGATGGTTTCCTCCTTCTCTTCATTTCTTTATCCAGATTTATAGAAATTTCTAACCTTTTGTTGTCATGATTATTAATTAACTTGCTGAATTTTAGTGCGGTTTAGATCTCTTGTCATGTTCATTTATAATCACCATGTTCTTGATTTTGTTACCACATCTTGTTAGTATTGCATGTGGTGGAATCTTACTCTTATAACCGTTCCTCAACGTTTAAGCAGAACGTGTTAGAGTTCATGTAGGATTGTAAATTCTTCCTAAAGTTTGATCAACCGTTCCTAATCTAGAATTGTCCAGTAGAATCCAATGTGTCATTGTTGTCTTGAGATTTATATCATGATTTCCTTCATGGCGACACCATGGGGCGAGATACGCCTCCATACCATGAAGGGTTGTGGTGGGCCTCTGATCTCTAAACCTGGGTCGTTATGGGGTTTTCTTTCTGATTATACTTGGTTGCCAGTGTTATTTGTGGACGAAAACACCACCGTAACGTTTGTTCTCCCTATTGGTACTTTGTGGGGCTCTACTGGGTGTTGGGCATTTGCGGTGAATGGTGGAGTATTCAGTCTCCCCCGCAATAAGACGGATAAATTATCTTCGGGGTTGGCCACCCCGCCCATTTTGGTTTTTGGTGGAGTTTACCACAGGCAGCTAATAGGAGTTGTTTCTCTCCTGATGGTTTAATCTTGACCTTTTCCCCTTATAGTCTTGTGCATTTGGGGGGCTGTGGTTATACGTGATGCTTCACGTAAGTGTTCTTCTCTTTACTTGTACCTGACTGCTGTACTTTATGTAATTATCTTTCTTTGGTCTTGGGTTGGTACCGCTTGACTTTGTTTACTTTTGGCTTACTTTCTGCCATCTCTTGTACTTTCTTGTAGAGATGTTCTGTCTTTGGAATGTCTCAGGTTCGGAGTTGTAGCTGATAGTATTATTTTGGAGATTCCTCGGCAGCTGTCTTGGCTGTGGTATTGCCTCACTATAGCGAGGCTGTTTGTTGATTTGTTTCCTTGGTAGTTCAGACATACTTTGTTTTATGTGGGTTCGTGTCAGTTTTTGATGCCCACAGGATTGTTGATTTTTAGACACTTGCTAGCTGCTAGTTTTCCTTCTGTGTATAGGATTACTTGCTCTCTTGGATATTTTATGTTAGAAATGCATGTTAGGTATTTTCAAGTATAAAATCTACTGTTATTACTTCATGCATTGCATATTTTAAAACTCTAAATCACTATATTTCACGGCCGTAAAAATCTATTTTTATTGCTATTATAAATTTAGAACTTGCATACTTTGAGGTGTCCCCTAGGAGCCTCTAAACTTAGGCTTGGTATCTTAATTTGTAAAAGAAGTAATTTCCGCAGCATATAACTACTTTTCTCATAGACTAGATGGGTCACCAAGCCGAGGGATACAGCTAAATACCACACTTAAACTGATTTTTTTATCTTTAAATAACTTAAAGAATCTTTTTCATGATTAAGTAGGTGTTTTCCTGTGCGTCTGCAGTTATCCCCTGCTGATGTGGCATCATGAATTGCATTTTTCACTTACTCTGATGCACCTTTATTGGCGGTGAAAAATGTGGGTTGTGACAGTTGGTATCAGAGAGAGGTTGATTTGACAAGTTGGTCGAACCAGCCAATCTCGTTGAGTTTGTCTCCCGTCATTCATTTGCATACACGCACTGATGTGTTATCAGTACGTCTTAACCGAAGTATAGTCACTTCACTCATAGCATGATAAGAAGTATACAAGGCATATTATGTAGTATGTGATGCATAATATGTGTTTGTATATGGATCCACCATAAGAGGCAACATGTGACGGTTATGTAGTTTGGGATGCATAACCATCATCACATGGGTGCCCATTAGCACTTTTTCTTTTTTTCGTTGCATGTGATGTTATGTAGTATGGGATGCATAACATTTCATGTATACGCCACTGATGCATGCGTTGAGGCCTTTTTAGAATGCATAGCACTGCATACATAGCATATCATCGCAAATGCACGCATGCTAAGTTAAGGTTCACATGATGACATATGTACACACATGATTTTAAAGAAGAATAAAGAATTCATGCATTCATATCACAGGCACATGGGTAAATAGGATGAGAGGATATCATCCTAAGTAGGACATAACATCATTATAAAATCCCAGAGCAAGTTGCAGCATAAGCAAGTGTCTTAAACATGGTCTGAACTAGTTGTGTGTCATATTTGTAATCTAGGACTTTTGACGAGTCGTTCGTTACTTTTTAGAAATGCCGCCAAAGAGTCCTGTGACGAGATTGACTCCTCAGTCAGAGGGTGAGTCATCAGGTGCTCACAGTGGTGCATTAATCGAAAGTTTGTGCCAGAGTAATGAGGGTCTGTCCAGGAACCTTGTTGCGATACAGTCGCAGATTTAGTCCTTATTGTCTGCCGCTCCTATGCAGCAACCTCTAGCGCAAGAGTCTGTTGCGGTTCAAGCCGTACATGCTATTCCTGCTAATTTGGTACCCCCAGTGGCGCTACCACCAGAGATGAACCCTAAATCCCATTTCCAGTGATTGAGACCTCCCACTTATGACGGGAGTGCCGACTTTATGGTTTTTGACGACTGGATCATCACTATGGATGAGATGTTCATATATTCGGGGATTGCTGAAGCCCAAAATGTAATGATTGCGCCCTACCAGCTGAAAGGCCTGACAAAGACTTGGTGGATTCGAGAAAAGGAAGGCTTGAAGGAGGGATGCTCGTGGGATTCCTTCAAGAAGATGCTGCTTAAAAAGTTCTTACCCTCGGTCGAGCAGCACCGTTTGATGAACAATTTCCTGCATTTGAAGAAGAGATAGCTCACTCACGGTGAGCAAATATGAGATCGAGTTCAGTAAATTGAGCAGATTTGCTCATGATATGGTAACTTCGGAGGAAGGGAGAGTGAAGCGCTTTCTCGGAGGATTAAGAAGCGATGTCCAACAATTGGCATCCGCTTATAGAGCTGAAAGCTATGCTGAGGCAGTGGAAGCCGCACTGAAGCTTGAGGCGATCGAAATTGCAAAAAATCGAGGTGTTGTGGTAAGGAAAAAAGAGGAAAGGTGATGAGGATGGAAGCTTTAGGGCATCTAGCCCCTCTTCGAAGAAGAAGAGTAAGGAAGTATGTAGCTTCTATGGTCGACCTGGCCACCCCTTCGAAAGGTGTTTCAAGAGGACTGCCACCCTGAAGCAGCAGCAGGTGCTCTCCATCCAAGGTACACCCAAAAGTGATCTGGTGTGCCCGATCTGTGCCAAGAAGGGTCATGACGTCAGTCGCTGCTGGTCGAAGGATACGACTTGCTTCCAATACGAGCAGAAGAGGCACTTGAAGTCTTCTTGCCCCCAGGCTCAGACTCTACTGCAGCCTGCCCCGCTTCGGGCTTTGCCGCTGCCACCAAACCAGGACAAAGGGAAACAAAAGCTAAATGTTGTAACCAGAGAGGAAGCTCAGACCTCTACCCAAGTGATTTCAGGTTAGACCATAGTCTATTTTTTTGTTATCCTCTTTAGTTTCCCTAGTTTTCATTCGTTTAGTTATGTATGATACGGTTTTAGGGGAATTTAAGGTGCGGAATATATGGGCACACGTTCTTTTCGATTCAAGTGCCACCCATTCCTTTGTGGCCCGTAGATTCGTAGATAGACATCGTTTGAAAGTGGATCAGTTAGGAGCCTTCTTCAACATCAGGCTTCCCTCTGGTGCATTGGTAATATCTAATTGTTGGGTATTGCATCCACAATAGCCCAGATTTGTATGAAGTTACCCTTGAACTAAGATGAATTAAGTTTATATTTGATGTTATTTTAAGTTAAGTGTTTGCAGGACTTAATTGCTAAGTGTAGACAAATGTCAGTCTACAATGAGCCTCTAAACATAGGACCATATAATGTAATCCCTCCTTGTGTGATCCATGGTGTTGACACATGTGTAGCCTCTCTCTTGGGACACACTTCCTTTTCAAGCACTAAGGGCAAGAGAAAATTTGGATGTTGATTTTAATGAAGAATTAAGATTTTATGTTTTTCAGAAAAAGTCTAAGTCTTGTTCTCGAACACTATATTTGTACTCAAGAAGTACTTAAGAAATTTCTCGAGTTAGACTTATCTTAATTTCGAGTGGTAGATGTTTTTCTCGAGAAAGCTTCTTCTTGTTCTCGAGAAGGGCTTATGTACTCGAGTACTATATAACATTTCTTCTCGAGTTGTTTCTTTTCCAATCAATATTTTTCTAAGTTTTTTTCTCGAGAAGAATAAAATTATTCTCAAGAAGACTATCTTTTGTTCTCGAGATGCAGAAGTTATTTCTCGAGACCCAGAGTATTTTTCTCGAGAGCCAGACATTTGTTCTCGGGTTGATTATTGTTCTCGAGTAACAGAATGATTTTTCTCGAGAACAAACCGTCATTTTTCTCAAGTACTTCTGTCATTCTCGAGACTGCTGATTTCCACCTCCACATATTTTTCTAAGTATTTTTCTCGAGATCCTCTTAGCTCTTCTCGAGAACCAATATATTTTTTCTCCAGTACAATACTTCTTCTCAAGAACAGCCGTACTGTTTTTCTGAAAATTTCTAAGTCCAGATAGACGTGTATTTCAAATATCATTAGCGCGTGATTGGTCCACGTGAATATCATTAATGATGATTATGATCGTTAGGCAAGTCCTATATAAGGTCTTGTCATTTTCGACCAACCCTAAGAAGAAATAAGAAGAATTACAAGCCACCGCAAGAAGTAATTCAAAGAATTTTGAATCCGACATTTCTATCTAAATTGAGAGCCGTCGATCATCATCTTCATCGCCAAAGCGCTTTCGATCCAGATCGATTCAGAGAAGTTGTTTCATAGATCAAGATTCTTTTCAAATGACAGATCTTCTAATTGATCGTGTGAGTCCAGAGAATTTTAGAACAAAGATCTTGATGATTCTTCTTCAAGCATTTTTGATAAAGCCGCAAAGTTCAAAGAAAGAAGAATAGGT
This sequence comes from Platanthera guangdongensis, assembly GCA_039583875.1. Classification (NCBI taxonomy): domain Eukaryota; kingdom Viridiplantae; phylum Streptophyta; class Magnoliopsida; order Asparagales; family Orchidaceae; genus Platanthera; species Platanthera guangdongensis. Next base: position 49,652,788 of record CM077149.1, read on the forward strand.
AGAAGCATTTCAGATCTATGATCAAATCACTATTTGTATTTGTTATTTCATTCTATTCTTGTAGGAGATCTTTCTCCGAGTTGTAGGAGTTGTATTCTACGAGTCTTGTAGGAAGTTTTATCCTCCGAGTGTAGATCCAGTTTTTGGGATAGAGTTGTAGGAACATTGTTCCGAGGTGTAGGATTGTTTTCAATCTGAGATTAGTGGAGTAGCTGAGTCTAGTGCATTGCAAGATCGATGAGTGGAAAGTGGATGTACCCAAGGTTAGGGAACCACTATAATTCTTGGTGTCGTTTGTGATTGCTTGGTTAATTTTCTGTACAAAGCTCTTTAAATTTCTTATTCTGCAAAAAGATGCACAACTCACCTATTCACCCCCCTCTAGGTGATTTAGGAAAGACAACTAAACATTTTCAATTATTATCAGATTGAGGTTGTTCATAAAAAGGTTAACACCTTGAACAGATCTACCCAAGTTGTCTTTTGAGTAATCCAAGCATGGACAAGGCCAAGGATTTTACAAAGCTTCCTTTGTGCACAAAGACTAACTTTCTCATGTGGAAAGAAAGGATTAAGTTTTTCATGGAAGCTGTGAATCCAAGGATCTTCATGATTGTTGAAGAAGATCCTTTTGTTCCAATGACCATCTCCACTATTGATCCTACCAAAAATGTCCCTAAGAAGTTAATGTATCTAGATAAAGATGAGATTGAACTTGTCTCGTTGGATAATAAAGCTAAAAAAAATCATAGCAAGTGCAGTCGATGATTCTATGCTGCAAAATCTGATTCACTGCCAATCCGCTAAGGAAATGTGGCAGTCTCTTATCATTTTGATGGAAGGAACTGAAGAAGTTAGGGATGACAGAAGATCCCTTCTAAATCAGAAAAATGAAGCATTCTGACAGGGAACAAAGGATTCAATTGCAGATACCTTTGAAAATTTCTTCAAGATTGTTAACGGCGTAAGAGTTTATGACCGGGTCTTTACAAATGGAGAACAAAATGATAAGTTTCTATGGTCCCTGACTAAGGAATGAGACAATAAAGTCTGTGCTATCATAGAGTTTGGCAAATTGGCAGAGCCTGACCCTCAGAATCTCTCTGAAAAGCTGATGGCATATGAGCTGCAGATCAATTCTAGAAAAGCTGAAGAAGAGAAGAGTCGGTCGTCATCCAAGGAGAAGTCTGTCACACTAAAGGCAGATAGCTCAAGGAAGGTCAAAGCTGCATCACATACTCCTACACAGGAAGATAATAAAGAAGAAACTTCAGAGCCAAGCACCTCAGGCTCAGAATTATCTGAAGGAGAGTTTTCTCTACTCTCAAGGCAGTTCAAGAAATTCTTGAACAAGAAGAAAAAATGGAGAGGCAAAGAAGCATTGCACAGAAGACCACGTCAAGATAGTGATTGACAGAAGAAAGGCTCAAGGAGCCAGGATAGGTACAATACTAAACAGAATAAACATATTTCTTCTGGCATCATTTGTTATTGTTGTAATAAACCAGGTCACATCATCGCTAATTGCCCTCACAAGAAGGAGGGTGGAAAGAGAGAGGAAAAGAAATCTTCATATATTAAGAAGAGAACTGAAAGAATCCTCGTAGCCAAGAAGGGCAATACTCTTAGCGACTCTGACTCATCTGAGTCAAGTGAAGAAGAGGAAGCCTACTTTGGGCTAATGGCACAAACTGATGATGAACAAGAACCCCAGTTCACTAGGAAGGTAAATTCTCACACTCCTCTTTCTGAATCAGATGCTTCTGATCATGATAATGAGGACAGCTCTTCTGACGATGAGTCTGAACTCATGTCCCAGTATAAAGAGTTAATTAAGGCTTACAACAAATGTCGAAGAGTCATGAAAACTCAAGACAGGGAGATAAAGTCACTCAAGGCTTAAGAGAGCATTCTGAGAGAGCAAGTCTTCAAGACAGGCTCACTCAGAGAGAACTTCAATGCTGTTATTGAAGAATATAACAAGGCTCTCGAGCACATAGATCTGAAGGAGAAGATCGTCAAAGAATTGGAAGAACAACTTGTTATGGTGAAGAAACTTGTTGAAACTTTCTCAAAGCCCAAGACAGTCCTTCCTTTTGTTGCTGAATTCTCAGCTCAGGCCAAAGGTGCTGGCCTAGGCCATGTTGATGCTCCTAGTAAATCCTCTAGGAGAAATAAGGCTCGAAGGAAGAATAAGGCAGCCAAGAAGGCTTTGGCCAAGGAGAAGGGGAAAGCTCCTCAAGATCAAACTTCTTTCAAGAAGGTTATATTTCCAACGAACGAGTTTGATGTTGATTCGTCCTATGGTCACTTTATTAGGCTTACTTATGTAGAGCCCAAGTCTCGTTACCATAGATGGACCCTGTTGGGTACATTGGATTAAATATACCAGATTTGAAGAAGCCTCACCGTACTCAATGATATACATCAGGGTGTATTTGATGTATTTTTGAGTTGATGTGTGCAGGTTAAGTAATTGCAGGGAAAGCTTAAAAGTTTCTAAGTCCATGTGTCGACACCTAGAAGAAAAGTGTTGACACTTATGAAGACTTGTGTCGACACCCAGAGAAGCTATGTCGACACTTGGAGTAATTATGTCGACACCAGGAATGCAGAGTCGACACCAGAAGGAAAGTGTCGACACATACAAGCTGTGTCGACACAGAATGAAGAAATGTCCAGAGAAGCTGTGTCGACACTTAGAAGCAGTGTCGACATCCAGAGGAACTTTGTCGACACCAAAAGTGTCGATACTAGGAGGCTGTGTCGACACTCAGCAAAACATCAACAAAGTTCAAGTACAAGTGTCGACACTAGGAGGCTGTGTCGACACTCAGCAAATTTCAACAAAGTCTAAGTACAAGTGTCGACACAAAGGAGATGTGTCGACACTCAGCCGAAGTCTCAACACATGAAGAATGTGTCGACACAAAGGAGATGTGTCGACACTCAGCCAAAGTCTCAACACATGAAGAATGTGTCGACACAAAGGAGATGTGTCGACACTCAGCAAAAGTATCAACACAGAAGGCATGTGTCGACACCAAGGAGATGTGTAGACACTTAGCAAGTATCAACACAAGAAGATGTGTCGACACAAAGGAGTTGTGTCGACACTTACAAGAAATCAACTAAGTATCAAAGAAGAAGGACTTGTGTCGACACACAGGATCAGTGTCGACACATGTTGAAGAAGCAGTGTCGAGAAGCATATTCTACAACACAAGAAGTTGTGTCGACACCATGAAGGCCAGTGTCGACACTTAGTCTACTTGTGTCGACACCTTGTCTATTTGTGTCGACACTTAAAGACTGACTGTCTCGACACTTTCAGACAGTTACAGAAAATTCAAGAAGTGACTGGATGACTTGATAGCTGCCATTCCAGTCGGTCTACTACAACTGTCAGAGCTGTCAGAAAGTTGTTAGAAACCGGATCAGCCGGTCTCCTTGGAGAAAGTCTATATATAGACCCTTCTCCTTGACAGATAAAGAGAGATAGATTAAGAAGATCAAGCAATTCATTGAAGATCTAACAACACAACAAGAAGAAACCTTCAAGTGAAGATCTAAGAAGTTGGAGAGAGAGAGCTCCTTCTAAGAAGACAGCTGTTGAACCAGGCTGTGAAGAAAGTTTCAGATTGAGATCTGATTCTTAAGTCAGCAGTGATTGAAGATCACCTGCATAGAGAATCAACCCTACTGTGTTCTAATTCAAGAAGCTTTGAAGAAAGCCAAGGGAGGTTGATCTCAGCAAAGTTCTTCCAAGAACTTATCAAGAAACCAGACAACTCTTCTCTCTTTTCAGAGTTGTGGTTATATTCTTTATAATTTTAATTTCTTGTAGGATCCTAAGGGATCTGAGTTGTAAGCCTGAAATTATAAAGGCTGAGTGGTAGGGCCTGTGTGCCTGAGTGTAGGAGATACATTTCTCTGAGTGTAGGCCTGTTGTAGGCTGAGTGTAGGCCTTGTTGAAGGCTGAGTGTAGGTCTTGGTGAAGAATGAGTGGTAGGGCTTTTGAGCCTGAGTTGTAAGAGTGGGATCACTCTGAGCTGTATGAACCTATTTGGGGTTCTGAGTGTAAGATCTGAGGATCTGAGGAATAGTGGAGAAGTTGGGCCGAATCTAGTACACTACTAGATAGGCGAAGGGGGAAAGTGGATGTACCCAGACCTTGGGAAACCACTATAAAACTGTGTGTACTCTGTGTGTGATTGATTCTGTGTTTGCTGTTTAAAGTTCTGTGAATTCTGTGATTAATTCTGCCTAAAAGTTTAAAAAGATTAAGGTCACCTATTCACCCCCCTCTAGGTGATTAGGTACAATTTCTTTCAAGTGGTATCAAAGCGAGGTTACTCAAAAAGGACATAACAGTCTGAGTATAGTTCATGTTGGCAGAATCAGCATAATCAAGAATCAAGAAAATGGCTTCAATAGAGAATCACAAAGAACTAGGATCCATGAAGTTGCCAATCTGTAGAAAGGAAATTTTTGGCATTTGGAAAGAAAGGGTTAGACTTTTTATGGAAGCCTCTAACCCCAGAATTTATATTACTCTTAAAGAAGGGCCATATGTGCCAATGAAAGTATCAGTTCTGGATGCAAATCAGAGAACTCCAAAAGACTATTCAGAGATGACTAAAGATGAGATTATTCTGGCCACTATGGATAAGAGGGCTCAGAATATCATTGTAAGTGCAATAGATGATGCCACATTTCAGAATCTGATTCATTGTAAAACTTCAAAGGAAATGTGGGACACACTGATAGTCTATATGGAGGGTTCAGAAGAAGTTAGACAGGACAGGAAGGCTTTATTGAATCAAGAGTATGAAAGCTTCTGACAAGGCAGGTATGATAGCATAACTGAGTGCTACAAGAAATTCTATAGGATTGTCAATGAGTTGATGTCTTATGGAAGAGAATTCAGCAACTATGAATTGAATGATAAGTTCTTGAGATCCCTGACTAAGGACTAGGATACCAAGATTTGTGTCATAAGGGAAATGGCCAAATTAGCAGACATTCCTCCTCCAACATTGTTTGGAAAACTGTTATCATATGAGATGTAGTTAATGGTAAGAAAGGAGGAAGAGAACACTACCAGAGTTGAGCACAAAGAAAGAGCTATGGCTTTCAAGACTGAAGCCACTAGGAAATATAAAAGCAAGTCTCCATCTCCACCTCCAAAAGTTGCTGAGACTGAGACAGATGAGTCAGAAAGCAAGAATTCTGAAAGCAGTGAGAGTGATGAAGACTTTGCAGCTTTCACTAGACATTTTCAGAAGTTTCTAAAGAAGAAACAGTGGAGGTCTAAGCCATCCACTTCACAGAAGTCATCAAAGAATGACAGGAGAAAGCCCAAGTCAAGTAAAACTACATCTTCAAAGATAGTTTGTTATTGTTGTAACAGACAGGGACATGTTGTTGCTGACTGTCCAGAGAAGAGGAAAGAGTCAACTGATAAGAAGAAGACTCAAATCAAGGCCAAAAAGGAAAAGTCCTTTGTTGCTAAGAAGGACAAAAGTCTGTCTAATATGTCTTCTTCAGAAACTGATTCAGAAGCTGAAGCTTATATTGGACTGTTTGCTGAAGAATAGGAAGATGAGTTCATCCAGTTAATGAACTCTATATATGAGCATGAGGACAATCAGTGTCAGGGACTGATGGCCTTATCAGAAGGAGATAAAATCCAGGATCAGCCTGGACCAAGTCAGGTACAAAATTGTTCTGTTAGTTTAATTTCTAGTACTGAGTCAGATTCAGATACATCAGCATCAAGTGATGTTAGTGGATCTGAATCTTAAGGAGACATTCACCAGTTGATTGATGAATATAGAGTAGTGTTGCAAGCTTTGAAGAAAAGCAAATCCTTGGCCAAGAGTCAGGCTAAGGAGATTGCCAGTCTTAAAGTTGCTGCAACAGATTTTGAAAAGTTGCTTGATCAGAAACTAAATGAAATAGCCAGACTGAAGCACATTATTGTTATTCAGATGGGGACTATAACATTTAAAAATGATCAAATCAGAAATCTGGAGATTAGTCTTCAGAAAGAGAGAGATATAGTAGCAAGGTTTTCTAAACCAAAGTCTTTTCTACCTTTGATAGATGAGTTCATTTCTCAAAAGGGTAAAACTGGATTGGGGTTTACTAAACCTGCTAGGACAGTACAGTCCAAGTCTAAGGGCAAAGCCCCAGTACTCAACAAGCAGCTTGCTGTAGATAAAACAGCCAGGGTTGTACCTAAACAAAGGTACAACAGATTTGAGTGCTGGTGTTGTGGCAAGGTAGGCCACTTTGCCATAGACTGTTGGCACAATTCAAGTGCCAAGGTGAGTAGCAATCTGCTTGCTAGAAAAGATACAGGTAGTTTTGTTAAGATTCAGACTAACTTGCACCAAGGACCCAAGACGTTTTTGGGTTCTAAGGTAAAGTAATCTGTTTTGCAGGTAAGTCCAAGTGGCCATGCCCCAATATGGTACTTGGACAGTGGATGTTCCAGGCACATGACTGGAACTAGGGGATTGCTGAAGGACTATACACCAATCAAGGATGGTCCTAAAGTCACCTTTGGTGGTTCTGAAAAAGGAATCATCAAAGGCTTTGGTAACATTTCTAGCAACCTTATTACAATTACTCAAGTGGCTTATGTTAAAGGTTTGAAACACAACCTCATTAGTATAAGTCAGCTGAGTGATCTAGGATTTGACATCTCATTTGTCAAAGATGGTTGTCATATCAGGAGGTCAAATAATCAAAAGATCATTCTGACAGGTTATAGGAAGAGAAATGTCTATTGTCTAGACATTATGTGTGAGAACAATGTTTCTCCTGTGTGTCTTGTAGCTGATGAGAAAGTCTTTCATTGTGTCAAATGGCACAAGAGGCTAGCCCATCTTAACTATAAGACAATTGGTCAACTCTATAGTAAAGAGTTAGTGAGGAATGGTCCTCAAGTTAAGTGTAAAAAGGTTGGGATATGCTCAGCTTGTCAAAAGGGCAAGCAGACCAAATCCACCTTTAATAGCATTGAGAACAAAGATGTTGTAAGGTGCCTATACCTCTTGCATATGGATCTTTTTGGTCCTATGCCAGTTCACAGCCTAGGTAGGAAGGTCTACATATTTGTGGTTGTAGATGACTACTCAAGGTTTTCCTCGGTGTTCTTCCTTAGACAGAAATCTGAAACTCCTAGTATCTTTTATAGTTTTGTCAAACAAATTCAGAATGAGTTAGACAGTACAGTGGTCAAAATAAGAAGTGACCATGGTACTGAATTCCAGTCTGACAATATGATAAAGCTATGTGAAGAGTTTGGGATATTTCAGGAATTTTCTTCACCAAGAACACCTCAGCAAAATGGCATTGCTGAAAGGAAAAATAGAACCTTGATTGAGGCTGGTAGAACCCTATTAAGTGACACATCTCTCCCTGAATATTTCTGGGCTGAGGCAGTTAATACTGCATGTCATGTGATTAATAGGGCTTCTATCACCAAGAGCCACAATAAGACCCCCTATGAGATTGTGAAGGGCAGAAAACCAAATCTATCCTATTTCAGGATCTTTGGTTGTAAATGTTATATACTTAACAATGGTAAGTCTTATTTAACTAAGTTTGCTGCAAAATCCCAAGAGGGGATCTTTGTTGGGTACAACAACAACAGTAAGGCTTATATGGTCTACAACTTGACTACTCAAGTTATAGAAGAGTCAGTACATGTAGTGTTTGATGAAGCTAGACTCATTAACAATGAATTGTCTAGTAGTGTATGCAGCTCTACAGGTGTGACTGAAAAGATGGACAAGCTTACTATTGAAGAAGGTACTACTGCAAGTCAGCAAGTGGATGATAGTGGCTGTTGTCCAGGGGGAGTACTAGATGCACCTGATGTAGAAGAAGACCAAGGGGTGCAGCAAGTTGAAGAGATTGAAGGTGTACAACCTGAAGACAGGCTGCCTCCAGCAAATAGACATCTAAAAGATCATCCAGCCAATCAAATTATTGGTTATCTCAGACAAGGGGTACAAACAAGGAGCAGGAATCTAAGTTCAGTTCTCTACTCCAATTTTCTATCCCAAGTAGAGCCAAAGAAATGTGAAGAAGCCATCCTAGACCCTCATTGGATTGAGGCAATGCAAGAGGAGCTGAATCAGTTCAAAAGATGCAATGTCTGGGAGCTAGTTCCTAAACCCAAGGACCACAACATTATAGGAACTAAGTGGATCTTTAGGAACAAGATGGATGAACATGGAGTGATTATAAAGAACAAAGCAAGACTGGTTGCAAAAGGATATAGGCAGGAAGAAGGTATTGACTTTGATCAGACCTTTGCTCCAGTAGCCAGACTGGAGGCAACAAGGATGTTCTTGGCCTATGCAACCTATCAAGGGTTTAAAGTATACCAAATGGATGTTAAGTCAGCCTTTCTGAATGGAAATCTGAAGGAAGAAGTCTATGTGGAACAGCCATCAGGTTTTGTTGATTCAACTAAACCTAATTATGTTTATAGACTTAGGAAGGCTTTGTATGGGTTAAAACAAGCTCCTAGGGCTTGGTATGAGACCATGTCTAGTTTCCTCATTGAGAATAAATTCACAAGGGGGAAAATAGACAAGACTCTATTCCTTAGGGAATCCAGAGGCAAGATCATCCTAGTCCAAATATATGTGGATGACATTATATTTGGGTCTACAGAAAGTAGTCTTCGCAGGAAGTTTGCAAAACTTATGCAAGGACAATTTGAAATGAGCAATATGGGGGAACTTAAGTTCTTCTTGGGTCTCCAAGTTAGACAGACTGAGCATGGTTTATCCATATGCCAGTCTAAGTTCACCCTAGAATTGATAAGGAAGTATGGTATAGAATCATCCAGTACCATGAAAACTCTTATGGGGTCAAGTATGTCTCTTAGCAAAGATGATGCAGGGAAACGTGTAGATGAGACTTTGTATAGAGGGATAGTTGACTCCCTACTATATTTGACTACAAGTAGACCAGATATCATGTATGTTACATGTGTCTGTGCTAGGTACCAAGCTTGCCCTAAAGAATCTCATTTGACAGCAGTCAAAAGAATTCTGAGATATCTTAAGGACACTCCTTATCTAGGCCTTTGGTACCCTAGGAATGGAGAGTTTGAACTGACAGGTTATTCAGATGCAGATTTTGCAGGCTGCAAGGAAGATAGGAAAAGTACAACTGGAACCTGTCAATTCCTAGGTGGAAGGCTGATATCATAGTGTAGCAAGAAGCAAACAAGTGTGGTTATCTCCACAGCAGAATCAGAGTATGTTGCTGCAGAAAGTTGCTGTGCTCAACTTCTATGGATTCAACATCAGCTAGAAGATTATGGTATTCAAGTAAGTAGAACACCTTTATTTTGTGATTCTACTAGTGCTATTTCTATTGCAAATAATCCTGTCTCCCATAGTAGGACTAAGCACATAGAAATAAAATATCATTTTCTAAGAGAACATATGGAAAAAGGAGATATTTCACTAGAGTATATTAATACAGATAATCAGCTAGCTGACATGTATACTAAGCCCTTAGATGAAACCAGATTCAATAAATTTAAAATTGAATTAGGTATGATAAACTTAGAATAGTTTACAAAAATTGGCTAAGTAAAAAGGTGTCGACACACAGAGTTGTCTATGTCGACACATAGAAAAAGGTGTTGACACACAGAGTTGTCTGTGTCGACACATAGAAGATGGTGTAGATATTTCAGAGAAATGGTGTTGACACATCTAAGAAGAAAAGTGTCGACACTTCAGAGAATTAGTGTCGACACATGCAGTGTAGGTGTCGAAACATCCAAGGTGGTGTCGACACTTAGGATTTACTCAACATTAGTCTGGTAAAGTCTCGACTAAGTGTCGAGCTAAGCGGTGTCGACACATAAACAAGTGTCGACACATATATTCTGTCGACTATACGTGTGTCGACACATAGTTGTCGAGACATTATAAGTGAGTGTCGACACTTTTCAACAGTGTCGACACAATTTAAGTATTTTGACGCGCCCTTTCATCTTCGATTCTATAAAGGTATAAATAGGTTTTCGCCATTGTTGTCGACATGCTCACTAAATTTTCGAGACCAAACTTGTGTGTCGACATCTCCCTTCTCTAAATTCAAATTTCTTCAAACCCTAATGGCGCCCAAGCTAGAAGTGAATGTGAATGAAGGATATGAACTCGTGCGACACGCATTTGATGACACAGAACCCGAGATCAAAGGCGTGATAACCCTAATAGCAGAGACTAGGTTAGAATTTCTTGTTTCAGAACCAATCAAGATCTGGAAGAAGGAGGTCTTGGAGTTTCTGAATGCAACAACACTAGATGAATCAGGACTCAAGATTAAGTCAAGAGTTCACGGGGAGAAGGTGAAGGTCTCTCCTAAAAGTCTAAGAAAAATTCTTCAACTACCAAGAATTAAGCAAGAAGAAGATGTTTCTGCTTCTAAGACTAGAGAAGCACTAACATGGTGTGGACTTGATTCTAACCTAAAAATAGGATCTGTATTCAACAAAAAAGGAATGAACATGCAAGGCAAGTTCTTATCTGAGATAGTGGGCAAGGTAATACTGAGCAAGCCTGGAGGGCATGACAGAATTTCAGCTCATATGTTTAGTCTAATGACAAGAATTATCTTCAAACTTAATACTGATTGGTCAGCAGTTGTGTTTGAGAAGATAAAAGAAAGTATGAAGAAGCCCAATCTGGGGAGAATACTAAGTCTATACCTAGCAGGAAGTGTTCCTGATGTGATGAACAAAGCTGCAGGTTCCAAGATAAATCACATGAGAAGAATGGATGTAAGGATTTTCTCTAGGTGGGATAGAGTGTTGACCAAAGAGATGCCAACTCCAGAGAATGAAACACCCCAGAAAAAGAAGAAGAAGACAGCCCCTATGGCTCAGGAATCCTCCAGCAGCTCTGAAGAGCAAGTAGTATTTAGTTCTGATGATGAACAAGGAAGGAATGCTGGACAGTCTCCAGCTAGACAAGAAGATGCACCAAGGCAGGGGGAGCTACCACCAGCTAGCTCAATTGACCTGGATCCACTCCAAGGGGAGCCACTACTGGTGGATGAGCCAACTCCCTTAGAGAGTGAAAGGGCTACCCACACAATACTTGAGGTAATAACTGAAATTAATAAATTAGATTTCCCTATTGAGGATGATGTTTTGTCTGATTCATTACCTAATGTTAATCAGCAAACACAGACACATAGCCAACCCCAAGATGTGGTCATGGAGGACACATTTGTAGCTGAGAAAGAGGTATCAGCTGCTCCTGAGATCAGGGATTCACCAAGTCAACCTCAACAAGAGTTTACATTGGAAGAGCTGTTCCCAGACTTATTACAGACTGACTTTGAAGTGGAAAAAGCAGCTGTTGAGGGGGAGCAGGTAGATCTTCAGGGGGAGCAGGTTAGGTCTCAAGAAGAGATAGCAAGACAAGAACCTGAGATACAACAGCATGCTGAGGAGTTACCTATAAAGGATTTACCTCCTAGCCCAAAGGAAAGAGTTGAAATAGCCAGCACATCTGCTACAGAGGATGAAGAGGCTGCAAGAGCCAAGAAGAGGAAATTTCAAGTCTTCAAGAGGAGGATCCAGACATATAAAAAGGCACTGCAAATAATTGCACCACAGCCTGCCCCATCAACTGATTACAGTTCACTGATGGTGGCTTTACAGATAAAGATGGATGAGCAAAGGCAAGCTATAGAAAAGTATATAGATGAAGGGCATAAGTCACTGCAATTTGATCTGGCCCAAGACATCAAGTCAATCAGATTTGAAATGAATCTGAACAAGAAAGAAATGACTGACTGCTTACATAAGGGAGGAAATGCAGTAGTCTATCTGGCCACTCATCAGGAGAAGATCAAAACACAAGTGGATGATATTGCACTAAAACAAGGCTATGTCCTCGAGAATCAGCTGAGAATGAATGATAATTTAACAGCTTCTCATAATGCAATAGTAACTGAAATGAAGAATATAGCTTTTGCCCATACTGCAGCCATGACTACAGCCAAGGCAGAATTTGATAAAGCATTACAAGAAGGTATCACTGCTGTTACTTCTGCACTTCAGGATTCCCAGAAGCTAATAACTGAAAAGCTCCAAAGGTTGAAACCTTTCTATAAAGATGGAGTCAACTATCTGAATGCACAGATAAGGTTTCAAAAAGATGATCTTAGGGATCACATTGAACGAGAAGTCATAAAGGGGGAGAGGGTATTAGTCAAGGCAGGATCTGATCATGTCAAATGGATTTCAAATTCCATCAGAGCCACACTTGGAAATCCACCCTTATGTGATGATGACAATGTTGCAGAGTCTGGAATCAATCCTGCATATCTTGGAGGAGAGGCAGCTGAAGTAGCTCAAGTGATATACCCTCCACCAGACTTTGACATGATCCATCAAGAGATATAATCAATATATAGTCCTCCTGAGTGAAATCAGAATGTCATCTTAGAGAAAGTGGTTCAGCCTGTGTCAGAGGCAATACTCAAAGAGCAAGAGGCCTTATTAAAGGAACAAGAGACTCAATTGTCTAAGAAATGGTTCAGAGAGCAAGCTGAACTTAGGCCTGATTTTGAACAATGGAGCCCCACTTCCAGGAATATCATCTTGACTGCATGGAAGGCTGCTAAGGACAATGTCCAGGATAGAGGCAAGTGGTATTCTGAACTGGAGTGGAGGAAGCATGAAAATAGGCAAGAGGCTATTTTTCAATATAGAAGAAAGGCTAAGATGGGAAAGCTACCTCCTACTGCACAGGAGCCTAGCAAGTACTTCCCAAAGCCTTATCATTATTTTGAAAGGCAGAAGATCAAGGCTGAAGAATTGAAAAAGAAAGATCTTAAAGGGAAGAAGCCTGCTGCTGCTGAAAATACTGAAGCTCCTGTCCAAGCAAAGATACAATCAGGAAAGGGCATTGTGATCAAGGAGCCTGAGCAGCCTTAGGATAGGAATTTTCTTAAGTTTACTATGTGTAATCAGTTGCATTCAACTTTCTGTAAACTTTTGAATAATGGAAATGTTGAAGTTCTTAGAACAATGTGATATGTGTTAAATCTATTACATTACTGTTCTGAGATATTTGTGTATACATGTTTTGTTTATACATGTTTATGTACTTACCCTGTCATTTAATATTGTTTTACATCATACTGTGAATTTGTTATGTATGGTGTATATCATTGACTAAGGGTTATGACTTCTCCAAATAGGGGGAGATTGTTGGGTACATTGGATTAAATGTACCAGATTTGAAGAAGCCTCACCCTACTCAATGATATACATCATGGTGTATTTGATGTGTTTTTAAGTTGATGTGTGCAGGTTAAGTAATTGCAGGGAAAGCTTAAAAGTTTCTAAGTCCATGTGTCGACACCTAGAAGAAAAGTGTCGACACTTAAGAAGACTTGTGTCGACACCCAGAGAAGCTGTGTCGACACTTGGAGTAATTGTGTCGACACCAGGAATGCAGAGTCGACACCAGAAGGAAAGTGTCGACACATACAGGCTGTGTCGACACACAATGAAGAAATGTTCAGAGAAGCTGTGTCGACACTTAGAAGCATTGTCGACACCCAGAGGAATTTTGTCGACATCAAAAGTGTCGACACTAGGAGGCTGTGTCGACACTCAGCAAAACATCAACAAAGTTCAAGTACAAGTGTCGACACTAGGAGGCTGTGTCGACACTCAGCAAATTTCAACAAAGTCTAAGTACAAGTGTCGACACAAAGGAGATGTGTCGACACTCAGCCGAAGTCTCAACACATGAAGAATGTGTCGACACAAAGGAGATGTGTCGACACTCAGCCAAAGTCTCAACACATGAAGAATGTGTCGACACAAAGGAGATGTGTCGACACTCAGCAAAAGTATCAACACAGAAGGCATGTGTCGACACCAAGGAGATGTGTCGATACTTAGCAAGTATCAACACAAGAAGATGTGTCGACACAAAGGAGTTATGTCGACACTTACAAGAAATCAACTAAGTATCAAAGAAGAAGGACTTGTGTCGACACACAGGATCAGTGTCGACACATGTTGAAGAAGCAGTATCGAGAAGCAGATTCTACAACACAAGAAGTTGTGTCGACACCATGAAGGCTAGTGTCGACACTTAGTCTACTTGTGTCGACACTTAGTCTATTTATGTCGACACTTAAAGACTGACTGTCTCGACACTTTCAGACAGTTACAGAAAATTCAAGAAGTGACTAGATGACTTGACAGCTGCCATTCCAGCCGGTCTACTGCAACTGTCAGAGCTGTCAGAAAGTTGTTAAAACCGGATCAGTCGATCTCCTTGGAGAAAGTCTATATATAGACCCTTCTCCTTGACAGATAAAGATAGATAGATTAAGAAGATCAAGCAATTCATTGAAGATCTAACAACACAACAAGAAGAAGACCTTCAAGTGAAGATCTAAGAAGTTGGAGAGAGAGAGCTCCTTCTAAGAAGACAGCTGTTGAACCAGGCTGTGAAGAAAAATTCAGATTGAGATCTGATTCTTAAGTCCGCAGTGATTGAAGATCATCTGCCTAGAGAATCAACCCTACTGTGTTCTAATTCAAGAAGCTTTGAAGAAAGCCAAGGGAGGTTGATCTCAGCAAAGTTCTTCCAAGAACTTATCAAGAAACCAGACAACTCTTCTCTCTTTTCAGAGTTGTGGTTATATTATTTGTAATTTTAATTTCTTGTAGGATCCTAATGGATCTGAGTTGTAAGCCTGAAATTATAAAGGCTGAGTGGTAGGGCCTGTGTGCCTGAGTGTAGGAGATACATTTCTCTGAGTGTAGGCCTGTTGTAGGCTGAGTGTAGGCCTTGTTGAAGGCTGAGTGTAGGTCTTGGTGAAGACTGAGTGGTAGGGCTTTTGAGCCTGAGTTGTAAGAGTGGGATCACTCTGAGCTGTAGGATCCTATTTGGGGTTCTGAGTGTAAGATCTGAGGATCTGAGGAATAGTGGAGAAGTTGGGCCGAATCTAGTACACTACTAGATAGGCGAAGGGGAAGTGGATGTACCCAGACCTTGGGGAACCACTATAAAACTGTGTGTACTCTGTTTGTGATTGATTCTGTGTTTGCTGTTTAAAGTTCTGTGAATTCTGTGATTAATTCTGCCTAAAAATTTAAAAAGATTAAGGTCACCTATTCACCCCCCCCCCCTCTAGGTGATTAGGTATAATTTCTTTCAGACCCGTCCCCGAAATTTTGGTGAATGTGTCTTTAAGGCACCTTATGAAGAAATTACTCTTCAGAGTTATGGCCCTTATAATCATGGTCATAACATCAAGAAGGCACCAAAAGTAAAGCCTATTATGGAAAAGCCACTTATGGAGAAGAAGACATATCATTGCCATCACCATGAAGCTTCTACCTCCAAGACTGCTGCCCCTACTAGACCACACTCTCAAAAGGTCAAGCAGGAGAATTTCAGGCAAAGATACAACAGGTTTGATTGTTGGTGCTGCGATAAAATTGGTCACTTTGCCATCGATTGCTGGTTTAATTCCATAAATTATGTAACTTCTCAAGTTAATAATGTGAGAAAGACCACTCATAATGTTAATACACATAGGGGGAGTGTTCTAACTAGAGACTAAGGACCCAAATGAGTTTGTGTTCCTAAGGCAAACTGATTTGTGATTGCAGGTATGTCCAAAGGCCACCAAAACTCCTATCTGGTATTTCGACAATGGATGCTCTCGGCATATGACCGGGACAAGAAGCCTTCTCCAAAATTATTCTCCAGTCATGAACGAGGCAAATGTCATCTTTGGAGGTTCAGACCGAGGAATTACTAAAGGCTATGGTATGATTACTAACGGTAGCGTATCATTCTTAGATGTGACTTATGTTGAAGGATTGGAACACAATCTTATAAGCATAAGCCAGCTCTGCGATAAAGGATACATAGTAGAATTTCATGCAGATAAGTGCTTGATAAAATCAGTTGACAATACGGAAATGATTCTATCAGGCACTCGTAGTAGAAACATATTTTATTTAAATTTCATTTGCATACTCTTCTACACCAGTATGCTTTTTCGCTAAAGATAGTGCGTCTTTTGATGACCAATGACACAAGAGACTAGCATATATTAATTTCAAAACTATTAATAAATAATTTTCACTTAATTTAGTACGTGATGCCCCAAATGTCAAGTGCACTAAAGATATATCTTGTCATGTATGTGTAAAAGGCAAGCAAACAAGGGCTACCTTTAAAAGCATTATTAGCAAAGATTATAATAGATGTTTACATCTACTTCATATGGACTTGTTCGGTCCACTACAAGTTAGAAGTTTGGCAGGTAAAGACTATATATTGGTTATTGTTGATGATTACTCGCGCTTTGCGTGGGTGTTCTTTCTAAAACAAAAGTCAGATACTTTTGACATCTTTACTAGTTTTATCAATCAGGTTCAGAATGAATACAACTATTCCATAGTCAAAATTAGAAGTGACAATGGAACAGAGTTCAAGTCTGGGTCCATGATAAAATTTTGTGAAAGCCTAGGTATCATTCATGAGTTTTCCTCTCCTCGTACTCCTCAACAGAACAGAGTAGCTGAGAGAAGGAATAGAACACTCATAGAGGCATGCAGGACCATGTTGAGTGATGCCTCACTACCAGAATATTTCTGGGTTGAAGCTGTCAAAACTGCATGCCACATGCAAAATCGAGTACTCATAAACAAAAACCACAATAAGACACCTTACAAACTACTAAAGGGTAGGAAGCCGACTATCTTATATTTTAGAATCTTTGGCTGTAAGTGCTTCGTCCTTAACAATGGTAAGTATCACACTACCAAATTTAGCAAAAAGAGTTTTGAAGGTATTTTTGTAGGGTATAGTAGCTATAGTAAGGCATATACGATATTTAATAAGAAAATCCTAGTTGTAGAAGAATCTATTCATGTTGTATTTGATGAGACGAGCTTGCTGTAAGACAACTCCTCTAGTTTGTTTATTGAAGATGCAGGTTCAAAGCTAAAAGAATTATACTTGGATGAGCCAATAGAAGAAAATGTTGAAAAGTTCATCAAGATCACCACTCCAACCACAATTGGAGAGGTTGATGATCAAGATGAAGAAACCATTTAAGTTGATGAAGTCACTCCTGTGGTTGAAAAAGCACCAGATGCAAGGACCTTAGAGCTCAGACACTTGAAGGATCACCCAATGGACTAAATCATAGGAAATCCCCAGGATGGTGTCAGAACTCGTAGAGGTACAGCTAATGAGAATTTATATTTGAGTTTTCTTTCATTGGTTGAACTGAAGAAGTTTGAGGAAGCAAACTCAGACGCATCATGGATAATGGAAATGGAAGAAGAATTGAATCAGTTCAAGCGTTGCTAAGTCTGGAAGCTAATTCTAAGACCCAAAAGTAAAAAATGTCATCAGGACAAAATGGGTCAACAGAAACAAGATGGACGAGGATGGAACAATCATAAAGAACAAGGCCAGACTCATCGCCAAAGGATACCGACAAGAAAAAGGAATCGCCTTTGACCAGACATATGCTCCAGTGGTAAGGCTGGAGGCAATTAAGTTGTTCCTAGCATATGCTGCACTTAAGGGCCTCACCATCTATCAGATGGACGTGAAGTCTACCTTACTTAATGGTGACATAAATGAAGAAGTGTATTTGGAACAACCTACAAGTTTCGTTGATTCTAACTTTCCTGATCATGTCTATCTTTTATTTAAAGCTTTATATAGTTTGAAACAAGCTCCTCGAGCTTGGTACGAGACGCTATCTAACTTTCTTCTTGAGAACAAGTTCACAAGAGGAAAGATAGATAAGATATTATTTCTTAGGGAAATAAAAGACAAGATTTTGCTACTGCAAATCTATGTTAATGACATCATTTTTGGCTCTAATGACGACAACCTCTACAAGAAGGTTTCCAAACTTATGCAAGAGAAGTTCGAAATTAGCAGTATGGGAGAGCTAAAGTATTTCTTAGGACTTCAGGTGAAACAATCTGAAGATAGAATTTTCATCCCTCAGACGAAATTCACCAATGAGTTGATTAAGAAATTTGGAATGGAGAACGCAACCTCTATGAGGACTCCAATGGGTTCAACTATGTCTTTGGACAAGGATGAGAAAGGGAAACCTTGCGATGAAACCAAGTACATAAGCATAATCGGATCCTTGCTTTACCTTACTGCTAGTAGACCGAATATAATATTTTCAACATGTGTGAGTGCTATATTTCAAGTGAACTCTAAGAAATCTCACTATGCTGCTACAAATCGGATTTTGAGATTCCTTAAAGGTACATCAAATCTTGGCTTATGGTACCCAAGAAGTAATGATAGCGAACTAATTGGTTTCTCAGATGCAGATTTTGCAGGAAGTAAAGATGATAGAAAGAGAACTTCCGGGAGTTGCCAATTCCTTGGAAAGAGACTCATATCATGGAGCAGCAAAAAGAAGAATTGTGTCGCAATCTCAATGGCCGAGTCAGAATACATTTCTGTCGGCAGTTGTAGTGCACAATTGCTGTGGATAAAGAACCAACTGGAAGATTACAATCTAAAAGTCCAAGACATCCCTTTCTTTTGCGACTCCTCCAGTGCGATTGCAATAGCCAACAATCCAGTCTCTCATATCCGGACAAAGCACATAGAGCTGCGATAAGATTTCATCTGGGAGCATGTGGAGCATGGGGACATAAATCTACAATGTGTCCCAACTGACACGCAAATTATAGATATTTTCACAAAGCCGCTGGACGAGGCCAAGTTTTCATTCTTCAAAACAGAACTTGGCATGCTCAACAAGGATGAAGGAGAATGAAGACAAAGGTAACAGGCAAGGTCAAGATCTGGTTTTACTTCAAAAATCAGAAAATTTCAGAATTTGGACATCATTTCTCGAGAACATCACTTGTACTCGAGAACATCAAAATTATTTCTCGAGTACAAAGAAATTATTTCTCGAGAACAATAGTTCTACTCGAGAATAGGAAATCTCTACTCGAGAACAAGGCTCATTCTACTTGAGACCAAGGATTATTATACTGGAGTTCTGATAAAATTCTTCTCGAGAAAAATATGTCCTCTCGAAAAATCTGGTGGGCAATTTTTCTTCAAGTTCAAAATTTTCATATCGGCACACAGGCGCTTAGCAGCCTCATTCCAGGTATTTTTAATGATTATTTATATGCTTAATCATCAAAATTAGAGGTAAATATAAATATAAATCAGCGCAATGAATTTTTATTCTCGATTTCAAAACCCTTCATCTTGAGAAAAGCCATTTCGTCTTCCTCCATCTCCGCCATCTGCTGCAAGGCAGTTTTCCCTTTCGCCGGCCAGTCAGATCGATTTCTCGACATTCATGGATTCATCTTCAAAGCTAGGGATCGGGAGTGAACTCAGTTCTACCTGGATTGTAGAGATATCAGATGATTTCAAGAATGTGCTCCTTCTGCAAGATACAACCAGGTTGTCCTTTGTTCTTGAACATTCGTGCCAAATTCTAACTTCTGAGGTTGATGAATTCTTCCAGCACGCCAAGGTTAAAAGGAATGGGAAGGTACTCAAGTCTAAAGTTCAGAATATCAAGGTAAAGATGACTGCACTCTCTATTTCTCAATTTCTACAACTTCCATTAATAGATTAAGAAGATGATCTGGTGGGCACTGATTATGAGAGAGCATATAGTTTCTGTGGTATTCCTCAATCCTATCATACAATTAGAAGGCAATTAATGAATGTTTAAATCAAGTTATTGGCTGACATTTTGGGAAAAGTTCTTCTGTGCAAAACTAGTTCAATCTGCTATATTACTCCAGAATTTTTTGATTTAATGACAACAATCATTTGTAGAAAGAAATTCCAGTGGGGAATGATGCTTTTTGAGAAGCTCAAGGCATGCATTAAGAGCCCCAACTATGGAAGAATGATCTCTTTATTCCTCAATCAGATGGATCCTGAACCTTTTCCCATGAAAAAGGGCATAGCCCTCCATCATATGAAAAAGGTGTCCATTACCTCCATCCAGAGATGGGAGGTCAAAATACAGAAGTCAGACAAAGCTGTGGAAATAAAAGATGTGGATAGGACCGCATCTCCTCCTTTATATCAAATAACTGACTCTGTTATTGAGGGGGAGCCTGCACCATCTGTCTCATCCATTCCTCCTCAAGTTATTCCATCTGCTGCTTCAAAAATTCGAGCTCAAATCATTCCACCTGCTGCCTATACTGTTTCAGAATAAATTCCATCTACCATTGCTGCTGCTGCCTCTTCCTCTTTGCTGCATAAAGACAGAGAATTTCCTGCTGTTGAAGACATTCCAGATTATGATAATCGGATAGATGCCCAGACTCAAGCTCAGATTCTATCTACTAAAGATGACATCAATAAGATAATAGCCGAGCTTTCTTCCAAAGAACCTACTTTTTATATACCTGAAGATCACCCCTCTTCTCCAGCAACACTAGCTAAGTCTCTAACAAAATCTCCTCCTCCTCAAGGAAAAAAATCACAGAACCAGCACAGTCTCTAGAAAATCAAGAATCAACTCCTCCAGCTGATAAATCCCCTGTATATGAACCTGAGAAATCTCCAAAAGATGTACATTATGATGAAATTGTTTTAATTCATGATTCAGAAGATGAATTTCCGGTAGAAGATGCTGAATAAAGACTCCCCAGTATTCAATTCAACATTCCCTCTTTGCTAACCCTCAGATACTGAAGAAGAGGCCAGCACTGTAAACAAAAAGTTAGCCTCTACTTCTACAGTTGTTATTGAAGAAATTCTTCCGTGGACTGTCCCTTCTCAGACTCCACCATCTACTCAGAAAGAAATCTTCCCTGAAGGTACCATTCTATATAAAATTGAAGCTATGCTTGCTGATCAGAGAAAATACTTTGATGATTCTCTGAAGGTTGTCACTGATAAAATGACTGCATTAGAAAAAGAAATGAGCCGAGAATTTACTGAAATCCAAAACAACGCAGATGAGTTTAAAAGGCTCCTACAAATTGGTGGAAAAGCTATAGACCACATAATTATAAGCATAGGTACTATTATGGAGCAATCAGTCCCCCGTGCTCATAATTAAATTCTAATAGACAAGAGAGCTGATGAAAGGAATTTTAAAACTTGTGAAGAAGTTGGAAAGTTCAAAGAAGATGTCATCAACACCCTCTCCCTAGAAGTCAGAAAGAGGGAGGATAAAGTGAAAGAACTTCTAGAAAAACAAGCTCAGAAAATGAAAAATCAGTGGGATGATCAGTTGAAAGAGATTCAGACCTCTATACTCAAAGAAGTCAAGATTACTAAGTTATATACTTATGATACAACTATATGGATGCACAATGAGTTATTTCCTGAACTAGTTATGGATCCCTCTGCTCCTCCTCCTCATTTGGATGTAAATAAGCCTACCTTCTCTCCTCCTCCTGAATACTTTCAAGGACCTCCTCTAGAATACTATGAAGGACCTCCTCCTGATGTGTATGAACAGGTGTGGGAATCTGAACAAATAAGTATGCCTCCTCATCCCCCAGAAGTTCAGAAAGCCAAAAGAAGAAAATACGGAGATGGAGCCTCTGCTAGTAGCTCAAATCCACATCCAGAAGCTGAAGGTAAAAGACCTCAAGAGTATACTGAAGTTTTGAGCCCTACTTCCAAGTCTCTTATGCTTGAAACTCTCAAGCTAGTGGTTGATTACAATGAAGACGGGAACTTGCATTACAGTCCACCAGAATTGGATTTGTATGAGAAGTCTCTTACAAAGAGAAGGATTTATAACAGAATTTATGATAGAAATAATCCCAAGGCTCCACCTAGACCTCCTAAGTACTTCCCCAAGCCATTCAACTACCAAAAGAGACAACATGAGAAGCAAGAGAGACAGGGAAAGCAACATCAACAAGATCAGTAAATTGAAGAGGCTGGAAGTTCTCCTTATCTTTGAAATTGTGGAATTTAAATTTTCTCTTGCACAAATTTTTGTTTATATGAACTTCTAATTCTGATCTGATTTTTATATATTACTGCATTTCTCCTAATTATCATGCTATTAGTTTCCTTATGTGTTTTTCTCTTGATGTAATTCACCTTAGTATAGAGGGTTCTGACTTCTACAAATAGAGGGAGATTGTTGGGTATTGCATCCACAATAGCCCAGATTTGTATGAAGTCACCATTAAACTAAGATGAATTAAGTTTGTATTTGATGCTATTTTTAGTTAAGTGTTTGCAGGGCTTAATTGCTAAATGCAGACCAATGTCAGTCTACAATGAGTCTCCAAACACAGGACCATACAATATAATCCCTCATTGTGTGATTCATGGTGTTGACTCATGTGTAGCCTTTCTATTGGGACACACTTCCTTTTCAAGCACTAAGGGCAAGAGAAAAGATGGATGCAGATTTTAATGAAGAAGTAACATTTTCAGTTTTTCACAAAAAGTCTAACTCTTTTTCTCGAGTACTATATTTGTACTCGAGAAGGACTTAAGAAATTTCTCGAGTTAGACTTGTCTTAATTTCGAGTGGCAGTTGTTCTCGAGAAAGCTTCTTATTATTCTCGAGAAGGGCTTATGTACTCGAGTACTATATAACATTTCTTCTCGAGTTGTTTCTTTTCCAGTCAATATTTTTCTAACTTTTTTCTCGAGAATAATAAAATTATTCTCGAGATGACTATCTTTTGTTCTCGAGATGCAGAAGTTATTTCTCGAGACCCATAGTATTTTTCTTGAGAGCCAGATATTTGTTCTCGGGATGAATATTTGTTCTCGAGTAACAGAATGATTCTTCTCGAGAACAAAACATCATTTTTCT
Organism: Platanthera guangdongensis; assembly: GCA_039583875.1. Lineage (NCBI taxonomy): Eukaryota > Viridiplantae > Streptophyta > Magnoliopsida > Asparagales > Orchidaceae > Platanthera > Platanthera guangdongensis. The sequence continues at coordinate 49,675,666 of CM077149.1, forward strand.
CGAGTACTTATGTCATTCTCGAGACTATTGATTTCCACCTCCACATATTTTTCTAAGTGTTTTTCTTGAGATCCTCTTAGCACTTCTCGAGATCCAGTATGATTTTTCTCGAGTATAATACTTCTTTTCGAGAAGTCTCGTACTATTTTTATGAAAACATCTAAGTCCAGACAAACGTGTATTTCAAATATCATTAGTGCGTGATTGGTCCACGTGGATGTCATTAATGATGATTATGACCGTTAGGCAAGTCCTATATAAGGTCTTGTCATTTTCGACCAATCCTAAGAAGAAATAAGAAGAATTACAAGCCACCGCAAGAAGTAATTCTAAGAATTCTAAATCCTACATTTCTTTCTAAATCAATATCCGTCGATCATCATCTTCATTGCCAAAGCGCTTTCGATCCAGATCGATTCAGAGAAGTTGATTCACATATCAAGACTCTTTTTAAACCATAGATCTTCTACTTGATCGTGTGAGTCCAGAGAATTTCAGATCAGAGATCTTGTTGATTCTTCTTCAACCATTTCTGATAAAGCTGCAAAGTTCAAAGGAAGAAGAACAGGCAAAAGTATTTCAGATGAGATCAGATCACTGTTTGTATTTGTTATTTAATTCTATTCTTGTAGGAGATCTTTCTCCGAGTTGTAGGAGTTGTATTCTCCGAGTTCTTGTAGGAAGTTGTATCTTCCGAGTGTAGATCCAGTTTTTGGGATCGAGTTGTAGGAACGTTTTTCCGAGGTGTAGGATTGTTTTCAATCCGAGATTAGTGGAGTAGCCAAGTCTAGTGCTTTACTAGATCGATGAGTGGAAAGTGGATGTACCCAAGGTTGGGGAACCACTATAATTCTTGGTGTCGTTTGTGATTTCTTGGTTAATTTTTTGTGCATAACTCTTTAAATTTCTTATTCTGCAAAAAGACGCACAACTCACATATTCACCCTCCTATAGGTGATTTAGGTAAGACAACTAAACATTTTCACTAATCAAGGAGTTCTGAAATGCCCTATTTACCTAGGCGATTTCCTAGCCTTTGCGGATCTAATGGTGTTGGATCTGGCGGACTTTGATGTGATTTTGGGCATGGACTGGCTGTCAAAGTATGATGCGGTCATCCAGTGCAAGGCAAAGATACTAGATTTCAGGATGGACAATGTCCAACCTATGAGTGTCTATGGTTTTCAGGACAGGGTTTCCCCTATCATTTTTGCGGTACGTGCTTGTTGTGCTATCGAGTCTGGTTGTGAGGTGTTTTTGGTTTCTATTTCTGCTTTGGAAACTGCTTTTGTTACACCACGTCTTGAGGATGTCTCGGTGGTGCGAGAGTTTCCAGATATTTTCCTGATTTTCTTCCAGTACTTCCTCCAATGAGGGAGATAGAGTTTGTGATAGACCTCGAGCCTAGTACTCGTCCTATTGCCAAACACCGTACCGCATGGCTCCGGGTGAGTTGGATGAGTTGCGTACTCAGCTTGATGAATTGCTGCAGTGTGGATTTATTAGACCAAGTTCTTCCCTGTGGGGTGCTCCCATATTATTTGTAAAGAAGAAGGATTGATCGACGAGGCTTTGCATCGATTACAGAGAATTGAACAAGGTGACCGTTAAGAATAGATATCCCTTGCCGAGAATTGATGATTTGTTTGATCAGTTGCATGGTAGCTCGGTATTTTCAAATATTGATCTTCGTTCAGGCTACTACCAGTTGAGAATTCGTGAGGCAGATATTCCATGGACCTCTTTTCGATCGTGGCATGGACATTTTGAGTTTTTGGTGATGCCCTTTGGGTTGACTAATACGCCCTCTGCATTCATGGATTTAATGAATAGAGTTTTCAAGGATTTCTTGGATCGTTTCGTGATCGTGTTCATAGATAACGTTCTTGTGTATTCCCGCAGTGTTGAGGAGCATACTCAACATTTGCGATTGGTTTTGACAACCTTGAGGGAGCATAAGCTTTATGCGAAGCTGGGCAAGTGTGAGTTCTGGCTATCTTAGGTGTCGTTTCTGGGACATGTTGTGAACAAGGATGGTATTTTCGTAGACCCGACCAAGATTTCTGCTGTGAGTGAATGAGAGAGACCTTCTACACTTAAGGAGATTAGGAGCTTCTTAGGCCTAGCTGGCTATTATAGAAGATTTGTGGAAGAGTTTTCATTGTTGTCTTCTCCTTTAACTAGGCTTACCCAGAAGAATAATACATTCATTTGGTGTGGTAAGTGTGAAGAAGCTTTCCAAGAGTTGAAGAAGAGATTGTGTAATGCTCCAATCTTAGCCTTGCCTACCGAAGGGGTTGAGTACACTGTGTATGTGGATGCATCACACATTGGACTTGGCTGTGTTTTGATGCAAGATGGGAAGGTGATCGCGTATGGATCAAGACAATTGATGATTGATGAAAGAAACTATCCTACGCATGATTTGGAGTTTGTTGCAGTAATTTATGCGCTGAAGCTTTGGAGACACTTATTATATGGTGCGATGTGCAAGATATATACAGACCATAAGAGTTTGAAGTACGTCTTCTCTCAGAAAAAATTAAATCTGCGTCAGGGTCAGTGGTTAGAACATGTGGTTGATTATGAAGTGGAGATTCTTCATCATCCAAGAAAGGCTAACGTAGTAGCCGATGCTTTGAGTAGAAAGACCGCTAAAATTTTTAATTTGTCTGTGCAGTCCTTGGTAGAAGAATTCTTGTTAATGGACATTAGAGTTGGGAATAGTGCAGTGCCTGCAAGTTTGGAAGTAGAAGAGCCCTCTTGGATTTTCCTTACTAGAGCACACCAGAAGGATGATCCGGATTTGTTGCATCTCCGGAATAGAACTGAGAAGGGAGGGCGACCTGATTTCTCCTTGGATGAGTTGGATACCTTAAAGTATCGTGGTAGATTTTGCATTCCCGCTTTTGGTGATATTCAGGCTAAAATTTGTACTGAAGCTCATGGTTCCAGTATTGCCTACCATCCTGGTTCCATAAAAATGTATAAAGATATAAAGCAGATTGTTTGGTGGTCGGGGATGAAGAATGATATTGCAAATTTTGTGGCGGAATGTTATATGTGTCAGCATGTTAAGGATGGCCATAGGTGGCCTGGTGGTAAATTGACACCGCTGGATATTCCAAGTTGGATGTGGGAGAGTATTTCAATGGACTTCATCACTGGATTACCGAGATCTCCACGTGGGCATGACTCTGTTTGGGTGATAGTTGATAGATTGGCTAAAAGTGCTCACTTTGTACCTTTTAAGATCGGGTATTCTATGAAGAAGATAGTTAAATTGTACCTTGATGAGATTATCAGATTGCATGGAGTGCCAGTCAGTATCGTATCAGATCGAGACTCTAGATTTACGTCCCATTTTTGGAAGAGTTTACAGGAGTTGTTGAAATTTGTGAAGTGGAAGTGGTTGACGGGACAGGCTGGGCGGCCTGGGCGGACAGCATTGGCGGACTAGGCGGACTGGGCGGACTGTGATGTGCGGCCTGGTGGAAGGTCTAGTGGAAAGTCGGCTGTCTTCTAAGTGAGTTGTTGCATGAAGTTCGCAGACTGTGCGGCCTGGTGTGTGCGGATAGGACGGCTTTGGTTTAGCCAAGGAGCGGCCTGAGCGGATAGAGGCTTGCGGACTGGTGCATTGCTCAGTGGCCGTGGTGCAAGCTTGTGCTATTTGGCAGTTTGGCTCATGTCCGCGCGAAGCTTGCGGACTGGCGTGTTCGCGGTGTGGGCTGTTGCGGACAGGGCTTAGAGCTTGGCTGAGGCCTTGTCGAGCTCTGGTGTTACAGCAGGTGCTTTGCTGTGGAGGTAGTTGGCGGACTAGTTTATGGAGTCCGGAGATCGCTACTGTGTTGGGCAGGTGTGCGAGGAGCTTGCAGACTGCTGGCGGTCTGTGCTAAGGTGTTTGGCGGACGGGAGTTTGTGTCCGCCATGCTCGCACTGGCCTTTAATGGTTTTGTACTTGGTCACACTCTGTGCCAAGACCATGGTGTCCGCCGTATCCGCCAAGTCCGCTGTGACCGGGCGGACTGTTGCTGTTTGCCTTTGGTCGTGGACTTGTGGCGGATTGTGACTTGAGTCTTGAGGACTGCCTCGTGTTTGTGCGGACTGCCATTGAAGGGGGTTGCTGTCCTGCAGTGGTCGGAAGCTTTGCGGGCTGATGCCTTGTCCACATAGCTTGGGTGGACTGGAGAGGGTTCGCCAATGTTGCCTTGCTCCTGGCAGTTTTCCTTGGTATCCGGCTAAGTCCTTGTGGACTCGGCGGACGGTGTTTTGCTATCGCGCGGGCTGGGGCGGTGTCGCTATCTCTTGGGCGGTGACCACACTCCTCACCTCGCCTATAAATAGGACCCCCCTGGCACATCTACAGCAACTTGAGTGAACAGTAAGTTGGGTTGGGCAAGGAGCTGCGGTCTCAGTTTCTGTCCGCGCGGATTGTTTCAGTGCTGACGTTTGCTGTGTGCAGGTCGCGCGGGTAGCTTCATGGAGCCAGGAGTTTGGATTTGACTTCGGTCAAGTACTTGGAAGTGTGCGGTCTCTGCGGATTCAGCAGGAGGTCGCTCTGCGGCTTGTCAGCTCTGTTTCATCTTTGCCAGCTTCAATAACCTGTCCGCCGGCTTCAGGTGGGTAGGGGTGTTCCTCAGTTCAGCTTCAGCAGGAGACGAATAACGGTGTGTCCGCGCGGCCTCGCGGCTTCGGCGGACTCCGTGGCTATTCGGCGGATTGTAGCTTAGTTCGGGCGATCTCAGCGGACTCGGCGACCTCGGCGGTCTCGGCGGACTCCGGTGCTGTCCGCCCGGCTTGGTTTTTGGTGCTTTCTGTTTACAGTTGTTATACTAGCGAAATCATGTCTCGCTATGCATGCCTCGTGTTGTAAAGAAGTGAATGAATAAAAGATCTGCTTGTGCTTCCATTGTTTGTTGGGATTAACCTTTGTTCCTTGGTTTTCCGCTGGTTCAACGTGAGAACTGGGTAGTTCCGAAGATATTAATTTGGCGTTTGGGCTACCTTGCTGACCACGTTGAGAAAATTTAACATGGTATCAGAGGGAGGTTCAGTTGCGTGAGCGGAAGTCAACCAGTGTTGTTACTCAGTGATTGAGTGGTGCTCAACCTGTGTTGTTGCTCGGAGCTGCTGAAAAGGTTGCCAACAGGTGTTGTAATGGAAGGGAGCTTAGCAAGAGGTCTGGGCATTGAACTCTTAACGCCGACTAACTTCAAGAAGTGGAAGTCGTGCATGAAGAGCTATCTTCTTGGCGAGGAGCTGTGGGAAGTCATCGGTGGTGACGACAGGCAGGAAGTCACTACTGCTTTCGGTACTGCTGAGCAGGTTAGGCTCTGGAGAAGAACAAATGCTAAGGCGGAGTTCATTCTGAAGAGAGCCGTGTCTCCGGAACTGTTTGATCACATCGTTGGATGTGAGTCGACTGCTGATATTTGGACAACCATTGATGAGTTGTTCAATAGGAAGAATGTGGTGCGGCTTCAGTTCCTAGAGAATGAGTTGGCCAGGGCAACTCAGGGAGACCTTTCCATCTCCAAGTACTTCTTAAAGATGAAGAGCTTGTGTGCTGAGCTGTCGGCACTGGATCCTGATGAGCCTATCTCTGAGGCTAAGATGAAAAGGCACATTATCCGTAGCTTGCGAAAGGAGTATGTTGTCTTTGTCACATCTGTTCAAGGGTGGGCTACTCAGCCGTCTTTGCTGGAGCTGGAGAATCTGCTTGCATCGCAGGAAAGCTTGGCAAGGCAGATGGCTGGAGTGAACCTGAATTAGGAAGGCAGCGAAGCTCTCTTCTCAGGCAAGAAGAAAGGATGGGAAGGGAAGAAGAAGAAGGTGCAGGTTGCTGGTGAGAAGGAGACTTCAACTTCATATCAGCCGAAGAGGAGCAATGCTCCTAAGTACTGGAAGAAGAATCTGAAGTGCTACCGGTGTCATCAGCGAGGGCACTTCAAGCGGGACTGCAAGGTCAAACTGCAGCCTGGGCATGCTGCGGGAAAGTAGGAAGCTTGCTCGAGAAGTGAAGAAGCAGAATGGGGCGGAGCCTTCATGACAGGCACTTGTGTCCGGGCCTTATCTGCTGAGGACTTCAACAGTGAGTGGATCGTGGACTCCGGGTGTGGTCATCACCTCACCGGAGACAAATCGAAGTTCACCTCCATGAAGGCTTACTCAGGTAATGAAGCTATTATCACTGCTGATAATACTGTTTATGCAGTAGAGAAAGAGGGGGTCGTGTCTTTGGGTAGTGATCAGGGGCCACTCACGTTAAGGAGTGTGTATCACGTGCCAGGCATGAAGAAGAACCTCTTCTCGGTGACCAATGCGGTGGATGCTGGTTACCACGTTCTGTTTGGGCCAACAGACGTGAGGTTCCTTCGCAACGTATCAGTGGTGAAGGCTGATGTTGCTCATGTAGGGAGGAGGGTGAAGAACTTGTTTGTTCTTTCCACCAATGCTTATGTTGATAGAATGAGGGCCAATGATAGTGCTGCTATCTGGCATGAGAGCCTGGGGCATGTTGGCATGGACAAGCTGAAGGCAATGGCTAGTAGAAGTTTGGTGAGGGGGTTGCCTAAGTTGTCCTCCTTTGGTGACGGGCATGTTTGCGCGGGCTGCCAATACGGTAAGGCACATCGCCTTCCGTTTGATAAATCACAAATAAGGAGCAAGAAACCATTGGAGTGTATTCATGGCGACCTGATGGGACCGACGGTTACTGCCAGCCTTGGAGGAAGCAGATACATGCTTGTCTTGGTTGATGACTACTCAAGGTATACTTGGGTGTACTTCTTAAAGGAGAAGTTGGAAGCCTTCCGTTTTTTTGTGGAGTTCAAGGAGTTGGTAGAAGGCCGGCTTGGCTTGCGGATTAAGAAGCTTAGAACTGATAACGGGGGTGAGTTTGTCTCCTCCGAGTTTTCTAACTTTTGCAGGAAGCACGGGATCCAACGAGAGCTTACTTGTGCTCACACTCCACAACAAAATGGGGTAGCGGAGCGGAAGATCCGTCATCTGATGGAGACCTACAAATGCTGGCTTCATGCGAAAGATATCCCAAGGTCCTTTTGGGCGGAGGGAATGTCTTGTGCTTCTTATGTTATCAACCGGATGCCACTCAGCCCTATCAACATGAAGACTCCTATTGAGCTGTTGCTGAAGGAGAAGCCGAATGTGGGACACCTTAGGGTGTTCGGCTCAACTTGCTACGTGTATGTCCCAGATGCTTCACGGACAAAGCTGGATGCGAAGGCAAGGAAACTTGTCTTTGTTGGCTACGATGAGTGGAAGAAGGGATGGAAATGCATGGACCCTGTGACGAAGAAGTTCGTGGTGTCAAGAGACGTTGTCTTTGACGAGCTGACGTCATATAGAGGTGGCTCGGTTGAGCTAACCGGAAGTAGCAAGGTTGATGAAGCACCGGTGGTGGCTGCTGAAGGCTTGGAAGAGGAGCTTGTTGTTTCACCAGCAGCTCCTATTGCTTCTAACTCTGAGGCTGAGCCTTCTGGCTCAGGAAACAGGGGGAGCACTGCTCAATGCTTTCCCCAAGTAGGAGTTGAGCCCGAAGAAGAAACGGAAGCAGTGAGCAAGGAGCCGACCCTTCGGAGATCGAAGAGGGTGGTTAAGCCACCGGCTCGGTACTGTGATGGGAATGCAGTGAGCTTTGTCTCCTGCTTCTTTGCAGGTCCTCTAGATGAGCGAGAGCCTGCAAACTTCAACGAGGCCACTGGAGTTAAGGAGTAGGAAGATGCCATGAAGGAAGAGATTGATGATCTGAAGAAGAATGAAACCTGGGACCTTGTGCCCAAGGTTGATGGCATTACTCCGGTTACTTGCAAGTGGGTGTATAAGTTGAAGAAGAAGGCTGATAGGAGCATTGATAGGTTCAAGGCTCGCCTGGTCGCTAGAGGATTCTCACAGCAGTATGGAGAAGATTATGAGGAGACATTCAGTCCAGTTGCGAAGATGACTTCAATAAGAGTGGTGATCGCCTTGGCTGCTAGCAAGGGATGGAGAATTTGGCAACTTGATGTGAAGAATGCTTTTCTTTACGGAGAGATTGACAAGGACATCTTCATGGATCAGCCGCTTGGTTTTGTCTCTGAAAAGCATCAGGACTATGTCTGCAAACTCAGGAAGGCTCTCTACGGGTTGAAGCAAGCTCCTAGAGCGTGGTATGGGAAGATTGCAGAGTACTTGCAATTCTGTGGATACCTTGCTTCTAACTCGGATTCAAGCTTGTTCGTCAAGAAGAAGGGGGAGCTACAAGTCTTGGTCCTGCTGTATGTGGATGACATGATCATCACAGGGAATTCGGAGGGGGAAGTAGCAAGGCTCAGGGCAGAGCTTGATATACGCTTCAAGATGAAAGACTTGGGAGAGTTGCATCACTTTCTCGGTCTTGAAGTGGAGAGGAAGGAGTGCGGGGTTCTCATTTGCCAGAAAGGGTATGTTGATCGCATTGTGAAGCGGTTTGGCATGGGCGAAGGGAAGAAGTGCTCTACTCCACTGGAACCTGGGCTGAAACTTCGACGAGATGAGGGAATGGTTCTTCATAATCCCTTGGTGTTCAGGGCTCTTGTTCGGAGCTTGATTTACCTGACGATTACAAGGCCGGATATTTCTTATGCTGTTGGCCGAGTAAGTCGGTATATGGCTGAACCAAGGCAATCTCATCTAGTGGCGGCGAAGGGTATTCTGAAGTATGTCAAGGCTTCTTCTGATATGGGACTCCTCTATAGAAGGGACTCGGAGTTTGCGTTGCTCGGGTACACGGATGCTGACTATGGCGCTGATTCGGATGATCGGAGGTCTACTTCAGGTTATGTGTTCACTTGCGGTTCAGCTAGCATCTCGTGGTTTAGCAAGAAGCAGGACTCGGTGTCGGTTTCAACCACGGAGGCGGAGTATAAGGCTTCAGCCTTGGCTGCTCGGGAAGTCGTTTGGTTGAGGAGGCTTATAGAGGATTTTCATGAAGAAGTGCAAGGGCCTACTTTACTCCGGGGTGATAATGAGAGTGCTCTCAAACTGGTTAACAATCCAGTGTGTCACGCCAGGACCAAGCATATAGAGATTGATCACCACTTCATCAGGGAGAAGGTGTTGGAAGGGTCTCTGTTGGTCGGGCATGTTCGGAGTGAAGATAATCTTGCTGACATATTCACGAAGCCACTGTCGAAGGGGCCCTTTGAACGCTTGCGCATCTTGCTGGGCTTGGTCACCACTTCCCACTTCAAGGGGGAGTGTTGAAATTTGTGAAGTGGAAGTGGTTGACGGGACAGGCTGGGCGGCCTGGGCGGACAGCATTGGCGGACTAGGCGGATTGGGTGGACTGTGATGTGCGACCTGGTGGAAGGTCTAGTGGAAAGTCGGCTGTCTTCTGAGCGGGTTGTTGCATGATGTCCGCGGACTGTGCGGCCTGGTGTCTGCGGATAGGACTGCTTTGGTTTAGCCAAGGAGCGGCCTGAGCGGATAGAGGCTTGCGGACTGGTGCATTGCTCAGTGGCCGTGGTGCAAGCTTGTGCTGTTTGGCGGTTTGGCTCATGTCCGCGGGAAGCTTGCGGACTGGCGTGTCCGCGGTGTAGGCTGTTGCGGACTGGGCTTAGAGCTTGGTTGAGGCCTTATCGAGCTCTGGTGTTACAGCAGGTGCTTTGCTGTGGAGGTAGTTGGCGGACTGGTTTATGGAGTCTGGAGATCGCTGCTTTGTTGGGCAGGTGTGCGAGGAGCTTGCGGACTGCTGGCGGTCTGTGCTAAGGTGTTTGGCGGACGGGAGTTTGTGTCCGCCATGCTCGCACTGGCCTTTAATGGTTTTGGACTTGGTCACACTCTGTACCAAGACCATGGTGTCCGCCGTATCCGCCAAGTCCGTTGTGACCGGGCGGACTGTTGCTGTTTGCCTTTGGTCGTGGACTTGTGGCGGATTGTGGCTTGAGTCTTACGAACTGCCTCGGGTTTGTGCGGACTGCCATTGAAGGGGGTTTCTGTCCTGCAGTGGTCGGAAGCTTTGCGGGCTGATGCCTTGTCTGCATAGCTTGGGCGGACTGGAGAGGGTTCGCCAATGTTGCCTTGCTCCTGGCGGTTTTCCTTGGTATCCGGCTAAGTCCTTGTGGACTCGGCAGACGGTGTTTTGCTATCGCACGGGCTGGGGAGGTGTCGCTATCTCTTGGGTGGTGACCACACTCCTCACCTCGCCTATAAATAGGACCCCCCTGGCATATCTATATCAACTTGAGTGAACGGTAAGTTGGGTTGGGCAAGGAGCTGCGGTCTCAGTTTCTGTCCGTGCGGATTGTTTCAGTGCTGACGTTTGCTGTATGCAGGTCTCGCGGGTAGCTTCAAGGAGCCAGGAGTTTGGCTTTGACTTCGGTCAAGTACTTGGAAGTGTGTAATCTCTGCGGATTCAGCAGGAGGTCGCTTTGCGGCTTGTCAGCTCTGTTTCATCTTTGCCAGCTTCAATAACCTGTCTGCCGGCTTCAAGCGGGTAGGGGTGTTCCTCTGTTCAGCTTCAGCAGGAGACGAATAACGGTGTGTCCGCGTGGCCTCGCGGCTTCGGCGGACTCCGTGGCTATTCGGCTGATTGCAGCTTAGTTCGGGCGATCTCAGCGGACTCGGCGACCTCGGCGACCTCGGCGGTCTCGGCGGACTCTGGTGCTGTCCGCCCGGCTTGGTTTTTGGTGCTTTCTATTTACAGCTGTTATACTAGCGAAATCATGTCTCGCTATGTATGCCTCGTGTTGTAAAGAAGTGAATGAATAAAAGATCTGCTTGTGCTTCCATTGTTTGTTGGGATTTACCTTTGTTCCTTGGTTTTCCGCTGGTTCAACGTGAGAACTGGGTAGTTCCGAAGATATTAATTTGGCGTTTGGGCTACCTTGCTGACCACGTTGAGAAAATTTAACATTGGGTACCGATTTGAGGTATTCCACCACCTATTATCCGCAGACAAATAGTATGAAAGTTAGGGTTAGATCTGATATACTCTAGAGGGGGGGTGAATAGAGTATCTTGAAAACTTAAAAACTTTTTGCTGTAAATAAAAAAAAGACCTAAGATAAATTAATCTAGCACAATCACATGCACATCAAAACCTAACTATCACAAACACAGTAACCTAGCTAGCACAGCCACAGGAAGAACAAAATAAAAAGTGCAACCGGACAACACAAGAATTTTATAGTGGTTCCCCAACCTGGGTACATCCACTCTTCTACCACCCTGGTAGGAATCCACTAGTAGGTTTTTGATCAGGTGACTGCCACCAATGATCTTTTGATTAGGTGTTCAAAAACCAACCCAAGTCTTTTGATCAGGAGACTTATAACCAAGAATAACTTTTGAAGGGAGTTAAAGAACCCTTTTTACAGTGGGCATGAGAGAGTGATTATGTCTTCTCATTCTCAAAATACAACTGAGAAGACTTTAGTGGATCTTTGATTGTTAGCAAAGCTCCCCCTGAGATGTTGATTTGTTCCGGAAAATTAGAGCTTTGCTGCAGGGTGAGTAGGCCTTCAATCTTTTGCCTTGACTAGAGGTGCTCCAGGAACTTCTTGACTGATAAAGTTTCTGTTGTCCTTGAAGAATCCCTGGAAAGAAGAAGGAAGAAGACTCTTGATTTCGAATGAATGTTCTTCTTCTTCTTCAGCTTGCTGTTTTTTCTCTGGTCTAGGGCTTGTTGTTTCTTTTTTGTTCTATTGTCCTTGTGTATCTTGTGCTCTGCGTGTTGTTTTGTATTATGTATGTCGTCGCTTGTTGTTTTTAAGGAAGAAGAAGAAAAATCCTTTTTATATTTTTGTGTAATCTTCCTTCTGAATTTTGAATTCTTCAGCATTGATCATTGGCGGCCTGGAGAATGTTGGCATTAAATAATTTTCCCAACTGTCCCATTGAAAAGCGGCAAGTAATAATCCTGATGAAGACCGTAATCAATGCTTGCTTCTAATGGTAATATTCAGAGAATATTTAAGCATTGATTACTCAGGGATTATTGCAATAAAATAAGGATAGAGGGAGGGAAATTTCCAAGTCTGGAACTGCACATAAATCGTCGAGCAGAGAACAGAATTCGTCGACCTGGGTCCTGAGTTCGTCGTGCTGAGAAGTTATGTTTGTCGACTAGATAATCTATGTTCGTTGACCTGAGATCCAAAATCTTCGACCGGAGAATAGATAACTGCTTTCTCTGGAACCTTGCCAATTCAGTGCATCAAGATCGTCGAGATGAAAATCTAAGTTCGTCGACTTGAGAATTAAGTTCGTCGAGTGGAGAACACGAATTCGTCGACTGGAGTATGATTCTGGACTTAGAATATTTTAGATGTTTCTGGACTTTAGAATGTTGATGTAGACCATCCAGAAATTGTCGACCTGAGAACCAAATTCGTCGAGCAGAGGACTAAGTTCGTCGACTGGAGTTCAGAGAAAGGAATTCTGAACTTGGAATGTTATAGTATAGTGTCCATAAATCGTCGACCTAAGAACCAGTTTGTCGAGCTCAGCTCAGAGAATTTTCTTTGAGTTCGTCGAGCTGAGCACGACTTTCGTCGACCTGAGTTTGATGAACGTTGAACTCATTTTCTGAGTCTTTGAAATTTCTCTAAGTCTTGAGTCTTTTGCAGTCTGTTGATGGCTGGTCCATGCAGTGTTGACTCTAAGGACATAACCTAGACTCTAAGACACAAGCATGACCCTAGTTGTACATGTTGGGTCAAACATCCTAGTTTAGTGAACCTAGCCCATTTCCAACTAGGGATCCAACAATCTCCCCCTATTTGGGTGAGATCACTAATTACAGACAAACAAAATATACAAAGCAATAAAACATATATCTGCCAGGAAACGTTTAACAAATGCAGCAGATATATATATAGAGAGAGCTTTGTATCAAAACATAAATAAGTAGTTTTAGAATAACAAAAAGACTAAAAAACAGTTCACAATTTATTTCTTCTTCTTTTACTCCTTGTGCTTCTCCTCTTTATCTTTTCACCTGGCTGAGTAAACTTGATCTCCCTGTTTAGATTAGCTGCTTGTGTCTTTGTCATTAACATGTCAGCAGCTCCAATGATATTAAGGGAGGTAGCCCTTGGCACTATAACTTCTGGATGCAGTTTCATATAATCATCAACATTAAAGAATTTATTAGCTTTAGCAAACCTGTTGAGTTCCTCCTTCCTGTATTTGTACATGGTTGAATATTGAGAAAGATCCTTTCCTTCAGTTTTTGCTTTAATAATCATGGATAGGCCAACCAGTTCCTAGAACATGGCCATCCTTGTAGTTGTAGCTGTATCTGGATCTTCAAAGGGTACAGGAGGGAAGGCAGGTCTTTTTGGGCTTTCAGCTTTATGTTTAGTAATTTGTTGCTGCTGTTGTTGATGCTGTTGTTGTTGTTGTTGTTGTTGTTGTATGCCTGATGAATAATGTCTTTGCTGGCTGCTTCCTGATGAAGAGGAGAACCTACCCTGATGTCTCTGATAGGTTTGAAACTGGGTAGTCCTTTGAGTTGAAGAACTTGAAGCACCAGCGGCAGGTGGAGGAGGAGGAGGAGGGTCCTTTCTATATCTCTGAGGAGGAGGTGAGTACTTCCTGTTTTTCTTTCTCTCTTTTTGCTGGTTCTTGGATAGCCACATCCATGTTGACATGCCCTTATAAGGTGTGATTTTCTGCAGTATATAATATGGAGTGTCATTTGCTGGATTTGGTTATGGGGCAGGGGGTGGAGGAGCCTTTCTTTTCTTGGAGACTTTCTTTTTCCTAGGCTCATCATCAGAGTCCTCTTCATCATCATCCTCATCATCAGAGTCTTGAGGAGCATCATACAAAGCATCAATAGTTTTAGTACAGATTTATCAATGGGCTTTTCAGCCTAAGTAGGAGATGGAGAAAGAACTAGAGGAGGAGGTAGAGCTGGAGCAGGAGAGCTGTGCATATCAGTGCTTTCAACAACTGATTTATTTTCTTCTTCTATGTCAGTCGTGATCAGTTCATCTAGATCAGGCATTGTGGAATCATCCATGACAAAAGTTGGAGCAGGAGGGGATGCAACAGTGAGGGGATCAGCTCTGGGTTGAGATGAAGTAATGAGGGGAGCATCTTTTGGTGGAGATGGAATGGCTGGAGCCTGTGGAACAGCAAAAGTAGCCTTAAGTTACATGGCAACCTTGGGGCTTCTGGGGGTGGTGTAGGGGACTATAGCCAAAGAGGGACTAATGTTGCCTTCTGGCATAAAGTTCAAATGAGCTGTATCAAACATGCTCAACAATGTCAAAAGATGGCCTGTGGGATTTATAATATAATCACCAACAGTGTCTTCATCAGCCATAACAGGCTCATCCATATCAGTATCTGATTCTATTAAATCTATGATGTCAGAAGGATCTGCTACATCCTCTGAAGAATCAGTCATAAAAGAATCAAGTTCTGCTGCTGATGCTGCTTCTGCTGCTGCTTCTGCTGCTGCTGTTGCTGCTGCTTCTGCTTCTGCTACTGCTGTTTTCGATGCTGCTTTCACTAGAGCTTCTTCATCATGAAGCATCTCCCCCTGACTGGCTGCAGAAGGGCCTGGAGCCAGTCCCCCAGAAAAAGAAGGGACAGGGGATAGAGCAACAACTGTGGCAGAGAGATTTTTGAGGAAAGCAGTGAGATTAGCTAGAGCAGTAGTGAGAAGAGTTTGAAGAGTAGGAGAGATGAAAGCAAGCAAGTCCTTAGCAATATCAGAGAAATTTAAATAAAGAGATTCTGGAGCATTGGAGGAGTAGGGATTATGGTGACCACAGTTGGAACAAATAGAAAATGCACTGGACATATCTTGGTGGGTGTGGTCAGGTGTAGAAGATGCATTTCAGTTGTGGGGATGGATGCTTGATGTGGGGATGATGGGGGAATCACCAGATTTAATGTGTGGGAGGAGATAAAGGTGTCAGGATTTGTGGTGGTTAAATGAGGTGGAAGGGGGGATTGAGGTGGGGAGGGTTGTGGTGATTGGGAAGGAGAGGGGTGTATGGATTCCTGAGTGTGAGAAGATGGGATTTCAGTTGATTGGATTGAGGTGAGATTTATTTGAGGAGAGGATGGAGGTGGAGAACGTGCAGGAGATGAAACTGGGGTAGAAATGTGAAGTGGTTGTTGGTGTTGAGTTTGAGGAGGGGAGGGAATGTTGGAGGTGGATGGGGCCTCTTCTGGGGTTAGAGGAGCGGCTGTGACAGCCCTAGTATTTCAGAAGGCCTAGATGAGGAGGCAGCTTTGGTGGGCTTGGTGATCCTCCTTTCCTATCTACCAAAGAGAGTAGAGGTGAGCCTTTTGGAGGAATTAATGAACAATGTTGTTGAGACCAAGTGTTCAGAGGACTTTTCCTGTAGAAAAATGCCCAGTATCCGGCCGAAACAAACTTCTTTCTTGTTGTTTTTCTTCTTAATCAAATCAAACAGTAACTGGCCACAGTTAATTCTTTTCTTTTCTACTAACGCAGCCATGACTAAGAACTGATGCCTTGTTATATAATCATGTGCTGTGTGTTTGCCGAACAGCACTTTGCCGACCACATCAGCTAAGAACTTGTATTTTGTCGATAAGTTCTTCTTGAGTAGTTTGTTGGGGTTATTGCCACAGTGACCCATTTTATTCAACATATCATTATATTCTACAGTATCCAGTTCGATGTCTTCCTCACCATTTAGCAGACCAAAAATGTTGGTTAGTATATTTGGAGAGAGAGAAACGGAGGTACCCGAAATTGTTCCTGTCATTGAATCATCTGTTGTGGTAGAAGTGAAAACCCATTCTTTGACCTCTGTCATGGCAATCTTAATTCTGGCCATCATGAACTGTTTTAGTTGTTGCTCTTCAAATAACTTCAATATTTCCACGAAAATTTGATCGGAAAACTGGAAGGAATCAAAATCAATGTCAAATCCCATGTCGAATTTCATTGTAGAGAAAGCAGTAGCCGGAATCGCCATGATGCACCTGCAAGAGAGAAAATGATTATCAAGTGTAAGGGAACTGAAAACGCGGGACGGAGGTCGAAGAAAAATCTAGATATAGGATTTTTCGGAATATGAATCGACAAACTTCGTTCCACGAAAAATAAATAATTCTTCGATCTAAGATCGACGAAATAATTTGTAGTTAAATAATTCGTCGAGCTCAGTCTGAAGATGTGAAAACATTTCGCCGAGCGTTGTTCGACGAAAGTTTTCTGAAGCAGATTCGACAATCTCCGTTCGATGAAAACAACTTCACTCACAGAGAGTTCGTTGCTTTCCGTTCGACGAATATCTCAAGAATGTTTCCCAGTTCGTCGAACTCCGTTCGACGAACTTTGAAAAATTCCTCGAGTGCAGACAGAAATTAAACTAAAGCTTCTCCATTGATCATTCCAAGCTGATTTATAAAGAAAAAGTGATTTCTTTCATCCAAAGGTTTGGTGAAAATATCAGCTCTTTGTAAATCAGTGTAGATATAGACAAGTTTAATTTTGTTTTTGTCTACACACTCTCTAATGAAATGATGCCTAATATCTATATGTTTAGTCCTACTAGTTTTTGTGCTATGGATATAGCACTTATGTTATCACATAATAGAGTTGAATTATTTAAGTTGAAACCATAGTCTAGGAGTTAGTTTTGAATCCACAACATCTGAGAACAGCAACTGCAAGCTGTAATATATTCTGCTTCAGCAGTTGATGTGGATACAGATGATTGTTTCTTGTAGAACCAAGACCCCAATCTTATACCTAGGAACTGGCAAGTTCCTGAGGTACTTTTCCTGTGTACCCTACATCCAGCAAAGTCAGCATCTGAATATCCAATTAAATCAAATTCTGACTCAGTAGGATACCAAAGCCTAGACTAGGACAACTCTTTATATATCTCAAAATTCTTTTTAGAAAAACTAAGTGAGATTCTTTAGGGTTCACTTGGAACCTAGCACAAAGACATGTGACAAAAATTATATCAGGTCTGCTAGTTGTAAGATATAATATGGACCCAACAATGCCCCTATATAGTTTCTGATCAATTGGTTTCCCATGTTCATCAGTGTCTATTACAACATTAGTAGTCATAGGTGTTTTCTTTGCTGATACATCAACCATCCCAAACTTTTTAAGAAGCTCTTTAGCATATTTAGCCTGGGAAATGAAGATGCCATCAGGTAGCTGCTTCACTTGGAGACCAAGGAAGTAGGAGAGCTCACACATGCTACTCATTTCAAACTTAGATTGCATGAGGTCAGAAAACCTCTTGCATAGTCTGGAATCAGTAGACCCAAATATAATGTCATCTACATATATTTATACTAACAAAGTCTAATCCTTATGGTGCCTAGTGAACAATGTTTTATCTACTATGCCTCTAGTGAATTTATGCTCTATCAGAAAACTAGCTAAGGTCTCATACCAAGCTCTTGGAGCTTGCTTTAAACCATAAAGAGCTCTATGCAATTTAAATACATAAGAAGGATTGGTTGGAGAGATAAAACCTGGAGGTTGTTCAACATAAATCTCTTCTTTTAGTACTCCATTTAGAAAGGCACTTTTCACATCCATCTGGTAGACTTTAAACTTCTTGTAGGCAGCATAGGCAAGGAAGATTCTGATTGCCTCTAACCTTGCAACTGGTGCAAAGGTTTGATCATAGTCTATGCCTTCTTCTTGCATATATCCTTGAGCAACAATCCTAGCCTTGTTCCTCACAATTACACCATGGGCATCTAGTTTATTTCTGTATACCCATTTAGTTCCAATGACTGTTAGTCTTTAGGTCTTGGAACTAAATCCCAAACTCTACATCTCTCAAATTGGTTGAGTTCCTCTTACATTGCAATGATCCAGTGGGGATCTTGCTCAGCATCTTTTATGGATTGAGGCTCAACTTGAGAGAGGAAACAAGCATGCATCACATCTTGGTTGAGTTGATGCCTTGTCTGTACACCTACTGTTATTTCTCCAATCACTTAGGATCTAGGGTGATCCCTTAGTATGACAAGATCAGTGGGTGGGGTTGGTTCAGCAACAACATTTGGAATTAATTCCTCTTGTGGAATTATGTTTGTTGTTGAATGAGGTTCAACCTCTTCCAAAGATTCATCTTTACTGTCTTCAACAACTTGTGGAGGAGAGGGTGCTATAGCTTCTTGTGGAAGGTTTAATTCACCCATTTTCTCACACAAGTGAGGTACCTGCAAGGTGCTATTGGTAGAAATTTCTTTCTCCTTGTATGACATGTTAGCCTCATCAAATGTGACATGAATTGATTCTTCAATTTTTAAAGATGATTTATTAAACACCGTATAAGCTTTGCTTACTTGGGAATATCCTAGAAAAATTCCCTCTTCAGCCTTAGCTTCAAACTTTCTAATATATTTCTTGTTATTATTATGTATGTAACATATACAGCCAAATACTTTAAAATAGGTGATTTTAGGTTTCTTCCCTTTAAGCAATTCATAGGGAGTCATATTCTTAAGTTTATGTATTAGGCTTCTGTTCAGTACATAGTTTGATGTGGTTACAGCCTCTGCCCAAAAGGATAGGGGCATGTAAGCATCTGCAATTAATGTGCCTGCAACTTCAATTAAGGTTCTATTCTTCCTTTCAGATACACCATTTTGTTGGGGAGTTCTAGGAGCTGAGAAACAGTGTCTGATACCTTCCTTCTCATAGAACTCATGCATAAGAAGAGACTCAAACTCTGTACCATGATGACTTCTGATCAATGCAACATGAGTAGAGTACTCAATCTGTATGGTCCTGAGAAAATTTGTAAGAACTTTGAATGTATCTGACTTAGATCTCAGAAAGAACACTCAAGTGAATCTTGAGAAGTCATCTATAATAACTAAAGTATAGGATTTCCCTCCTAGGCTTTGTATAGTAATAGGTCCAAATAGGTCCATGTGTAGCAAGTACAAAATCCTAGGTGAATCACTTTTATTAACTGATTTAAAACTAGATTTAGTTTGCTTGTCTAGTTGACAAGCCCTGCAAAGTCCTTCATTCTTGTAGGGACCAAAAGGTAAGCCTCTTACAAGGCTGTCTTTAGATAGCCTAGCAATATTTTTCATGTTTACATGTCCTAGTATTTTATGCCATAATTCATTTTGATTGCTAACTAAATTAAGTACACAAATGTCTGAAGGTGTAGAATGAAAATCAACTAAGTATATGTTTCCTTGTCTATTTCCAATTAAAACTTTTTATTTTTCTTTATTAGAAATAATACAGGATTTTGAGTTGAAGTGTACCTGATAACTTTCATCACATAGTTGGCTTATGGAAATGAGGTTATGCTTGAGTCCACTTACATATGTCACTTTCTTGAAAGTGACTGATCCAATCTTTACTTCTCCAAACCCTTCTGACTGGACACACTTTGAATCACCAAAGATTACCTTTAGTCCCAGCTTGGACTTGTAATTGTTTAAGTTGTCCTTGCTGCTAGTCATATGCTTGGAGCATCCACTGTCCAGATACTATAGTTGATTAACAATTGGACAGCTCTTCACCTGCAAAGAAAATAATTAATTGTTCTTGACCTAGGTTACCTTGGGTCCTTTATTTTGCTGATAGGAAAAACTTGAAATCACAGAAAATTCAGGTTGTGATTTATATCCTAATGGGTGATATCTTCTAGGTGGAATTATCCAATCAGCAAGTGGGTTAAATGGTTTTCTAGTTTCATTAGAGTTGTTGTCATAATTATGAGTTTTACTAAGTCTGACTGGGTTCGATGAATAGTTGTGAGTTCGTCGATCAGAGTTTGACAAAATGGGATGAGATCGTCGATCTCTTCTCAGAGAATGAACATAGTCATTTTCTGTGCCCCAAGTTCGTTAATCTCTGCTCGACGAACCATACACAATTCGTCGATCGCAGTAAGACGAATAATTATTATATAGATTTGCGTTTAGAGTTCGTCGACTTGAGTTCGACGAACTGGCCACATTTCGCCGATCTGAGTTCGACGAAATCTGTTGAAGTTTGTTTTTATCTATGGTTTTCTGGTTTCTGTTATTATGATTTTTAAAGTTAGTTACTTATTCTGTGGTTTGGTTGTTGTTCATTACTTCTTTACCCTTAGATGTGACAATTCTGATGGGGGTTGATAATATGTTCTTCTTTAGAATGGGGGGCAAACTTGATGATACACCCAAGACTAGTTTGCCATTCAGTCTGGCATTTACTGTGCTTGTGATGTCCATCAGCTTAAGGATTCTCCCATTGTGAGATTTCTCAAGTTGTTTGGCCTCACATAGTTCAGTTTTTAAAGCAATAATTTGTTCATTAGCTAGTGTAAGTTCTTCTTTTAACTTGGTGTTTTCAGCAATCAGAGTTTCTTTATTAGCTAATTTTTCCCTAAGTGTCTTGATTTCCTTTTCAGAAATTATTAAGTCAATACACATAGTATTAAATTCAATTTTGAAATTATCAGAATTATAGTCAAAAGAGGATAATACCTGATCAGCTTCTGATTCAGAAGCTTCTTCATTGTCAGATGCATCTTCTTCATCTGATTGACTTCTAGAGACATCAATGGCCATGAGGCAGACTTCCTTGGCCCTTGCCTCTTCTTCTTCTTCACTGGAGCTGGAGAATGTGGATTCATCTTTAGTTTCACTCTAGGATTCAGCTACAAAGCCTTTCTCCTTCTTGTTATATTTGCTGGAGGAAGGCCTGCTGCTTTGTTGTCTTCTTGAATCCTTCTCTCTTCTTATTTATTTCTTTGATTCTCTGGACACTCTGAGATGAAGTGTCCAGGTTTCCTGCAGCCAAAGCAAACTACCTCTTTAGTAGGGGTTTTGTCATACCTTGGCTTGTCATCCTGCCTGGATGACTTTCTTCTGAAATCTTTCCTTGCCATTTTATAAAATCTCTTAACAAAGAGACTCATTAACTCTTCATTGACTGTTGAGGCCTCAGATTCTTCAACAACCTTGAATGCTAGGTTGTGTTCCTTCCTTACTGGTGGAGGTGTCCTTTGCTCTGCTGCTTCTCTGGATTTAATGAGCTGCTCATAGGACTTGAGCTTTCCCAAAAGAGATTCAGTGGAAATCTCATTTAAGCTTCTGGCCTCCTTGATTGGTGATAATACGTTTGCAGTCAATTTTATTAGGATATTTTCGGGGTTTTAAAGCCAATCATGTCTTGTAAAGTACTTGTTTTGATTCCCCTTTGTATATATTTTTGTCGCTAATGCATTTTTTCTGCTTTTTGCAGGTTTTCACGGCTTTCAGCCGAAGTTTGCTGTGACACGCCCCAAGGTCACGCCCTACTAGGGCGTGTACCTAGGGCGTGTACCCAGAGGAATGAAGCAATTGGTCTGAAACTGCATTCCGTGGAAACTTTGTGTACACGCCCTTATGTCACGCCCGTGACACACCCGACACGGGCGTGTACTATAGGCGTGTCCCCAGGTTCCGAGGAATCGCCGCAGCGCGCTCGTTTTTCCCGCTCCACCGTCGCACCGAAAGTGTCACGCCCCAGGGTCACGCCTGACCCGGGCGTGACATA
Organism: Platanthera guangdongensis; assembly: GCA_039583875.1. Classification (NCBI taxonomy): domain Eukaryota; kingdom Viridiplantae; phylum Streptophyta; class Magnoliopsida; order Asparagales; family Orchidaceae; genus Platanthera; species Platanthera guangdongensis. The sequence continues at coordinate 49,697,171 of CM077149.1, forward strand.
TGGGCGTGTACTTCAGCAATTCCGCCCGTCACCTCCAGCATTCAATTTCAGCTCCCAAAGTCACGCCGCAAAGAACACGCCCCAGGGTCACGCCCTACCAGGGCGTGACCGGTGGGCGTGTACCGCAACAACCCCGTCAGAATTCAATTCCTGCCCGAAAAAGTCGCGCCGAATGTGTCACGCCCCAGGGTCACGCCCGACCAGGGCGTGACAGGGGGGCGTGACCCGACCCGAAAAATTCTATAAATAGAGCCCAACTCCAGGGGTTTTAGGACAACTTTCGCTTTGAGAGGGGAGGTTCTGTCCTTTGTTTTTCTGAACTTTTAAGCATGTATTTTCATTTCTAGTTCGTAGCTCTAGCTTTATGCTTTTCCTGTATTAGCTCCTAGCTTCTTTCTGTAGTATGATGCTAATGATAGTGTAGTTTCCTTTTCATGTTCTTGTAATCTCTGGTTTTCAAGCTGTAAGATCACTGTTTCTCTTAATAAAAAGTGTTGTTTTCTTTTTCGTTCCTGCTCTGTTTTCAGTATTTTTCTTCTACTCATCTCCCTCTTCCACCTCACCATGATTAACTAATCCTCCATGTACTCGATCTAATTGATCCGAGGTTCGAGTGATTAGGTTATGATGCTTTGAATCTTACCTTTTCTTTTTAGGGTTTAGCTTTGAATTACTCTTGATTTATCAAGGGTTGGAGGTATATTATCGATATATACTCTCCACCTTTGCTTTCATTCTGGGCTAGCCGAGAGGCCGAAAGTTTGAAATGAGCACTCAAGAGTAAAGGGAGTTGTTCGCACCCCTCGAGAGAGGCAGACGTTCAAATCTTCCGGATTGGAGTAAAATCCATTAGAGGGGTTCACCGCGTAAAGCGAGTTTTAGGCCTCCGATTTAGGCGAAAGTCGGTCGGACCTTCCTAAACTCAGTTAGGCACGACCTTCGAGAGAAGCGTGTCAATATTCATGGAACCTCCACGGTCAAGGACCTTTACCCTAATTAGCTTAGGTTTATTTATCGTATTTTTCTAACCACTCTTGCCGAGGTGATTTCTGATCGAGTGCATTTTCCCTTCATCGTTACTAAGCTTAAGTTAATCGCTCTTTTAGCTCTCTTTATCTTTTCATACAAGTAGTTTTCTTCTTTTAGTACATTTAGCCAAACCTTATTTTGCCGTCGATAAAATAATAGATTTCGTGTGAGTAAGCTTACTCAACTGTTCCCGGATTTCAATACGACACTTGTGTCCCCTAGCTGCATTTCGATAGGTATACTTGCCTTGATGAATTGTTAGTTTGGTATTTTCTCTTTGCAGATATCTCAGAGACAATCAAGTTTTTGGCGCCGTTGCCGGGGAAGCAACGCTTGTTGATAAATTGAAAACACGAATATATTAATTTTATCACTTCTCTTTCTCAGCCTCCTTCTTATATTTTTTCCGCCTACTCACTTGAGTTAAATGGCTGGATTTTGTTAAGTGTGTGTATTTTATATTTTTCCGCCTACTCACTTGAGTTAATTGGCTGGATTTATTTCAGTAGAGTGTGCGTATTTTATTTTTTCCGCCTACTCACTTGAGTTAATTGGCTGGATTTATTTCAAGTAAGTGTGCGTATTTTATTTTTCCGCCTACTCACTTGAGTTCATTGGCAGGCTTTATTTCAGTAGAGTGTGTTTACTTTCTGTAGAGTGGGTGTGTTTTAATTTTCTGTCGAGTGCGTGAGTATAGCTTTTAATTTCCGCCTACTCGCACAGAGATAAGTGGCTGGATTTTAATTACCGCATTCGTAATAGAAACCCACATCACAAAATTTTCTACACCACCTAACTCTCTCGAAAAGGGCAAAGTGGCTCTAAATGCCACTATCTTGTCTAGTACCTTGCGAACCCTTCATCGGGTAGCCCTTGGGAAGTTCGGGAGTTAAAATATAAAAAAATCTATTTCAAAAAAAAAAAATTTTCCAACTTCATTAGCTCTTTTACTTTTTAGTCTTGCTTCTCCTCTTTTCTTCTAGTGTATGACCCGCGGTAGTCCGTCGGTTACTTTGGACCTGGACCACGAAATTGAGCGTACTCTTCGGAGAAGATCGCGATTTCAAGGCCCTACTACCCAAGTGCCGGTTGAGGATTCCGAGTCATTTTCTACCTTAAGAATGGCAGAACCCAACGTGGAGGAAGTCGTGCAAAGGCCTATGTCCTATTATGCACGACCAAATCTCGAGGGTACAGAAACGAGTATAGTTCGCCCTGCAATAAATAATAATAATTTTGAACTGAAGCCTAGCATAATTCAAATGGTGCAGCAGTATGTGCAATTTGACGGGCTTCAAGATGAAGACCCGAACGCACACATAGCCAGCTTTCTTGAGATTTGTGACACCTTCAAGATAAATGGTGTCACAAATGATGCTATTAGGCTAAGATTATTTCCTTTCTCTCTTAGAATTAAGGCTAAGCAGTGGCTGAACACCCTTCCTAAAAATAGCATAACTACTTGGACGCAATTAACTGAAAAATTTTTGGCCAAGTATTTTCCGCCTGCTAAAACTGCTAAACTTAGGAATGACATTTCTGCCTTTGGACAAATAGACTCAGAGACCCTTTACGAAACCTGGGAAAGATTTAAAGAATTATTAAGACGATGCCCACATCACGCTCTGCCTGTATGGTTGCAGGTGCAGACGTTTTATAATGGGCTAAATCAAAGCACGAAGCAAATGATAGACGCAGCTTCTGGCGGTACTTTAAACCATAAGACCCCGGAAGCAGCTCTTGAGCTGTTTGAAGACATGGCCATGAACACTTACCAGTGGAATGTGCCTAGGTCCCGCCCAAACAAACCTGCAGGTCTCTTTGAAGTGGACAACGTCTCACAACTCGCACTGCAAGTTGAAATATTAAGCAAAAAAATTACGGAGATGACTGCTGCCTCCGCCCCTCAGGTATGGGAATCTGCAACTCCTCCCGCTGAACATTTGGATTATGTAAATAATATGCCTAGAACTGCTTTTAATAATTTTTCTGCTGCGAATTATCATCCTCCTGGTTTTAATTTTTCGAATAGTTATAATCCTGCGTTAAGAAATCATCCGAATTTTTCGTGGAGCAATCCATCGAATGCTGTGCGCCCGCCACCGCAAAGTGATTTTTCTGCTCCACCACCACCTCCTCCTCAAAGTTTTCCAAAACCTCCAAATTTGGAGGAAGTGTTTTCAAAATACATGAATGCTAATGACGCTACGATTAGGACCTTAACCGGAAGTGTTAAAAACTTAGAAAATCAGGTAGGACAGCTCGCTAAAATGATTTCTGAGCGACCCGTAGGGCCTCTTCCTTCCAATACCGAGCCCAACCCGAGAGAGCAAGCGAAAGCTATAACTCTTCGGAGTGGGAAGAAAGTTCCTGGTATGGTAAGTGAAGAACCCGAGGCAAGCTCCGCACCCATTTTTAAAAATCAAAGCTCCGCTCCCGTTTTTGAAAATCAAAGCTCCGTTCCCCTTTTAAAAATTCCATCCTCTGCCGAAGAAATTATCACCCCTATCGTAGAAAAAGAATTCACTCCACCACCCACCTCTAAAAATAATCCATCCCCGCCATACCCTTCCGAACTTAATAAACAACGACAGGATGATCAATACACCCGTTTTTTGGAAATGTTTAAGCAAATCCACGTAAATCTGCCTTTCCACGAAGCCATATCCCAGATGCCGAAGTACGCAAAATACCTTAAGGACCTCCTAACTAACAAGAAGAAGTTAGAGAACCTTTCTCATGTCACGTTAAATGCCGCGTGCTCGGCGGTTTTGACAAACGGATTACCGAAAAAAATCAGTGACCCGGGTAGTTTCTCTATCCCGTGTGTCTTTGGTGATCTCTTTGTCAAACATGCTTTAGCCGACTTAGGTGCGAGTATTAATCTTATGCCCCTCTCGTTGTTTAAAAAGTTAGGAATTGGTAGTCTCAACCCCACACGAATGAGTATCCAGCTAGCCGACAGGTCAGTCAAATACCCGTTAGGAATAGTGGAGGACGTCCTAGTCAAAGTTGACAAGTTCATCTTCCCGGTGGACTTTGTCATTTTAGATATCGAAGAAGACGTCGAGGTTCCCCTGATCCTTGGCCGACCCTTCCTTGCCACCTCCCGAGCTATCATTGATGTAAGCAATGGTAAGCTCTTCCTTCGAGTGGGCGACGATGAGGTAACTTTCTCTATCACCCCCTCGATGAAGAACACACTAGCTAATGATGACTCCTGTTTTTTCATGGATACCATAAGTGAAGAATCCTTCTCTCCCACCTCTGATTTTGACAAAAAATTTTCCAATTTTTGTTCCTCTCCTACTCTTCCAACTGAATCTCTACACCTAAGTGAAGAATCCTCCACTCGCTCCTCTGATTTTGAAAAAGAATTTTTTGATTTCTGTTCCTCTTCTACTTTTCCAACTGAATCGCTGCACGAAGCCTCCATGGCCGCTAGCAACACCCCTTTTAATTTTACTTATAAAAAAGTGTACGAGGACATAGTTTTTGAAAAAGAACAAATTTCCAAGACCCCGTATGATGACCCCCCTACCTTGGAACTGAAAGAACTACCAGAGCACCTTCAATACGCTTTCTTAGAAAAGGACTCTAAGCTGCCTGCCATAATTTCGGCCTACCTCACGGATGCACAAAAAAATAAACTTCTTTCAATTTTACAAAAGCATCGCCAAGCTATTGCTTGGCAGATATCTGATATCAAGGGCATAAGCCCATCTTTCTGCACTCATAAAATCTTAATGGAAGATAATTCTCGTAACTCTATACAACCTCAGCGCCGTATAAACCCAAACATGAAAGACGTAGTTAAGGGCGAGGTTATGAAATTGTTAGACGCAGGAATTATCTATCCTATATCCGACAGTAAGTGGGTTAGCCCAGTACAGGTAGTACCAAAGAAGGGAGGGATAACGGTCGTAAGTAATGAAAATAATGAATTAATCCCGACTCGGACGGTGACCGGATGGCGAATGTGTATAGATTACCGTAAGTTGAATGACGCCACCCGCAAGGATCACTTCCCCTTGCCGTTCATTGATCAAATTTTAGAACGACTTTCCGGACATATCTTTTATTGTTTTCTCGATGGCCTCTCGGGGTATCTTCAAATCCCCATCTCCCCCGAGGACCAGGAGAAAACTACGTTTACTTGTCCCTTCGGCACCTTCGCCTACCGAAGAATGCCGTTTGGATTGTGCAATGCGCCGGCTACATTCCAACGATGTATGCTCGCCATCTTTGACAAATACGTAGAAAGCATTATGGAAGTCTTCATGGATGATTTCTCCGTCTTCGGGAATTCCTTCGATAGTTGCTTAGAGAACCTTGAAAAAGTCTTAGAGCGATGCGAAGAAACTAACCTCGCCTTAAATTGGGAAAAATGTCATTTTATGGTAAGGGAAGGGTTAGTTTTGGGACATAAAATTTCTGAAAGGGGTATTGAAGTAGACGTTGCGAAAATAGAAGTTATCGAGAAACTGCCGCCACCTACGAACATAAAAGCCATAAGAAGTTTCCTGGGTCATGCGGGTTTCTACCGCCGCTTCATAAAGGACTTTTCCAAAATCACCAAGCCCCTTACCCATCTCTTAGAAAAAGACGCCCCATTCATCTTTGATGACCTCTGTCTAGCTGCCTTCAATTTAATAAAAGAAAAATTAGTTAATGCGCCAATCATGATAGCTCCGGTGTGGGATCTTCCATTTGAAATAATGTGTGATGCAAGTAGTTATGCGGTGGGAGCCGTACTAGGTCAACGTATTTCCAAAAACTTCCACCCCATTTATTACGCTAGTAAAACTCTCACATCTGCACAGGAAAATTACACCACAACCGAGAAGGAGCTCTTAGCTGTAGTATTCGCATTTGACAAATTTCGCCCTTATATTACTCTTTCGAAAATTATTGTTTTTACGGACCACTCGGCCCTCAAATATCTTCTCTCTAAAACGGATGCCAAGCCTCGCTTGATTCGCTGGGTCTTACTCCTCCAGGAGTTTGACTTAGAGATCCGTGATAAGCGCGGTGCCGAGAACTTGGCTGCCGACCACCTTTCGCGCCTAGACAACCCGTTTATCGAGCAATTAGACGAAAATTCTTTTCATTACTATTTTCCTGATGAGAAGCTGTTCATAATTAACACATCTACTTCTCCTTGGTTTGCCCGCATCGCCAACTATCTAGTGGCTCGTGTGCTCCCAAAAGAGTTCTCATCTCAGCAAAAGAAGAAATTCTTTTCTGAATTGAAGAACTACTTTTGGGAGGACCCGCATCTTTTTAAAGTCTGTGCAGACCAAGTGATCAGGAGGTGTGTTTCCTTTGATGAAGGATTAGATATTATTAAACATTTGCATGAAGGACCGACAGGTGGGCACTATCAAGCTGCTCGCACCGCTCACAAAGTGTTAAGCGCGGGTTTTTACTGGCCCAGCCTGTTTAAAGATGCGCATGCCTTTGTGAGTAGGTGTGATAGTTGCCAACGGTCGGGGAATATTTCGAATAAAAATGAAATGCCACAAAATTATTTCCTAGAGTGCGAAGTTTTCGACCTCTGGGGGATTGATTTTGTCGGCCCTTTTCCTTCTAGCTTCGGGAATAAGTATATTTTAGTTGCCGTTGATTATGTTTCACGTTGGGCCGAAGCCCAAGCTCTTCCTACGAATGACGCCCGAGTCGTAGTTAATTTCCTCAAAAAATTATTTTCTCGATTCGGTACGCCGTGCGCTATCGTTAGTGATAGGGGTTCCCATTTCTGTAACGCACAATTTTCCAAAATCCTAACTAAATATGGCGTTACTCATAAGCTTTCCACTGCCTACCACCCCCAAACTAACGGACAAGTCGAAGTAGTGAATAGAGAAATAAAAAGAATTTTAGAAAAGACTGTTTCAACTTCTAGAAAAGACTGGTCCGCCAAATTAGACGATGCTCTATGGGCCTACCGAACAGCGTACAAAACCGCCCTCGGCTGTACGCCATATCGGTTGGTTTATGGAAAATCGTGTCATTTACCCGTAGAGTTAGAGCACCGCGCCTTTTGGGCCTTACGATTTTTAAACTTCGATCCCCACTCTGTCGGCGATTTTCGAAAATTTCAACTTAACGAACTCGACGAGTGGCGCTCTTACGCGTATGAAAATAACAGACTTTATAAAGAGCGGACGAAGCGTTTACACGATCGACATCTTAGGCACCCAAAAATCTTTAAGCCAGGCGACCAAGTGCTTCTTTATAACTCTCGTTTACGTTTATTCCCGGGTAAATTAAAATCACGTTGGTCTGGGCCTTTTACTGTTTTAGAAGTCTTTTCTTATGGTACTGTTTTAATTTCCCACCCTGATAAGGGTACTTTCAAAGTGAATGGTCAGCGTCTTAAACTGTATTTCTGTGATGATGTCAGTCTCAACCCTGTTAACTCTATCTTTCCGGTCCTGACATTTGATTAATCTGAACATTATTTTACTCATAAACTTTGACATTTATTCGAACTTTATTTTTAAAACAATATTTGGGACAATCTTATTTTGATGCGTCGAGCTCAAACGACGCTTTAAACAAAGGGCGCTCTTGGGAGGCAACCCAAGTTATCTTTTTCTGTTTTCTTTCTTTTACACTTTTTGCCCCGACTGGCTCCGGCAAGCTGAAACTTCTGCGATCGCCTTCTCCAACGGTTCTGCTTCCATGCCAACGTCCGCCGGACGACGTTTCATGAAGATCCACAGCACAGGCATGGAGGAGCGGCATCACTCAACTTGCCCTGCAAAATAAAACCGGGGAAGTACCTGCTTTTCAATTCTGTCTTTTATTTCTGTACTTTACTTTTCTCTCGTTCTCCGACCTCCTTCTCCATTGGGGACAATGTAGATTTTAAGCTTGGGGGGAGGACTTCCTCCTTCTTTTTGTTTTCTTTTTGTTTTGTAAATATCCCAAAAAAAAAAAATCCAAAATTTCAAAAAAAAAAATTTTCACAAAAATTATTATATCTATATAGCTGCATTTTGGTATTTCAATAAGTACCCCATGTTTATGTTTTGTTTTTCTCAAACTTCTTTATAAACAACGTAGTTAATTATAATTTTTCTAATCATTCTTTTTAATCATATTTCACAAGTAAAATGTTGGCCATGCTGTGTTTCTAATTCACGGTAGCATGTTAAGGTAAAATATTTCTCTAAACCGTGCATTTCTATTATGGTTTTCCGTTCTTTATTTTCTTTACTTTCTCTAAAAATTTATCATCCACTATTTTCCTTTTCGTCTTTAGATGATTTTTGTAAGAACATATTTTGAATTACGTAGTAGATATGAACGATCCAAGTGACATATTATTTTTATTTTCAAGATAATTTCATCAATCTTCTTTTATTATCTCGAACTTGCTTTTTGAAATTTATCGACTCTATGTTTTAAATAAATTTAAAAAAAAATGCGTGAAAATGATTTAGGCCATTTTTGTTTACGTTTGAGCTTTCTTGCCAACCTAAACTCTTTTACCACTATTTAGCCGCTTTTGAGCCATTTTTCCAAATTCATTTGATAAACTCCACACACATTTTCATTTTCACCAAAACCCAAATTCCTACCTATCTAATCACGCTAATTTTGTTTGATAGGAAATTTTGTCTTATCTGTGGAGATATTGTTGAAAAAGGTGTACTCAAAAGCAATAAATTGAAAAGAAAAAAAAACAAAAATGAATGAAAATAATAAAAAAAAATGAGGAAAAAAAAATGAGATAAATAATCATAAAGAGAAAAAAATAAATTTATTTATACATATTTTGTTTAAAATAAATTTATTTTTTTTGAAACTCGTTGTTTTGGTTTAGTGTGATTTTTAAGCCTCCATGTTTATATTTGAATTCCACTCCTATTCATATTTCTAAACCAAACGTTTCGGTCCTATTAAGTCCTTTTGATTCACGCCCTTTTTTTTAAATTTTATTTAACAACTAAGAAAAGAAGAAAAGTAAACCAGTTTTAGTTTTGGATTTAAACTTAGATTTTTGTTATTTAATTGATATAATTATAATGCGTTGCTTGGATGTAGTAATAACTCAATACGTTCTTTTCATTTTCATTGCCTTACTTAAATCTATTTAAAGAATTTCGTCAAAATTCTGGATGGATTTATTTTTATTAAGTAAAGTTTATAAAAGTTAAACCATACCTAAATAATTGTTTTAGATTTACGTTTTACATTCTCCCTACCTAGAATTTCGCATAGTACTTGTGTGAGTATGATTAAAACCTTTTGAATTAGTCACTTTTTATGATTAGCTTGTCTTTATATCTTTGCTTGGGGACAAGCAAAACTTAAGCTTGGGGGAATTTGATAATACGTTTGCAGTCAATTTTATTAGGATATTTTCGGGGTTTTAAAGCCAATCATGTCTTGTAAAGTACTTGTTTTGATTCCCCTTTGTATATATTTTTGTCGCTAATGCATTTTTTCTGCTTTTTGCAGGTTTTCACGGCTTTCAGCCGAAGTTTGCTGTGACACGCCCCAAGGTCACGCCCTACCAGGGCGTGTACCTAGGGCGTGTACCCAGAGGAATGAAGCAATTGGTCCGAAACTGCATTCCGTGGAAACTTTGTGTACACGCCCTTATGTCACGCCCGTGACACACCCGACACGGGCGTGTACTATAGGCGTGTCCCCAGGTTCCGAGGAATCGCCGCAGCGCGCTCGTTTTTCCCCCTCCACCGTCGCACCGAAAGTGTCACGCCCCAGGGTCACGCCTGACCCGGGCGTGACATATGGGCGTGTACTTCAGCAATTCCGCTCGTCACCTCCAGCATTCAATTTCAGCTCCCAAAGTCACGCCGCAAAGAACACGCCCCAGGGTCACGCCCTACCAGGGCGTGACCGGTGGGCGTGTACCGCAACAACCCCGTCAGAATTCAATTCCTGCCGGAAAAAGTCGCGCCGAATGTGTCACGCCCCAGGGTCACGCCCGACCAGGGCGTGACAGGGGGGCGTGACCCGACCCGAAAAATTCTATAAATAGAGCCCAACTCCAGGGGTTTTAGGACAACTTTCGCTTTGAGAGGGGAGGTTCTGTCCTTTGTTTTTCTGAACTTTTAAGCATGTATTTTCATTTCTAGTTCGTAGCTCTAGCTTTATGCTTTTCCTGTATTAGCTCCTAGCTTCTTTCTGTAGTATGATGCTAATGATAGTGTAGTTTCCTTTTCATGTTCTTGTAATCTCTGGTTTTCAAGCTGTAAGATCACTGTTTCTCTTAATAAAAAGTGTTGTTTTCTTTTTCGTTCCTGCTCTGTTTTCAGTATTTTTCTTCTACTCATCTCCCTCTTCCACCTCACCATGATTAACTAATCCTCCATGTACTCGATCTAATTGATCCGAGGTTCGAGTGATTAGGTTATGATGCTTTGAATCTTACCTTTTCTTTTTAGGGTTTAGCTTTGAATTACTCTTGATTTATCACGGGTTGGAGGTATATTATCGATATATACTCTCCACCTTTGCTTTCATTCTGGGCTAGCCGAGAGGCCGAAAGTTTGAAATGAGCACTCAAGAGTAAAGGGAGTTGTTCGCACCCCTCGAGAGAGGCAGATGTTCAAATCTTCCGGATTGGAGTAAAATCCATTAGAGGGGTTCACCGCGTAAAGCGAGTTTTAGGCCTCCGATTTAGGCGAAAGTCGGTCGGACCTTCCTAAACTCAGTTAGGCACGGCCTTCGAGAGAAGCGTGTCAATATTCATGGAACCTCCACGGTCAAGGACCTTTACCCTAATTAGCTTAGGTTTATTTATCGTATTTTTCTAACCACTCTTGCCGAGGTGATTTCTGATCGAGTGCATTTTCCCTTCATCGTTACTAAGCTTAAGTTAATCGCTCTTTTAGCTCTCTTTATCTTTTCATACAAGTAGTTCTCTTCTTTTAGTACATTTAGCCAAACCTTATTTTGCCGTCGATAAAATAATAGATTTCGTGTGAGTAAGCTTACTCAACTGTTCCCGGATTTCAATATGACACTTGTGTCCCCTAGCTGCATTTCGATAGGTATACTTGCCTTGATGAATTGTTAGTTTGGTATTTTCTCTTTGCAGATATCTCAGAGACAATCAATTGGGCAGATCCTTGAATCCCATGAGCTTGGGAAGCACATAAGGATTTTGTCATTCACCTCAGTGAGGGTGATGTCCTTATCCAAGGTCTTCAGCTCATTGATGATTGAGCTCAGCCAGTTGTACATATATGCAATAGATTTTACTTCCTCCTTCTTGAAGTTCTCATATTAGGATATGAGATTGGATCTTCTATCTTTCCTCTCATCAGCTGTTCCAGCTACCATTTGGTTGAGAGAGCCCCAAATGGCCTTAGCTGATGTGCATTCAGCCACTCTTTGGAAAATGTCATCTGACATTGTTTGGGCCTGAATGTTCATGGTCTTGGCATGAACAACCTTGGATTTCTTTTGTGCTTCAGTCCACTCAGGTGGTGGAACTGCATTACTGCTTGAAGCTGCTGTAGATGTAGAGGCAGTTGCTTGAGTATGACCTGTCAAAATAGAGTTGTACATATCCTCATCAGTAGAATTCATATATTAATTTTATTCTTGCCTTTCAGATGGCAAACTTATTTAGGTTTCACACTAGAGGTCTAGTGCTTGCATAGTCTTTGTTTTGTGTCATCATGTGTATATAATCCTAGTAGAAATAAAATAAAAATCAGATCTAACAAAGGATCTTTTGGTTCAAGGGCTAGCTTGTACAACCAAAGGAAACTTGCTCTGATACCAATTGAAAGTTAGGGTTAGATCTGATATACTCTAGAGGGGGGAGGTGAATAGAGTATCTTGAAAACTTTAAAACTTTTGGCTATAAATAAAAAATAGACCTAAGATAAATTAATCTAGCACTATCACATGCACAGCAAAACCTAACTATCACAAACACAGTAACCCAGCTAGCACAGCTACAGCAAGAACAAAAGAAAAAGTGCAACCATACAACACAAGAATTTTATAGTGGTTCCCAAACCTGGGTACATCCACTCTTCTACCACCCTGGTAGGAATCCACTAGCAGGATTTTGACTAGGTGACTGGCACCAATGATCTTTTGATCAGGTGCTCAAAAACCAACCCAAGTCTTTTGATCAGGAGACTTGCAACTAAGAATAACTTTTGAATGGAGTTAAAGAACCCTTTTTATAGTGGGGGTGAGAGAGTGATTATGTCTTCTCTTTCTCAAAATACAACTGAGAAGACTTTAGTGGATCTTTGATTGTTAGAAAGCTCCCCCTGAGATGTTGATTTGTTCAGGAAAGTTAGAGCTTTGCTGCAGGGTGAGTAGGCCTTCAATCTTTTGCCTTGACCAGAGGTGCTCCAGGAACTTCTTGACTGATAAAGTTTCTGTTGTCCTTGAAGAATCCCTGGAAAGAAGAAGGAAGAAGACTCTTTATTTTGAATGGATGTTCTTCTTCTTCAGCTTGCTGTTGTTTCTCTAGTTTAGGGCTTGTTGTTTCTTTTCTGTACTATTGCCCTTGTGTATCTTGTGCTCTGCGTGTTGTTTTGTATTCTGTATGTAGTCTCTTGTTGTTTTTAAGGAAGAAGAAGAAAAATCCTTTTTATATTTCTGTGTAATCTTCCTTCTGAATTTTGAATTCTTTAGCATTGATCACTAACAGCATGTAGAATGTTGGCATTAAATGATTTCCCCAACTGTCCCATTGAAAAGCGGCAAGTAATAATCCTGATGAAAACCATAATCAATGCTTGCTTCTAACGGTAATATTCAGAGAATATTTAAGCATTGATTACTCAGGAATTATTGCAATAAAATAAGGACAGAGGGAGGGAAATTTCCAAGCCTGGAACTGCACATAAATCATCGAGCAGAGAACAGAATTCGTCGACCTGAGACCTGAGTTCGTCGAGCTGAGAAGTTATGTTCGTCGACCAGATAATCTTTGTTCGTCGACCTGAGATCCAAGATCTTCGACCTGAGAATTTATAACTGCTTTCTGTGGAACCTTGCCAATTCTGTGCATCAAGATCGTCGAGCTGAGAATTTAAGTTCGTTGACTTGAGAATTAAGTTCGTTGAGTGGAGAACACGAATTCGTCGACTGGAGTATGATTCTGGACTTAGAATATTTTAGATGTTTCTGGACTTTAGAATGTTGGTGAAGACCATCCAGAAATCGTCGACCTGAGAACCAAATTCGTCGAGCTGAGGACTAAGTTCGTCGACTGGAGTTTATAGAAAGGAATTCTGGACTTGGAATGTTGAAGTATAGTGTCCATAAATCGTCAACCTGAGAACCAAGTTCGTCTAGCTCAGCTCAGAGAATTTTCTCTGAGTTTGTCGAGCTGAGCACGACTTTCGTGTTCGTCGAACTCATTTTTTGAGTCTTTGAAATTTCTCTAAGTCTTGAGTCTTTTACAGTCTGTTGATGGCTGGTCCATGCAGTGTTGACTCTAAGGACATGGCCTAGACTCTAAGACACAAACATGACCCTAGCTATACATGTTGGGTCAAACATCCTAGTTTAGTGAACCTAGCCCAAATCCAACTTGGGATCCAATATGGTCGGACGGAAAGAGTTAATCAGATCATAGAAGACATGATCAGGTATTATATTTTTGATCACGGTGGTGCTTGGGATGAATCCCTCAGACTCAAAGAGTTTGTGTATAACAATAGTTACCAAGAGAGTCTGCAGATGGACCCATTTGAGGCCCTATATGGGAGGTGATGTAGGAATCCTTTTTTTGTGTTGAAGTTGGTGAAAGACCGTTGCTAGGTCCGGAAGCCCTTGAAGAGATGAATTATGCTATGACTCATATTCAAGAAAAGCTTTGTGTGGCACAAGAGCGATATGAGAAATATGCTAATCAACGAAGGGTTGATCTGGAGTTCGTTGTCAGGGACATGGTTTTTCTGAAAGTTTCTCCGATGTCATTTCTTAAAAGGTTTGGAAGGAACCACAAGTTAGACCCCCGGTATGTGTGACCTTTTCCGATTCTTGAGCGCATCAGAGTGTTAGCTTATAGGCTGGAGTTGGCTGCTACCCTCCATGGTGTCCATGATGTGTTCCATGAGAGCAAGTTGCGGAACTGTATCCGTAGTGATCGTCAAGTTCTTGACTCGGTGCACCAAATTAAGCTCATCCTTACGTACGTGGAAGAACCTATTCGTGTTCTGGATTCTCAAGATCGAGTGTTGCGGAGAAAGACCATCCCCATGGTTAAATTTATTTGGCGAAATCAAGACGTCGAGTGCGTGACGTGGGAATCTGAATCGGTGATGAGAGAATCTCATCCGCATCTCTTCCCTTAGTTTATATATGTCATCAAGTTGTCGGTAATGCTTGAGTTTTGTTTTGGGTTTGGTTTTAAAGTTGTGTTAAGTTTCGGGACGAAATGTATTTTTAGGGGGTGCGATTGTAACACCCCCGATTTTCTGATATCATTATTTGGTTTGTCGACGTCATAATTTCGACGTCAGGGCGTTACCCTTTTTCATTTTGTTGACGGCGCTGCAGTGTTTGTGCATTTTTGCATCTGTTGAGCTTGTTTATCCTGATTTTGGGATTCTGATGGGTTGGAATGTTTTCCTTGATATTAAGGGATGATATTTTGAGGCCTTGGGCTGGTCCAGTTCTGTTGCGTTCCGAGCATTTTGAGTCTTGGCGTTTGTTTGGACCCTAGTGATCTTTTTGCTTGTAAGAGCATTTGATGTTATGTCTCAAGAATGGTACGTCGGATTCTAGGGTTGTCTTCGTTGTTTAAATTGTTTAATTCGGCGCGTTTGGGCCTCTACTTTGAACTCATATTTTACTTTTTCAACTATTTGATTATGATAATTTTATGTCAAAGACTTAAGCTTGTTTTGATTCTCGGAAGCCCTCCTAAAGGTGTGGGTTTTCGTCGAACTCTTTTTTCCCTTGATTGTCTGGGTGCTATATGGGGCTCGACAAACGTTGAGCTGAGCTCGACAAACGTCGAGTAGTTTTGGGTTTTGGGCCCGACGAACCTCGAGCATAATTCGTTAAACTGGCTTTTCGTTCGACGAATTATGTACTAACTTCGTCGAGCGGGTGTTTCTTTCCCGTTCGACGATCTTCGAACTGATTTTGTCGAACAGGTTTTGCGTTCGACGATCGGGATATTTTCTTCCTCCTCTAGCTCTCAAGAGATGCTTCTGTTCTCGAGAGGTAATCGCTTGTACTCGAGAATTTCCCATCTTCTCGAGAAATTTATGCTCTGCACTCGAGAACTAGGTTCGCTATTCTCGAGTGGTGTTTCTCTTGTTCTCGAGAAATGATGTTAGATCCCGAGTTTTTCTTGTTCTCGAAAAATGATCTTTGTTCCCGAGAACTGCTCTTCTAGTTCTCGAGAAGTTTTGTTGTACTCGAGAACTGCCCGCTTAGTTCTCGAGAAGTCTGTTGTTGTACTCGAGAAATGCTTCTTTAGTACTCGAGATCTGCCTTGTGAACTCGAGAACATGATTTCCTGTTCATGAGTAGTCTTCTTCTTCTCGAGTAATCCCCTTCCTGGTTCTCGAGTGATCTCCTTCCCTCCACTCAAGTAATCTTCTTACTCTCGAGAAATCCCTTCCTTATTACCCGAGCGATGTTTCTTCTACTCAAGTGGTATGTTCTTCTACTCGAGAAAACTATACTTCTTCTCGAGATGCCCAGTTCAGCCAACTCCAATTCTTTTCTTAAGTGAGGTTATCCTGATTTGACCAGGTATATATATACCTACTTCCTATTTCCTCCTTCATTTTGACTGAACCTTCCTGTTCATCTCCCAAACCAGAGTGGCATGAGAGAGAGAGAAGTTTTTTCGTAATCCTTCTGATGACCGCCGACGGTGCTCCGATGCTCGAAATCTTCTACCGAATATAGATTCGGAAATCTCTCAATGAGAGCTACGCCATCGTGGTAAATTTTTCCACATTCCTTGAGTTTTTCTCGCTAGGGTTTTCGACCCTAACTCCTATTTTGACTATTCTTGTTAGATTTCGACTTCCCTCGTCTTCTTTAGCTCCGATCTACGCCGTGGTGCAATTTGTACGTCTTTCCCCGGTAAAATCAAGACAAGTGATGGTTTCCTCCTTCTCTTCCTTTCTTTATCCCGATTTACAGAAATTTCTATCTTTTTGTTGTCATGATTATTAATTAACTTGGGAATTTTAGTGCGGTTTAGATCTCTTGTCTAGTTCGTTTATAATCACCAAGTTCTTAATTTTGTTACCAATTCTTGTTAGTATTACATGTGGTGGAATCTTACTCTTATAACCATTTCTCAACGTTGAAGTATAACGTGTTAGAGTTCGTGTAGGATTGTAAATTCTTCCTAAAGGTTGATCAACCGTTCCTAATCTAGAATTGTCTAGTAGAATCTGATGTGTCATTATTGTCTTGAGATTTATATCATGGTTTCCTTCGTGGCAATGCCGTGGGGGGAGACATGCCTCCAGACCATGAAGGGTTGTGGTGGGCCTCTGAGCTCTAAACTCGGGTCGTTACAGGGTTTTCTTTCCGATTATGTTTGGTTGCGGGTGTTATTTGTGGACGAAACCACCACTGCAACGTTTGTTCTCCCTATTGGTACTTTATGGGGCTCTACTGGGCGTTGGACATTTGTGGTGAATGGTGGAGTATTCAGTATCCCAGATAATTAGACAGATAAATTGTCTTCGGGGTTGGCCACCCTGCCCGTTTTGGTTTTTTGTGGAGTTGACCACAAGTGGATAATAGGGGTTGTTTCTCGCCTGATGGTTTAATCTTAAACTTTTCCCCTTATAGTCTTGTGCATTTAGGGTGTTGTCGTTATACGTGATGCTTCACGTAAGTGTTCTTCTCTTTACTTGTACCTGACTGCTGTACTTTATGTAAGTATCTTTCTTTGGTCTTGGGTTGGTACCCCTTTGTTGAAACCAGAATCCGGTCTCTTGTGGAGTTCGACCCTTGGGGAAGGGGTGGTCTCGCGCCTACTTTGCTCCTGCAAGAAAAACAACGAGAGAGACAAGAGAGAACAGACCCAAGGGCTCGGCAGGGAGGTCCCACCACAAACCCGGAAGATCTCTGAGCGCTTCCCCTCCTTAGCCAAGAGCCGAGCTAAGGTACCCTCAGAGAACACTTGAAAATGAGAGTAAGGAGGCACTCCAAGCCTCCCCTCTGAGGTACCCCTTGGGTCTTATTTATAGATTTTCAGAATCTGAACTGCCAATAACCAAAAGGACTGACCTGGAAATACCAAAAAGGCCCCTGGTTGGGTCTGCCAACAGCCAAACTCCGCTGTTTTGAACAGCTATGCGCAGTCCAACCTGGTCTGCCAACAGCGAGGCTCCGCTGTCCTGAGTAGCTATTTGCACCCCTGGGGGGTCAGCTCGCCTTCAGTTCCGCCACAGGAGGCGGGCGCGGCCTGGCCTCGTGGCTCGCCTATCCTCCCTGGGCGAGCGCGAGCCGATATGGGCGAGCTGCCTGTCTTCTGCCGGGCGGATCGGTAGCCAGGTCGCGTGTGGCCGGCGGTCGTCGCGACTTCGATCGACCTGCCAATCGCGGGTCGCCAGCTCGCTTGCCTCGCCGGCTCGCTCGCCTGAAATGAGCGGGAGCGGGCCAGCCCTTCCGCCGTATAGCCTATTTTGTCACTCGGGTGCGGGTCGCGGGGCCAGGCCTGCTCAACCTCCCTGGTGGGACCCGCTCGCTGGACACAGGGTTGTACACAATCCCCGCTCTTTTTGAGCTTGAATCAAGCTCGGAAAGAATCATCCAACCCGCGTGTTCGGCGAGCTCTGTGCTCAGCTGGCAGGGAATCTTCTGGTGGGGGCCCACTATCCTGCTATTAATACACACCGCTAACCCCTGGAGGAGGCTCCCCAGATCCCTTCATTTCCTTTGAGCAGATCTTAATTTCTCGATGCCGGTCAGCGAAGAGGTGCGAGCTCGCCTGGCGGCAGCGGGCCTGAAGACTCAGGAGGAGGCCCTCGAGGCTGCCACTTGGTTATCACGCGGGTCTCCCGGCCCTCTCTTCAGGCCGGCGAAGGGAAAGATTGTCAGGCGGTCTCTGACGGGTGACTGTCCGGGCTCCAGCTCGGCGGCGGGTGCCGAGGTAGTCCCCGGGGTACGTGACCTTCCACGGATTATTGTTGTACCTCTGACCTTTTGTTTTGCAGGCGATTCCCTGTGAAGAGGTGGGGAATGGGGGAGGGGATCGCCCCCCTCGCGTGTCGCCCGAGAAGGTCGCTGGTTCCCCGGTTCCGGACCTCCCACCTCCGGAAACTCCCTGTCCGCTGTCTTCTCACGGGCTGGGAAAATCTCTTGAGACCCTCGAGGGAGGAAACTTTCAGGGTCGGCCGGGCTCTTCTCACCCATCTGTCGGTGCGGGCGACGTGCCAACCCCTGGTGAGTTGGCCTTTATCGTTGGCTTTGTCTCTTGCTCGCTCCTTCCGACCCCCCCCCCCATTTGCAGGCTTTAACAGGGCCTCTCCTGAAACCTCGATGAGCGAAGGGTACTCGCCTCCGCCCGACGTGGACAGTGTTTCTGACTACCTGGGCGACCCGACCGATGCGGTGGGGATGAAGAGGCAGGTGACGCGGCTGTTCCAGAAACACACACTGCTGCTGCAGGAGATCATGAAGAGGATCGATGACGACAAGGCCGAGACCGAGGCCCGGCTCGCGGCCTTGGAGGGCCCTCCGCGCGAAGCGGAAGATGACGATGTCACCTCACCGGGCGTGCATATAATGCGAGCCGAGGGGCATCTTAAGAGCGCCATGGAGCAGGTCGGCCTGGCTCAGCGGGAGCTGGTGGCGGTTCGCGATTACCACGATCCTCGTGTGCCGCCTCGGTCGGGAACGAAGAGGCGGCACAGGTGGAAGTGGGTCGAGTACTGACCTAGTTGTCTGCCCCTCGCTTGCGGGATACCGCGGGGTTGTTGTCATTTCGGAGTTATCTTGTATTTGTAATCGCTAGCGACTCTTTTAGCCCTCCTATGGGCCTAACTTGTTACTGCTGAGGTTCATTGGAAATATCATGCTGTTTTTATTGTTTTCTGTGGGTGGGTTAAGGGAAAGGTCCGTTCTTCCTCTTGCGCTGATCGGGGCGAGGGCGAGCCGAGGGGCTCGCCAGACGGGATTCTCCCGACTCGCGCGGAACAGCGTGCGGGTGCGGGTTGAGGCTCGCCCGCACTAGTCTTCCGCGGTTGCGGCCGGGCGAGAACCGTGCCGGATCGACCCTTGAGGTGCGGTCGCGCGCGGGAAGTCGAACCGTCGGACTGATTTTTGTTATTCGCACCCCATCTTTCGGCGGGAGGTTTCCCGCCCTTTCTCTTTCCCTATAAATAGGCCTTGCAGGCCCTTATTTCTCCACCAAATCCAAACCCTCCTGCTTCCCGTTCCCCGCGGAGTACCGTCTGTGTTCGCCTTCTGGCTCTTCTTCGCGCGTTCGGCGGCGACTCGATGGGAATGGGCGGAGGCGGCGGCGACGTGGACGGCCGAAGCAAGTGCGCTTGGACCTTCTCCGAGCACGATTTTCCTCGTGTCGTCCTCTCTGAGCGCGAGTACCTGGATGCCCTTAGCGACCACGTTCCGCCGGGCTTTTCTGCGAGGCGGCCCGGGGATGGCAGAAGATCAACGACTTGTCTAGGGATGAGCTCGCCATCCCTCTCGCTCACTTTGAAGTAGGCCTGCGACTCCCCCTGTGGCCCGAGGTGCGCCAGGTGCTGAAATACTTCGGGGTCGTCCTGGGCCAGATGACCCCGAACTCCATCGCCGTCATGGTGGGGTTCGCCTGCTTCCTGCGACAGGAGCGAGTGGAGTTCAGCCTCGCCGTGTTCCGGAAGTTGTTCTCCTTCCGGGCGAATCGAGACGGGACGGCCTACTTCTCCAGCGCCCACCTCAAGGTGCGGGAGACAGTTAACAAGAGTCACAATTGGCTCAAGAGATTCCTGTTCGTCAAAGGGGACTTCGGCAACGTCCCCTTCTCGCCGGTTCAACTTAGCGAGGCGAGCTACCGGCCCCCCAGCCTAGGCGGCCACGAAGCTGACCTGTGCGCGTTCTTCGCTGGGAAGAATTTTGAGGTCGCATTTCTGCGCCGCCATCTTGACGACCTCGCCGCTGTCCCGCCTGGGGGAGGTTTGTCACTCGCCGCTGTTATACCTTATTCCCTTTCTTTCTTTATCTCACCCCTTCCTTCTGTCAGGCGAGCGCGACATCCCTCTTCACCCTCCTTACGAGAGCGCTCGTATTCCCCCCGGGGTTCTCGCCCGTGCGCAGGCTGCGGATGCCGCCCAGCGCGACATCCCATCGGTCCCGGCCAAGAAGCGGCCGGGTGGCGGACAGCCAGCCCCTCCGTCAAAGGTGGCGAAGACCGTGGATCAACAACTCGCCGCGAGGCAAAGGAAGGACAAGGCTCCCGCGGTCCTACCGGCCGAGGGCCCCTCGCCCCCTCTGGTCGCTTCGACCAGCGACTCCCCGGTCGGGGCGGCGGGCACCTCCACGCCGCCGGGCGGGTCTCAAGCTGCTGCGGAGCCGGTGCCGAGAGGGCATCGTAACTTCGGCTACGGCGAGAGGTACCAGGACGAGCTCGGCGTCCCGCTCCTGTCGTGGGACAAGGAGTCGAACCGCGCGATGATCTCGACCCTGCTGCCGAGCTGGATGGAGCAGGATACCATCGGCGGGGAGGCATACAACTTCTCCTTTGGTCTGTACTCGCGCGAAGACGCCGCCATTTATGACAAGGAGGAGACGCGAGTGCTGATTCATGAGAGCGCGCGGGCCCAGCTGCGCGGTCTGGAGCTGGCTCACATGGTGGGGAGGCGCTTCACCCAGGTGGAGCGGAATGCCGCGTCCATCCAAAAGATGGCGGATGAGAAGGAAGAGGCCCGGACGCTCGCTCAGGTGGACGTGGACCTTCACAGGAGGCGAGCCGACGCGGCCGAGGAGACCCTCGCGCAGTTCCTGGGCGGGGTGGTACGTGCTCAACCCGAATCACACTCCCTCCTTTTCGCGGACACAGCTCACGATTATTCTTACCCCTTTCCCCAGGACGCGGCGACGGCGAGCCGGATGGGTGCCGAGATCGCCACCCTTGGCCAAGATAAGGCGGCGTTGGAGGCGCGGGTACGCGAGCTGGAGGCCGCCGCCGCTGCCCCTCCTCCAGACAGCAGGGTCTGCCCGTGTGAGCACCTCTCCGACTACGACCTGGAAGTACTAATGCAAAAGAACGCGGCCAGCGCAGCGAAATACACGATGCAAATGCTGCGGCGCGCGGATCTGCTTACGAGCGAGGCAGCGGGACTCTCGGCGGAAGACGTGGTGCCGGCACTGTTTCTCCCCGTGCCGGAACCTGGCGACAAAGGCTTCCGGCCCATTTAGGATTTCTCAACCCAGATCTCGCGTTTCCCCAGACTCGTAATTTATTCTTTTAGATGAACGTTATCATGTATATCAATCTGTTCTGAGATGTATGCGCGAGTTGCGCTTATACTTCGTATTTTTTAGCTATTGTTCCTTTTATGAATGCCCTCTTCGCCCGCCTTATTTTTCCAACGCTGTTATTGCCGGATGACGCGACCTGCCCCTGCGGCTCAGCTTTGACGAGGCGGCTACCCGCCCGCCGAGCGAGGCGAGCCGGTTCGTCCCTCGAGCGAGGCGAGCCGGCTCGTCCCTCGTCCGTATGCCTAATTCCCTGCGGACTCTCGCCCGGGCCTTTGCGTCTACTCGGCCGCCTTTCCTGGGGTTTGAGGGTGGGGCTGTGCTAGACCCTTTCTCCCCTTTTTTGACTACCTTTTGTGATTCCGACCTGCTGCTCACGCCTTTCGAGTAGTTCCCGGCCTCGCCGGCTAGGTGGGAGTCCGACAGCGTGATTTGTTCTGTGTTGCAGGTTATCGCCTACTGAGTCATTCCATCGAGTGACTTCTGGCCCTGCCAGCTAGGTGGGAGCCTGGCAGCGGGATCTTCTCGAGGCTAGGGATGACACCGAATGACTTCCGGCCCTGCCAGCTAGGTGGGAGCCTGGCAGCGGGATCTTCTCGGGGTCCAAACACATTCCACCGAGTGACTTCCGGCCCTGCCAGCTAGGTGGAAGCCTGGCAGCGGGATCTTCTCGAGGCTAGGGATGACACCGAGTGACTTCCGGTCCTGCCAGCTAGGTGGGAGCCTAGCAGCGGGATCTTCTCGGGGTCCAAACACATTCCATCGAGTGACTTCCGGCCCTGCCAGCTAGGTGGGAGCCTGGCAGCGGGATCTTCTCGAGGCTAGGGATGACACCGAGTGACTTCCGGCCCTGCCAGCTAGGTGGGAGCCTGGCAGCGGGATCTTCTCGGGGTCCAAACACATTCCATCGAGTGACTTCCGGCCCTGCCAGCTAGGTGGGAGCCTGGCAGCGGGATCTTCTCGAGGCTAGGGATGACACCGAGTGACTTCCGGCCCTGCCAACTAGGTGGGAGCCTGGCAGCGGGATCTTCTCGGGGTCCAAACACATTCCATCGAGTGACTTCCGGCCCTGCCAGCTAGGTGGGAGCCTGGCAGCGGGATCTTCTCGAGGCTAGGGATGACACCGAGTGACTTCCGGCCCTGCCAGCTAGGTGGGAGCCTGGCAGCGGGATCTTCTCGGGGTCCAAACACATTCCATCGAGTGACTTCCGGCCCTGCCAGCTAGGTGGGAGCCTGGCAGCGGGATCTTCTCGAGGCTAGGGATGACACCGAGTGACTTCCGGCCCTGCCAGCTAGGTGGGAGCCTGGCAGCGGGATCTTCTCGGGGTCCAAACACATTCCAATTCTCTGAGCAAGCTAGATATGACAATCCTGGGGGGGAGAGAAGAAAGACTTCATTATAACAAATCGCGTCGCTTACAGGAGCTTAGGGAAAAAACCTCTTCAAGTCGTCTCCACTCCAGGTGAGACTCAGGGCCTCGCCCTCTACATTTTGGAGCCGATAGCCCCCTGACCTCACAGCTTCCTTCACAATGAATGGCCCCTCCCAGCTGGGGTTGAGCTTTCCTACGGATGCTGACCTTCCTGCCGCATCCACCTTCTTCAGCACCAGGTCCCCTTCTGCAAACTGCTTGACCCTGACATGCTTGTCAAAGTATTTTGCCATCCTCCTTTTGACCTCCTCCTGTCGAATGGCCGAGAGGTCCCTCAATTCTTCCACCATGTCAAGGGAGAGTCTCAGCTCCTCGTTCTCGGCTTGCCATTCCTCTCGGCCCTCCCTGGCCGTTCCGACTCGCGGCGTTTGGACCTCAAATTCTATGGGGAGCACCGCCTCGCACCCATGGGAGAGCATGAAGGGGGTCTCCCCCGTGGCCGTGTTTGGGGTGGTTCTAAGGGCCCAAAGAATGGCGGGGAGCTGCTCCACCCAGCCTCCCCTCAAGTTTTCCACCTTCTTCTTGAGGAGATTGACGATGATCTTGTTCGCCGCCTCCACCTGCCTGTTGCTCCTGGGGTGGTGGACCGAGGCGAACCTGAGGTCGATTCCAAGCTGCTCGCAGAAGCTGGTGAACTCGGCACTGGCGAACTGGGGTCCGTTATCGGTGACGATGGCTTGTGGCATCCCGTGGCGACAGATGATCTCCCCCCAGACGAAGTTCCTGATCACTTGGGAGGTCACCTTGGCCAACGCCTTCACCTCCATCCACTTCGAGAAGTAGTCGATCATCACTAGGAGGAACCTTCTCTGGCCGCTGGCCTGGGGGAACGGTCCAACCAAATCCATTCCCCAGATTGCAAAGGGCCAGGGGGCCGTGATACTCTTGAGTTGTTGGGTCGGCTGTAGCTGGAGGGGGGCAAACAGCTGGCACTTATGACATCTCCTTGCGAATTCCGCGGCGTCTCGGCCCAGGGTGGGCCAGAAATACCCTTGCCTGACTATCCTTCCTTCCAGGGTCCGACTCCCGGAATGACTTCCGCACTCCCCGGAGTGGACTTCCTCCAGGATCCTCTGCGCCTCACCCTCGGCTACGCAGCGAGCCAACATCCCGGAGAGGGTCTTCCGGTACAGCTACCCGTCCTTAAGGAGGTAGTAAGCTGACTTGTGCCTTAGCTTCTTCCTATCCACCCCCTCCGGATATTCTCCCGTGGAGAGGAAAACTACTACTGGGTCCATCCACGAAGGCTGCTGATCGATCTCCATGATCTCTCCTTCTTCGATGGAGGGGCGGAACAGGTCGGTGATGGTGCCCCCTGCTCGGGGGCCGTGCTTCGCCAGTTGGTCGGCCTGTTCATTCTCTCCCCTTGGCACGTGTCGGATGGAGAAGGCCTGGAAGGTCCCTATGACCCCCTTTGCTTTGGCCAAGTATAATTGCAAAGCGGGCTCCCTTTCTTCGAACTCCCCGTTGATCTGGGAAGCCACCACCATGGAGTCGGTTAGGACCTCCACGTCCAGCACCCCCAGCTCTCTGGCCAGGCGCAGCCCCGCTATCACTGCTTCGTACTCGGCCTGGTTGTTGGTAATGGGGAAATGCACCACCAATGTCTGCTCAATCTGAGTCCCTTGAGGGCTTTCCAGAACCACTCCTACTCCGAGAGAATGTCTTCCTGAGGCTCCATCCACCCTCACCTTCCAAGGGGTCGGGCGGGTGAGCTCCTCCTCCGCTACTTCTATCACGTAGTCAGCCAGGAAATCGGCCATCGCCTGAGCTTTGATTGAGAGTCGCGGAACGAAGGAGACATCGAACTCGCTCAGCTCCACCGACCACTTGGCCAGCCGGCCAGAATGCTCCACCCCCTCGAAGACGTTGTGGAGAGGATGGTCGGTCACCACTCGGATTGAGTGTGCCTGGAAGTAAGGTCGTAGCCTCCGAGCTGAGACGATTAGTGCGAACGCGAGCTTCTCCAAGATTGGATACCGGAGCTCGGCCTTCTTCAGGACCCGGCTGACGTAATAAATCGGGAGCTGCTTCTTCCCTTCCTCGCGAACCAAGACGGAGCTCAGGGCCCCCGCTCCGACTCCGAGATATAAGAACAAATCTTCCCCTTCCTTCGGTCCTTGGAGCAGCGGCGCCTGTGTCAACTGCACCTTGAGTGCCTGGAAGGCCTCTTCACATTCCTTGCTCCATTCAAACCTATGACCCCCCCTTAGCGTCTTGAAGAAGGGGGAGCACTTCTCCCCTGCCCGAGAAAGGAAGCGACTCAATCATGCTAGCTTCCCTGTCAACCGTTGGACCTCCTTTGCACTCCGCGGGGACCCCAGCTCCAAGATGGCCTTGACCTTGTCTGGATAAGGCTCGACCCCCGCGGGGGTGAGGAGATGCCCCAAGAACTTCCCCCGGCTAGCCCCAAAAACACACTTAAGGGGATTCAGCCGCATTTTATATCTGCGCAGGGTGGCAAACGTCTCCTCCAGGTCCCGGAGGTGGGAATCCACGTCCCGGCTCTTGATCATGAGGTCGTCCAGGTACACCTCCAAGTTCCTCCCCCTTTGTTCCTTGAAGACCCTGTCCATCATTTTTTGGTAGGTGGCCCCAGCGTTCTTCAGCCCGAACGACATCATCTTGTAGCAGTAGCAGCCGTCCCCTGTGATGAATGAGACATCCTTGATGTCCGGGGGGTGCATCCTGATCTGATGGTAACCTGAAAAGGCATCTAAAAAACTCATTACAGAAAAGCCGACGGCGGAATCAACCAGCGCGTCGATCCGAGGCAAAGGGTAACAGTCCTTAGGACAAGCTTTATTAAGAAGGGAAAAATCGATACACAACCGCCAGCGACCGTCTCCTTTTTTGACCATCACAACGTTTGAGACCCAGCCGGGGTACTGAATTTCGGACACGAAGCCAGCTTTGAGAAGCTTCGCCACCTCCTCCCTGATGGGTTCCGCCAGCTTGTCCGCCGTGGATCTCTTTTTCTGCTGAACGGGGCGTGTCCCCGGGTCCAAGTTGAGGCGGTGGCAGGCCACATCCGCGTCAACCCCCGGCATCTCCGTGGCGTTCCAGGCGAAGATGTCCACGTTCTTCTGGATGCACTCCAGCATCCTGCCCTGGTCCTTCGGGGTCAGCCCTCCGCTGACGCGAACCTTCTCCATTCTCCCTCCCCGGGTGAATACCTCCAGCTCCACCACCTCCTCAGCTGCCTCCAGCCTGGATTGCTCTACCCATCCTTCGGCGTCCCTTTCCTCCGGAACGGGGACCTCTACCTCCATCGCCTCTCCTACGGCCCTTACTTCGGCCACTTCCTCCGGGTCCCCCCCTTCCGCCTTCTCTGCGCAGTCCTTCACCCCCAGCTCCACCTCTCCGGCCTCCTGCTCGTCCTCCTCCATCCTCCGCCCCATCTCCTCGGCTCCTTCCTGCCAAGAGATGGTGTTCACCGTGGTGACGTAGCACTCCCGCGCCACCTTTGGGTCTCCCCTAACCCTGACTTGCACCCCCTCAGCGTTGAACTTCAGGCATTGATGGAAAGATGAGGGGACGCAACGGAAGGCGCTGATCAGGGGCCTCCCGAAGATTGCGCTGTAGCTGCTGGGGGCGTCCACAATGACGAACTTGCAGTTTCGGGACTGCCCCCCCCCCCCCCCCCCGGGTGACATGGAGGCCGACTCCTCCCTCTACCTCCTTCCTTTCTCCCGAGAATCCGAACAAGGGCCCGTCCGAGGCCAGCACCCTCTTAGCTTCCACTTGCATCGCGTCAAACGCCTTTTTGAAGACGACGTTCACGGAGCTTCCATTGTCCACGAGGATCCGAGAGACAGTGAAGTTCTCGATGGCGGCCTTGATGACCAGCGCATCACAGAACGGATCCTCGTGGTCTGGCATATCACTTCTGGAGAAGGTGATCCTCTCCTCTGGCGGAGGGGTTTGGGACGTAGAGGCGACGCTCCGCCGGTACATGGTGTGGAGGCTTGCCTTGCGGGAAGCCTCGATCCCCACTCCCCCGTGGAGCACTCCGATCCCTCCTCGGGTCCCCACATCCCCCCGGTCTTCACAGCGATCCTCCTCCGCCCGAGGCAGGACCTCCTCGATCCTCACTTCCCGCCGCACCTCCTCCTGCTGCTGCTGCCGCCCCCTGTTCCCCCTCATTTCCAGGAACTCCGGGCACGTGGCTGTTGTGTGCCCCTCTTCTTGATGGAAGTCGCAGTAGGGCAGCTCCACCCTGAACTCCCTTCTCCTCCTTCTCATGATCCCCCTCCTGGCTCCCAGAGCTATGGCCATGGCTTCCTCCTGGTCGGGGAGTCGGGGCCTCTGGCCCTGCCTCCAGCCTGGGGGGTGGAATTGGTCTTGCCTCCCCTGAAAGTGACCCCTTCCGAAGTTCCCCCACTGTGGCCCCTGCCCCTGCCACTCAGGCCTCCAGCCCAGCCGACGGTCGGGCTCCTGGGGCCCCCACCTCGGCGGCTGCTGCCATTGGGGCTGCCTCTGCTCCCTCTGCTCCCTTTGCCTAGGCTCCCCCCTTTTCTCTTCCTGTCCTCTTCCTCCCTTCGACTCCTTTTCCTCCTCAGTCGCCCACCTGGCCAACTTCCTTGCAAATTCTTGGTTCAACGCCTCCCCGTCGACCTCTCTCGTCGCCCTCTCCATCAACTCCTCGTAGGAGAGGGGGGGAATTCTCTTCAGCTCCATGCGGAAGAAACCCTGCTGCAGGCCCAGGGTGAAGGCCATCATCAGACTGTGGCCCGGCATCTCCTGGACTTGGGTAACCTCCTCCTGAAACCGATCCACATAGCTCCCCAACGTCTCGTTCACCCCCTGCTTTATGTGGAACAGGGACTCAGACTCCTTCTTCCTCTTCTTTGAGGTAGTGAACCTCAACAAGAACCCTCGGCGCAGGTCCTCGAAGCAATAGATGGAACTGGCCGGCAGCTGGTGGAACCACTCCCTTGCCTTCTCTCGGAGGGTGATGGCGAAGAGATG
Organism: Platanthera guangdongensis; assembly: GCA_039583875.1. Taxonomy (NCBI): domain Eukaryota; kingdom Viridiplantae; phylum Streptophyta; class Magnoliopsida; order Asparagales; family Orchidaceae; genus Platanthera; species Platanthera guangdongensis. The sequence goes on from CM077149.1 coordinate 49,725,025, forward strand.
GCACTTGAATCCGTCCGACATCTGACGGATGGAGACTACGTCCTCGAACCACTGGACGTGCTGAACCGGGTCTCCCTTCCCGGTGTAGTAGGTCATCTCGGGCTCCCTGAACCCGTCTGGTACTGGAGCTGAGGAGACCAGCTCGCTGAAGGGGCTGCCTCCCCCCACCTGGCGGACCGGCGAGTCTCGCGGGCCCAACTCGCCGAACCGGCCTTGGCCTGCCGAGCCGGGGAAGAGCTCGCGCCCCGGGAGCTCGCTTCCTCGGCCTTCCTCGGCCACCTCCTTCCCGGCTCGCCTGCCGGGAGCGTCCTCGCCTAAGGAGGGGGCGGCCGCGATCGGGATCGCCGGAGTCGAGCACTCGGCCCGCGTGCCGAGCGCGATCTTAACCAGAGTCAGCACCTCATTCCTGAAGTCTTCAAACATTCCCACCGTTGCAAGAGGTGGTGGGGGTCGCGAGTCCTGCCTGTCAGATCCTTGACCTCCTGTCATTGAGCTCGCCGAAGCTTTTCTGCACTGACCACTATCCACGCTCACCGCACTAAAATGTTGAAACCGGAATCCGGTCTCTTGTGGAGTTCGACCCTTGGGGAAGGGGTGGTCTCGCGCCTACTTTGCTCCTGCAAGAAAAACAACGAGAGAGACAAGTGAGAACAGACCCAAGGGCTCGGCAGGGAGGTCCCACCACAAACCCGGAAGATCTCTGAGCGCTTCCCCTCCTTAGCCAAGAGCCGAGCTAAGGTACCCTAAGAGAACACTTGAAAATGAGAGTAAGGAGGCACTCCAAGCCTCCCCTCTGAGGTACCCCTTGGGTCTTATTTATAGATTTTCAGAATCTGAACTGCCAATAACCAAAAGGACTGACCTGGAAATACCAAAAAGGCCCCTGGTTGGGTCTGCCAACAGCCAAACTCCGCTGTTTTGAACAGCTATGCGCAGTCCAACCTGGTCTGCCAACAGTGAGGCTCCGCTGTCCTGAGTAGCTATTCGCACCCCTGGGGGGTCAGCTCGCCTTCAGTTCCCTCGCAGGAGGCGGGCGCGGCCTGGCCTCGTGGCTCGCCTATCCTCCCTGGGCGAGCGCGAGCCGATATGGGCGAGCTGCCTGTCTTCTGCCCGGCGGATCGGCAGCCAGGTCGCGTGTGGCCGGCGGTCGTCGCGACTTCGATCGACCCGCCAATCGCGGGTCGCCAGCTCGCTTGCCTCGCCGGCTCGCTCGCCTGAAATGAGCGGGAGCGGGCCAGCCCTTCCGCCGTATAGCCTGTTTTGTCACTCGGGTGCGGGTCGCGGGGCCAGGCCTGCTCAACCTCCCTGGTGGGACCCGCTCGCCGGACACAGGGTTGTACACCCTTGCTTTGTTTACTTTTGGCTTACTTTCTACCATCTCTTGTACTTTCTTGCTGAGGTGTTCTGCCTTTGAAATGCCTCAGGTTCGAAGCTGTAGCTGATAGCCGTGCTGGTTTTGGAGATTCTTCAGCAGCTGTCTTGGTTGTGGTTTTGCCTCGCCGTAGCGAGGTAGTTTGTTGATTTGTTTCATTGCTAGTTCAGACATACTTTATTTTATGTGGGTTCGTGTCAATTGTTGATGCCCAAAGGATTGTTGATTTTTGGAGCCTTGCTAGCTACTAGTTTTCCTTCTGTGTATATGATTACTTGCTCTCTGGGATGTTTTATGCTAGGAATGCATGTTAGGTATTTTCAAGTATAAAATCTACTGTTTTACTTCATGCATTGCATATTTTAAAACTCTAACTCGCAATATTTCACGACCGTAAAAATCTACTTTTATTGATATTATAAATTTAGAACTTGCATACTTTGAGGTGTCCCCTAGGAACCTATAATCTCAGGTTGGGCGTCTAAATTTGTAAAAGAAGTAATTTCTACAGCGTATAACTACTTTCCTCGTGGGCTAGATGGGACACCATTCCGAGGGATACGGCTAACTACCACACTTAAACTGATTTTTTTATCTTTAAATAACTTAAAGAATCTTTTCCATGATTAAGTAGGTGTTTGCCTGAGCGTCCACAGTTATCCTGTAATACCCCAAATCGGTACAGATGTTTATGTTGATGCGCGAAAACTGCCCCGCTTAGTTAATGGGCTGTTCGATCTCACAAGCTATGTGAAGAAGAGGGTTGTGAGGATAGAGGAGAGGAGGAAGCTTCTGAGTGCTCAAGAGTGGAGCATGCGCTTGTTCAAGGATTACGGGGATAGAGGAGAGAAGGATGTTGATCCGAGTGCGGAGATGGTTGGGAAGGTTGATCAGGAGCTGTCGAGCAGACAGTTACTTTTACGGTCGTCCATGCAGGTTGATGCCGAGAGAGTTGAGATGAGCTGAGAAGAAGAAGGGGGGCCGCAAGCAGCGGCAATAGAAGACTTCGCCCACCGCGGCTTAAATGCTACTCTTGTGACGGGCTTTCCTTTGATTAATATTGAGAGTTACAGCTTGTATAATGCACCTTTACAAGAAAGCAAATAAAGGGTACACTAGGGAAGGTTGCGGCTAAGGAGAGGAGGTGCCAGAGAGGAGGCCGCACGGACTGAAGAGCTAGGTCGGCAGGCCGCACGACTAAGGGTAGAGAGGAGGCCGCGCGGACTGGGAAATGGAGTCCGCAGGGGTTGTTGGCTTGAGCTTGTCGTCGGGAGTCTTCGAGTGTGAGCACCTCTTTGAAGCTGTGAACCTCCCTTCAATGAGAGGTATGCGGGTCTATTTATAGGCCCAAGGAGGTAACGACTTTCGGTGATGTTACCCCCGGTGAGACGGTAACTGGTGCGAGTAGAGGATGGAGTCCGCTGAGTCCGCAACAGGCCGCGCGGACTGAAACTGCCATCTGGAACTGGTTCTGCTGATGGCGGGCTGGGAAGAGTCCGCTCCTACTATGCCGAACGAGCCCGCTCCAAGACTGTGTGCACTAAGGGACCATGCCCGCTGCTAGGAGGCGGGTGCTGGAGTCTGAGTGGCGGACTGCCCAATGAGTCCGCCACTGTTGAGTTGAGCGAGCACGCGCTAAGGGTGCGAGCTGAAGGATATCTTCCTGGTACTGGGAAGCGGGTGCTGGAGGCTGAATGGCGGACTGCGCAATGAGTCTGCCGCTGCTGAGCTGAGCGAGCACACGCTAAGGGTACGAGCTGAAGGATATCCGCCCGCTACTGGGAAGCAGGTGCTGGAGGATGAGTGGCGGACTACAAGAAGAATCCGCAGAGTCCGTCATTGATAAACTGAGTCTACCTCTACTATTGAACGAGGCGGCTGGCTGCTGAAGCTAGAGCTAGGGTTCATCAATGTAGGCGGACTGGAAGGTTTGACTGCACTTCGAGTCTGCCCAGCTCGCGGTGAACGAGATATGTTCGCTGACCTTTGCGGGTAGCCGAAGAGCTTTAGCGTCCGCGCTCCTCAGGCGGACTGAAGAAGCAGGTTTCCCATACTGCTGGAGTCCGCCACTTTATTGAATGGAACTTGCCGCACCTGCTGGGTGGCCTGGGCTTGGTGACCTGACAGTCTGGTCTACTTGATGAGTGACCTGCAGGAGCGGGCTGAAGGAGTAACTCATGCAAAGTATGTGTCTTGTTGCCTGTTTGGGCGGATAGGTATCCGATTCTGGCAAGGGGGCACCTGTTGAGAAAAAGTTGCGGTTTAGCTGACATGGACTGCAGTCTGCAGGGGCGGACTGAAGAAGCAGTCTGCGGACTCTGCCGACCAAAGGAATGATGTGCGGCCTGGGCCGTCAGACCGTTGAGACTGCCCAAGCCGTGCGGCCTGAGCGGACAGAAAAACTTATCCGCCAATCCTAAGACATCGCGACCTCCAGGAGGAACCTAGAGCAGTCCGCGACTAGCGAGCTGACTGCCTTGGGAAGGATCACCAATTTTGGAGTTAACATAATCCCTGCACTTTTTAAGTTCAGAAGGGAACTTCGAAAAAGTTGGAGACCCACGAAAAACGTGATCCATCCCAAAGAAAGAGGAGGAGACAAGGACAGATAGAACCTGATGTCTCTCCTTAGGAGTTTGGTACTGCCTGTCTTTTTCCTGTAAATGAAAAGTTAGTGTAGGCATGTATGGGAGGTACATCTTGTGTGTACCTGGGTTTGCTTTTGCAAAACGAAGAAGATGTGTCTTCCACTGAGTTTTACAAAACGAAGGTGAGAGAAAAACTTAGAAGCATAATAACTTGCAAGTACCTAATGGTGGCTTGCAAGCACCTGTTATCTTCTGCAAAAAGAAGAATAAGCGACATTCGTGAAGAGGAAAATAAGTTGCAAGTACCTAAAGAGAACTTGCAAGTGTTTGCTGGTTTCTGCAAAAGAGAAGTTAGAGGCAAATATGGGAGTAAAGAAAGCCGCAAATACCTGAAGGGAACTGGCAGGTATCTGCTAACCTTCTGCAAGAAAAGGGTTAGAAGCAGACATGATATATGAAAGAAGGTTTCACGTACCTGTGAAGAAACTTGCAACTATCTGTTGATCTCTGCAAGAGTAGAGTTAGAAGCAGATATGTTGTATGAAAATAGGCTGCAAGTACCTGAAAGGAAACTTGCAAGTATCTGATGATCTCTATAAGAAGAGAGTTAGAAGCAGATGTGATGAAAAGACTAAGCTGCATGTACCTGGATAAGACTTGCAGGTGCCTGCTAATCACTACAAAGAGAAGATTGAGCAGCAGACATAATATAATGCGATAAGCTGCAAGTACCTAGACGGAACTTGCGAATGCTAACTGTTGATGAGATAAGATGGATATGAACATATAGTAGAGGAAGTGTCTGATGCATTCTGCTGATAATTGAATGAAGATCAAACCAAAATAGTGATCTTCTTGCTATATTAGAGATGATATCTTTAACATGAAGTCCAGATCAATAAGTCGAATGTTGACTGTTGATATGATAGGATGGATATGATGGCATTGGCGGAGAAAAAGCTTGACGCATTCTGCCAATCTAAATAAAGATTACACCACAATGCTAATTGTAGTAAGATAGATATAATATCTTCAATATGAAGTCCAGATCAATAAGAAATCATCTTAATTAGACTCCTCTTGCAAGGATTTTTAATCAAGGAGAGCCAGATTCTTTGATCAATGATTGATGCCATCAGCAGTTAATAAGAGTAATGAAGAGCATTGTAGATCATCATCTAATAGAACTTTGAGCAAGCAATGCATATAAGATGAGAATAAGCAGAAATAATTGTTGCAAATCCTTTTGGTAGGTCAGATTTAACCTGTTCTCCTGTGAAATAGGCAGTTTACAAAAAAGAGGTCTATACTCGGAGATGACCAAGAAAGGTCATCACCAGTATAGTCCTACTTAGAGCGGACTGGCTTTACTCCCTTGACATAGCACAAAAGGGAGACATGCACAAAATCCTAAGAAGGAAACGACAGATACACTGCTCTCTTGCCTCAGGTACAACATCACTGATCAATGAGACTAGTTGCGCCAAGTAGCCTATAGGATTTCTTGTTTGTGGAAAGATCAGCGGAGTTGTGGATCCCGCGAAGGCACGGATTGATAGTACCATAGAGTGTTCGGCCATCACAGTCATGAGATGATTGAAGAGACAAGTCTACACTTGATCGCCATTACTTGTCCAATAAAGATCATCATAACTGTAATGTATCCTTAACAAAGCACAGCAGAGCTAACACATGGGGCCTCCCTGGCGCACACTCTGTGTTAGATACCGGCTAGGATCCGAAGTCTGAAGCCCACCATCGTAGATTGAACGGCTCCCACTGCACATACGTGAACACACCCCACTGTATGTGGTCGTCACGGTCGTGCCAGAGAACAATCTACAGAGGGAACAACAAGACTTGGCGATATCTCATTGATTCAGCGATCTCTTTGCAAAGAGAAAATAGAGGAAGAAGTATTATAAAAAGGGAACTATGTCAGTATGAGATCCCTGATGTAAACTTTGTTGAGATGCAAGTAGGAACACTTAGAAATGCTTTGTAAAGAAAATGTTTGAAACATGAAGAGTAAAGTAAGAGTAACCAGTAATGAATGCAAGGGACTTTGGAGACTTATGGATGTGATGGGTTACCATTCTGGAGCAGATGTTGATATTTACCCTCCTTCAGCATTTCTTGAACTAATTGTCGAAGAGCTCTGCAATCCTCTGTTGCATGACCCCTTCTCTGTAATACTTACAGTGTTGGTCAGAGTTTTTGACCTTTCGATCAGCAGGCTGAAAAGATCCCACACCATTTGGCTTGCTCTTCATGATGTGAGTTCCATCACCCAATGTACTATCAACTTCGGATTCCATACTTGGGAAGAGACGTTGAAGACGTCGGAAATATCTTCCTTTCTTCGCTTGTGATTGAAGACACTTTGGGGGAGACTTTGGAGGTTGTCCGGTAGGGAGAAAAACTTATTTTCCTCTCTTCCTCTTAGTGGGAAATTTAGGCAACTCCATTGGGTGAGTGGAGGTGCACGCGGTGGTTTGAGGACTTAGTTTGCAGACACTCTCCCTTTGTTTAATAACTGGAAACTGCAAAGGGACTGTGACCTGCCTAGATGGATAACTTGCCGAATAAGCATAAGGATCTACTGGTAGAAAAGTTAGCGGATTAAAATGTGAATTCTCCACTGTTGGATTGATTGTAGCAACTGGTGCTGCTGCAGGTTGAGAATCTAATCGCTGAATTATAGTGGCTAGGGTGTCATTGATTGTTGTTATTTATAGGGAAGTTTCCCGACGTGTCAGCAAGAGGGCTTCTCAGAGAGCGTCTTCGCTGATAGGACGAATGTTTTGAGAGGGTTGGCGGTCTGACATGAGTAACCGTTGATTTTCACCTTCTATTCGGATCTGAAGGTCGCGTGTTAACTGTTGATGCGTGAAAACGGCACCGCCTAGATAACGGGTTGTTCGATCTCACAAGCTAGGTGAAGAAGAAGGTTACGGGGATAGAGGAGAGGAGGAAGCTTCTGAGTGCTCGAGAGTGGAGCAGGCGCTTGTTCAAGGATTGCGGGGATAGAGGAGAGAAGGATGTTGATCTGAATGCGGAGATGGTTGGGAAGGTTGATCGAGAGCTGTCGAGCAGACGGTTACTTTGACGATCATGCATGCAGGTCAATGCCGTGAGAGTTGAGATGAGCTGAGAAGAAGAAGGGAGCCGCTAGCAGCGGCAATAGCAGATTTCGCCCACCGCGGCTTAAATGCCACTTTTGCGACGGGCTTTCCTTTGATTAATATTGAGAGTTATAGCCTGTATAATGCACCTTTACAAGAAAGCAAATAAAGGGTACACTGGGGAAGCTGGCAGCTAAGGAGAGGAGGTGGCAGAGAGGAGGCCGCACGGACTGAAGAGCCCGGTTGGCAGGCCGCACGACAAAGGGTAGAGAGGAGGCCGCGCGAACTGGGAAATGGAGTCCGCAGGGTTGTTGCCTTGATCTTGTCGTCGGGAGTATTCGAGTGCGAGACCTCTATAAAGATGTGAACCTCCGGTCAATGAGATGTATGGGGGTCTATTTATAGGCCCGAGGAGATAACGGCTTTCGGTGACGTTACCCCCTGTGAGACGATAAATGGTGCGACTAGAGGATGGAGTCTGCCGAGTCCGCAACAGGCCGCGCGGACTGGAACTGACTTCTGGAACTTGTTCTACTGATGGCAGACTGGGAAGAGTTCGCGCCTGCTGTGCTGAGCGAGCCCGCACCAAGACTATGCGGGCTGAGGGACCACGCCCGCTGCTGGGAGGCGGGTGCTGGAGGCTGAGTGGCGGACTGCGCAATGAGTCCGCCGCTGCTGTGCTGAGCGAGCACGCGCTGAGGTTATGAGCTGAAGGATATCCGCCCACTGCTGGGAAGCGGGTGCTGGAGGCTGAGTGGCGGACTGCGCAATGAGTCCGCCGCTGCTAAGCTGAGTGAGCACGTGCTAAGGGTACGAGCTGATGGATATCCGCCCGCTGCTGGGAAGCGAGTGCTGGAGGCTCAGTGGCGGACTGCGAGAAGAATCCGCGGAGTCCGTCGTTGATAAACTGAGTCCGCCTCTGCTGTTGAACGAGGCGGCTGGCTGCTGAAGCTTGAGCTAGGGTTCATCAATATATGCGGACTGGAAGGTTTGATTGCACTTTGAGTCCTCCCAGCTCGCGGTGAACGGGATATGTCCGCTGATCTTTGCGGGTAGCCGGAGAGCTGGAGTGTCCGCGCTCCTCAGGATGAGTGAAGAAGAAGGTTTCCCATGCTGCTGGAGTCCGCCACATTGTTCAATGGAACTTGCCGCACCTACTGGGCGGCCTGGGCTTAGCGACCTAGCAGTCTGGTCTACTTGATGAGTGACCTGTAGGAGTGGGCTGAAGGAGTAACTCCTACAAAGTATGCGGCTTGTTGCCATTCTGGGCGGATAGGTATTCGAGTCCGGCAAGGGGCCACCTGTTGAGACAAAGTTGTGGTTTAGCTGACAAGGGCCGCGGTATGTAGGGGCGGACTGAAGAAGCATTCCGCAGCTCCTACCGACTAAAGGAACGATGCACGGCCTGGGTGGTCATACCGCTGAGACCGCCCAAGCCGTGCGGCCTGAGAGGACAAAAAAAACCTGTCCTCCAATCCTAAGACGTCGCGACCTCCAGGAGGAACCTGGAGCTGGCCGCGACCAGCGAGCTGACTGCCTTGGGAAGGATCGCCGATTTTGGGGTTAACAGTTTAGTCGACCTGAGGTCGACGATTGTCGAGCGGAGCTCGACGAAGATCGTCGACTTGAGATTGACGAAGATCGTCGAGCGGAGCTTGATGAAGATTGTCGAGTTGCGCTCGACGAGAAACATTGAGCGGAGATTGTCGAGCTGAGCTCGACGATTCTGGCCTATTATCAGCCCCAATGTGGAGCGGTGACCCATATCAGGCGAACAGCATGCAGCCATTGAGCGGTGATTGACCTTTTCAACTCCAAACTGAGTCGTTGGTTTGTTTTATTGAGTGGATCAAGTGGCTGGGATAGAACCCAAGGCCTTTTCTGTCGAGGAATGGAAAAAGGAAAGTATTATTTCATTTTTTTTCTCTCCCTCTTCCTCGTTGCCCGAGTTCTGGAGTAGAAACCTTCGGCTACTGCTAGGGTTGCTTGCTGGAGAAGATCTTGAGGCCGAAAACAAGATCTGAAGCTATAATCGCGAAGGGGAAAGTGAGGCGATCATTTCCATCCGTGTAGAAACGCTTTGTCATGGCTCCCAAGAGGTCGTCAAGGGTAATGATCTTTCCTCCTTGGACATGTGAAGTCCTTAATTTGGCATATGCATGGATTTCCCCCACCAAAAGGTGGAATATTGAGGGATTTCCCTTGGGTTGATTCTAGATATCCCCAAAATATCTTGCATGTAGATCCGAAAATGTATAGAACGAAATAGGCACACTGTATGAAGCCCATCTGGATAGGTTGGTCTGGAATGGTGATGTTTTATTTTGCGCACCGGAGAAGACTCTGCATTGAAACCAGTATTTTGTGGAGTCGGTGGGTTGTGCTTGTGAAGGATAGTAGCAGGAAGTACTGGTGTGGAATTCAAGGAAAATACCCATAACCTGTATGTATTGTATGCTATGAAAGACCAGTTTTTCTGGAACTGCAGGCGGCTGCAGGAACTTCTGGAGGTTAGTCCTGATAAGGTTAGGGCTAGGGACGGAAAGAGAGTTCTGTCGTTAATGTCGGGCGATAGTGAATGTCGCTGGAGATTGCTCCTACCTAACCTGTGATTGTGAAGCCAGTCTTGAGGGGACAGTGTGGCTATTGGGAGCTATGTGAGCTCTGAATAAGGCTTCATACCGAATGCACAAGGGGATGCCGACCCGCATTAGTCTTGGCATTGAACTTACGATTTGAGCAACGGGTAAGGGCTGAACTGTATCCGCGTGATGGTTGCCTAACTTGAGTGCCTGAAAAAGTAGCTTTGTTAGGATCACATCATGAGAGTCTTAGGCCTACATGTCATTAAGACTAAAGTCTCCGACTGAAGGCCGTGGAGCAAAATGCTCAAGTTTGTCATTTAGAACGGCGGTGGGACCCTGGTTTTCCGGTGCACCAAGAATGTGCCCTGAGTGCACGGAACGTCGGGCCGTGTGGTCGATGTTTGTGATATGTTGATGGTGCGTGAGTGCACCTTTTGTGATATATCTGCTTGTGAAATGCTATGCCTACAGGGAAGAAAAGCCAATGCCTCGGGCAAGGGACAGGGTCATTATAAATTGGTCAGCTGAACGCTGACTGTTGTCTTGTTTACCACCGTTGCGGTGGATTGTCCCAATGCAGGTGCTGGAGAGCCAAGTGGAAAAATTGGGGGCTGAAGTCCTTGCTACTGCTGTCTCTCGAAGGCCGAATGAAGAATTTTATGATTTTCATGTGTGGTCGGCCTGCGTGCCGATGTATGAAATCCGCAGCTGTAAAGCTTAACTGTAAGGCCATAAGGCCAGACTTGTTGTGTGTTGGTGCACATTCCTTTATGGCGGTATATATAAATGCTAGTTTATATATTGTGGACATTCAAATATGTTGAGTTAAAATAACTTAAAAGCTTCCGCTAGAATGCTCTGAGTTAGGATGCGAATAGTTTTTGATATTAACCTGTAACCCCGCCGTCTGTTTGTGATATATGGTGTGGGGCCCTTGCCGGACCTTCTATTATATGTCATGTAACAGATGGAGGTGTTACAATTTGGTATCAGAGGGAGGTTATCTCGGTCTTCCTCCTTCGAATTCGTGTTTGACTTCTTTTGTGGGGTGGCGAGAACGTGTAAGTGCGACCCAGTATAACTTAAAATGAACTCAAGAATGTCCACTAAAGAATATATGTACACTTATTTGAGGAACTTGCACGTTCCTATATTGTTGTTGTTGTTTTTGCCACGTCGCTAAAGTGCATTTTTACCCGTATAGGTGACGCGAAGTGGTGCAGGGCAGTCTGAGCCCCAGCATTCTAATGAGAGTACGACACCAGCTGAGGTGCTTACACCTCCTCCTTCTCCGGAGACTGTGCGCTTGGTTGCTGAGGCATTGTTTGCCATGATCCAGGCACAGCCGACTGGGCAGGCGAGGCCTGTGGTGGTTCTAGAATAGGTGGGTATGAGGCCCGAACCTGTTGCGGCTATTGTAGATCCCCAAGCAGCTGAACAAAAATTGAAGCAATTTATATTCTTCAATCCTCTTACCTTTACGGGGGCGAGATCCCCAACGCAGGCAGAGGATTCGTTCTCGAGCGTTAAACGAATATTGACAGCGATAAGGATGGAGGAAGAACAGAAAGTCACCTTAGCCACCTTCTTGCTGGAAGGAAAGGCTCGGCTATGGTGGATGAGATAAAGTTGCATCACTTTGCAGGCAGACAACTGACGGAAGTCTAGATTGAGGAGTTTTCGAGACTATTTTTGGCAAAGCACTTGCCTTCGGCTCAGCACATTTCCATGGAAAATGAATTCCAGCATCTAAATTAAGGAGAAAGTAGTGTGGATACCTACTTGCATGAGTTTACGGGGTTGGGACGCTGTGAGGGAACTATCTTTACTGATGAAGAACGTAAAACCAATCGGTTCTACGAAGGGTTGCGGGATGAGCTGAGATTCCTGCTCTCGAGTTCGGTGAACCAAGGGTTTCAAGCATTGGTCGATACGGCTCGTACGTTGGAAAAGGACATGAAAAGTGTACAGGGCAAGAGGGACTTGGCTATGACAAAGCCCGAGTTCAAGGTGTTGCACCTGGGAAAGCCCAAATATCGAAGGAAATGGGGTAAGAGAGCCAAGTCTTCTTCACAGGCTCCCTCAAGTGTTGCATCTGGAGCAACTTCGAGGCAAGAGTCGCGGACCTTCTATACATGTGGTAGAGCGGGACATATAGCCCGTGACTGTCGGGTTGGTCCACCAAAGGTAGAAAAGAAGACAGGAGCGTCTTATGCTGAAAAGGGAAAGGCAGTGGTGGAGTCCTCTACATCCCAGGTGCAGCCCTGAGTGTATAATCTTGGCCAGCAGGATGCCATAAAGCAATGTGACGTTGTCAAAGGTACGATCTAAGTTGTTGATTGTTTCCTTTTCATATTTCATACCTTGTTTATAACCTGTGTATGATATGTTTGTATTAGGATTTGTCCTGATTCGAGACTGTCCGGCGAGAGCACTGTTTGATACTAGTGCCTCTCATTCATTTCTATCTGTGGACTTCGTGTCACGGATTGGTGTGCCAATTCATATTGTGGCAGATAGTGTGAATGTGTAATTACCAAATGGAGCTGTGATGCATGTGCATCAGTCTTGTTTTGTGGAGGTACGGATAGGAAGTCAGTTTTTTGGGTTGAAAGCATCTGTGCTGCCGATATCGGAATTTGATGAGATATTTGGTATGGACTGGCTCTCGGAGAAGCGTGCCTCCATAGATTGCAATTCGAAGGAAGTCACACTAGGACAGAATACCGAGCGAGAGAAGAAATTCGTTGGTATGCGAGGATCGAGCAGGACATTGGTGTCTGCACTCCAAGTCGTCAAAGCTGTTCGGAAAGGCACGGAGTTGTTCTTCACGCTTATTGGGGATGTTGAGTCAAAAGCCAATGTGAGTGATGTTCCGATTATTTTGGAGTTTGTTGATGTGTTTCCGAAGGAGCTTCCGGGGTTACCACCACAGCGGGAGATTGATTTCTCGATCGAGTTGCTGCCAGGTGCAAAACTTGTGGCCCGCTCGCCATATCGTGTAGCGCCAAAGGAGATGGCATAATTGAAAGTGCAACTACAAGAATTGCTGGAACAGGTCTATATCCGCCCAAGTATGTCACCTTGGAGCGTACCTGTTCTCTTTATGAATATGAAGGACGGTAGCTTGTGGTTGTGTATCGACTATCGCGAGTTAAATATGCTAACAAAGAAGAACAAGTACCCTGTGCCTCGAATTGATGACTTGTTTGATCAGCTAGTGGGATCAACCGTCTACTCTAAACTGGATTTGAAGTCTGGGTACTACCAGTTGCGGATTCAGGAAGGTGACATTCCCAAAACGGTATTTGGAACACGCTGCGGGCATTATGAGTTCACGATAATGCTATTTGGGTTATGCAATGTGCGGTCAGTGTTCTTGGATCTAATGCATCAAATGTTCCGAGAGTACTTGGATTTGTTTGTGATCGTTTTCATTGATGACATCTTGGTGTACTCTCAGTCCGAAGAAGATCATGCGAACCATTTACGGATGGTGTTACACACCCTGAGGAGAAATAAGCTCTACGCCAAGTTCTCAAAGTGTGAGTTTTGCCTGTCATCAGTGGCTTTTCTTGGCCATGTGGTGAGTGGAGAGGGCTTTGCGGTGGATCCATTAAAGATAAGATCCATACGGGAGTGGCCAGTTTTGTATTCTGTGGCCGATGTCAGGAGTTTTCTTCGAATGGCAGGCTACTACAGATGGTTTGTATAAAACTTCTCACCTATTGCTTTGCCTCTAACCACATTAATGATTAAGGATCAGAAGTTCATTTGGACGTCGGAGTGCGCGCGAGCTTTTGTAGAGCTGAAAAGCTGCTTGACCACGACGCCAATTTTGACATCGCCATGTGGTTCGGATGGCTTTGAAATTTATAGTGATGCGTCAGGGATAGGCTTAGGCTGCGTTCTTCTTCAATTTGGAAAGGTGATCGCTTATGGCTCACGCCAGTTGAAAGTGCATGAGCGGAACTATCCCATCCACGACTTGGAGTTGGAGGCAGTAATTTTTACACTTAAAATGTGGCGTCATTATTTATATGGCATGAAGGTGGATATATTCACTGACCATAAGAGCCTAAAGTACTTATTGGATCAGAAGGATCTCAATATGCGACAACGTAGGTGGATGGAGTTCTTTGGGGACTACACTTTCCAAATGCATTATACTCCCGGGAAGAGAAACGTCGTCGCAGATGCCTTGAGTCGGAGGACTCTAGCAAGAGCAAATTGGTGGCAGATGCATGAAGAGCGTCTGATCCAGGAGTTGGAAGCTTTAGAGATTACTTGTGTTGACAAGAATTCCACAGAAAATGCATTCTTGCACTGGACGGAGGTACAGTGTGACCTTGCGAATAGGGTTCGGCGGGTAACGGAACTTGATGAAAGTTTGCAACGCTATGCATTGGATGGAGTGAATGACCAATTCTCCTGGGATAACGTCCTTTTGCGAAAAGATGGTCGTTTGTGCGTCCCGAAGATGGGTAAGGTTAGAGATGAATTGTTGTATGAAGCGCACTTCACGAAGTATTCAATTCACCCAGGGAGCAAAAAAATGTATAAAGATACGAAAAAGATGTTCTGGTTGCCGGGCATGAAGAAAGACATAACATTGTATGTGGCAAAATGTCACACTTGTGCCTTAGTGAAAGCTGAATGCCAGAAGCCTGGAGGTTTCCTGAAGTCGTTACCTATCCCAGAATGGAGGTTTGATGATATTTCCATGGATTTTGTGCATGGTTTGCTGAGGTCTCAACGCGGTAATGATTCGGTTTGGGTGATCGTGGACTGGTTGACTAAAGTGGCTCAATTCATTCCAAATAAGAAGGACGATTCAGTGGAAGTCTTGGCAAGGGTTTATGTTGAGCAAATAGTACGATTACACTGTGTTCCCCGTAGCATTGTAAGTGATGGAGATGGGCGCTTTACTTCGAATGATTGGAGGCTAATACATCAGTTGTTCGGGACAAAGTTAACATTTAGTATGGCCTTTCATCCACAAATGGATGGCCAAACTGAGAGAACCAACAGAACGATGGAGGACATGCTCCGAATGTGCTCGTTTGATTTCGGAAAAAGATGGGAAGATCATCTCTATATGGTGGAGTTCGCCTATAATAATAGCTATCAAGTTAGTATAAATATGGCACCTTTTGAAGCTTTGTATGGTAGGAAGTGGCGTACACCATTAGCTTGGGAGGAAATAGGTGAATCTAAGTTGTATAAGCATAAGGAAGTCGAAGAGGCTACTTCGACAATACGCTCTATTCGGGAGAGGCTATTGATAGCCCAAGATAGGCAAGCCAAATACTACAACGCCAGGTACCGAAATGTAGCATTTGCGGTTGGCGATTGGGTATATTTGAAAATCAAACCCTTCAAGGCCGTGTCCATGATTCGGCGCTTAAAAAAGTTAAGTCTGAGGTATCTTGACCCGTTTGAAGTGGTGGATCAAATTGGGGATACTGCCTATTGGCTCGCTCTTTCGGCAGAATTGAGTGGATTACATGATGTGTTGCACATCTCAGTGCTTCACAAAGCCGTGAAAGATCCAGCTCAAGTAATTGTGAATGATCGTGTACTAGTCGAGTTTGGGCTAACAACGAAGGTTAGACCCATTCGGATTGAGGATAAAGCGGCGAAGCAGCTGCGAAACAAGACAATCAGGATGGTCAAGGTCCGATGGGACAACTGCGGCCGTAAGGAGCTAACATGGGAGCGGGAGCAGACCATGCGTGCTGAATTTCCCAAACTGTTTGTCTAAATTGGCATAACAGCTTTTGTTTTATGTTGTACAGAGCATAACATGTTGTAACAAATTTTGTTGAAGAAAAGTTCTATTATAACATCTTGATTGTAGTTTCCTGAGTACTGTGTGCAAATTTGCGGGAAAAATTTCTTGTAAGGAGGGGAGGATTGTAATACCCCAAATCGGTACAAATGTTTAGTTGACCTGAGATCGTTGATCGTCGAGCGGAGCTCGACGAAGATCGTCGAGATGCGCTCGATGAGAAACGTCGAGTGCAGATCGTCGAGCTGAGCTCGATGATTCTGGCCTGTTATGATCCCCAATGCAGAGCGGTGACCCGTATTAGGCGAATAGCGTGCGGCCATTGTGCGGTGATTGACCTTTTCAACTCCAAACTGAGTCGTTGCTTGGTTTTGTTGAGTGGATCGAGTGGCTGGGATAGAACCCAAGGCCTTATCTGTAGTGGAATGGAAAAAAGGAAAGTATTATTTCCTTTTTTCTCTCTCTCCTCCTCGGTGCCCGAGTTTTGGAGCAGAAACCTTCATCTACTGCTAGGGTTGCTTGCTGGAGAAGATCTTGAGGCCGAAAACAAGATCTGAAGCTATAATCTCGAAGTGGAAAGTGAGGCGATCATTTCCATCCGCGTAGAAACGCTTTGCCATGGCTCCAAAGAGGTCGTCAAGGGTAACGATCTTTCTTCCTTGGACATGTGAACTCCTTAATTTGGCATATGTATGGATTTCCCCAACCAAAATGTGAAATATTGAGGGATTTTCCTTAGACTGATTCTTGATATCCCCAAGATGTCTTGCATATAGATCTGGAAATATGTCGTACGGAATATGCATACTATATGAAGCCCATCTGGACAGGTTGGTGTGGATTGGTGATGTTTTATTTTGCAAAGCGGAGATCTCTCCGCATTTAAACGAGTATTTTGTGGAGTCGGTGGGTTGTGTCTGTGAACGGTAGTAGCAGGAAGTACTGGTGTGGATTTCTAGGAAAATACCCGCAGCGTGCATGTATTGTATACTACGAAAGAGCAATGTTTCTGGAACTTCAGGCGGCTGCAGGGATTTCTGGAGGTTAGTCCAGATAAGGTTAGTGCTGGGGACAGAAAGAGAGTTCTGTCGCTTACGTCGGGTGATAGTGAATGTCGCTGGCGATGGCTCCTAGCTAACCTGAAAGTGATGTGTTAAATCTGAAATACTCTAGAGGGGGGTGAATAGAATATTCTTAAATCCTTAAAATCTTTTACAGTATTTGATGTAATTGTGAAAGTGCATAAACAACTTAATAAAATATAAACACAGCAATCCTAGAAAGCACAAACACAGCAAGAAAAAAAAGGGGCAACCAGACAACACAAGAAATTTATAGTGGTTCCCCAACCTGGGTACATCCACTCTTCTACCACACTGGTAGGAATCCACTCAGATTTTTGATTAGGTGCCTGACACCAATGAGCTTTTGATTAGATGCTCACAAGTCAAACCTCAAGTCTTTTGCTCAGGTGACTTGCAACCAGGAATAACTTTTGAAGGGAGTTATAACCCTTTATACAGTGGGGGGGGGGGGTTGAGAGATGATATTGTCTTCTCTTTCTCAATAGACAACTGAGAAGACTTGTGGATATGATTTTAGCAAATGGCTCCCCCTGTGATATAGAATGGTTCAGGGAAATCTAGAGCTTTGCTTCAGGGTGATAGGTCTTCAATCTTTAAGTCTAGACCAGAAAGATCTTCAGGAACTTCTTGACAGATGGAATAGTTGTTGTCCTTCGAAGTGTCCTGGAGAGTTGAAGAATGAAGACTCTTGATTTTGATTGATTTTTCTTCTTCAGGTAACAAATGTTCTTCTGGTCTAGGGCTTCTTGAGTTGTTGTATCAGAGTTCTAAGAGAGAGAGCAGAGAGTTTCTTGTTGTAGACTGATTGTGATTTTTTTTTCTGTGTGTCTATGTTCTATTCTCCCTATCTATCTTCTGTATCTCCTATGTGTATTCTGCTCTCTTGTATTTGGGAAGGAAGAGGAAATTTCTTTTAAATTTTCTGTCAGGAAATTCTCATTCGAAATTTGAATTCATCTGCAATCAATGCTGACCGCCTTTAGAATAAACTGCATTGATTTATTTCCCCAACTGTCCCATGGAAAACGGCAAGCAATAATCCTGGAGAAGACCATAATTAATGCTTTATCTAACGGTTATATTCAGAGAATATTGAAGCATTAATTACTCAGGAATTATTGCATTAGGAAAGGGACAGAAGACTGGAAATAACTAAGTCTGGATTCGTCGAACAGATAACAGAAATTGTCGAGCTGAGCCCACAGTTTGTCGAGCTGAGAAGCTGTGTTCGTCGACCAGATGGCTTCTATTCGTCGAGCTAAGTTCCAAGATCGTCGAGCTAAAACAGAACTGCATTCTCTAGAAGCTTTGCCTTTTCTGTGTATGGAGTTCGTCAAGCTGATAGCTCATTACATCGAGCTGATAAATTGTTGACAGAACTTCTGGGGAATGTGTCGAAGAAAGTCATGGGTGTCGACATATTTACTTCCTGCCTCGACATGGCTGTTGTGTTGACATAAATCTGGAGTGTGTTGATATAAGCCCTGTGTGTCGACACAATTGCTGTTGGTGTCGACACAAGTCTTGCTTCTGGTGTCGATACAAACTTCTGGTGTGAAGTGTTGAAGTATCGAAAAATAGTCGACCTGAGAATCTGTTTCGTCGAGCTAAGAACCACTAACTGCTGATGGATAACTCTAGCCCAAGTGTTCAAAGTTCGTCGAGCTGAGAATCTTGAATTCGTAGACTGGAGATGATTCTGGACTTCGAAAAATTGAGAAACTTCTGGAATAATAAGTTAAAGTAAAGAACCCAGAAATCATCGAGCAGAGAACTAAGTTCGTCGACCTGAGTCTAGAGAACAAAGTCTGGACTTATAATGCTGAAGGTATAATCCAAAAATCGTCGACCTGAGAATCCAGTTCGTCGAGCTCAGCTTAGAGAATTTTCTCTGAGATCTTCGACCTGAGCACGACTATCGTCGACCTGAGTTCGACGAACGTCGAACTCATTTTACTGAGTCTTTGAAATCTCTAAGTCTTTGAAGTCTCTCGCAGTCTGATGATGGTTGGTCCATGTGATGTTGAAACTAAGGACTGGACCTAGACTCTAGGACACAACTATAACCCTGGCTATACATGATGGGTCATAAGATCCTAACTTAGTGAACCTAGCCCAAATCAAATTAGGGATCCAACAATCTGCCCCTATTTGGGTGAGGTCACTAATTACAGACTCATACTAAAACAAAAATAAACAAAGCAGAAAAAACATATATCTGGTAGAGAAAAATGAACACATGCAGCAGATATATATATATACAGATAAGCTTTGTTCAGAATAAGAAAGCAGTTATAAACATAACAAAAATTAAATACCTCAGAACTCATTTCTTTTGGCTTCTCTTCTTCGCTCTTTTCCACAAGATTGGTAAAAATAATCTCTATATTTGGATCAGAAGCTTGCACTTTGTCATGGTCATATCAGCAGCCCCTATAATCTTCAAAGATGTGGCTCTGGGGACTACTGCTTCTGGGTGCAATTTCATATAATCATCAATATTGAAAAATTTGTTGGCTTTTTCAAACCTCTTAAGCTCTTCTTTCCTGTATTTTGACATTGTTGTATATTTTGAGGGATCCTTTCCTTCAGCTCTGGCTTTATTGATCATTGAAAGGCCAACAAGTTCTTGGAACCTGGCCATCCTAGCTGAAGTACCTGTTTCTGGATCTTCAAAGGTTACAGGAGGAGAAGGAGGTCTGTTGGAGCTTTCATCTTGTTGATTTTGCTACTTTTGTTGTTGGTGTTGCTGCTGTTGTTGAGCCTGGTGCTGCTTACCAGAAGGATATTCTCTTTGCTGGCTGCTTTCTGAAAATGAGGACCTACTCTGATGTCTTTGATAGGTTTGAAATTGGGTAGTCCTTTGAGAAGTTGAACCTGAAGCACCAGTAGCTGGAGGAGGAGGAGGAGGGCCCCTTCTATATTTCTTAGTTGGAGGAGGGGAGTATTTTCTGCTTCTTTTTCTTTTTTTCTGTTCATTTTTAGATAACCACATCCAAGCTGGAATCCCTTTATATGGAGCTATCTTTTGAAAGATATAGTAGGGAGTGTCATTGGTTGGATTTGGTTTAGGAGAAGGAGGAGGAGGAGCTTTCCTTTTCTTAGATACTTGCCTCTTCTTAGGTTCATCATCAGAATCCTCATCCTCATTATCATCATCATCATCATCAGATCCATGAGGATTATCATATATATCATTTAAAGCCTTCAGGGCCTCAGCAGAAATAATAGGCTTCACAAGTTTAGATGGAGCTGGAGGAGAAACTTCAATAGGAACTAGAGAACTAACTCTGACAGTGCTTTCAGTAGCTGTCTTATTCTCTTCTTCAATGTCAGCCAAGATCAAGTCATCAAGATCTGGCATTGGAGAGTCATCCATAACAAAACTGGGGGTAGAAATAATTGCTGGAGAGGATGGGATGACTACAGGTTCTGGAATAACAAAACTATCTCTTAGTTGCTTGACAACTTTAGGACTGATAGGGGAAGAATATGGAACAATAGCCAAAGATGGCTTAGTATAATCTGCTGGAGGGAATCTCAAAAATGCAGTATCAAAAATTTACAACAAATATTCTAAATCTACTGTGGGATGAATGATGAAATCACCAACAGTAATTAACTCTTCTGTAGCTGACTCTTCTATATCCATGTCAGTCTCAATAAAATGAATGAAATCAATAAAATCTGTATCTTCTGTTGTTGCTGCCTTTACATCTGCTGGAGCTGGAGCTGTTGAAACTAAAACTGTTGCTACTGCTGGAGCTGCTGGAGCTGCTGCAGCTTCTTCATCAAGCATCTCCCCCAGTCTGGTTTCAGTAATAACTGGAGCCAGGACCCTTAATGAAGAGGGAGCAGCAAAAAGGGCAGAGATCTAGGCAGAGAGAGAGAGGAAATGGAAGTAGCAAGAGGTGTAATGTCCTCTGTTATGAGAGTTTTGAGGAGGGGTGTGATGATAGCAATGACAAAAGAGATGGTGGAGGGGTCCAGTGTTGGAGTTGCAGTTTGTGTTTTAGAGGGTGGTTGGGTGGAAGCAGTTGGAGGAATGGTAGATGTTGGTGAGGATGGAGGAGGAGCATCTTACATTTGGGCATCCTGGATGGATTCAGTTGGAGGAGAAGTGTGAGGAGATGATAGTAGATTGAAGGATGGTATGGAGGACAAGTGTGGTGGAAGAGGAGATGATGGTGGTGTTGGAGAAAGGGAGGGTTGATGATATTCCTGAATAGGAGAAGAAGGGATGTCTATGAGATCTACTGGTGGAGAGGTGGTAGGAGATGTAACATGAACAGATAGTTGTGGTTGTGGTTGGGGTTGTGGAGTAGAGTGTATGGTGGAAGAGGGTTGTTGTAGAGTCTGATGTTGAGGTGGGAGGACTGTGGTGTGGGGTGTAGAGGTTAGGTGAGTTTGGAGTGCTGGAAGAGATGGTGGTGAGGGAATACTCTCTTCAGTAGGGTGGGGAGTGGATCTAACAGCGCTTGTGCTCTCAGAAGCTATGGAGGAAGAGGTTGAAGCCTTAGAGGGCTTGGAGATTGTCCTCTCCCACCTGCCAAACAAGGCACATGTTAGCCTTTTGCTGGCATTTATGAATATGGTCGGGGAGACCAGTGATTTAGCAGCCTTTTCCTTTAAGAAGATCCCTAGGATCCTTCCAAAACAAACTTCCTTTTTATTGTTCTTTTTCCTGATTTGATCAAAGATGATCTGAGCCCAAGCTACTTACTTCTTATTAACCACTGCACACATAACCAGAAACTGATGTCTGGTTATATAATCATTTGCAGTGTGCTTGCCTAGCAAGACTTTCCCAACAATATCTGCCAGAAACTTATATTCTGCAAATAAATGCTTCTTCAACAATTTATTAGGGTTATCTCCAGCATAACCCATCATGCTTAACATCAGATCATATTCCTCATCCTCAATTTCCAGTTCATCTTCTCCATTACTCAATCCAAATATTTCAGTCAAAACGGCGGGAGATAGAGAAATGGCGGTACCCGCAATTGTTCCAATCTTGGTATTCTCCTCTGTAGTTAAAGATGTATAGACCCATTCTCTAATCTCAGTTCCAGATATTTTAATCCGTGTTGTCATCAGATTCTTTAGTTGCTGCTCTTCCAGAAGTTCCAGAATATTCAAAAATATCGGGTCCGAATGCTGAAAAGAATCAAAGTCGACATCGAAGCCTGTGTCGAACTTCATCACAGCCAATGTTCCCGCTGGAATCTCCATGAAATCACCTGCAAGAGAGAAAAATGGCGATCAAGTGCAAGGGAATAGAAAGCGCGGGATGGAGGTCGAAGAAAACCTTGATATAGGGTATTCTAGAATATGAATTGACAAACTCTGTTCCACGAAAATTAAAACATTCTTCGATCTGGGTTCGACGAAATAATTTAGAGTTAAACAATTCGTTTAGCTCAATCTGAAGATTTGAAGATATTTCGTCAAGCTCCGTTCGACGAAAGTTTTCTGAAGTGGATTCGTCGATCCCCGTTCGACGAAAATAACTTCACTCACAGAGAGTTCGTCGACCTCTGTTCGACAAATATCTCCCGAACTTTCCCTATTTCATCGAGCTCTGTTCGACGAACTCTGGAAAATTCATCGAGTGCAGACAGAAACTAAACTAAGTCTTCTCCATTAATTATTCCAAGCTGATTTATAAAGAACAGATGGTTTCTTTCATCCAGAGGTTTGGTGAAAATGTCAGCTCTTTGTAAATCAGTGTAGATATAGACAAGTTTAATTTTGTTTTTGTCTACACGCTCTCTTATGAAATGATGTCTAATATCTATATGCTTGGTCCTAATGTGATGAACTGGATTTTGCGTTATGGATATAGTACTTGTGTTATCACAAATTAGAGTTGAATTATTTAAGTTGAGACCATAGTCTAATAATTGATTTTGAATCCACAACATCTGGGAACAACAGCTGCCAGCTGCAATATATTTGCCTCAGTAGTTGAGGTAGACACAGATGACTGTTTATTACAAAACCAGGACACTAATCTCATACCCAGGAACTGGCAGGTTCCTGAAGTACTTTTCCTGTTCACCCTGCATCCAGAAAAATCAGCATCTGAGTATCCAGTTAACTCAAATTCTGATTCAGTGGGATACCATAGGCCTAGACTTGGACAACTCTTTATATATCTCAAAATTCTTTTTAAGAAAACTAGATGAGATTCTTTAGGGTTCACTTGGAACCTAGCACAAAGGCATGTGGCAAACATGATATCAGGTCTGCTAGCTGTAAGATATAATAGGGACCCAACAATGCCCCTTTATAATTTCTGGTCAACAGGATTCCCATGTGGATCAGAGTCTATTGCAGCATTTGTAGCCATAGGTGTTTTCTTTGCTGAGGCATCAGCCATCCCAAACTTTTTGATAAGTACTTTTGCATATTTTGCTTGGGAGATGAAGATGCCATCAGGGAGCTGCTTCACTTGGAGACCAAGGAAGTAGGAGAGCTCACCCATACTACTCATTTCAAATTTATAATGCATGAGGTCAGAGAACCTCTTGCACAATTTGGAATCAGTAGACCCAAATACGATGTCATCCACATATATTTGTACTAATAATGTTTGGTCCTTATGATGTCTAGTGAAAAGTGTCATATCTACTATGCCTCTAATGAACTTATGCTCTATCAAAAAGCTAGCTAGGGTCTCATACCAAGCTCTTGGAGCTTGCTTTAGACCATAAAGAGCTTTATGCAATTTAAAAACATAAGAGGGGTGAGTTGGAGAGACAAAACCTTGTTGTTGTTCAACATAAACCTCTTCTTTTAGTACTCCATTCAGGAAATCACTCTTCACATCCATTTGATAGACCTTGAATTTCTTGAAGGATGCATAGGTAAGGAATATTCTGATTGCCTCTAACCTTGCCACAGGTGCAAAGGTTTGGTCATAATCTATTCCTTCCTCTTGCCTATATCATTAAGCAACAAGCCTAGCCTTATTTCTCACAATCACTCCTTGGGCATCCAGCTTGTTTTTGTAAACCCATTTGGTTCCAATTACTGGGTAGTTTTGGGGTCTTGGAACCAAATCTAGTGGTATACCTTCAATGGTCTAGAGTTTTTCAAATAGTTCAAGTATTATCCAGACTGGTATAGACTAGAGTGTCTACCATGAAGTATGTTATAGTATACTTCAGTTGAGGGGGAGCAAGTCCAGCACTTGCAGAGATAGATTCAATTTCCTGTAAAAAAGGAGCGGCACACCTCCCTGACTATTTACAGAAGTCAAAAATGAGAGGAAAAGGAAATGATCAAGGATAGGTAGCAGCAATTCAGGGGGAGCTGGGAGTGATGATGATCAACCTGCAAGAAAGGAAAGGATTGTAACATATAACTTGTTATCTTGTTATAAGTCTTCCTATTTAATATTTTATTGATGTATATGTTAGTGTATGTCATTGGCTCAGGATTTTGATTGAGGGTATTGCCCACAATGTCCTAGATTTGTAAAAGTCAAACATGTCAATAATATACACATTGTTGTATTTAATGTATGTTCAAGCTCATGCATGCAGGTTAGTCCTTGTAACATTGATGGGACAAGTATTCCAAGTGATGTGATAGGTGGTCACCAAGTAAAGATATGGAGAGACAGAAATCTGTCTAAGTCCACAGGCATTGAGTGAAGCCAGTTCACTCAATGCCAGATGCAAGGGAGGATGCTGGATAGGCTGAAAATTGCCTAAGTCCACAGGTGTTGAGTGAAGCCAGTTCACTCAACACCAGATGCCAAACAACACTGAGTTAGTTATGGACAGTCAAATCGATATAATCTGCAAAGTAATTCTACGACCAAGTACACAGGCGTTGAGTGATGGCTGTTCACTCAACGTTATATATCAAGAATCATCGAGTAAAGCTGAATCTGTCAAAACCTCAGTATTGGAGTGCTGAATATTCGATTAAGTCCAAAAGCGTCAGGTGAACACAGCTCACTCGACACCAAAGTAGAAGGCATCGAGTGATGATAAAGCATAATAAGAAAGTTGAGAGAAAGCGGCTAAGTACAAAAGTGTTGAGTGATGAAGCTTCACTCAATGCTCTGAACGCCAGACAGCAAAAGTGTTGAGTGATGAACCTTCATTCAACGCTCTCAACGCCTCAGTAAGCTTACAGACTTCAAAGTAGCAACTAAGTATAAAAGCGTTGAGTGAAGTCAGTTCACTCAATACTCTCAACGCCCTCAATGTCTAATTGTGCACAGAATGTTGGACTATGAAAGTCAGAATTTGGCTTAGTCCAGAGGCATTGAGTGAGGAAGGCTCACTCAATGCTCTCAATGCCTAGAGGCAGAATGATATGCTAAGTCAGAAAGTATTGAGTGATGAAGGCTCACTTACTACTCTCAAATCCTAAGATGCGAAATGGTTCAGAAAGTTGACCAAGGGTTTTGGTGTTGAGTGAATATTGTTCACTCAACGCACTAAATGCCTGAGGAAGCAAAAGATTGGCTAAGTCCAGACTCGTTGAGTGAAGCTTGTTCACTCAACGCTTGGGATGGAAGTGAAGAATTGTTCAAGTCCATAATTGATGATGTCAGCCAAAGTTAACAAAAGTCAACAGAGTTCAAATAAGTTGTCGGAAAGCTACAGAGCACAACAAATAGCGTCAGAGCTCTATTGTACGTCTTCTTCTGTTAAAGCAAGTTGCAGTTGTTAACTGCAGGTGGTCCTCACTGCTTCTTGGAGCTGTTAATCGACGAAATATAAAAGGGACAGCTTCAGAGGGAAGAACATAACTTTTAGGGTTTCATTCTTTTCACTAAGTTGTGGCTGAACTTCATCTTCCTCTCCATTACTGCCGAGCTAGAAGGTTGAAGTTGATCTAGCTGATCTAAAAGTTTGTTCTAGTTAGCTGTAGCATTTTCTTCTGCTACAGCAAGATCAGAGTAGCATCTGATAAAGAAAGATAAGCTGAGTTTCAAAGTGTCTGCAGGTTCAGGTTAGTTGTTTGAAGAACTCAGTATTTGTCAAGTATTCAGTCTTCTTCAACAAGTTTAGAAACAAATTTCTGAGATACTTCCAGCACTAGCAGAAGCTTATTGAAGATCAGGTTCTAAGTGCTGAGAAGAAAGTTAGGTCTGAGATAACTCAGCTCAGGAAGCAGACACAGAGAAATATCTCTGTGTCAAATCAAGACAAACAAAACCCCTTTCATTTCTATAGGATCCTTTTGGATCTGAGTTGTAGGGTCTTTGTGCTTGAGGTAGGGCAGATTTGCCTGAGTGTAGGATCCAATTTTGGATCTGAGTTGTAGGTCCTTTGGGTCTGAGGTAGGATCCTTTTGGATCTGTGCTATAGGGCTTTTCTGCCTGAGGTATTGCAGTTTTGCCTGAGGTAGGAGAGCCATTCTCTCTGAGTGTAGGACCTTTAGGTCTGAGTATAGGATCCAGATTTGTATCTAAGGTAGGGCCTTATGCCTGAGCTGTAGGGGAGTTGAAAGTCTTATTTTAAAGGTCAACTAAATACCTAGAGGGGGGTGAATAGGTTTTAGGCCTTCTTTTTAATTAATCAGACCTATATCTGAATTCTTGTGCTTAGTGATTAATTGATTTGTGCTTTCAAGAACAATCACAAACAACACAGATATTTTTATAGTGGTTCCCCAATCTTGGGTACATCCACTATCCCTCTCCGCCTTTCTAACAGTGTGTTAGACAAGGCTCTTCACCAATTCATCGTCTCCTGAAGATCTTACAGCACGATCCCGCAGGACCCCTCAGTATTAACCAAGACCTACAACTCGGGCACTAAGCCTTACACTCAGATCCCAACTGGATCCTACCTCATCCTTTATAACACATGCCTACACTCAGGCACTAAGCCTTACCACTCAGATTCTAACAAGATTCCTACCCTCAGATCCCAGAATGGATCTTACTCTCAGATCTACAACAGATCTTACCTCCGCCTTTATAATACAGGCATAAACTCAGATTCCCTAAAGAATCCTACCCTCAGATCCCAGAATTGGATCTTACAGAGAATGTCAAAGAGATGAAATATTCAGACACCAGAGAGAGTACTCTGTATCTATCTTCCTGGACTGAGCAGATATCAGCCCTATCTTCTTCTTCACAATAACAAGTTGAGAAAGAAATCTTCAATTGAAGCACGACTTGTTCTGGAAGCAACTTGCAGAGAACTCTACTTCTTCTTCTTCATAAGTCAATCCCGATCTTCCTTAATTGAGCAGATATCAGCCCAATCTTCTTCTTTTTTAGGAGTTGATCCCAATCTTATTGTCGCAGATGAGTATTGTAGCAGCTAACTCTTTACGCGTTCAGGTTCTCTGGTCTGAACTTCTTCTTCTAGAACTACAAGAAAACGAGGAAGAAGACATCATCCAGCCACAAGATTGCGAATCCAGAGAACCCTAATTACGTCTCTTCTTGGTGTTGATTGTTATTGATGATAATAATTCGTTGTTATTTCTCGATCAGATCTAGCTCCTTTTATAGACGCCGAATTGCGTCAAATTGAGCAGTGGGCCCCACCAGAATTGGTGGCTGTGATTCAGCCACCTGCTTTCCATTGATGGCTGATTCAACGGCTCTTTGCTTTGTGTGGGCCCCAGTGTGTAATCTCTTTCCTAGAGCATAAAATCATGACAGCTGCCCCCCTGCACCTTTAGCAGCATTCCCGTAACATTTGAACCTGCTTTGACTTGTAGACTTTGCTGACATCACCATATCTCTGGACTTAGACAAAATCAAGCATCAGTAGCGAAGGCATTGAGTGAATGACCATCACTCAGTGCCAAAAGACATAGAAATATTTTCAGCCTCAATTCGATGAATGTAGAAGTCAGTTCGACGAACTCAGAGCTCAGCTCAACGAAAAGTGAAAGCACAGTTCGACGAAAAGTGAAAGCTCAGTTTGACGAACTCTGAACTCAGTTCGACGAACTCTGAGCTCAGCTCGACAAAAAGTGAAAGTTCAGTTCGACGAAAAGTGAAAGCTCGGCTTGACAAAAAGTGAAAGCTTAGTTCTACGAACTCAGAACTCAGTTTGACGAACTCAGGGCTCAGCTTGACGCATTTGGACTTAGCCAAATTTCTGTGTCAAGAAGAACACTGGCTCTGACTGACTAGGATTTAGTCAACGCTATAGCCCGATGGGGTTGAGTGAGTAAGCATCACTCAACGCTTAACTTAGACATAATTTGTCTCATGGTATTGAGTGAGTAAGCATCACTCAACGCCTTACTACTTAGACAGATTTTCTATCTCATGGCGTTGAGTGAGTAAGCTACACTCAACGCCTAACTACTTAGATAGATTTTGTCTTATGGAGTTGAGTGAGTAAGCTACACTCAACACCTAACCACTTAGATATATTTTTTATCTCATGGCATTGAGTGAGTAAGCTTCACTCAATGCATGTGGACTTAGTCAAAAATTCTACACAGAATTTTTGTGGCTTTAGCTGACTGGGCAGTACTCAACAATTTTGATGTTATTGCGTTGAGTTAGTAGACTTCACTCAACACCTGTGGACTTAGTCACATTTTTAGCTTTCCAATTGTTTGGCTGACTATACTCAACAATTTTACTTTCCTGGCATTGAGTGAATAGACTTCACTCAACGCATGTGGCCTTAGACAAATCTTGTGCCCTTCCAGCCACTTCTTTGAGTCCACTTGCCTAATCATTGTAACAAGGACTATCCTACACACATGAACTTACACACACATCAAATACAACTGTGTGTATCTCATTGATCTGTTTGACATCATCAAATCAGGGTCATTAGGATCAATGGACCCAACAATCTCCTCCTATTTGAAAATGTCAAAACCATTAATCAGTTTCCTTAGTCAATGAAATACACAATCACATGGGCAGTAAAAATTTATCAAAATTAATGAGATGAATTTTTACCTACTCCCCGTATATTATTGCAGGCTGTGTGTTACTGTAACATCCCCCAGACAACTAGACTCCCAGGTGAATTTGTCATGACCAGGTCATTACAAGGCCTTGGTAGCTTAGGAACCTCCTTGACACAGACCAAAAGTAGGGATTGCAGCACCTTGGTCTGCAAATAGTAATTTACAAATATTCAGCCTAGGGTTTGACTTAAGGACTTTAAATTGGCTCAGTAACCCCACCACAACAACCCTAGGCCATCTAGGAGCCCAGGGGGACATTCAGGACCCATTGGGGCCAGTCAAACAGGCCAAGTCGACCAAAGTCAACCCTAACCCTAATTAGGGCAAAATGGTCAATACCCCATCAATTGACCTAACTGACCATCACCATATGAAATTGACTTCACTTCTAGGTCTAAAACAACATAAGAGACCTAGTAGACTAAAAATCCCCATCCTAGGGTCACCACAGGGCAAAATGACCAAAATACCCCCTATTAGGTCAAAATGGTGGTTTTCCATTAAACACCCCTATTGACCACAACAACTTCAGATTGATCACACCCCTAGGGTCATAACCTCATAGGGGATCCAATGGCACAAAAATTTCATGGTTTGGTCAACCCTAGGGCCCAGTTTGACCAAAAGTGAAACTAGGCCAAATTAGGTCATATTACTTGGACCTAGCCCAATCCCTTTGGGCTAGGCCCAATTTGAGTGGTCAACCAGCCTAGTAGGCTGATATTAAACATGGGAGGGAGTGGAAATTTGGCCGTGGTGATTAGGAGAGAGAAATGGGGGTTTTCCCCAGTTTTGAGGAGAGAGAAAGTGGCCATTCATGGCCATTAAGGTGACACACCCCTTGGCATCCCTCCCTTACACTCTCATTCATCTTCTCTGATGAATTTTAGAAGATTCCAGCCATTTCTAGGGTCAATTAGGGCAGGGGGGATGTATAGGGTCGGCCATTGGAGGGGAGGTGAAGAGGCCATTAATGGCATGTGGGGTTAAAACCACTACCACCCCCAATTAACCCCCCTATCACCTTCACAAGACTCGGAGCAGTGAAACCCCCCCCCCCCATTTCCCTAGAGTTTGGAGGTCTCCTTGCAAGAAATTGGATGGCACCCAAAGCTTGGAGGAGGGGAAATGGCGGTCGGCGATTAGAGCAAGGGAATGCCCCAAATGAGGTCCAATCCTTCTCCTCTCTATGCGTGCTAGATCTAGACTTGTTTAGGTTGAGAAGTCAGGCTCAAATGAGCCGGATCGGAGAGAAAAATTCCTTGAAATTCCATGGAAAATGGAGGTGGTGAGTTCGCCGGAAACCGCCCCTCCGGCGGCCGTGCCGCCGCCCGGCGATAGCCACCACCTCAATGAAGGTGGTGGTGGTGGTGGCCGGCCAGGGAGGAGGTCGGAGTGGCCGGAAATGGCCTGGAATGAGCTCCAGGTCGGGCTAATCCCGTCCCTTGGCTGGAGCTTGAAGATGAGCAGCCGCCCTTCGATGCTACTTCAACATTCGTGCAAAACATTTTATTCTATTTATTATTTTTTCTGTGATTATAATTATAGTGTATTGAATTAATTTTTAAAAATATTAGACCCCTCTACAGAAATAGTGGTCAACATACTAAATATAGCCCTTGATGTCTAGTGTAATTTAAAATTGATTTCACTCAATTTGGAGTCATGGTTAGACCACAGCACTCATTTTGGTGAGGTCTATCCCTAGGGCTATCCAGAGCTTAAATTAAATGCCCACTCCAAACCATACATCCAAATTATCTAAAATTTGGGGAATGGGCTATCATGAACTATATCTAGGAGATATCCAAAAATCAGAATTTTTGGAAAATATTTTTATATAGTTTTTAGAAATATTTAATAAACCATGTATAAATTAGTCAGGTGTCATAAACACCTCAAAACCCCCCAACTTTTGGTGGGTGGTCTTAGAGAGCATGTTAGGGCTCTGATAAAAATTTCATCTTCTTTGGAGATGTTTTGATTAGGTTTTATCCAACCCCAGGTTGACCCTTATACGGTTAATTAGGTCAAAGCACCCCCTTTGGGTTTTGAGTGGTCAAATCACCTCAACAGAGACTGATATTTTGGCCACATACTCTCTATGGTATGACACACCCTCCAATGTAATTTGGGATGGTTAAGAGTAGGGTAGTCCTAGAACCCTAGGGTAGGTCCCATAATGGGGATTTTTAGGGTTTGAAGGTCATGGGGTCAAATGACCTTGGAATGACTTGAAAATTGGTGAAGAGTACCATAGGGTTAGTATAGTCCTCTGGTTAAACTTTTAAGCAATTTGGAAGCTTTAAACCCCC
This sequence comes from Platanthera guangdongensis, assembly GCA_039583875.1. Lineage (NCBI taxonomy): Eukaryota > Viridiplantae > Streptophyta > Magnoliopsida > Asparagales > Orchidaceae > Platanthera > Platanthera guangdongensis. Next base: position 49,755,817 of record CM077149.1, read on the forward strand.
TCAAAACCATAACCCTAGTTTAGGGAACCAAACCTAATTTGGAGTATTAGGCTATTAAAACACTTTAAAATTAATTGAAATTTGGGCAGGGTAGTTCTATGGTAGAAATAGTCCTAAATTAAGTTTGGTGGAATTTTTGGGCTAATAAAATCAGTATTCCCTTTTCAACCCTAGATGTGCCCTTAAAGATTACTATGTTGATTGTGAAGTTTCTGTTTATTGCAAAATTGTGAAACCTTGGAACAGGACATTTTATATCATGATAGAGCCCTTTGTATTTTTGTTTAAATTGTTAGATGAATGTTTCAAGTACTTGCTTCATAAAATTATGATTTGTGGTTTCTGATCAAAAATAGGAACAAAGCCCCAATATTGTCAAGAAAATTATGAAATTAGGTCAGAGAGTGTTTCTGACCATTATTATTGTCCTGTAAGTTTTTCATCATTTGTAGATGGATAAAACCAGTACTTACTTCACAAGTCTGTAAATTTGGAAGTTTACATTTAATTAGATTTAGAGCCCTTCATGTGTGAGAAAAATTATAAAACTTGGTTACTGTTGATTTTAGATCATTATCAGACTTCTGGAATTTTCTTATAATTATTAGATGAGTTTTTACAGTACTTGCTTCATTAACCAATGGTTATGGAATTAATGGTTATAAATAAAATTAGGGGCTACTATTCACTGTAAAAATTATGAGACTACTTCTAGGGTGTTTTTAGGCCATGATAGTCCTACTGGAGTTTTATTATAATTTTTAGAATAATATAGCTTGCCTTTTCATCATTAGATGGTATTATTAACCTTAAGTTCTAAATTATGAAAGGTAGGTCTAATCACCTCTGAAAATTCTCAAACCTTGGATTTACTGTTTAAATGTCACTTAGTATTTATCATAATTTTGTGGTGATTTGTTTCTGACCTTAGAGAGCACTTCATGTTCAAAGTAGGGCATTTGGAGTCTAGGGTTAATTGAATTAAATTCTCACATAGTTAGGAAGATTATGAAACTCTGGAGTTAGTCTTAATAGGTCATGACAGACTCCCAGTAATTGTTAGGGATCTGCATGAAGAGTAATTAGGGTACCCCCTAATGGGAGCACCATGTAGATTAGCATGGTTTGCATATAGTGGATAGGTCAGAGATAGGTTGACTCGGAGAGCTCAAACACACTTAGGATAGTCACACTGAAATAAAAGAGAGGTTTGATCAAGGGTAGGAATCAATAATATTAAGTGACTTGCGAAAGGGAACTTTGGGCGTAATCCCATCGTAGTTCCTAGTGCCTTCGAGAGCCCCTCATGGGGAATACCTTGGGCAGTCCTGGGCTAACGTAAACCTTACGGATAATATGGACAAGAGTAACCTCAATAATACCTCCATCTTGCACTCACACTTGTACACGTGATGAGATAAATTGGTAGTAAAAGGATAGCGTAGGTCTGTGGCCTAAGGGCTTACTAGTAGAGTTAAATGGACTCGGTATTGATTTGGAAGTCCGAGGAGCTGGATGCTCGGGGACTTGGAAAAAGGAGACTTGATTAGTCTAGGGAGCCGTGGGCTCGGGATCATGGTAAACTAGTAGGCTCGGTAGTCTAAAGAGTTGGAGGCTCGGTACTATAATTAGATACAAACTATCATGGTTGCATGTGCATAACAGTGGTGGGTCCTCGGTATTGGACGATTGAACACACCGTCGTCGGTACGTTGACTCGGGGAGACTAGCTGGTTTGCTAGGAATAGTACGGGAACGTACGAGAGGGGCTAGACTGAGTAGTGTGTTTACCAGTTTAGCAGTGGAGAGGCCCAACCCACTGTCTCCGTTCTGCCACGGCGAAGGCTCCTGAGAGTTTAGCTAACTCCAAAAAGGGGAACTAAAGGTCTGTGCGCATAGAGTCGTGTGTGTGAGTTGCACTTGCATTTGCATACCATAGCATACTTGCACGTCATAGCATAATCATTGCATTTAACCCCGGACACCTATCATATAAAATGATATGGGATGTTTTATATGATAGGCCCTGCAAAACGACCCCTTGGTCTATAGGGGTAATTCCTATAAATTAACGTTTATATTTCTTATTGCTCTTACTTACTCTTCTTACTCTTTTACTTACTTGCTACTCCTTACTGTTTACTTTTGTTACACACTTGTTCACTCATATTTAATTATTGTGATACCCATGCCATACCTTATTATTTTATTCCTTAGGGTAGATGTCACCTGCTTGATTACGCCCTGCTTTTGGTCCTCCTTTTCACTCCTTTCCGCTCGGTGCCTAGGAGTCATGGGTAGAGGAGTGGGGGATTGTTGACTGAGTCTAGTTTGACTGACGGTCGTTTGACCACCATATTTTAGGTGCTTCGGATGGAAGACAGGGAACAGCCGTAGGAGACGCAGCACCAGTAGGGTACGGTGCAGAAAGAGATGGGCAAGTGTAGCTCAGGTGGACAGGCATCCGGATCGGTGAGTGGAGCCGAGTATTAGTAGTTTTACTTTTATGAGTGGATTGTAGTGAGGTTATCATGTATCAGGCTTAAGCACGTATTTACTTTCTGGCGTTGGTACTTAGACTTTATTCTGGTGTTGACTTGAATTATCGCATGATTTCCTCCTTTATACTATTGTGGACTTGGATGCTTTCACTTTCATTCGTTATACATTCTGTCGATGGTGATTGAGATGGCCGGCAGGATCGGCATTTTGTGGTGCCGATCATCCCGGTGGATGGTGTCACCGCAAAAACGGCGGTTCTGGGCCTAAGACCCCAGTGGATGTTGCAAAAAAATGGGGTCTTATAAGTGGTATCAAAGCAAACCTCGATCCGAAAGAATGTAGTCCACAAAACATGGGACACCCCACGCGGGCTTAGTTTGAGGACAAACTAGCAGCGGAAGCAATGGTGTGCCCATGGGAGGAATCATGTGTAATGCTTCTAATAACAAAGAGTTTTAGGTCAATTTACTAAACTTAAGACCGTCTTTTTGTAGGGTGAGAAGAATCCTCCCCTACCGCAGGAGACACCTCCTGTCCCAAATGTGATTCCACCCCCACCGGCTCCGACCCCGTTGCAACAGACGGAGCTGGGACAAACTTTGACGGCCATCTTGGAGGCCTTTAGGGCACAGTAGGCTCCGGCTCCTCATCCGAACCCCGGAGCGAACTGGTTGAGTGCATTCCGGGGCCTTGCCCCACCATCATACTTGGGGACAGAGATGGCAGTGCGCACGGAGGAGTGGCTAGACATTATGTACGAGATGTTGGTGGGAATACAGTGCCCGGTGGACCTGGCAGTATCGTTGGTGGATTCTTGTTTGGAGTCGCATGCGAAGAGGTGGTGGAAGTCGGTGATGGACACCACTTATGCGGGAGTGGAGATCGTGAACATTACGTGGGAGTAGTTTAAGGCGGCACTACTGGAGCACTTTGTGCCGCAGTCCGCAAGGGACGAATTGGAGGATAGATTCTTGCAGTTGAAGCAAGGAAACAGGACAGTTCTGGAATATCACCGGGAGTTTACTCATTTGGCCTGGTTTGCGGGTTCTTACAAGCTGGATGACGTGGGTTACGCCAAGAGGTTCTACAAGGGCCTCTGTGATGACCTGAGGCAGGCCCTCTTATTTGTGTCTGATGGTACCATGTCCAGGATCTTGGAGATGGCCAAGAAGCTGGAGGCGGACCAGCTTGCAGTCCGGGGTAGGAAGAGACATAGGGATGATGTATTGCTAGGAGGGAGAAGGTACCCGCAGAGAGGCCGGGTCATGGGAGAGAGAAGGAACCGAGATCAACCCCGTGAGGAGGAAAGGCAGGAGCCAAGGGAGCAGGCAGTGCTGGCTTTGCAGCCGCTACAGATGAGAGAGGTGCCCAGGATAGGGCAGGGACCACCTACACCACAGCTGTGCTATCACTGCCATCAGCCAGGGCACATTCAGATTAATTGCCCTACGAGAAATGGGGACACTCTTGATGCACGGGGTGGCCCAACGGCTCACCAGATGGGAGGTCGTGGACGTGGTCGCGGATGCAGATTTCAGGGCGGTGAACACAGGCAGGATGGGGAGCAGATCTACGCTCTGGACTTAGCGCAGCCCCGGAACCCGAACAGTGTTATTATAGGTATGAGAGTATTTTTAAGTATTGGTAGAACAACTACACAACCTAGGTTAGAAAACTTTAGACCTAAGCTGTTTTTCCTTTAACTAATTTAGGAATTGTGATGGTGTGCGGCAAACCTGCACATACCCTGTTCGACACGGGGGCATCACACAACTTTGTGTCGGAGGATTTCATCAAGGATCTGGGCCAGATTCGATATTATACGGGAGATGCCAGAAGGGTGCGTCTCCCCAATAGGATGGAGATCCAGTCCACAAAGAAGTGCCTCCTGAGGTTACCATAGACGGGTTGACACTCGAGGCCCCGGCGACGATTCTGAGAATGCCAGACTTCGACCTTGTCTTGGGCATGACATGGCTGGTCTGGAACCATGCCCAGATTTGCTGCCCGGCGAGGAGGGTCGTGCTGAGATACGACGATACTTATGCGACATTCGAAGGTACTACTCTGATTTCCCGCTGCCTCCTTTCATCTATTCAGGACGTCAAGGCCCACCTACAGGGAGACGAGGTATATCAGGTGCTGTTTGAGATGACTGAGGAGAAGGACCTGATTATTAGCATTCTGGTGGTCTGTGACTACGCCGATGTATAGAGAAGCTGCCAGGATTACCTCCACATAGGGAGAAGGACTTTCAGATTCAGTTGGTTCCAGGGGCTAAGTCGGTATCCAAGGCCCCTTATCGGATGGCCTCAAGGGAGCTGGCAGAATTTCGGACACAGTTGCAGGAGATGGTGGAAGCAGGATTCGTTAGACCGAGTTTCTCGCCATGGGGAGCTCCGATCCTATTCGTGAAGAAGAAGGATGGGACACTTCGACTATGCATTGACTATCGAGCACTGAACAGGCTGACATTCCGGAATACCTACCCGCTCCCAAGGATAGATGAGTTGTTCGATCAGCTGGAGGGAGCCCATTTTTTCTCTAAGCTGGATTTGAGGTCAGGCTACTACCAGTTGCGGATCCAGGAGGAAGATATCCCGAAGACGGCCTTCAGTAGCAGATATGGCCTATATGAGTTCACCGTGATGCCCTTCGGGCTCACGAATGCTCCATCAACGTTTATGAGCCTCATGAACCGGGTCTTCAAGACTTATTTGGATGTGTTTGTCATAGTATTCATAGATGACATCCTTATCTACTCTAGGACGGAGGAGGACAATGCACGGCACCTGGCACTGACTTTGGAGAGATTGCGGGAGCATCGCCTCTATGAGAAGTTCAGCAAGTGTTAGTTCTGGTTGAAGGAGGTGGCTTTCCTGGGCCACATTATCAGCGGAGCCGGGTTAGCGGTGGAACCTGCAAAGGTACAGGCAGTCAGGGATTGTCTGCCATTGAAGACGGCCACAAACGTGCGGAGTTTCCTGGGGCTTGCCGGTTATTACCGGAAATTTGTGGAGGCGTTTTCTTAGATCGCCATTGCACTCACTTCATTGACGAAGAAGGACGTGCCCTTTGTATGGACGCCATAGTGTGAGGCAGCCTTCCAGGAGCTGAAGAACCGACTCATCTCAGCCCCTATTCTGGCCCTTCCATCTGGGAAGGAAGGATTCCAGGTGTATACTGATGCATCATATCAGGGGATGGGAGCGGTGCTGATGCAGAATGGGCACGTCAAAGCATATGCCTCCCGCCAGCTAAAGACCCATGAGAAGAACTATCCTGTGCACGACCTGGAGATGGGAGCAGTTGTATTCGCATTGAAGATATGGCGACACTACCTCTACTGAGTCCACTGTGATATATACTCAGATCATAAGAACCTTAAGTACGTGGACACGCAGAAGGAACTGAACATCAGGCAGAGGCGGTCGGTGGAGTTTCTATCTGACTATCAGTACGGGATGCACTACCACCCGGGGAAGGCGAACGTGGTAGCGGATGCACTGAGTAGGAGAGCCGCCACAGCGGGAGCAGAGCCTCAACTGATGTCTATGGAGCTGCTGCAGAGACTAGGGACATGCACATTACTCTGGTGTCGTATGACGACCCTGAGCTCTATGAGGAGTACTTAGCCGCGATGGGCATCACCGATGACATCAGAGACCGAGTCAGAGAAGGATAGAGGCAGGATGCCAAGTTAGAGCCCATCTTCCAAGCCCTGGAGGCAGGCACTGCAGGAGATTACACACTGAGGGACGGCCTGGTGTGCTTCAGAGGTCGGGTGTATATACCGGAGGGAGGCCAGATCCGGGAGGATATCATGACGGAGGTGCACTACAGCCGGTACTCTGTGCACCCGGGGATCATAAAGATGACGACTGATTTGAAGAAGACTATGTTCTGGCCGGGCATGAAGAAGGATGTCACTTACTTCGTGACCCATTGTGAGATGTGTCAGCTAGTGAAGGCGGAGTGCAGGAACCCCGCAGGATTGTTGCATCCAGTCCCGGTGCCAGAGTGGAAGTTATATGACATAGCCATGGACTTCATACATGGGCTTCCCCAGTCTCGGACAGGGAATGACTTGATCTGGGTGATCATTGATCGGTTGACAAAGGTAGTTCGATTTAAACCGATCAGGAAGGACGATTCTGTGGGAGTACTGGTGCGGAAGTTTGTGGAGTAGTTCATTCATTATCATGGAGTGCCCAGGACGATAGTGTCAGATCGTGATGGGCGGTCTACATCCAGGGAGTGGCGGTCAGTTCAGGCATACTTGGGCACCCGACTGACTTTTAGCACAGCCTTCCACCCTCAGACGGACGGGCAGACAGAGCGCACAAATTGGACATTGGAAGACCTGCTACGTCTGTGCATTCTAGACCGAGGAGAGCCATGGGAGAAGATGCTGCCACTGGTAGAGTTCTCATACAACAACAGTCATCAGGCCAGTATAGGTATGGCCCCATACGAGGCTCTATATGGACATAGGTGCAGGACTCCCCTGTCATGGATATAGGATGACGATCCGAAGGTCCTGGGCTCGGAATTTGTGGAGGACACCGAGGCCCAGGTGAGACTGATACGAGATCGGATGTTAGAGGCGCAGAGCAGACAGGCCAAATATTATGACGCACGACATCGTCAGGTGGAGTTTCAGGTAGGAGACAGAGTGTTTTTGAAGATACGGCCGATGCACGGAGTCTCTTGAGTTCGTGGATGGAGGAAGAAGCTCGTCCGAGGTACATGGGGACCTACAGGATCCTAGAGCGGATCGGTCCCTTGGCATACAGGCTGGAGCTGCCACCAGAGCTGGAGGGCCTGCACGACGTCTTCCACGTCTCCTCCCTCAGGAGGGCCCTATTACGGCCAGATCAGTAGATAGACACCACGGATGGGCCGGTAGCATATGATCGGTCAGTGCACATGGAGCCGGTACGGAGTGACGATACGGGTATGCGGGCCTTGCGCCGCAAGAAGGTCCCACTGGTCAAGGTTCTGTGGAGAAATCACGGCCAGGAGGAGCACACCTGGGAGCCGCAAGACTCAATGCATCAAAGATACCCGGAGCTCTTCGCCTCAGGTAAACTCTAATCTAAATTTTTGGGATGTTATAATTTATTACTTTGGTAGAAACCCCGCAGGCCTAACCTGAATTTCGGGGACGAAATTTTTTTTATTATGTGTTGGGATTTATAACATCCCCCAGACAACTAGACCCCCAGGTGAATTTGTCATGACTAGGTCATGACAAGGCCTTGGTAGCTTAGGAAACTCCTTGACACAGACCAAAAGTAGGGATTGCAGCACCTTGGTCTACAAATAGTAATTTCCAAATATTCAGCCTAAGGTTTGACTTAAGGACTTTAACTTGGCTCAGTAACCCCATCGCAACACCCCTACGCCATCTAGGAGCCCAGGGGGACATTCAGGACCCATTGGGGCCAGTCAAACAGGCCAAGTCGACCAAAGTCAACCCTAACCCTAATTAGGGCAAAATGGTCAATCCCCCATCAATTGACCTAACTGACCATCACCATATGAAATTGACTTCACTTCTAGGTCTAAAACATCATAAGAGACCTAGTAGACCAAAAATCCCCATCCTAGGGTCACCACAGGGTAAAATGACCAAAATACCCCCTATTAGGTCAAAATGGTGATTTTCCATTAAACACCCCTATTGACCACCATAACTTCAGATTGATCACACCCCTAGGGTCATAACCTCATAGGGGATCCAATGGCACAAAAATTTCATGGTTTGTTCAACCCTAGGGCCCAATTTGACCAAATGTGAAACTAGGCCAAATTAGGTCATATTACTTGGACCTAGCCCAATCCCTTTGGGCTAGGCCCAATTTGAGTGATCAACCAGCCTAGTAGGCTGATATTAAACATAGGAGGGAGTGGAAATTTGGCCATGGTGATTAGGAGAGAGATGGGGGTTTTCCTCAATTTTGAGGAGAGAGAAAGTGGTCATTCATGGCCATTAAGGTGACATACCCCTTGGCATCCCTCCCTTACAGTCTCATTCATCTTCTCTGATGATTTTGAGAAGATTCCAGCCATTTCTAGGGGAAATTAGGGCAGGGGGGATGTATAGGGTCGGCCATTGAAGGGGAGGTGAAGAGGCCATTAATGCCATATGGGGTTAAAACCACTACCACCCCCAATTAACCCCTATCACCTTCACAAGCCTCGGAGCAGTGAAACCCCCCCCCCCCCCTCCCCCCATTTCCCGAGAGTTTGGAGGTCTCCTTGCAAGAAATCGGATGGCACCCAAAGCTTGGAGGAGGGGAAATGGCGACTGGAGATTAGAGCAAGGGAATGCCACAAATGAGGTCCAATCCTTCTCCTCTCTATGCGTGCTAGATCTAGATTTGCTTAGGTTGAGAAGTCGGGCTCAAATGACCTGGATCAGAGAGAAAAATTCCTTGAAATTCCCTGGAAAATGGAGGTGGTGAGTTCGCCGGAAACCTCCCCTCCGGCGGCCGTGCCGCCGCCCGGCGATAGCCACCACCTCAATGAAGGTGGTGGTGGTGGTGGTGGTGGCCGGCCAGGGAGGTGGTCGGAGTGGCCGGAAATGGCCTGGAATGAGCTCCAGGTCGGGCTAATCCCGTCCCTTGGCTGGAGCTTGAAGATGAGCAGCAGCCCTTGGATGCTGCTTCAACATTCGTGCAAAACATTTTATTCTATTTATTATTTTTTCTGTGATTATAATTGTAGTGTATAGAATTAATTTCTAAAAATACTTAGACCCCTCTACAGAAATAGTGGTCAACATAGGAATTGTATCCCTTGATGTCTATTGTAATTAAAAATTTATTTCACTCAATTTGGAGTCTTGGTTAGACCACAGCACTCCTTTTGGTAAGGTCTATCCCTAGGGCTGTCCAGAGCTTAAATTAAATGCCCACTCCAAACCAGACATCCAAATGATCTGAAATTTAAGGAATAGGCTATTCTTATCTATATCTAGGACATATCCAAAAATCAGAATTTTTGGAAAATATTTTTCTATAGTTTTTAGAAATATTTAATAAACAATGTATAAATTAGTTAGGTGTCATAAACACCTCAAAATCCCCCCAAATTTTGGTGGGTGGTCTTAGAGAGCATGTTAGGGCTCTAATAAAATTTCATCTCCTTTGGAGATGTTTTGATTAGGTTTTATCCAACCCCAGGTTGACCCTTATAGGGTTAATTAGGTCAAAGCAACCCCTTTGGGTTTTAAGTGGTCAAATCACCTCAACAGAGGCTGATATTTTCGCCACGGACTCTCTATGGTATGACACACCTGTTAACCCCGAAATCGGTGATCCTTCCCAAAGGAGCCAGCTCGCTCGTCGCGGTTTGCTCCAGGTTCCTCCTGGGTGCCGTGATGTCATAGGTTTGGCGGACAGAATTCTCTGTCCGCTCAGGCCGTGCGGCCTGCGCGGTCTCAGCGGTCTGACCCCCCAGGCCGCGCGCCTTTCTTTGGTCGGCAGGGTCCGTGGACAGCTTCCGCAGTCCACCCCTACAGGCCGCCCCCCATTTCGGCTTAACCACGAGGTTGTATCAGCAGGTCTCTCTCTGCCGGACTCAACTTCCTATCCGCCCAGGCCGGCAACAACTCGATCAGTCCTTGCCACCCAGCCGCATGGGCAGCCGACTCCTCCAGTCCGTCTGTAAGGCGTGGACTCCAACTTCAGCTATACAACAAGACCAGCAGCGTCCAAATTCCTCGTGAGCTGGGCAGACTCGAAGTGTGGTCAAGAATTCCAGTCCGCCTTCATCGCTGAACCCCAACAGCCTCAACATCTAGGCTCTCCATCTCCAGCAAGCGGACTCAGCCTCACAGCAGCCGCGGACTCGACGGACTCGGTAGACTCTCTATGCAGTCCGCCATTCCCTTCGCCAGCACCAGCTTCTCGGCAACAGCAGGGTCAACTCCTCCTTCAGTCTGTAGGCCTTCCACAGGCTCAGCCAGTAGTAGCAGTTTTCTCCCTCAGTCCGCAGCCTCCATGCGGACTCAGTCAGTAGTGGCGGACTCCTTCCAGTCCGCCACTCAGCAAACCCTCCAGAAGGCAGTGCCAGTCCGCATAACTGCGTGCGGACTCGCCGGACTCCGCGGGCACTCTGCTGCCTGCACCCCCTTGCAACTCGCTCAGTTCAGCAGTGGCGGGCTCCGCGGATTCTCCTCGCAGTCCGCCACATAGCTTCCAGCATCCGCAACTCACAGCAGTAGGCAGAGTCCCAGCTCAGCAATGACGGACTCCGCGAACCCGCTTCGTAGTCCACCACTAAGTCTCCCATTCTGCCATCAGCAGCTCCGGCTTCAGTCCATAAGTCCCAGTCCGCGCAGCCTGTTGCGGACTCGGCGGACTCCGTCTGCATCTCGCTCAAGTTACCGTTTCACCGATGGTAACGTCACCATAAGCCGTTACCTCCTTGTGCCTATAAATAGACCCTCATGCCTCTCTCAGGGGGCGAGCAAGCGCCGCTGGATCTCCAAAGTGCTCACTCTCAGTCGGCCAGTCAGCCCTCCTGCGGACTCCGAATTTAAGTCTGCACACGTCTATGCGACTTAGTCGCGCGGCCTGCCGACCTGGATCCCCAGTCCACGCGGTCTGCTTCCTTTGCTTAATCGCGCGGCCTGCCAGCTTCGCCCTTCAGTCAGCGCGGCCTCCTCTAGTATTCTTCTTCCTTAGCCTCCAGCTTCCTTTTGTACCCCTTTATTGCTTTCTTGTAAAGGTGTATTAGCAAGTTGTAGCTCTCGCTATTAATAAAAAGAAAGCCCGTCGCAAGAGTGGCGATTAAACCACGGCGGGTGAAGTTTGTTGTTGCCACTGCTAGCGGCCCCTTCTCTCTCCCTTCTTCCTAGCTCAGCTCAGCTCTTCTCTCGGCGACCAACCTGCAAGCACAACCGTCATATTAACCGTCTGTTCGACAGCTCCTGATCAGCCTCCTCCTCTCTTGATCAACCTTCTCTATTGATCAAGCTTCTCCTCTGCTCTCAGCACCCTCTCCTCTATCCTCGCAACCTCCTCGACAAGCTGCTTGCTCCACTCTCGAGCACTCAGAAGCGACCTTCCTTCCTCTTCCTCTCCTAACTTGTGAGACCGAACACGCCCCTTCCGTGTTAGCTGCCCCGGTGCCATTTCCGTGCATCAACAGTTAACACGCGCCCTTCAGATCCGATCAGACGGTGAACAGTGACAGTTAGCCATGTTAGACCGCCAATCCTATCAGAACATTCCTCCTACCAGTGAAGACGCTCTTTGGGAAGCCCTCTTGCTGTTACGTCGGGAAACTTCCCAGCAGATAGCAGCGATCAATGACACCCTAGCCACTATACTTCAGCGACTAGACTCTCAACCTGTAGTAGCACCGGTTGTTATAGTCAACCCGGAAGTGGGGGATTCACATTTTAATATGCCAACTCTTCTTCCAGTTGGCCCTTATGATTATCTGACAAGTTGTCCATCCAGCCAGAACACAGTCGCTGTACAGTTTCCAGTTACCGGGCAAAAAGAAAGTGTCTGCATACTTAGCCCTCAAACGACCGTGTACACCTCCAATCACCCAGTGAAGTCACCCGAACTTCCCATTGGGAGGAAAAGAGGCCCAGAGGTTTTGATCCCTACCGAACGATCTCGAAACTCTCCCCCAAAGTGTCTTCCATCGCAAGCAAAGAAAGGAGGATGTTTCCAAAGTCGTCAACGTCTCTTCCAACGCAAATGATCTAAGGTTGATAACACATTGGGTGGGGCAACTCACACCATCAAGAGCAAAACAAGCAGTATGGGCCCTCAGCCTGCTGATCGGAAGGGCAAAAACTCTGACCAATACTGTGCGTATCACAAAGAAAAGGGTCATGCAACAGAGGATTGCAGAGCTCTTCGGCGATTAGTGCATGAAATGCTGAAGGAGGGTAAAATTCAACATCTTCTCCAGAAGGGTAACCCATCACATTCATGAGTCCCCAAAGCTCCTCACACCCGCTATCGGTTACCCTTACTCTTCTTTTCATGTTTTTTAAACATTTTCATTTTAAAACACTTCTAAGTGTTCCTCCTTGCTTTTTAACAAAGCTTTTATCTGGGATCTTATACTGACACAGTTCCCCTCTTGTGATGCTTCCTCTTCTATCTTTTCTCTTTGCCAAAGAGATCACTACGCCAATGAGATATCGCTGAGTCTGAAACGCTCCCACCATAGTTTGTTCTCTGGCACGACCTCTTCGACCACATATGGCGAGAGTATACCCATATGTGTAGTGGGAGCCGTTTAATCTACGATGTTGGGCTTCAGATTTAGGATCTTAGCCGGCATCTGACAGAGAGTGTGTGCTAGGGGAGCCCCATGTGTTAGCTCTGTTATGCTTCGCAAAGGATACATTACAGTTATGATGATCTTTGCTTGACAAGCAATGGCGATCAAGCGTAGTCTTGTCTCTTCGATCATCACCTAACTGTGATGGCCAAACACTCTATGGTACTCTCGATCGGTGCCTTCGTAGGTTCCCACAACTCCACTGATCAATCCATAGACAAGCAATAGGCCACTTGGCGCAACTACTCTCATTGATCAGTGATGATTGTACCCGAGGCAAGAGAGCAGTGCATCTGTCGCTTCCTTCTTAGGATTTTTTGCGCATGTCTCCATTTTGTGCACTAACAAGGGAGTATAGCTAGTTCTCCTTTTTGTCAATTGCCTTCTTTCATAGGTGAACAGGTTATTCTGACCTACCAAAAGGATTTCTAGCAATCACTTTTCTTATGCTCACTTCATATACATTGCTTGCTCAAGCGCTATCAGATGAAGATTCACAAAGCTATTCACTACTCTTATCAAAATCTAATGGCATCAAACATTGATCAAGGAATCTTACTCTCCTCGATCACTTGGTCATGCTATTGCAATCTAGTTAAGATTGGCAGAATTCATCAAGTTACTTCTCTGCTAATCTGATCATGTCCACCCAGCCATATCAACAGTTAAAGCTCAATTTATTGGTCTGGGCTTCATGATAAGAATTCATCAGGAATTCTCCTTGCTAATTGGTCATATTGGCCTTATCCCATCAACTGTTAACACTTGCAAGCCTTCTCTTCACAGGTACTTGTAAGTTATCTTCATATCTTGTTTGCTCCTAACTCTTTTCTTGCAGAGATTAGCAAACCCTTGCAAGCCATCTCCACAGGTACTTGCAAGCTCCTTTGATATATATTGTCTGCTTCTAACTCTTCTCTTTGTAGAGATCAACAGACACCTGCAAGCCTCATCCAGGTACTTGCAGTTTAATTCATTATTCTATATCTGCTGCTCACTCTTCTCTTAGTAGTGGTTAGCAGACACCTACAAGCCTCATCCGGGTACTTGCAGTTTAATTCATTATTCTATATCTGCTGCTCGCTCTTCTCTTAGCAGTGGTTAGCAGACACCTGCAAGTCATATCCAGGTACTTGCAGCTTATTTTTGTATACAATACCTGCTCCTAACTCTTTCCTTGCAGAGATCTGCAGAGCCTTGCAAGTTTCTTCACAGGTACCTGCAAGCTATTCACATATATCATGTTTGTTACTAACTCTCATTTTTGCAGAGATCATCCGATACTTGCGAGTTTCTTCACAGGTACTTGCAAGTTACTTTCATATACTGTGCATACCTTTAACTCTTCTTTTGCAGAAACCAGCAAAGACTTGCAAGTTCCTTCCAAGTACTTGCAACTCATTTTTTCCTTCTTGTATACCCTTCATCCTTCCTTTTTTGCAGAGGATAACAGGTGCTTGCAAGCCTCCTTCAGGTACTTGCAAGTTATTATGCATTAATGTTTTCCTCTCGCTTTCATTTTGCAGAACTTAGTGGAAGACACACCTTCTTCGTTTTGCAAAGGCAAACTCAGGTACACACTCGATGTACCGCCCATACATGTCTACCTTAACTTTCCTCTTGCAGGAAATAGACAGGCAGCACCAAACTTCTAAGGAGAGGCTTCAGGTTCTATCTCTCCTTGCGACTTCTCTTTCCGTTTGGGTGGATCACGATTTTCGTGGGTCTCCAAATTTTTCGAAGTTCTTTTCGGAACTTAAAAAAGTGTGGGGATTATGTTAACCACGAAATCGGCGATCCTTCCCAAGGGAGCCAACTCGCTCGTCGCGGTTTACTCCAGGTTCCTCCTGGGTGCTGTGATGTCATAGGTTGGGTGGACAGAATTCTCTATCTGCTCAGGCCGCGCGGCCGGCGCGGTCTCAGCGGTCTGACCCCCCAGGCCGCGCGGCCGGCGCGGTCTCAGCGGTCTGACCCCCCAGGCCGCACACCTTTCTTTGGTCGGCATGGTCCACAGACTACTTCCGCAGTCCACCCCTGCAGGCCGCCCCCCTTTCGGCTTAACCGCGAGGTTGTATCCGCAAGTCTCTCTCTGTCAGACTCAACTTCCTATCTGCCTAGGCCGGCAACAGGTCGCTCAGTCCTTGCCACCCAGCCGCATGGGCAGCCGACTCCTCCAGTCCGCCTGCAAGGCGCGGACTCCAACTTCGGCTATCCAACAAGACCAGCAGCATCCAAATTCCTCGCGAGCTGGGCGGACTCAAAGTGTGGTCAAGAATTCCATTCCGCCTTCATCGCTGAACCCCAACAGCCTCAACAGCTAGGCTCTCCATCTCCAGCAAGCGGACTCAGCCTCGTAGCACCCGCGGACTCGACGGACTCGGCGAACTCACTATGCAGTCCGCCCTTCCCTTCGCCAGCACCAGCTTCTCGACAGTAGCAGGGTCAACTCCTCCTTCAGTCCGCAGTCCTTTAACAGGCTCATCCAGTAGTAGTAGTTTTCTCCCTCAGTCCGCAGCCTCCATGCGGACTCAGTCAGTAGTGGCAGACTCCTTCCAGTCCGCCACTCAGTAAACCCTCCAGAAGGCAGTGCCATTCCGCATAACCACGTGCAGACTCGCCGGACTCCACGGGCACTCTGCTGCCCGCACCCCCTTGCAGCTTGCCACATAGCTTCAAGCATCCGCAACCCACAGCAGTAGGCGGAGTCCCAGCTCAGCAGTGACGGACTCCGCGAACCCGCATCGCAGTCTGCCACTAAGTCTCTTGTTCTTCCATGAGCAGCTCCGGCTTAAGTCCCAGTCCGCGCGGCCTATTGCGGACTCGGCGGACTCCGTCTCCATCTCGCTCAAGTTACCGTCTCACCGGGGGTAACGTCACCACAAGCCGTTACCTCCTCGGGCCTATAAATAGACCCCCATGCCTTTCTCAGGGGGGGGGAGCAAGCGCCGGAGGATCGCCAAAGTGCTCACTCTCAGTCGGCCAGTCAGCCCTCCTGCGGACTCCGAATTTCAGTCCGCACCCTTCTCTGCGACTTAGTCGCGCGGCATGCCGACCCGGATCCCCAGTCCGCGCGGTCTGCTTCCTTTGCTTAACCGCACGGCCTCCTCTGGCATTCTTCTTCCTTAGCCGCCAGCTTCCTTTTGTACCCCTTTATTGCTTTGTTGTAAAGGTGTATTAGCAAGTTATAGCTCTCGCTATTAATAAAAGGAAATCCCGTCGCAAGAGTGGCGTTTAAGCTGCGGCGGGCGAAGTCTGCTATTGCCGCTGCTAGTGGCCCCTTCTCTCTCCCTTCTTCCTAGCTCATCTCAGCTCTTCTCTCGGCGACCAACCTGCAAGCACAACCGTCATATTAACTGTCTGCTCGACAGCTCCTGATCAACCTCCTCCTCTCTTGATCAACCTTCTCTGTTGATCAAGCTTCTCCTCTGCTCTCAGCACCCTCTCCTCTATCCCCGCAACCTCCTCGACAAGCTGCTTGCTCCACTCTCGAGCACTCAGAAGCAACCTTCCTTCCTCTTCTTCTCCTAGCTTGTGAGACCGAACACGCCCCCTCCGTGTTAGCTGCCCCGGTGCCATTTTCGTGCATCAACAACACCCTCCAATGGAATTTGGGGTGGTTAAGAGTAGGGTAGCCCTAGAACCCTAGGGTAGGTCCCTTAATGGGGATTTTTAGGGTTTGAAGGCCAAGGGGTCAAATGACCTTGGAATGACTTGAAAATTGGTGGAGAGTACCATAGGGTTAGTATAGTCCTCTGGTTAAACTTTTAGGGAATTTGGAAGCCTTAAACCCTCTCAAAACCATAACCCTAGTTTAGTGCACCAAAACTAATTTGGAGTATTAGGCTATCAAATCACTTTAAAATCAATTGAAATTTGGGCAGGGTAGTTCTATGGTAGAAATATTCCTAAATTAATTTTGGTGGAAGTTTTGTGCTAATAAAATCAGTACTACCTTTTCAACCCTAGATGTGCCCTTAAAGATTACTATGTTTATTGTGAAGTTTCTGTTTATTGCAAAATTGTGAAACCCTGGAATATGACATTTTATATCATGATAGAGCCCTCTGTATTTTTGTTTAAATTTTTAGATGACGGTTTCAAGTACTTGCTTCATAAAATTATGATTTGTGCTTTCTGATCAAAAATAGGAACAGAGCCCCAATATTGTCAAGAAAATTATGAAATTAGGTCAGAGAGTGTTTCTGACCATTATTATTGTCCTATAATTTTTCCATGATTTTTAGATGGATAAACCAGTACTTACTTCACAAGTCTGTAAATTTGGATGTTTACATTTAATTAGATTTAGAGCCCTTCATGTCTGAGAAAAATTATAAAACTTGGTTACTGTTGATTTTAGATCATTATCCGACTTCTGGAATTTTCTTATAATTATTAGATGAGTTTTTATAGTACTTGTTTCATTAACCAATGTTTATGGAATTAATAATTATAAATTAAATTAGGGGCTACTATTCATTGTAAAAATTATGAGACTACTTCTAGGGATTTTTTAGGCCATGATAGTCCTACTGGAGTTTTATTATAATTTTTAGAACAATATAGCTGGCCTTTTTATCATTAGATGGTATTATTAACCTTAAGTTCTAAATTATGAAAGGTAGGTCTAATCACCTCTGAAAATTCTCAAACCTTGGATTTTTTTTTTAAATGTCACTTAGTATTTATCTTAATTTTGTGGTGATTTATTTCTGAACTTAGAGAGCACTTCATGTTCAAAGTAGGCCATTTGGAGTCTAGGGTTAATTAAATTAAATGCTCACATAGTTAGGAAGATTATGAAACTCTGGAGTTAGTCTTAATAGGTCATGATAGACTCCCAGTAATTGTTAGAGATCTGTTGGAAGAGTAATTAGGGTACCCCCTAATGGGAGCACCATGTAAATTAGCATGGTTTGCATATAGTGGATAGGTCAGAGATAGGTTGACTCGGAGAGCTCAAACACACTTAGGATAGTCAAACTGAAATAAAAGAGAGGTTTGATCAAGGGTAGGAATCAATAATATTAAGTGCCTTGCGAAAGGGAACTTTGGGCGTAATCCCATCGTAGTTCCTAGTGCCTTCGAGAGCCCCTCATGGGGAATACCTTGGGAAGTCCTGGGCTAACGTAAACCTTACGGATAATGTGGAAAATAGTAACCTCAATAATACCTCCACCTTGCACTCACACTTGTACACATGATGAGATAAATTGGTAGTGAAAGGAAAGCGTAGGCGCCTAAGGTCTTACTGGTAGAGTTAAATGGACTCGGTATTGATTTGGAAGTCCGGGGAGCTGGATGCTCGGGGACTTGGAAAAAGGAGACTTGATTAGTCTAGGGAGCCGTGGGCTCGTGATCATGGTGAACTAGTAGGCTCGGTAGTCTAAAGAGCTGGATGCTCAATACTATAATTAGATACAAACTATCATGGTTGCATATGCATAACAATGGTTGGTCCTCGGTATTGGACGATCGAACACACCGTCGTCGGTACGTTGACTCGGTGAGACTAGCTGGTTTGCTAGGAATAGTACGGGAACATACGAGATGGGCTAGACTGAGTAGTGTGTTTACCAGTTTAGGAGTGGAGAGGCCCAACCCACTGTCTCCATTCTGCCATGGCGGAGGCTCCTGAGAGTTTAGCTAACTCCAAAAAGGGGAACTAAAGGTCTGTGCGCATAGAGTCATGTGAGTGGGTTGCACTTGCATGTGCATACCATAGCATACTTGCACATCATAGCATAATCATTGCATTTAACCCCTGACACCTATCGTATAAAATGGTATGGGATGTTTTATACGATAGGCTCTACAAAACGGCCCCGTGGTCTATAGGGGTAATTCTTATAAATCAATGGTCATATTTCTTATTGCTCTTACTTACTCTTCTTACTGCTTTTACTTACTTGCTACTCCTTACTGTTTACTTTTGTTACACACCTGTTTACTCATGTTTAATTATTGTGATACCCTTGCCATACCTTATTTTTTTATTCATTAGGGTAGATGTCACCTGCTTGATTACGCCCTGCTTTTGGTCCTCCTTTTCACTCCTTTCCGCCTGGTGCCTAGGAGCCATGGGTAGAGGGGTGGGGGATTGTTGACGGAGTCTAGTTTGACTGACGGTCGTTTGACCACCATATTTTAGGTGCTCCGGATGGGAGACAGGGAACAGCAGTAGGAGACACAGCACCAGCAGGGTATGGTGCAGATAGAGATGAGCCAGTGTAGCTTGGGTGGACAGGCATCCGGATCCGTGAGTGGAGCCGAGTATTAGTAGTTTTACTTTTATGAGTGGATTGTAGTGAGGTTATCATGTACCAGGCTTAAGCCCGTATTTACTTTTTGGCGTTGGTACTTAGACTTTCTTCTGGTGTTGACTTGATTTATCGTATGATTTCCTCCTTTATACTATTGTGGTCTTGGATGCTTACACTTTCATTCGTTATACATTCTGTCGATGGTGATTTAGATGGCCGGCAGGATCGGCATTTTGTGGTGCCGACCATCCCGGTGGATGGTGTCACCGCAAAAATGGCGGTTCTGGGCCTAAGACCCCGGTGGATGTTGCAAAAAATGGGGTCTTACAGTTACCATAAAGGTTTACCACTCAGCATGATCAATTTCTTCTCCCCGTCTTTCTGCCAGGTGGAGCTTGATCCTTTATTGAGCTTGTCTCTCCCCTTAGATACTACTTGAACTTGATCAATCTCTTCTCTCCCCTGTTTTTACTTCTTCAGATTGTCAGGTAGGTGCATCAGTTCTTTCTCTCCCCCTAGCTGATGTAGATGAAGCCAGTAGTGTAGCTGTCAGCTTGCTCTTTATACAAGGCTGACTTTAGTCCTGCAGCTGCTGGACTTGCTCCCCCTCAATAGGTGCATCTTCTCTCATCTAGTTCTTGATTTCCACTAGATCTGCATCACCTGCAAGAAGAACAAGCATGTACCAAAAAAATCTTAGGGAGTATCTAAAGCTGTTCTAAGTTCAACATACCCGATTTAATCTTGAAGGTGTTGAACTTGACATCATCTAGTGGCTTAGTGAAGATATCAGCCACTTTCAAGTCAGTGGAGACAAACTCTAGGCTAATGTCTTCTTTATCCACATGCTCCCTAATAAAATGATACTTAATATCAATGTGCATAGTCCTGCTGTGTGAGACAGGATTCCTAGCAATAGAAATGGCACTAGTAGAATCACAATAAAGAGGAGTTCTACTTATCTTAATGTTGTATTCTTCAAGCTGATGTTGAATCCACAGCAATTGAGCACAGCAGCTGCTTGCTGAAATATACTCCGACTCTACAGTTGAGATAGCCACACTGGTCTGCTTCTTCTTGTTCCATGACACCAGTCTTCCACCTAGGAATTGACATGTACCCGTAGTACTTTTCGTGTCTTCCTTGCAGCCTGCAAAATCTGCATCTAAAAATCATGTTAGATCAAAATTTCTATTCCTACGGTACCATAGGCCAACATCTGGTGTGCACTTAAGATACCTTAAAATTCTCTTTGCAGCAGAGTAATGAGATTCTTTAGGGCAGGCCTGATACCTAGCATAGACACATGTAGCATACATGATGTCAGGCCTACTAGTAGTCAAGTATAGAAGGGAGCCAATTATCCCTTTATACAAAGACTCATCAATAAGTTTCCCTGCCTCATCTTTGCATATAGGCATGTTTGACCCCATGGGAGTTCTCATAATGGAGGCATTCTCCATACTATATTTCTTAATCAACTCTCTGGTGAACTTTGACTGGGATATGGATAAGCCATCATCAGTTTGTCTTACTTGGAGTCCCATGAAGAACTTGAGCTCACTCATGCTGCTCATCTCAAACTTCCCTTGCATATGTTTAGCAAACTTCTTGCAAACGTTGTTCTTAGTAGATCCAAAGAAAATGTCTTCAACATATATCTGAACTAGGATGATCTTGCCCTTAGAGCTTTCCTTAGGAATTGGGTCTTGTCTATTTTCCCCCTTGAGAATTTGTTCTCAATGAGGAAACTAGACAATGTTTCATACCATGCTCTGGGGGCTTGCTTCAACCCATGTAGAGCTTTCCTAAGCCTATAAACAAAATCAGGAAAGTGAGGGTCTACAGAACCTGGTGGTTGATTCATATATACTTCCTCTTTTAAGTCTCCATTCAGGAATGCTGACAACACATCCATCTGTAGATTTTGAATCCTTGATAGATATCAAATTCAAGGAATAACCTTATTGCTTCTAGCCTGGCTACTGGGGCAAAAGTCTAGTCAAGTCTATTCCTTCTTCTTGCATCTATCCTTTTGCCACCAATCTGGTCTTGTTCTTGACAATAATGTCATTCACTTCTAATTTGTTCCTGTATATTCACTTAGTTCCTATGATATTATGTCCCTTAGGTCTGGGAACCAGCTTGCAGACACTACACCTCTTAAATTGGTTCAGCTCTTCCTGCATTGCTCCAATCTAGAATGGGTCTTTGATAGCCTCTTCAAGCTTCTTGGGCTCTTCTTGAGATAGGAAGCTTGAACAGAGAGCTGTGTTGATGCTCTTGCTTCTTGTCTAGACTGCATGTCTTGTATCACCAATGATTTTGTATGCTGGATGGTCCCTCGGATATCTCCCAACTGGAGGCAATCTTGCCTCAGCTTGCTATTCTTCATTGTTCTCAGCCGGTTGTTCTTGATTGTCTTCAGCTGGCTGTTCTTCATCCTCAGCTTGTGAGTCTTGAGCTCCCCTGGATAGCACCCATCTTCTTTCTTATCTTGTACTGTTCGATCACCTTCCCTGATGATAAGCTTGTCCATCACCTCCTTTAAACCTGCAGAACTAGAAGAGCAGTTAGGCAGCTCACAGTTACTCAAGTTTGCCTCATTAAAGACAACATGGATTGATTCGTCTACAACTTGACTAGTCAAGTTATAGATCCTATATGTCCTACTATTGTTGTTGTACCCAACAAATATCCCTTATTGGGGCTTGGCAGCAAACTTAGTCACATAGTACTTACCATTGTTCAGTACATAGCACTTGCTACCAAAAATCCTGAAGTAGGATAAGTTTGGTTTTCTGTATTTCAGAATCTCATAGGGAGCCTTCTGGTGGCTTTTGGTGATGGAAGCCCTGTTAAGGACATGACATGCAGTGTTTACTACCTCTGCCCAGAAATATTCTGGGAGAAATGTGTCACTTAACAAGGTCCTACTAGCCTCTATTAGGTTTCTGTTTTTGCTCTCAGCAATTCCATTTTGCTGGGGTGTTCTAGGATAGGAGAACTCTTGATGAATCTCATGCTCTTCACAGAACCTTGTTATGCACTCACACTGAAACTAGGTCCCATGGTCACTTCTGATTTTGACCACAGTACCGTTGAAATCATTATGAATTTGCTTAACAAATGTCTGGAAGACATCAGGGGTTTCAGATTTCTTCCTTATGAAGAACACCCAGGAAAATCTAGAAAATTCATCAACAACCACAAGGGTGTAGACTTTCCTACCTAGACTTTGAACTGGCATAGGACCAAATTGATCCATATGCAGGAGGTATAAAAACCTCACTATGTCTTTGGTATCAAGGCTCTTGAAGGAGGTCTTGGTCTGCTTGCCCTTTTGGCATGCAGAGCAGATACTCTCCTTGGTACACTTTACCTTAGGTCCATTTCTCACTAACTCTTCACTAAAGAGTTTGCCTACGGTCTTGAAATTCAGGTGAGATAGCCTCTTGTGCCATTGGACACAGTGTGAGGTTTTCTCATCTGCAACTAGGCATATGGGAGTGTCCTTACTCTCACAAACTAAATTTAGACAATAGAAATTTCCTCTCCTAATGCCTATCAGGATGACCCCTTAGTCACTTGACCTCCTAATTTGGCACTCATCCTTGAGGAAAGAAATTTTATAGCCAAGATCACATAGTTGGCTTATGCTTATCAGGTTGTGTTGCAAATTTTTCACATAAG
Source organism: Platanthera guangdongensis (assembly GCA_039583875.1). NCBI lineage: Eukaryota > Viridiplantae > Streptophyta > Magnoliopsida > Asparagales > Orchidaceae > Platanthera > Platanthera guangdongensis. The sequence continues at coordinate 49,778,595 of CM077149.1, forward strand.
TTACTTGTGTGATAGTGATTATGCCATTTGATATCTTATCATACCCTTTGGTTACTCCCTTTTCTGAACCACCAAAGATGACTTTGGATCCATTCTCTACTGGAGTGTACTCCTTCAGTATGCTCTTTGTTTCAGTCATGTGTCTGGAACAACCACTATCCAAGTACATATAAGGGTTTGGAAACTTGGAATCACCTGTAAAACATAAATCATTTAACCTTAGGACCCCAAATCTTTTTGGGTCCTAGGTGCATGTTAGGTTAAAAATGAATATGCCTGCCTGCAGCTCTTCTGACAGGTAAGTCGGCATTATCTCTTTGTACACTATTATTGTGCCAGCAATCAATGGCATAATGGCCCACTTTGCCACAGTACCAACACTCACAGATTTTGTACCTTTTTTTAAGGGCTGGTTTTACAGGAGTGATGTCAGAAGCTCTCAGTCCAACAGGTACAGCAACAGTCTTTTTCTTATGTCTTCCAGCCACAGCCTGATTTGGGATATGTCTGGCAGCAGAGGTACTTGGGGTATCTTGAACCCTACCAGTATCTGCCTTCTTTTCAAAGAGCATGCTCCTGATGGCTTCTGATATGCACAAATCTGGTTTGCCAACAGACTTTCCTTTGGTTTAATTGTGGACTGGCAGATTTTGAGAAGGGACTGCAGCCTTATTCTTGAGTGTTTTGGCATGTGCACCAAACACAAATGGTCTAGGGTAGGCCATTTGGATCTCCTCATGTGATGCCTTGTAGGCACTAGCACCCTTTCCATTCCTAACACCATGGTGATGAACATATTTGTTCACATTTATGGATCCACCATTTTCCCAGTGACCAAAGATGCTCTCTTGGTCATATTTGTTAGATGGTAGCAGCACTCTCCAGAAGGAAATAAGAGTCTTTGAGGCTAGTAGCTGCACTGGAGTTTTGCCCTTCCTTTTAGACTTGGCAGCTCTAGTGTTCCCTTTGAAGCCTAACCTCTTCTTATCCTTTTAGTAAGAGAAGGAATCTATCAGAGACAATACAGAACATGGCTTTGAAAACTTAGCCACTAGCTCCTTCTCCTTTTTGAGTTTAACTTCAAGATTCCTGATGTGGTCACTCTTAAAGGTTATTGTGCCCATCTGAATAACAGTTATGTTTTTTAGCTTGCTGATTTCATTCATCTTCTGGTCCAGTAAGTTTGCTGACTTTGAGGCAGCAAGCTGTAGAGAGGCAATCTCCTGAGCCTACTTTTTGGAAAGGAACCTGCTTCTCTTTAGTGCATGCAGGAGTTCACCATAGTCATTTATCAATTGATAGATGTATCCTTCAGATTCAGAGCCATCTTCATCACTTGATGCAGATGTCTCTAATTCTGGACCTGTCTTATAATCTGATATAGAGGGTGGAGAATGTACTTTGTTTGGACCAGGCTATTCCTGGCTGGGTTCTTCATCAGTCAAAGCCATTAGCCCAAGACAATAGTTGTCTTCTTCTCCTTCTTCAGTCCTGGCAGCATCATCAGCTTCTCCAGCAATTGCAGTCAGCATCACTAAGAAATCTGCCTCTACATCTTCTTCTTCAGTAGTGAATAGCCCAATGTAGGCTTCATCTTCATCTTCCTCTTCTGTCTCTGATGATGAGGAGTCAGTTCAGCTCTTTTTCTTCTTAGCAATGAAGGGTTTTCCTTCTTGCCCTTTTGTTGTTGTTCCTTCTTGTTGCAGACTAACTCGATGCCCCGGTCGGGCCGGATTTGTTCGGACCGCCTTAGCTCACGGGGCGATCGAGCGCACACACAATAAATGAAAGTAGAAAGTTGACACAAGATGTGATGACGTGGAAAAACCCCTTAAACGGGTAAAAAACCACGTGATCGGGTCTGTGCCGGTCAAAGTCCACTAGATTTCGGTGTTTACAGTGTGTTGGAGAATCGGGGCGACAGGCCGCTCCCGTTACAGCTTGGGGAGAGAGAGACACTACGACTCCCGGCGGGCAACAGGCTGCACCGCGGGAGTAGCTTGGACGTTGGAACGCGTGGGATGGTCTCGGTGCTCTGGCTTTTCTAGTTGCGTTCACTTGCTGGCCGTGGTCATCTTCCTCCTTTGGCTCTTGCGGGGACTTGGACGTTTTCCTGCTGGCTACGCAGTGGTGGAGCGTTGGTGGCCGTGGGCAGCCGCTGGTGGTTCATAGCGACTCGAGGCCGACGCTGGGAGAGGAGACAGGAGAGCTCTCACTTGAAGAAGAAGAAGAAAGCTCAGGGCATCAAAAGGTGAAGAATGAAGACCCCCTGGGGTCCTTTTATAGCCTCCAGGGGGTGGTCATGGCGGGCCCCACCACTAAAGTGGTGGGTTAGTGGGTGGTTACCCTCCCAATCGGACGGCGAGGAGAGCCTTACCCCGATCGGATGGCGGGGAGATCATCTACGGCGGTGGGCCGGCCAGGCGGCCGGCGGCGGCGGTGGCGGCGGTGGCGGCGGTGGCGGCCCCGCCGGGGTCGGCCATGGCTAGGCTGGGGGCCTGCCGCGGTGAGGCCGGCGGCCTGCCGCGGCATGGCCGGCGGCCTGCCGCGGCTTGGCCGGCGGCCTGCCGCGGCTTGGCCGGCGGCCTGCCGCGGCTTGGCCGGCGGCCTGCCGCGGCTTGGCCGGCGGCCTGCCGCGGCTTGGCCGGCGGCCTGCCGCGGCTTGGCCGGCGGCCTGCCGCGGCTTGGCCGGCGGCCTGCCGCGGCTTGGCCGCCGGCGGCCTGCCGCGGCTGGGCCGCCGGCGGCTTGGCGGTCGGCTGGGCGGCTGGCAGCGGGAGCGGCCGGCCTAGAGACCGGCTGCGTCGGCCGGCCGGCCGGGGGTCTGCCATGGCTAGGCCGGCGGCATGCCATGGCCGGGCCTCCGGCTTCCAGGCGGCCGTCCGCGGCCGTCCTCCCGGCAAGGACGGCGTGAGGCCGGTCACCGGCAGCGGTTAGACCGCCCGGTTGGCGGCAAGTGGCAGCGGGCGGCCGGCGGCAGGGGCGGTCGGCGGCGGTGGCGGCCGGTGGCGGAGGCGGCCAGCGGCTGCGGCTGGCGGCTGCGGCGGCCGGCGGCGGTTGGCGGCCGGTGGCAGCGGCCGGCGGCGGGGGCGGCCGGCGGCGGTTGGCGGCCGGCGGCGGCGGCGGCCGGCGGCGGTTGGAGGCCGGCGGCGGCGGCGGCCGGCGGCGGTTGGCGACCGGCGGCGGTGGCGGCCGGCGGCGGTTTTCCCCCACGGGGTGAGTGGCGGGCCCCACCCCCCCCCCCCCCCCCCCATGATTTCCTCCTCATGAGAGTTCATGGAGGGGGTGGGCCACCCGTGACCCATTTTTTGGGGGAGATCATGGGAGGGGGGGTCTTTTCTCCTATAAAAGAAGGTGGAACCCATGAATTGCCCACCAAATCTCTGTTGTCCGAGAGCGAAGTGAGCGAGAGAGGAGAGATTTCTTTTGGTTCCTGCTGTCATGACGGCTTCCGGTGAGAGGGAGGAGGCAGCGGTGGCTAGCACTTCCAAGGTATTCAGAGGGGAATCAGACGGGTGATGATGACGTACTGACGCGAAGGCGGGGGCATCTACGCTGCATACGCGCGCCGGCGGCATGGGATGGTTGCGCGAGTTGGTGGGTGCACCCGCGGACGCCGACCGCGTGCCCCAGAAGTGCGCGCGCCGGGCGCGGCCCTGGCCGTGCGCGGCTCAGGCCGTACGCACGAGCAGGCCGCGGGCGCAGGCCACGCGCGCGAGCAGGCCGCGTGCGCGCGAGTAGGCCGCTCGAGCAGGCCGCGCGAGCAGGCCGCGCGCGCAGGCCGCACGCGTGCATGCAGGTCATGTGTGCAGGCCGTGCGTGCAGGCCGCGCGCGCAGGCCGCGCGCCCTGGCAGGTCGCGCGGGCACGGGCGGGCCGTGCGCGAAGGCCACGCGCGCAGGCAGGCCTCGCGGGCGTCGGCGGGCTGCCTGCGCAGGCCGCGCGCCTAGGGTTTTGTGCGTGTGCGGGCTGCATGCGCGCGGGTCGCGTGGCCTGCAGTGCTCCTGCTATGCGCGTACTTGCGCGGGCTCCCTTTTTTGCGTGCGGCTTGGGTTGCTTGGTTGTGTTCTTCAGGTGATTCTGAACTTTTGATTTTTGTCCTACGCAGGTCTCGAAGCGCTCCTCCGGCCCGATGCGTTTGCGTTCTTCTTTGACTGAAGATGGCTTGGATATTTGGAGGAAGAAATACGGGCTCCCTGCCGATTGGAAGTGAGGATCCCGCGCCCTGAGGAGCGGGTTCAAAATCCTCCTCGTGGCTGGCTGACGATTTGCGAAGTTTCTCTGAGGTCCGGCTTCCGTTTCCTGCCGTGCGAGGAGGTGGTCGAGATCTTGAGGTTTTGCGGGGTACCTATTTCCCAGTTCGTCCCGGCCGGGATTGTTCGGATTATGGGCTTAGTTGCTTTCTTCCGCGAGCATCGAGGCCGGTTTTCTCTGGACCAATTTCGGGATTGGTGCGATGTTCGTTCCGATGGTGGCGAGCGTATGGAGGTATGCAGCAACAAGGCATGTTTGGAGTTTGAGGCCCATAAAGACCGTCGCCATGGCAACACTTTGTTCGGATATGTCAAGAATTCATGCAGTCTTCCTGAGGTGTGGGATATGCTTCCCGACTGTTGTCGCCGTGTGAGGGGGAAGGAGCGGGACTTTTCCCTGGTGCTTGGTTTCTCTGAGCCTCGTGAGTTGGCCAATCGTTTGTTCTGTATTTATGTTTATGTGGAGGAGAAGCGGTTGGTGCAGTGTGGTATTTCGGCAGATCCAGGCCGGCCGGCGGAGACTTCTCGAGGAGGGGATCGCAAGAGGAAAGCGGTGTCAGCGCCCCCTCGCTACCCTGATGTGGTAGCAGCGGTGACCTCTGATGCTTGCCATGATTTGACTCCTGAGGTGCAGATACTTACTTCCCCAGTCCCCCTGGCATCTGTTGGTGTAGCTGCTTCGCGGATGTCCTCTTACTTGAGGGCGATGAGCGATGCGGTATGGATTTGGTTTGTCGTCAAGGCTTTTTCCCTTATTGTTTTTTCCATAGAGGCTAACTTTTGCTCTTTTCTTTTTTGTGCAGATAGAGACCCAGGCGCAGATTGCATTGACCTGGAATGATCATTACGTGAGCCTGAAGGATGGGTACCTTACTCTTCAGGAGAAGCTTCGATCAACGACGAGTTCGCTTGCCTCTTTAATAGAGGAACATGACAGGGACATTACGCTGTTCCGCCGAGTTGGTTCAGAGTTGAAGTCTGAGCTAGAGGATGCTCGTGCGGCTTTGGAAGTGGAGAAGACTTTGGTGGAGCGGACCACTCAGATGTTGAAGCATTCGAAGGAGGAGACTTTAAGCTTGGGAGCCCAGTTACAGGCGGCGCAGGAGGAGGTCTCAGGCCTCGAGACTCATCTTCGAGTGATGAAGGCGCAGGTGGAGATGCTATCCTCTGATGACCATGTTGGAACACCCTATTACTAATTTGGGTCAGGATCACTATGTCTCTAGGAATCTGTGTTTGACCTTCTGTATAGCTTAATAGGTCAATTAGAATTGAGTCTAAGGGATCAGGAGTCTAGGTTTGGAAGCTGCCCTGAAGACCAAAGTTTTTCTGGAGACTAAGTCCAATCGTCGAGCTCAGCACGACGTTTCGTCGAACTCCGGTCGACGATCGTCTAGCTCAACTTCGACAGATCGTCGAGCTCCATTCGACGATCGCTGAGCTCAACTTCTCAATATCGTCGAACTCCACTCAACGATCGCTGAGCTCAGGTCGACGATTTTGACTCTGCACTGGATCCTTATCTCTGAGCTCAGTTCGACGATCTTTGAGCTCAGATCGACGATTTCTTTGCTGCTTGCATTTTCCAGTTCGCTGAGCTCAGCTCGACGATAGCAGAGCTCAGTTCGACGATTTCAGTTATCTTTCAGAATTCAAATTCAAATCTATCAGAAGTTATTCTGCATTTAATTCAGAAGATCTGACAGCCGTTTTCATTTACTTCTGGAGCAAGTTTCAAGGGATTTTTCAAGGAACAAATCAGTGGACTTTCCTTTAGAAGAAATTATGCAATTAAGGCTGTAATCAATGCAGACCAACGGCTATCTTTGACAGAGTGATATCCTATTCAGACACAGAGAATAAAAGAGAGAATGTTTTTTGAATCAAATAAGAGATTGACAAGAACAGGACACAACTCAATATACAGAGACTCTTTGAAAATATTCTGTCAACAAGAATTCTGAAGAACACTCATCAGAGAGATCAAGCTTTCAAAAATCTTCAGATCTCTTCAGCTCTTAAAGTGTTCAAGGCCAACATCATTTCAAGACTCCAGACACTCAATATTTCAGCTTGCTGAAATCATCTTTTGCTGGAGATCTATCTTTGAAGGCCTATCACCCTCAGCAAAGCTCATCTTCCTGAAGATCAAGGACTCAGGGGGAGCTTTGAAATCAATCCACTTAGGCTCCGTTTGGGGGACTTATTTTCACCGGTCAAGCGGTCACGACCGCATGAACCGGGACTTAATTAAGGTCGGTACATGCGGTCGTGACCGCTTGACCGGTGAAAATAAGTCCCCCCAAACGGAGCCTTAGTCTTCTCAGTTGTTTGAGAAAAGAGAAGACTGCCATAACTCTCTCAACCCCCACTCTGTAAAGGGTTTTTCAAACTCCCTTCAAAAGTTTGAATCTGGTTTTTGAGCACCTTGTCAAAAGCTCATTGGTGGCAAGACACCTGATCAAAAAATCTGTTTTGGTTTTTGAGCACCTTATCAAAAGCTCATTGGTGCCCAGGACACCTGATCAACTCATCCTGCAGTGGATTCCTACCTAGGGTGGTAGAAGAGTGGATGTACCCAAGTTGGGGAACCACTATAATTCCTTGTGTCATCTGGTTTTGCATGTTTTCCTTTTGTTTCTGGCCTAGATTTTCTTGTGCTTAGTTTCTGCATAGCTTAGTATTGTGATTAGTTTTATTTCTGCTTCCCTGCTTACACTCATTACAACAATTGTTGTAAAGCTTTGCAAAAGTTTTTTTTTGTGTTTCAAAAAGCACCATATACTCTATTCACCCCCCTCTAGAGTATATCAGATCTAGTTTCCCTTTCAATTGGTATCAGAGTGAGGTTGGTTAAACATACCATATCTGTTTGGTTGTACAGGCTAACACCTGAACCCCAAGATCCCAATCTAGATCCTTCTTTTATATTTCATTATTAGATTTAGCTTGCACAAGTCATGGCCCAAAACAAAGATTTTGCTAGCACCAGACCTCCAGTGTGCAATCTGTCAAAGTTTGCACTTTGGAAAGCAAGGATTAGACTCGACATGAATTCTATTGACGAAGACATTTTTAATTCTGTTTTGACAGTGTGTCCAAGACCTCCAGAGGGCACAAACACAAATGCTGTTCCACCTCCATCAGGAACAGATGCTGACATCAAAAAGTGGAAAGTAGCTGATGCCAAGGCAATGAACATTTTAGCTCAGACAATGTCAGATGACATTTTTCAAAAAGTAGTTGAATGCAATTCAGCCAAGGAAATTTGGGACAAGCTCTCAGAAATTGTCTCTGGCTTAGCTGATGAGAGAAAGGACAGAAGATCCCATCTCATCTCCCAATATGAGAACTTCAAGAAGGGAGAAACTGAGTCAGTGGGAGACATGTACAACAGACTGAGTCTAATTGTCAGTGAACTGAGGACATTAGACAAAGAGATCTCACTGACAGAACTTAATGACAAGATCCTAATGTGCTTCCCCAGCACTTGGGATTCAAGAATCTGGCCAATTAAAGATGCCAGAAGTCTGAATGAGATCACCACTGAAGCCTTGTTGGGTAAGCTCAATTCTTATGAGCTACTCATCAAGAACAGAGAAGAAGAACAGAAGGCTGCTTCACCAGCCACAAGAAAGGAGAAGACTATAGCATTCAAGGCAACTGAGGATCTGCCTGAAGAAAAAGGAACAGCCAATGATGAACTTCTCAGCTTGTTGGCCAAAAGATTTTATAAGATGGCCAGAAAGGACTTCAGAAGAAGATCATACAAGGAGCAGGATAAGCCAAGGTATGACAAGTCCATTGGCAATAGCAAAGACATCATTTACTTTGGTTGCAGGAAACCAGGGCATATGGTTCCTGACTGTCCAGAGAACAAGAACAAGGACAGAAGGGACAGAAAAGAAAGAAGAAAGGAGAAGGACTCCAAAAGGAATGGAAGTAGCAAACCTTCCTCCAGCAGAAATAAGCACACAAGGAAAGGATTTTTTGCTGAATCCTGGAGTGAGACTGAAGAGGAGTCAGAAGCCTCTTCCAGCTCAAGTGATGATGAGGATGATGCAGAGGAAAAGGAGTTCTGCATGATGGCAATCAATGCCTCACAACACAACTCAGAGGAAGAGGAGTCAGAGTCAGACTCAGAGACTCAACCTGAAGAAGATCAGGTAATCAGCTCTTTTGATTTCACTTCAGAAGATTTTAAATTTGAATTTAAAGCACTATGTTTAGACCTGCTAAAGTCTGAGAAAGAGATCATCTCTCTCAGAAATCAATTATCTAAACAAAATGTTTTAAAATCAGAAAACCTCAAACTTTCTCAGGAGTTGGAGAACTATAGGGAACAGATAGCTTCACTGAAGAGTGAGCTCTCTGAGGCCAAGAAGCTTGAAGAATCTCTCAATGGGAGAAGCATCAAGCTGATGGACATCACAAGCACAGTGAACTCAAGATTCAACAGTACACTGGGCTTGGGTGCCTCATCCAGCCAACCTATTGTTCTAACAACTCCTATCAAGTTCATTTCTGACAAGGGAAAGGGAGTTGTAGAGGTTGCCAGGAAAAATTCTGATCTGCCTCAGAAAACTAAAGTCCAGCACAAATCGTCGAACGGAGATCGACGATCGCCGAATGAAGATCGACGATCGCCGAACGCAGCTCGACGATCTCAGGACAAATCGTCGAACGCTGATCGACGATCTCAGCCAAAGTCGTCGAACGCAGCTCGACGATCTCAAATACCTGACCTCAGCCATAGTCGACCGTCGAACGGAGCTCGATGATCTGACCCACGATCGTCGAACGCAGCTCCAAGATCGTCGAACAGAGGTCAGAGCTCTGGAAATTCTTTCAAAGGCAAGTCAAAATTAAATCCTAAGGGTTTTTCATCCCAAACCTTCAACCCTTATACTGAATGGATTATACCTCCAAGGAGATATCATCCTGAAGGATATAAGAGTCAGCCAGGGATATCCTTCATTTCTGAATTTAAAGGTTATCAACCTAGGACCAAGGTAAACTGGGTCAAAAACAAGTGAATTGCTTTATGTGCAGGTGAAGACCTATCCAACATCTAACCAGCAATGGTATTTGGATAGTGGGTGCTCTAAGCACATGACAGGGAACAAGGACAACCTCAATTCCTTTAGAGCCAAGCTTGGACCCAAGGTTATCTTTGGTGACTCCAACTTTGGACAAACTAAAGGTTATGGAGCAGTCCAGATTGGTTCTGTAACCTTCAAGAAAGTAGCATATATGGAAGGACTGAAGCACAACCTAATCAGCATCAGTCAGCTATGTGATGAAGGCTACCAGGTGACCTTCAGCAAAACCTTATGCAAAATCAAGTCAGAGGACAACACAACTGTGTTGACAGGTAAAAGGAAAGGTAACATCTACCTAGTAGATTTTCTTTCAACTACTATAGATATCTGTTTATTCAATTCAGTTTGTAGACCAAATGTTTTATGGCATAAGAGACTAGGACACCTAAACCTTAGAACTATTGCTAGGCTATCCAAGGACAACCTTGTTAGAGGACTACCTTCTGGCCCCTACAAGAAGGAAGGACTCTGCAAGGCTTGTCAATTAGGCAAGCAAACTAAAAACAGTTTCAAGTCACTTAATAAGAGTGATTCACCTAGGATATTGTATTTGTTACACATGGATCTATTTGGACCCATCACAGTACAAAGCCTAGGAGGGAAATCCTACACTTTGGTGATTGTAGATGACTTCTCTAGATTCACTTGGGTGTTCTTTCTAAGGAAGAAGTCTGATAACTTTAAGTGTCTGACAGAGTTTCTCAAATGTATAAAGATTGAGTTCAATACTCACATTGCCCTGATCAGAAGTGATCATGGGACAGAGTTTGATTCTCTTCTTATGCAAGAGTTCTGTCAGAGTGAAGGGATCAGGCATACTTTCTCAGCTCCTAGAACTCCTCAACAAAATGGGGTAGCTGAAAGGAAAAATAGAACCCTTATTGAATCTGCCACTACATTGTTGTCAGATGCTCATCTACCTCTATCCTTCTGGGCAGAGGCAGTGAACTCCTCCAACTATGTGCTGAACAGAAGTCTGATACATAAACTGAAGGGAAAGACTCCCTATAAATTACTCAAAGGGAAGAAACCTAAAGTTGACTATTTTAGAATTTTTGGTTGCATTTGCTACATTCACAATAATGATAAGAAATACTTAGCAAAATTTCAAGCCAAAGCTGATGAAGGAGTGTTTCTGGGATACTCCATGATCAGCAAGGCCTATAGGGTATATAATAAATCATCATTGAAAATTGAGGAATCTGTTCATGTTTCTTTTGATGAAACTAACATGTCTTTCAAGGAGAAGATTTCTTCTACCATAGAACCTTTGCAGGAACACTCTCTAGTTGAAGATATGAACAAGTTGCAGGTTGCTCAAGAGAATGAAAGCAGTGAAGATGAAGGGAATGCTCAACACATTGAAGCTCAACATGAAGAGCCAGTTGTTGTACCACAAGATTAGACAACAACACAGGTTGGTGAACAATCAACACCCCCTGTTGATTTAGTAACATCAAGAGACCATCCAATTTCCCAAATAATTGGAGAAATCTCAGCTGGTGTGCAAACCAAAAATCAGGTCAACCAAAACCTGTTGCACACCTGCTTCCTTTCTCAATTTGAGCCTCAGTCCATTCAAGATGCAGAGCAAGATCCACACTGGATCATTGCCATGCAAGAGGAGTTGCATCAATTTGAGAGGAACAAAGTATGGGAACTAGTGCCAAAGCCAAAGGATCATTCCATTGTTGGAACAAAATGGGTATTCAGAAATAAACTGGATGATCAAGGAGTAATAATAAGGAACAAGGCAAGGCTAGTTGCCCAGGGATATTCTCAAGAAGAAGGAATTGACTACGACCAGACTTTTGCACCTGTTGCAAGATTGGAAGCCATCAGAATTTTTCTAGCTTATGCAGCTCACAAAGGCTTCAAGGTTTATCAGATGGATGTCAAGAGTGCCTTCTTGAATGGAGACATCAAAGAGGAAGTCTATGTCAGACAACCTCCAGGTTTTATCTCTCCAACTCATCCTGATTATGTTTTTAGATTACATAAAGCACTATATGGTCTCAAGCAAGCTCCTAGAGCATGGTATGAGACCCTAGCATGCTTTCTCTTGGAAAATGGTTTTATAAGGGGTAGAGTAGACCAAACTCTTTTTATTAGAACCCATAAGTCTCATACCCTACTAGTACAAATTTATGTAGACGACATCATTTTTGGTTCGACTGACTCAAAATTGTGCAGAAGGTTTTCTAACCTAATGCATTCTAAATTTGAGATGAGTAGCATGGGTGAGCTATCCTTCTTCCTAGGATTGCAAGTCAAACAACATGCTGAAGGCATCTTTATTTCTCAAACCAAATATGCTAATGAGCTGGTTAAGAAATTTGGCATGTCTGAGGCATCTTGTATGAAAACACCCATGCCTACCAATGCTGTATTAGATGCTGATGAACATGGGAAACCTGTTGATCAGACAACATATAGAGCAATGATTGGCTCTTTACTGTATCTTACAGCTAGTAGACCAGATATAATGTTTGCTACATGTATATGTGCTAGATTCCAAGTTAGCCCTAGAGAGTCACACCCCACATTAGTAAAGAGGATTCTCAGGTATGTTAAAAGTTGTCCAAATCTAGGTCTCTGGTATCCAAAAGATTCAGCATTTGAGTTAACTGGATTCTCTGATGCTGATTATGCTGGATGCAGAATTGACAGGAAAAGCACCAGTGGAACTTGTCAGTTCCTTGGTGATAGACTTGTCTCTTGGTTTTGCAAGAAACAAACATCTGTGTCAACTTCAACTGCTGAAGCTGAATATATGGCTGCAGGTAGTTGTTGTTCACAAATATTGTGGATTCAAAATCAACTCCTAGACTATGGTTACAACTTAGAGAAGTCAACAATATTTTGTGACAATACAAGTGCTATTTCCATAGCTCAAAATCCAGTCCTCCATAGTAGGACAAAACACATAGAGATTAGGCATCACTTCTTAAGGGACAATGTTGAAAAGAATAAAATTGAACTGCATTATATCCCAACTGATTTACAAAGGGGAGATATTTTCACCAAGCCCTTGGATGAAAAGAAACACACCTTCTTCCTAAATCAGTTAGGAATGTTAGATGGAGGAAGTCTTAAATAATATCCAAGATTTTGAAAGCTAAAAATTGACCAAGACTAGGCAAAAATTCTGATTTTCCTTAGTGTCTAGAATTTTCTGATCTCTGAACTGCGCTCGACGATTTCCCCAAAGATCGTCGAACGGAGTTCGACGATTTCCTAAATCGTCGAACGGAGTTCAGCGCTCCTCAGATAGTATGAACTATCTCTTCTGGTCAACGATCGTCGAACGGCGCTCGACGATCTTGTTCCCTGAACGATCGTCGAACGGAGCTCGACGCCTTTCCAGATCGTCGAACGGAGATCGACGATGTTGGAGTCTCTTCAGATTCCTTTAGAAGCCTCGATCGTCGAACTGAGTTCAACGATCTTTCCAATTCTGCGTCGAACCCTAATATAAAACTCATTTTTCGCCGTCGTTCTCTCTTGCGCTTTCAATTTCTCTGCAAAATTTTCTTCCCTCCAAACAGTTCTACGCTTGTTCGGTTTGTTTGTTAAGTTTTTGCAGGTACCATGGCCGTCTCAGTTGCTGTCCTCGCCGCCATGAAGTTTGATGCAGGGTTTGACATTGATTTGGACTCCTTCAACACCACTGATCAAGTCTTCCAGTACATCCTGAGTTTATTCAAAGATCAGCATTTATCTGCCCTCATGACCACAAGAATCAAACTTGCCTCAGATGAAATAAAGGAATGGGTATATACTGCACACAACCTTGACAACAACACCATTGTTGGATCTATTGCTGGCACCCAGGTACCTCTGACCCCAACAGTCTTAACAGAAGTCTTTGGTTTAAGAAATGGTGAAGACTCTGCTGAACTTTCTGGAGAAGAATTTTCTGATATACTTGCCAGGATGGGTCATCCAGAGGGAAACCCTAGCAAGTTGTTTAAGAGGAACTTGTCAGTTGAATATAGGTTCCTGGCAGATGTTGTAGGCAAGGTCCTGTTGGCCAAACATTCTGCACATGACACCATCTCCAGACATCAGCTCTGCCTCATGGGAGCTCTGGTAGATAGGAAAAGCTTGAACTGGGGAGAGGTCTTCTTTGACCTGATAAAGAAAAAGATTAACAAAAACTTTGTAAATTTTGGAAGAATTCTTGGAGTCTTCCTTCAGGCAAAGTGCCCTGCTCTGCTAGTCTCCTCTGGAGTGCACATCAATGCCTCCAAGAGACTCACCTGTGCCCTATTTGGGAAATGGGACAGGCAGATTAGCAAGCCCAGCAGGCCCTCTTCAACTGCCCCTTTAGGCACCAGGACTCCAAGAGTCACTCCCCCCCAGGTCTCTGCACCTGCAGAAGACCTGCCTGCTGCTAGTGCTGCTTCTCCTCCTCCTCCAAGTTCAATCCTACCTCCAGCTCCATCCACCATTCCAGCCTCATCTCTCATTACAATCTCCAGCCCATCTCCAACCTCTATTCCATCTCCAGCAACCACTTCATCACCTCCAGTTGACCACTTCCACTCATTATTCTCATATCCACCACCAGATGTCACCTCATCTCCATCCATACCATCCTTCACACTTCTGGATGAATCCTACATGGATGATTCCCCCTCCTCTCCTCCAGACTTACCATCCTCTTCAACATCTTTCCAAGACCTTCTCCACCACATCATTGACCAACCCACTTTCACTCCCTCCATATCCATCCCATTGTCCTCCATCTCCACAATCCCCTCTCCTGAGCCATTCATTCCACCATTCAACCCTCCTCCTCCAGCTTCTTCAGCCATCCCTGTACCCTCTACCTCTGCTCCCCTTCTTGAGCAAGTAGATCTTTCAGCCCTTGCTGACAAGTTGTATGAGCTCATTGCCCCCAGGCTCTCCCTTCTCTTGGAGACCTCTTTGGCTCCTCTACACTTGTCAGTGGCAGCCCTCTCTGCCAGGCTTTCTTCTCTCCTCCCTCAAGCAGCCCCACCAGCAGTGTGCCTTGATACAGAGGTATCTGCATCCAGGCAGGGGGAGATGCCCTATGAAGCCAGCCTTCATGCTGTTGTTGCTGCTGCCTCTGCTCCTGCTGCTGCTGCTGCTGCTGCTGCTGTGCTTGTATCTTCTGCTCCAGTTGCTGCTGCTACTCCAGTCTTAGCAATAGACCTAAGGTCTTTGCTATCTGCATTTGATACTGCATATTACAGCTACCTTCCAGAAGCCATTGCTGTCCAGCCCTCAGAAGATCTGTCTAAGGCAATGGTGCCCTTCTCTGGCTGTGACCCCAACATTCTTTCATCCTTTGTACTCTCAGTGATGACTGCTGCTGCTGCTGATAAAGAAAAGGCTGAATCTGCTTCTGAAATTGTTCTTGCTGCTGCTGAAGACAATGTTCCAACTGCTGCTGAAAATCAAATTGTTTCTAATGAGCCTATTTCCCAGGATTCTCTGATGACAGAGGCTGTTGTTTTTGAGCCTGCTGTAGATGTTGTTGTTGTTTCTGAACCTGCTGCTGCCATAATTCCTGAAATAACCAGTGTTGCTTCTTCTGCTGCTGTATCTGTCTCTGTTGATCCTTCTGCTTCTGCCTCTGCCCCATCTGCTGCTGTTCAACTGAAAGAAGATCTGATGAAAAGGATTGATGCTTTATATGATGCTCAAAGCTCTGAATCTGATGACTACAACACTGCTTCTGATGATTCTTCTGCCACCATTGCAAGGAAAAGGAAGGCAAGAAGTAAGGCAATGAAGAGAGTTCCACCTGCCAAAGTTAGAGATGATAATGATGTTCCTTACTATATTCTGCACAACTGCCTAATTACTGAGCATTGGATGCAGTTCTCTAAGAATCAGCTAAAGGCTATGAAGAAGAAAAGGAAGTATGAGAAAGGTTCCACCCAGTCCAAGCACCCTCATCCTCCTCCACCACCTCCACCTGATGCAGGTGCAGGTGGCAGCTCTGCAAGTTCAGGCCCAGCTAGAAGCCAGGCTCCCTACCAACCTCATGCTAGAACATATCAAAGGGAAAGCCAGTCTAGGGGCTCTTACTCTAGAAGGGGAGGATATAGGGGAAATCAAAGAGAAACTCAAGTATATTCTAAAGGGCATTCCAGGCAGCACCCTTATTCCAGGGGAGGACATGTTCCTTCTGATACATCTTCTGGTCCATTCCCCTATAAGCTCAAAGAAACTGTGACTGCCAGGACTCCTCAAGATACTTCTTCCAACAGGTATGAGCCACCTGTTCCATTTGAGGACCCTGAGAAGAATCCTGTTGCTTGGACTGCTAGAATGAAAGAGTTGGCTGCATTAGATCAAATAAAGAAAGCCAGAGAGCAAGGCCTAGACACCTCTAATATATCTACAATGTCAGAACAAAGACAGAAAGAACTAGAAAGATATGCCTCCAGTAAATTTTTTGATGCAGACAGGTACATGGAGTTGCATCCAGCTGCAGTGGTTCCCAGGACATCAAAGCAAACATATTTGGGAGCAGCTGATGATACCAGATCCAAACAAGAAGCTTTAAATCCTAACAGAGAAATCAAGTTGGTAAAAGGCAAAGAGAAAGAGTAACTCTGTAAGGTGACAATTCTTGGTTTTTTTCTGACTGATATCTGGATGACATATATATATATCTCTGTGATGGTTCTGTAATGTCTAGCTACTGTTGTTTTTGTGTTTTTCTGATTGTATGATGTTGTTTGATTTTCCAAAGTCTATAAATAGTTTTCCTAACCCAAATAGGGGGAGATTGTTGGAACACCCTATTACTAATTTGGGTCAGGATCACTATGTCTCTAGGAATCTGTGTTTGACCTTCTGTATAGCTTAATAGGTCAATTAGAATTGAGTCTAAGGGATCAGGAGTCTAGGTTTGGAAGCTGCCCTGAAGACCAAAGTTTTTCTGGAGACTAAGTCCAATCGTCGAGCTCAGCACGACGTTTCGTCGAACTCCGGTCGACGATCGTCTAGCTCAACTTCGACAGATCGTCGAGCTCCATTCGACGATCGCTGAGCTCAACTTCTCAATATCGTCGAACTCCACTCGACGATCGCTGAGCTCAGGTCGACGATTTTGACTCTGTACTGGATCCTTATCTCTGAGCTCAGTTCGACGATCTTTGAGCTCAGATCGACGATTTCTTTGCTGCTTGCATTTTCCAGTTCGCTGAGCTCAGCTCGACGATAGCAGAGCTCAGTTCGACGATTTCAGTTATCTTTCAGAATTCAAATTCAAATCTATCAGAAGTTATTCTGCATTTAATTCAGAAGATCTGCCAGCCGTTTTCATTTACTTCTGGAGCAAGTTTCAAGGGATTTTTCAAGGAACAAATCAGTGGACTTTCCTTTAGAAGAAATTATGCAATTAAGGCTGTAATCAATGCAGACCAACGGCTATCTTTGACAGAGTGATATCCTATTCAGACACAGAGAATAAAAGAGAGAATGTTTTTTGAATCAAATAAGAGATTGACAAGAACAGGACACAACTCAATATACAGAGACTCTTTGAAAATATTCTGTCAACAAGAATTCTGAAGAACACTCATCAGAGAGATCAAGCTTTCAAAAATCTTCAGATCTCTTCAGCTCTTAAAGTGTTCAAGGCCAACATCATTTCAAGACTCCAGACACTCAACATTTCAGCTTGCTGAAATCATCTTTTGCTGGAGATCTATCTTTGAAGGCCTATCACCCTCAGCAAAGCTCATCTTCCTGAAGATCAAGGACTCAGGGGGAGCTTTGAAATCAATCCACTTAGTCTTCTCAGTTGTTTGAGAAAAGAGAAGACTGTCATAACTCTCTCAACCCCCACTCTGTAAAGGGTTTTTCAAACTCCCTTCAAAAGTTTGAATCTGGTTTTTGAGCACCTTGTCAAAAGCTCATTGGTGGCAAGACACCTGATCAAAAAATCTGTTTTGGTTTTTGAGCACCTTATCAAAAGCTCATTGGTGCCCAGGACACCTGATCAACTCATCCTGCAGTGGATTCCTACCTAGGGTGGTAGAAGAGTGGATGTACCCAAGTTGGGGAACCACTATAATTCCTTGTGTCATCTGGTTTTGCATGTTTTCCTTTTGTTTCTGGCCTAGAATTTCTTGTGCTTAGTTTCTGCATAGCTTAGTGTTGTGATTAGTTTTATTTCTGCTTCCCTGCTTACACTCATTACAACAATTGTTGTAAAGCTTTGCAAAAGTTTTTTTTTTGTTTCAAAAAGCACCATATACTCTATTCACCCCCCTCTAGAGTATATCAGATCTAGTTTCCCTTTCAGACCATGCGTCAGATCTGAAGGCTGTAGGGCTCGCAGAGTACTTGGAGTCGCTAGACTATATGCGAGACCGTAGCCTGATCGCGGAGGAGGTTCGTGGAGATATTTGGTCCAAGGAGGTGGAGCCTCAGATGGATGATATGCGCGAGTTGGCGCTCCGACGCAGTGTCTCGAATGCTTTTCGCTTTGTTAGCAAGAGTCTGGGGTGTGATACCTCCAGCTTCAGTTTTGCAGATGTCTCTGAGGATGAGCATTCTGATACAGAAGATGAGTAGTGGTACTTTTGTCATTGTACACTCACATTTTATTATACTTTGTTTTGCCCCATGTTTGGGCTCGGTTGTTGTTGCTGATGGTACTTGTATCTTTTCAGCTTTGCTTTGTAATGACATTGTTGTTTTTTATGTCATCTTGGCTGCTTGTTTGTGCTGGTTCGCTGCTTAATGTGCACAGCTTGGGTCCATGACTTAGATTGAGCGAGGGATGCTCGCAACTTAGTTTGTGCGAGAGATACTCACGGCTTAGTTTGCATAAGGGATGCTCGCGGCTTAGCTCGTGCGAGGGATGCTCGTGGCTTGGCTTATGTGAGGATGCTCGTGGCTTCTTTGTGCGGGGGGAAGGCCCCCACGGTGTTGCACGAGGGTCGCGTCGGGCAATGTAAATACTCAATCCGACCGTCGTAGGTGTTTAATCCGGGCACTTGAGAACGTAAGTGCTCAATCTGGGTGCAATCGCGAGGGGGTAGGCCCTGGCGTTGGCATGAAGAGTGACGTCGGAGAATTTAAGTACTCAATCCGACCGTCGGAGAACGTATGTGCTCAATCCCTGTGCCGGAGAACGTAAGTTCTCAATCCGGGTGCAATCGCGAGGGGGGCAGGCCCTGACGATGGCATAAAGAGAAACGTCTGAGTATGTAAGTACTCAATCCGACTGTCGGAGAATGTAGGTGCTCAATTCGGGCGCCGGAGAACGTAAGTGCTCAATCCGGGTGCAATCGTGAGGGGGGAAGGCCCTGACAATGGCATGAAGAGTAATGTCGGAGAATGTAAGTACTCAATCCGACCGTCGGAGAACGTAGGTTCTCAATCCGGGTATCGGAGAACATAAGTGCTCAATCCGGGTGCAATCGCGAGGGGGGCAGGCCCTGACAATTGCATGAAAAGTAACGTCGGAGAATGTAAGTACTCAATCCGACTGTCGGAGAACGTAGATGCTCAATCCGGGTGCCGGAGAACGTAAGTGCTCAATCTGGGTGCCGGAGAACGTAAGTGCTCAATCCGGGTGTTGGATAACGTAAGTGCTCATTCCGGGTGCCGGAGAACGTAAGTGCTCAATCTGGGTGTCGGAGAACATAAGTGCTCAATCCGAGTGCAATCACGAGGGGGGCAGGCCTTGACGATGGCATGAAGAGTAACGTCGGAGAATGTAAGTACTCAATCCGACCGTCAGAGAACGTTGGTGCTCAATTCGGGTACCGGAGAACGTAAGTGCTCAATCCGGGTGCAATCGCGAGGGGGCAGGCCCTTTCGATGGCATGAAGAGTAACATCGGAGAATGTAAGTACTCAATCTGACCGTCGGAGAACTTAAGTGCTCAATCCGGGTACCGGATAACGTAAGTGCTAAATTCGGGTGCAATCGCGAGGGGGCAGGCCCTGACGATGGCATGAAAAGTAACGTCGGAGAATGTAAGTACTCAATCCCACTGTCGGAGAACGTAGGTACTCAATCCAGGTGCCGGAGAACGTAAGTGCTCAATCCGGGTGTCGGAGAACGTAAGTGCTCAATCCGGGTGCAATCGTAAGGGGGCAAAGTTGGTGAAGAACCAGCTTGTTCGGTTTGTAAGCACATATTTACCTTAAAACAAATATGATATTGTACTTGGAAATAAATACGGTTTACACGAGCCTGAGCTCGTGACTTTTACTGTTCTAAAGTGACGAAGATAAGGTGATGGAAAATGCAGACGATAAACAACATTAGTAGAAAATACGGAGAGATGGATGCAACACAAATTCCAGGCTGCAGGCGTGCTATAGAGGGTCATCCTGCGTCGGGGAGAGCACCCACCCTAGGTATCCATCGTCGGGGATTTGGCGATGGTCTCTATGTTTCCCACCATCTGCCTTCCTCCGCCGTTTCCTTGTGCTGGGATCTGTGCTTGTCCTTGCAAAAATCTCCCGAGGAGTCCCTGGCGGACAAGACGTTCAATTTAATCTTTTAGCCCGGCACACTCCTCGGTGTTGTGACCCATTGTGCGGTGGAACTCGCAGTATCTTGTCTGGTCAGCCTTGGGGTTTGGCCGCAATGCTCTTGGTCGTTGGAATGCCGGATCATTTTGAATTACATACATCACATTAGTGCGAGTGGCATTCAGAGCGGTATATTCCTGAAGTGGGTGTTGCCCCCCATTCCTGGGAAGGTCAAGTTGACGGCTATCATGGCGACGCTCACTCTGACGTCGTTCTTCTTGTCTTGTGAGAGTTGGTTCCTCTTCTTTCTTCCTTTTCTATTTTCCTTCAAACTACTGGAGGTGCGCTTCAATAGACTCGTCGACTGCTATCTCGGCCTCGACCCGGTGAATGAGATCTGGATAACTGGGCACGGTCTCCCTCATGAGTGTTGAATAAAAGCCGATGGGGCGATGTCCGCCAAGGAAGACACCTCTGAGAAGTTCGGGGTCAACGCCCGGAATTTGACGTGCCTCAGAGGTGAAGCAGCGAAAGAAGTCCTTGAGGGATTCTCCTTCATTTTGTCGAATACCTGAAAGGTGTGAGGGATCGCGAAACATTCTCCGATTTGCGATAAACTGGTCTGCAAACTGCTCGGTCAGCTCCGCGAAGTTGGTAATGGTGCCAGTTCTCAGGGAATGGAACCATGTCCAGGCCTGGCCTTTGAGTGTTGCTGGGAACACTTGACAGAGCAACTGGTCTGTAGCTTTGTAAATCCTCATGATGGTGGTGAAGTGGTTGATGTGTTCTAGTGGATCGTCGGTCCCGTCGAACGTTTCGATGCTCGGGAGCTTGAACCCATGTGGGATTGGATGGTCGAGAATTTGTAGCGCCAAAGGAGAGCCTTGGCAGAGTGGCCGGCGAACGTGAACATTTCTTCCTCCTGCCTGGCGGTATTCCTCAACGATGACCTCCCGGATCTCTTCTCGAGAAAATCTTTCGAGAGGAGGGGGGCGAACGTGATGGAGGCAACCCACAACGTGTTAAAGTTGAAGATGATGACGGCGACGGCGACGGCGATGGCGGCAACCCCCCAAGTTAAAGTTGAAGATGATGACGGCGATGGCGATGACGATGGCGGCAACCCCCAAAGTGTTAAAGTTGAAGATGATGATGGAGACGACGACGGTGTTCTCCTACATGTTGAAGATGATGACTACATGATGTGGAGCGACATGAGATGAAGGCTTTTAAATATTATTTAGTTTATTTCTATTTGCATTTTTATTTTCATCATGTAATGTTTAAGTATTTTATGTGTTGATTTATTTTTATTTAGTGGGCTGCACATAGCCTATGCATTTTGTAAAGCCTATATATAGACATGGACTTTCATGGTTTTACTTAAAGAATGAAAAAATTAAAACTTGAATTCAAAATTTGAATTTCCCCCTCACCTCTCTTTTCCCTCTTAGGCAAAATTCGGCCCCCCTCTTTCTCCCTTCCTCTTGGCCGCCGGCCACCCTTCCTCTCCCCTCCTCTTGCTCGGCCTCCCTCCTCTTCCCTCCTCCCCTTTCCTCCTTTGCTCCCCTCGGTTTCCCCTCAACTCCAACTCCCAAGATTCGGCCACCACTCTCAAGCCGACCCTCACTTCCACACCCCAAACCGAACCACCATCCTCTCCCTTATGCAAAACCCGACGTCCATCAAGAGCCCCCAAATCAGCCCCTTTCCATAGTGAAATCGACCAAGATCAAAGGTGTTTTTTCTCCCTTTTGTGGTTTTTCCTCCATCCCGGCGTGAAGCAAAGGAAGTGGACAAGTTTCTCTCCATCCGGCGACACTCCGGCGGAGTCGTGGAACAACGATCCTTGAAAGTGAATCAGAATCATCTATTCCGGTTGGGTAACGAGATCTTCTACCTCTTGTGTGATTCTTATCTCTTTAATTTTTTAATTGGTGGAATACCTTTGTGTTACCTTGGAATCATTTTTTTTTCATTTGTGGCTTATCTTTCTGATCGCATGTGTTGTTCTTTCTAATTGTTTAATTTTCAGAGAGGTTTGGTGAGCCTCGCTTTCGTTTTGTTGGGGGAGATCTACCATTTCCGAACCGAACCTTTCGGTAGATCTCTTTTGGTACAACCATCGCTCGGTCGGATCCAAGATTGGTCCTTTTAGCTTGAGAGAACATCGGCCTCTAGTCGTTTGTTCGATCTTTAATCGGCGTGGCTACCGTACGTTAGCAATAATTGATAACGTTGTTCATGGGTGTGCTGCGTTTAGTTATTGTGTGAGTGTAATAGTGGAAATAGAGAGGCGTACATGTTACTCCCTTTGCCGTTATAGCATCAAACACCGTAGCCTACATCAATTTGGTATCAGAGGGAGGTTCACGTCAATTTCTTAATTGGCATCCTCCCCCTTTTATTTAGCACGTTAACACGCACTTTGTATGCACGTTCAGAGTCAAAATAATCAAAAAAAAAATTCTGGTCTGCCAATAGCGGCTTAACTTTCTTATGTTTCATCAAAAAAATCAAACAAAAATTAATTAATAATCTTCATATTTTATTCTGCAAGAAAATCTACTTTATATTAATTTTACCCTATTGGTTAAGCGGGAACAATTCCGACAAACCTATTTTAATTGGGT
This sequence comes from Platanthera guangdongensis, assembly GCA_039583875.1. NCBI lineage: Eukaryota > Viridiplantae > Streptophyta > Magnoliopsida > Asparagales > Orchidaceae > Platanthera > Platanthera guangdongensis. Next base: position 49,801,061 of record CM077149.1, read on the forward strand.
CAGAAGCGTTTCTCATTGTATGTGCACAAATTCCGGATCGAGTTTTCTCTCCGGTTATCACAATATGGCCTACGACGTCAATGTTTCCCAAGGAAAATCATTAGGTTCCATTAGGGACGTTAGAAAGCCATTCCAATGCCCGGTAGTGGATGAGATTAAGGTGTTGATTGGCCAAGTAAAGGCTAGCCAAGCAGTACCATTTCTCCCAAGGCAACACCCTAGTTATCCTACGGACAGCGCTAGTTCCATACCGATCTTTAGGAATGAAGATAAACCAAACGCCCAGGCCAAACGGAAAATAACTGATGATTTGACTATCCTTAAACAAGGAAATAAGTCGGTCTCAGATTATATGCAACTCTTTAAGGATTTGACGGTTAGGAGCTGTGCGAAGGAATCGCCTGAGGTCACCTTTCCAGGTTTCGTAGGGGGTTAAACCCCTACATCCAGGGTAAATTACTGTGTTATTGGTACACAGATCTAGACTCCACTTTTACCACGGCATTAGAAATTGAGAAGCACCAGATTCCTAGGAGTAAAGTTCCCTCATATCAGACGATTACTATAGGTGAGTCTAGTGGTGAATCTGGTCTTGGCTCTATTGTGCGTCCAACCCTGACTACACCCGTAGACCATTTTGCGACTCCCACTGAGTTACCTGATTTAGTTGTAGACTCCCCTGATGAGTCTAAGATCGTGCCTAGGACTGTGCCCGTCACTCAGGACGAGGGTGATTACGTTGGCGATTTGAGTGACGATGAGGAGATTGGTTACCCTAGTGACCTGGATGAGGATTTCTCCTTTGAGGAATCGTCTCCTCTTCCTTTCGGCGATGTTTCTGAGGCGTCTCACTTGATAGTTATGGAGTCTTCTGATGACCCTGAGTCAGTTGATATTCCGGCTGAGTCGGAAGTGTTACCTTATGCTGAGAGCTTACCCATTCGTGATTTAGGCGATGAAATGTTAGGACTCAAGCTGGTTATTTTTAGTCTGAGACATATTGTAGTGCCCACTTCTAAGGAATCATCTCCACTTCCCTTCGTCGATGTTTTTGAAACCGTTACTGAGTCTGATTTGGGTGAAGTTTCTAGTGAGGTGATAGAGTCACCCTGTGGCGAATGTTTCTCTGATCGTGAGTTAGGTGATGACAAGCCAGTTGAGTTTTCTTTGAGGGAAAATCTTTTGTTTGACTTTCCATTTGATTTTGATGGCTTGCACCCGGAGGATTTTACTTGGACGATAAATCCGTATTTTGATAGTGGGCATGACTTAGCCCCTCCTCCGGAATCTATCGATGCTCTCATTCCTGAGATTCGTACTGCTACTGATGTCGTGATTTATGAGTTGGAAGAATGTCCTAGCGAGAGAGTTATATTTTTGGAAGACGATATAGAAGTAGACCCGGATGAGCGTCCCCTGATGCTAACTCCGTTGCGTGAATTTAAATGCGATCTTAACTCTCTCCCGGTTTTAGCTTTACCGATTCTCCCTCCTGATATGTTGACCCGACCAGCGGATCCTTTCGGACATGAATTTATTTTGCCTGATTTGAGTTATGTTATTTTACCATCCATGCTGGACCCTCCTTGGGACCTGTCTCGTAGTATGATAATAGATTTCGTGTTTTGTCATGCTGAATGTCTCATTAATTTGGTATCCACTCGACTTTCTAAAACTAACCAAATCTCTGAGAATACGTTAATGATGTGGCCATCTTTTGTGCCCCCGGATCGCATTCTGTTGGTACCACCAGATCTCATTGGTTTGGTGCCACCATATGTAGTTCCGCTAGTGCCAGCCTATTACTTTCCGTTGGCACCCCCATATTTAGTTCCCTTGGTTCCATCTCAAGTAGTTCTGTTACCGCTATTTTACATGTCAAGTCTGCCTGCAATAGTATTTGCCTCACACGCTTTCATTTTACATAAGCACAGTAAAGAAGCGCTAGTCACACACATGTCTTCTTATCAATATATCGCTAACTTACATAAGAGGGCATCTCCTTATAAGGTTTTCAGTTTACTCTTGGTGCGACTCGTCCCTGAACGGATGCCTACGGGCACTATAGAAATGTTGGCGAGTCGGCGAGTTAGAACTTTTCGGATTTTTAATCAGTTAGGAGAAACAACATATCTGTTGAAGTTAACCACTGAATGGGGTAATTCCCCTAGTTTAAATGTTTCCACTTTCACGCATTGTGTTTTTCCACCTTTTGAAATATCTAACTCTACGTTTGGTGCCACTATATTTTCATTTGGGTTGGGGGGTGAGCTTGTTCTTGGATCGTTCTCTCCATTGGTCTCCAACGGAGGTTCATTGACTGTTGTTGAAGAAATTTTTCTTCTTTATTTGCCTAATATTTTTCCCAGTTTCCCCAGGACAATCTTTTTGCTAGACAGGTTCACATTTGGTGTTTTGCACTCCTCTCCAAGCGGTGGTATTCAGCGTTATGTGATACGATGGTGTGCTCGCCCGGTCTCCGGTGACCCTTGGATTCCGGACTCGGCGATGGTTCTTTTGGATGATGTTCTTCGTCGCCAGCACCGCAATGCCAACTCATCGGTGATAAGTTATTTTGAGCGGGGGAGGATTGATGGCGGCAACCCCCAACATGTTAAAGTTGAAGATGATGACGGCGACGGCGATGGCGATGGCAGCAACCCCCCAAGTTAAAGTTGAAGATGATGACGGCGACGGCGATGGAGGCAGCCCCCAACGTGTTAAAGTTGAAGATGTTGACGGCGACGACGATGGTGTTCTCCTACATGTTGAAGATGATGACTACATGATGTGGAGCTACATGAGATGAAGGCTTTTAAATATTATTTAGTTTATTTCTATTTGCATTTTTATTTTCATCATGTAATGTTTAAGTATTTTAGGTGTTGATTTATTTTTATTTAGTGGGTTGCACATAGTCTATGCATTTTGTAAAGCTTATATATAGGCATAGACTTTCATGGTTTTACTTAGAGAATGAAAAAATTAAAACTTGAATTCAAAATTTGAATTTCCCCCTCACCTCTCTTTTCCCCCTTAGGCAAAATTCGCCCCCCCTCTTTCTCCCTTCCTCTTGGTCGTCGGCCACCCTTCCTCTCCCCTCCTCTTGCTCGGCCTCCCTCCTCTTCCCTCCTCCCCTTTCCTCCTTTGCTCCCCTTGGTTTCCCCTCAACTCCAACTCCCAAGATTCGGCCACCACTCTCAAGCCGACCCTCTCTTCCACACCCCAAACTGAACCACCATCCTCTCCCTCATGCAAAACCCGACGTCCATCAAGATCCCCCAAATCAGCCCCTTTCATAGTGAAATCGACCAAGATCAAATGTGTTTTTTCTCCCTTTGTGGTTTTTCCTCCATCCCGGCGTGAAGCAAAGGAAGCGGACAAGTTTTTCTCCATCCGGCGACACTACGGCGGAGTCGTGGAAGAACGATCCTTGAAAGTGAACCAGAATCATCTATTCTAGTTGGGTAGCGAGATCTTCTACCTCTTGTGTGATTCTTATCTCTTTAGATTTTTAATTGGTGGAATACCTTTGTGTTACCTTGGAATCATTTTTTTCATTCGTGGCTTATCTTTCCGATCGCATGTGTTGTTCTTTCTAATTGTTTAATTTTCCGAGAGATTTGGCGAGCCTCGCTTTCGTTTTGTTGGGGGAGATCTACCATTTCCAAACTGAACCTTTCGGTAGATCTCTTTTGGTACAACCATCGCTCGGTCGGACCCAAGATTGGTCCTTTTAGCTTAAGAGAACATCGGCCTCTAGTCGTTTGTTCGATCTTTAATCGGCGTGGCTACCGTACGTTAGCAATAATTGATAACGTTGTTCGTGGGTGTGCTGCGTTTTGTTATTGTATGAGCGTAATAGTGGAAATAGAGAGGCGTATGTATTACTCCCTGTAACAACCCCATCCGTTCATATGGTATATTCTAGAAGGTCTGGCAGGGGTCCCACAGTATATATCACAAAACAGGCGGTGAAAGTCCGGGATGATACCAGAGTAGCGCATCACACCTATCCCAAATCATTCTAACGGAAGCCTATACTACAACTTGAACTCCTCCCTTGAATGTCCCACAAATAAAACACCATGTTTTATAGCACATAGGAATGTCTTACACCAGAACACAAGATGGTCTTATGGCCTTACAAGGCTTTCAAACAGTGGCCTAAAAAGATTGGCGCGCAGGCCGGCCACAATACAAGAAAACATAATAGCATTCCAAAATAGCCTTCGAGGGCTAGCAGCAGCAGCAACAACAACAGCAGCAGGGACATCAACCTTTATGCGTCCCGCTCGGCTCTCCAACACCTGTACAGGGACAATCCACCCAACGGTGGCAAACAGAAGCAACGGTCAGCGTTCAGCTGACCTAATTATAACGACCATACCCCTTTTCTCAGGGCAGTGGTAATCTTCCCTGCTGGCATATCATATCACAAGCATGGCAATATATCTCATAAAATGTGCTTTCACGCACACATACCATCACAACCGTTCGCCACCCGGCCCAACGGTCCGTGCACTCAGGGCACATTCTTGGTGTTCTGGCAAATCACATGCCCACCACCGTATCAAGGTCATCACCCAACGGCAACTTACTTGAGCATTTACTCCATGGCGTACAGCCGGAGTTCTAGTCTTACTACACCGGGATGGCCTGTAGCCCCCCCATTGTGTCATGGCCCTCAGGCCTAAGACTCTTGCTATGCGCTCCAACAGACCGCACCTTTTGGTCTCACGTCGGACGGACATAGCGCAGGTCGGATCCTCCACCCCCCGTTGCTCAAATCGCCTTGCCTTTTCCAAGTATAGCGTACTCACGGCTTAATCAAAGGCGCAGGTCGGTCTCACCAATCCTGTTCTTGGCACACAGCCTGGGTATTTCTTACACCCAATTTCTTATCATAACAGCGGGTCTTTCCTGAGCACCCCATTACTTCCTGTTACTCTCTTCACAGGTGGACACCGCAATATCACACATGTCAGGGGTCTTTCCTGGGCATACCAGTACTTCCTGGTACTCTCTTCACAGGTGGACACCCTATGACATGAAGCATCACAAAGGGCCTTTCCTGGTCACACCAGTACTTCCTGTGCCTCCCTCACAGGTATGACCCAAAAGCACAAGCATAACACGGATATTTTCCTGGACTACCACTCCAGTACTTCCTACTACTACCCTTCACAGGCATAACCCGTTGAGTCCTTAAACTACACGTTTATCACAGAGTTTTCTCCGGTTCGTATGCAACATCACCAATTCAGACCAACCTTTCCAGATGGGCTTCATACAGCATGTCTATTTCGTTCTCCAATTCCGGATCTAGATGCCAATAAAGGGGGATTTCATGAATCACCCAAAAGACTCCCAAAATAAGCCACCTCTTGGTGGGGGAATCACAAACATATGCCAAAAGGAAGCCTTCACATGGCTAGGAAGAAAATTCATTACCCTTGAAGCCCTCTTTGGTGCCATGAGCTCCAAGCTAGCTTGAACGACTCACAAGAGCTTTTCCTCTGCAACGCCGGCTTTGGATCTCTTGTCGGAAAACCGCAGCACCACCGGTAATCAGCCCCCTTTCCTCCTCCTCCTTCTTCCTCTCCCTTTCTCTCACTAGCAATGAAGAAAGAGAAGCCAAATATGAGAAATGAGATTTCTCTTCTCATTCACGGTCTTAAGGAAATAGGGAGGCAATTCAGCCATTGGATTCCAGCTGAAGGAATGGACGGTACGATTTTGCTAGAAACACTCATTTTTGACTAACACGGCCTATGACACGCCCGTGTCCCAGGCCGTGTGCCTCAAACGGTGGTCAACCGACTTATCCAAACCAGTGACACGCCGATGGGATACGCCCGTGTCATGGGCCGTGTCACCCAACACGCCTTCAGACACGCCCGTGTCTGTGGCCGTGTTCTTCGGTTAAAATAATCCCAAAATCGCCCGAGACTCACACGGCCTGTGACACGCCCGTGTGCCCATACACGGCACTAAGACACGCCCTAGCGCAAAATTCGTCGGGCTGAGTACGTCGACCCGAAGGGACACGCCCTGTGACACTCCCGTGTCACAGGCCGTGTTCACCCACTTCTCGACACTCGACAACCACATCTCGACACTCGACGATCGTCGAGCAAAATTCGTCGAGCACACAACACAGCCTGGGACATGCCCGTTGTTTAAACCAAAAACTTGGTCCCTGTGGAGTTCGGGGTCCCTAGAAAGGGGTGACCTCACACCTACTACACGCAGACGAACGTCACGGACCAAAGGATCAAAAAGCTAGGAACAGACCCTCAGCTCCAGCGCGGAGGTCCCACCTCACACCCGGAAGGCTACCTGAGCACTTCCCCTCCCTAGCCAATGCTCGAGCTAGGGTGCCTTAGAGGATCTCTCTCTACTCTACCAAGAAGAAGCTAAGGGAGGAGGAAGCCAAAAAAGGAATCCTCTCCAATGGCACCCATGGGGGGTCTATTTATAGTTTTTCAAAAGTCCTGGGCCAAAAATGATCAAAATACCCTCACGCCCAATAAGTCTTGGGCCAATAGAAAACAGCCACGCCGGGGGGTAAGGAGGTAATTCCCCCCGAGGGAAAAATGGTAAAACTGCAGGGGCCACAGAGGTCTAGGGGGCGGAGGGCGAACCCTCCACGGACCAGCCTCCTGGGGCGAGAAGGCTGGCTGCCCGGTCTCGCCCCACAAGCTCGCCGCCTGGGGCGAGAGGGCTAGCCGCCCCGTCTCGCCCCGCGAGCTCGCCTCCTAGGGCGAGAGGGCTGGTCGCCCCGTCTCGCCCCGCGAGCTCGCCTCCTGGGGCGAGAGGGTTGGCCGCCCCGTCTCGCCCCGCGACCTCGCCTCCTGGGGCGAGAGGGCTGGCAGCCCCGTCTTGCCCCGCGAGCTCGCCGCCTAGGGCGAGAGGGCTGGCCGCCTGGGCTCGCCCCGCGAGCTCGCCGCCTGGGGCGAGAGGGCTGGCCGCCCCGTCTCGCCCCGCGAGCTCGCCGCCTGGGACGAGAGGGCTGGTCGTCCAGTCTCGCCCCTGCCCAAGGCCAGGGTGTCGGGGGCGGGATCCTGGTCTCCAGCCAGTCCCGCAATCCCACCTCGCACCTAGCACGCCAGGGGGTGCCGACCATCTTGCCGCACCCACCCCTCTAAAGAGCCCAGGGGAAGATGTTGATTTTTCCTCCCCCTACTAGTATGTTTCCAAGCCAGAGCCAAAATTGGCCACCGAGAGTGCAAAATCTCCAAAAAGCTTAAAAACGCGCTTGCCTTGTTTGGGGCCCACTCTTCGTGAATACGGGGTTGTACACAATCCCCGCTCTTTTCGAGGTTGGCACAAGCTCGGAAAGAAACATACAACCCAACGTATTCGCGGAGTGTAACTTTCCTGTGGGGTGAACCTGCCATGCCAGCTATGGGAGTCTGGGTGGTGAGACCTCCTCTGGGTGAAAACACTTAGCCTCCCCGAGGGGTCAACCTGTCAAGCCAGCTAATGGGAGCCTGGGTGACGAGACGGCCTCGGGGTGAAAACACTTAGCCTCCCCAAGGGGTCAACCTGTCAAGCCAGCTAATGGGAGCCTGGGTGACAAGACGGCCTCGGGGTGAAAACACTTAGCCTCCCCGAGGGGTCAACCTGTCAAGCCAGCTAATGGGAGCCTGGGTGACGAGACCTCCTCTGGGTGAAAACACTTAGCCTCCCCGAGGGGTCAACCTGTCAAGCCAGCTAATGGGAGCCTGGGTGACGAGACGGCCTCGGGATGAAAACACTTAGCCTCCCCGAGGGGTCAACCTGTCAAGACAGCTAATGGGAGCCTGGGTGACGAGACGGCCTCGGGGTGAAAACACTTAGCCTCCCCGAGGGGTCAACCTGTCAAGCCAGCTAATGGGAGCCTGGGTGACGAGACGGCCTCGGGGTCATCATCGGAGCAAATGGACTTAGGCTACCACGAGAGATCAACCTGCCCTGCCAGCTAGTGGGAGCCTGGCCGCGGAATCATCATCGGAGCAAAGGACTTGGGCTACCACAAGAGATCAACCTGCCCCGCTAGCTAGTGGGAGCCTGGCCGCGGAATCATCATCGGAGCAAAGGACTTGGGCTACCACGAGAGATCAACCTGCCCTACCAGCTAGTGGGAGCCTGGCCGCGAAATCATCATCGGAGCAAAGGACTTGGGCTACCACGAGAGATCAATCTGCCCTGCCAGCTTGTGGGAGCCTGGCCGCGGAATCATCATCGGAGCAAAGGACTTGGGCTACCATGAGAGATCAACCTGCCCTGCCAGCTAGTGGGAGCCTGGCCGCGGAATCATCATCGGAGCAAAGGACTTGGGCTACCACGAGAGATCAACCTGCCCTGCCAGCTAGTGGGAGCCTGGCCGCGGAATCATCATCGGAGCAAAGGACTTGGGCTACCACGAGAGATCAACATGCCCTACCATCTAGTGGGAGCCTAGTCGCGGAATAATCATCGGAGCAAAGGACTTGGGCTACCACGAGAGATCAACCTTCCCTGCCAGCTAGTGGGAGCCTGGCCGCGGAATCATCATCGGAGCAAAGGACTTGGGCTACCACGAGAGATCAACCTGCCCTGCCAGCTAGTGGGAGCCTGGCCGCGGAATCATCATCGGAGCAAATGACTTGGGCTACCATGATAGATCAACCTGCCCTACCAGCTAGTGGGATCCTGGCCGCGGAATCATCATCGGAGCAAAGGACTTGGGCTACCACGAGAGATCAACCTGCCCTGCCAGCTAGTGGGAGCCTGGCCGCGAAATCATCATCGGAGCAAAGGACTTGGGCTACCACGAGAGATCAACCTGCCCTGCCAGCTAGTGGGAGCCTGGCCGCGGAATCATCATCGGAGCAAAGGACTTGGGATACCACGAGAGATCAACCTGCCCTGCCAGCTAGTGGGAGCCTGGCCGCGGAATCATCATCGGAGCAAAGGACTTGGGCGACCACGAGAGATCAACCTGCCCTGCCAGCTAGTGGGAGCCTGGCCGCGGAATCATCATCAGAGCAAAGGACTTGGGCTACACAATCAAACCTTACCAAATCCTACATCCTCAAACAGGGAAAATAGATGGGTTACATGATCCCCCCGACTCAGTTGGTCGGGGGTTGGACTCATTACAAGATAAGATATATACAGGACTCTATTGGGGCGAGGCTTCCTCAGGGGGTCTGGGCGTAATGGCCGTCTTTCGCTTCCTTCTCCTCGGACACTTCCATCTTGCTCAAGCTCTCCATGACCTTCTCCATCTCCTCTGTCTTGGCCAAACAAGAGATGGTGTAGACAGCCGTGACGTAGCACTGCCTTGCCATCCTGGAGACTCCCTTGACTCTGACCTGGATCCCCCCGGAGCTGAACTTGAGGCATTGATGGAAGGAAGATGGCATACAACGGAAGGCGCTGATGAGGGGCCTTCCGAAGATGGCATTGTAGCTGCTTGGAGCGTCAACAATGACGAACCGGCAGTTCCTTGAGACTTCCCCCAATTTTACTTGGAGTCCTACTCCACCTTCGACCTCCTTCCTCTCCCCTGAGAATTCGAACAGGGGTCCGTCCGAGGCCAACACCCTCCTTGGCTCCACCTTCATCTCGTCAAATGCCTTCTTGAAAACGACGTTGACGGAGCTTCCATTGTCATCCAAGATCCGGGAGACGGTGTAGCCTTCGATGGCCGTCTGGATGACTAGCGCATCGCAGAACGGATCCTCATGATCTGGCAGGTCCTTCACCGAGAAGGTGATCTTTTCCTCTGGGGGCGGGGTCTGGGAGGTTGAGGTGACGCTCCTTCGGTACATGACATGGAGGCTTGCCTTCCGAGTGGCCTCAACCCCCACTCCACCGTGGATCACTCCTATACCACCTCGGGTTCCCACGTCGACCCGGTCCTCGCATATATCATCACCCACTTCTCCGGGTAGAACCTCTTCTACCCGCACCAGCAGCTGCGGCTGGGCAGGGCCTCTCGCCCCCCTCACTTCCAAGAACTCGGGGCAGGTAACTGTGGTGTGCCCCTCCACCTGGTGGAAGTTACAGTACAATAATGATCTTTCTCCCCACTTTCGGCGGGTTGGGCGCTCTCTCCTGTTACCTCTTCCCCCTCCTATCGCCAAGGCTTGCTGCGGCGGGGGAAAGAGTTGCCTTGGGGCTTGCCTCTAGAAGTTATACCTCCCTTGGCACCCATGAAAGTTCCCCCCTCCTTGTATGAGAGCTCTTCCTGGACCTTGGGCAGGTCCTCCCTGGTGCCTCCAGCCTGGTTCCGGACACTCCTGTCCTTGGAAACCCTGAGCTCTCTGCTCCTCTCACCTTCTTCCTTCCTGATGCCTTGAGCCACCCTGCTCCTTTGACTCCACATCTGTCAACTTTGCCAACTTCTTGACAAATGCCGGGTTGGCTGCCTCCATGGCAATCTCCTCTGCCGCCCTTTCCATCAGCTCCTCGAAGGAAAGGGGAGCCTTTCGAGTCAGGCTCATCTTGAAGAAGCCCTCCTTCAGCCCAACGGTGAAGGCCATCTGGAGAGCATACCCTGGCATCTCCTGGACCTCCAAGATCTCCTCTTGGAACCTGTCAACGTAACGAGCCAGCGACACCTCGGCCCCCTGCCTTATCAGGAAGATGGATTCAGGACTCCTCTTCCGCTTCTTGGAGGTGGAGAAGCGAAGCTGGAAGCTCCGGCTCAAGTCCTCGATCCCATAAATCGACCTCGGAGGGAGTTGATGAAACCAGTCCCTCGCCTTCTCCTTCAACGTGATAGCAAAGAGGCGACACTTGAAGGCATCTGTCATCGGCCTGATGGAGACGGCATCCTCGAACCACTGCAGGTGCTGGACGGGGTCATCCTTCCCTGTGTAGTAAGCCATGTCAGGCTATCGGAACCCCTCGGGAACGGGAGCTGAGATGATCAACTCGCTGAAGGGTGACCCCCTGAGGGGGGGTCTCGCCTGGTCCACTCGCGCGACCTGCTCGCCTGGGAGGTTGGCACTCGCCGGGCTGGAGAATAGCTCCCGGCCAGTGAGGTCTCGCTCGACTCCTTCTCCCATCCTCTCCTTACCTGGCCTTCTTCCTGGTGCACTTCCTTCTCCCCCCGCTGGGGTCATCTCGTCGAGAGGGGGGGAGCTAGCTCCTGTGGGGTCGGGGTGGAGCTGCAACCCTGAGGAGCAATACTTCGCAGCATCTCCATGAAGCCTTGGATGGAGGTCATGAACTCTTGCCTCCCCATAAAGGGTCCTGGGCTGGGGAGCTCGCCAAGATCATCACTACCTCCCTGACCTCCAGTCATGACACTCTCCCGAGATCTTCTGTGTTGGTCACTCTCCACGCTCACCGCACCAAAATGTTGAAACCAAAAACTTGGTCCCTGTGGAGTTCAGGGTCCCTAGAAAGGGGTGACCTCACACCTACTACACCCAGAGGAACGTCACGGACCAAAAGATCAAAAAGCTAGGAACAGACCCTCGGCTCCAGCGCGGAGGTCCCACCTCACACCCGGAAGGCTACCTGAGCACTTCCCCTCCCTAGCCAATGCTCGAGCTAGGGTGTCTTGGAGGAGCTCTCTCTACTCTACCAAGAAGAAGCTAAGGGAGGAGGAAGCCAAAAAAGTAATCCTCTCCAAAGGCACCAATGGGGGTCTATTTATAGTTTTTCAAAAGTCCTGGGCCAAAAATGACCGAAATACCCTCACGCCCAATAAGCCTTGGGCCAATAGAAAACAGCCACGCCGGGGGTAAGGAGGTAATTCCCCCCGAGGGAAAAATGGTAAAACCGCAGGGGCCACAGATGTCTAGGGGGCGGAGGGCGAACCCTCCACGGACCAGCCTCCTGGGGCGAGAAGGCTGGTCGCACGGTCTCGCCCCGCAAGCTCGCCGCCTGGCGCGAGAGGGATGGCCGCCCCGTCTCGCCCCGTGAGCTCGCCTCCTGGGGCAAGAGGGCTTGCCGCCCCGTCTCGCCCTGCGAGCTCGCCTCCTGGGGCAAGAGGGTTGGCCGCCCCGTCTCGCCCCGCGAGCTCGCCTCCTGGGGCGAGAGGGCTGGCAGCCCGTCTCGCCCCGCGAGCTCGCCGCCTTGGGCGAGAGGGCTGGCCGCCCGGGCTCGCCCCGCGAGCTCGCCGCCTGGGGCGAGAGGGCTGGCCGCCCCGTCTCGCCCCACGAGCTCGCCGTCTGGGGCGAGAGGGCTGGCCGTCCGGTCTCGCCCCTGCCCAAGGCCAGGGTGTCGGGGGCGGGATCCTGGTCTCCAGCCAGTCCCGCCATCCCACCTCGCACCTAGCACGCCAGGGGGGTGCCGGCCATCTAGTCGCACCCGCCCCTCTAAAGGGCCCGGGGGAAGATGTTGATTTTTCCTCCCCCTACTAGTATGTTTCCAAGCCAGAGCCAAAATTGTCCACCGAGAGTGCAAAATCTCCAAAAAGCTTAAAAACGTGCTTGCCTTGTTTGGGGCCCACTCTTCGCGAATACGGGGTTGTACACCCGTGTCCTTGGTCGTGTGCCTTCTCTCGACACACCGTCGAGCAAAAAACGTCGACTCCCAGGCCGATCATCGACACGGGCTCGACACGCCCTGAGACACGCCCGTGTCTCAGACCGTGTCTGCTGTTCAACGATCGTCGACTCCAAATTCTCGTCAACCTCGCGGCCAAAATGTCGACTCCAGCTTGACACGCCCTGGGACACGCCCGTGTCCCAGGCCGTGTCACTCAAAAAAAATAGCCTGCTGAGAAAATTGGGTTGTTACAACCCTCCCCTCCTACAAGAAATTTCATCCTCGAAATTCAGACACAGGAAGGCAACAAGCAATCAGCAGCCAAAACGTTATAACATTCAAATGTTTATGTTACAACACAACATGCTCCATGGATTATAGAAACAGCTCGGGGAACTCTTCTCGCATGGTTTGCTCTCGCTCCCATGTAAGTTCTTCTCGGCCGTAGTTGTCCCACCGGACTTTCACCATGCCGACCGTCTTGTTCCGCAACTATTTCTCGGCTCGATCCTCGATCTGAATGGGTCTAACTCTCGTTGTTAGCCCATACTCCACCGGCACACGATCATCCGCGATCACTTGAGCTGGATCTTTCACGGCCTTCCGAAGCACCGAGATGTGAAATACATCATGTACTCCACCCAAGTCGGCCGACAGAGCTAGCCGATAAGCTGCTTCTCCAACTCGCTCAACCACTTCAAAGGGACTCAAATATCTTGGACTCAACTTTTTCAAGCGTCGAATCCGGGAGACACCTTTGAATGGCTTGATCTTCAAGTAGACCCAATCACCAACCGCAAATTCCACGTTCCGGTGTTTGGCGTTGTAGTACTTAGCTTGTCGATCTTTAGCAATCAGTAGCCTCTCTCGAATAGTTCGTATGGTAGAATTTGCTTCATCAACCTCATTTGGTTTAAAAACTCGAGCTTCGCCCGCTTCTACCCAAGCCAAGGGAGTACGACACTTCCTTCCATATAGAGCTTCATATGGTGCCATTCCAATGCTCGCTTGGTAGCTATTATTATACGCAAACTCCACCATATAGAGATGATCTTCCCATCTCTTTCTGAAGTCAAGGGCGCACATTCAGAGCATGTCCTCCATTGTTCTGTTTGTACGTTCAGTTTGGCCATCCGTTTGGGGATGAAAGGCTGTACTGAAAGTCATTTTCGTGCCCAACAGTCGGTGAACTAGCCTCCAATCATTTGACGTGAATCGCCCATCTCGATCACTTACGATGCTCCGAGGAACACCGTGAAGTCGTACAATCTGGTCAACATATAACTTTGCCAAACTTTCGACTGAATCATCCCTCCTGTTCGGGAGAAAATGTGCCACTTTAGTTAGCCGGTCAACAATCACCCAAATGGAATCATTTCCTCGCTACGATCTTGGCAATCCGTGCACAAAATCCATGGAAATATCATCAAATTTCCATTCTGGGATCGGCAGTGACTTCAAATAACCACCCGGCTTTTGACACTCCGCCTTTACCATTGCACATGTTTGGCAGTTAGCTACATAAAGGGCAACATCTCTCTTGAGCCCTGGCCACCAGAAAAGCTTCTTCATATCGTTGAACATCTTCGTGCTCCCAGGGTGAATGGAATACTTTGTATAATGCGCTTCATACAACAATTCTTCCCTCAATTTCCCCATATTCGGGACGCACAGATGGCCCTCTTTTCGCAAAAGACCATCATTTCAGTTGAATTTGCCCTCTGGCCCTTCGTTCACATAGCGTAAGAGATCTTCATCCAACTCCGTTGCCCGTCGAACTCGGTCGCAAGGTCACATTGCACCTCGGTCCAGTTCAAACATGCAGTGGCAGTGGAATTCTTGTCAACACAGTAAATCTCCAACGCCTCCAGCTCCCGGATAAGACGTTCATCATGCCTTTGTAACCAATTTGCTCTAGCCGGAACCCGCCGACTCAAAGCATCCGCGACAGCATTCCCCTTTCCGGGCGTATAGTGAATCTCGAAAGTGTAGTCCCCAAGGAACTCCAACCACCTTCGTTGTCGCATGTTCAAGTCTTTCTGCTCCAAGAGATACTTTAGGCTCTTGTGATCTGTATAGATCTCCATCTTCACGCTATAAAGGTAGTGTCGCCACAACTTGAGTGCAAAAATCACCGCCGCTAATTCCAAGTCATGGACGGGATAATTTCGCTCCTGCACCTTCAGTTGATGTGAGGCACAAGCAATTACCTTTCCACTCTGTAGAAGAACGCAGCCTAAGCCGCTCCCTGAGGCATCACTATAAATCACAAATCCATCGGTCCCACTTGGCGAAGATAACACCGGCACCATGGTCAATCGAACCTTTAGCTCGTCAAAAGCTCTTGCGCACTCTGTCGTCCAAACGAACTTCTGATCTTTTCGCGTCAATGTGGTTAGTGGCAAAGCAATCAGCGAGAAGTTCTCAACAAATCTTCGATAGTACCCCGCAAGTCCAAGGAAACTCCTGACCTCCGCCACAGAAGACAACATTGGACACTCTTGTATGGCCCTAATTTTCATTGGATCCACTGTAATGCCCGCTCCACTCCCCACATGGCCTAGGAACGCCACTGACGATAGCCAAAACTCGCACTTCGAGAACTTGGCATAGAGCTGATTTTTCCTCAAAGTATTCAACACCAACCGCAAGTGCGTTTCATGCTCAGCTTTCAACTTCGAGTACACCAGGATGTCATCAATGAACACTATCACGAACAGATCCAGGTACTGTCGAAAAATAAGGTGCATCAGATCCATAAACACCGAGGGTGCATTGCACAGTCCAAATGGCATGACTGTGAACTCATAGTGCCCATAACGCGTTCCAAATGTGGTTTTGGGAATGTCACTTTCCCGAATTCTCAACTGGTAATAACCAGACTTCAGGTCCAGCTTTGAATAGACGGTCGAGCCCACCAGCTGATCGAATAACTCATCAATCCGGGGTATCGGATACTTATTCTTCTCGGTCAGCTTATTCAGTTCACGGTAATCAATACACAACCGCAACCCACCGTCTTTCTTCTTTACAAAAAGCACAGGCGCGCTCCAAGGTGACATGCTTGGGCGTATATAACCTTTCTCCAGCAATTCTTGTAGTTGGACCTTCAACTCAGCCATCTCTTTTGGCGCGACGCGATATGGCGAGCGGGCCACAGGTTTCGCACCTGGCACTAACTCGATCGTGAAGTTAATCTCCCGCTGGGGTGGTAGCCTAGGGAGATCCATGGGAAACACATCTGTAAATTCCGCCACAATCGGAACCTCGCACACACTGGCCTTAGGCTCAACAGCCTGAATCAGTGCAAAGTAACACTACGCAACCTTCCGAACAGCTTTGACTACCTGGAGTGCAGACATCAACGTCCCGCCCACTCCTCGTATACCAGCGAACTTTGTCTCCTATTCGATATTCTGGCCCAACGTGATCTCTTTGGACTGGCAATCAATCATAGCATGCTGCCTTGCAAGCCAATCCATCCTAAAAATCATGTCAAATTCCGATATCGGCAAAACAAATGCAGTTAAACTGAAATCCCGACTTCCTAGCTGGACCGCCACATCGCAAGCTTGATCCGCAAGCATCCAATAGCCATTCGGCAACACCACTCTGACGCTATCTGTCTTTTCACGACTAGGTGTCCCAAGCAGCGCTATAAACTCACGAGACAGAAATGAATGTGATGCACCCGTATCAAACAGTGCTCGCGCCAGCGTGTCCCGAATCATCATAAAGCCTGTGACAATCATGTTACACACACAAACCGCAAACACATATGCACTAAACAAAACATACAAATGATAGCATATGCAAAACTAAACTCATACCTGTGACCACGTCACTCTGCTTGATGGCCTCCTGCAGGCCAAGATTGTAGACCCAAGGTTGCGCCTGCGAGGCAGAGGAATCCACCACCGCCTTTCCTTTTTCCGCATAAGATGCTCCCGCCTTCTTTTCACTCTTTGGCGGCATCCGACAATCTCGCGCAATATGACCCATCCGGCCACAATTATAGCAGATACGAGTATACGGCTTTGAAGTAGCCCCCGACGTTGCTCCCGCTGCAACTGATGAAGGAGCTTGTCCACTTGTCTTGGACTTCTTGCCCCATCTCTTCTTATAAAATGGTTTCCCAGATCGGTGCGCCTTCCATTCCGGTTGCGTCACAGCCAAAGCTCTCTTCCCCTGCACCCTTTTCATATCCTTTTCCAGCGCGCTCACAGTGTCAACCAACGCCTGGAAGCCTTGGTTCACAGAACTCGAAACCAGGAACCTCAGCTCGTCCCTCAGTCTTTCATAGAACCGATTAGTCTTCCTCTGCTCATCAGCAAAAATAGAACCCACATACCGCCCTAAGCGAGTAAACTCATGCAGGTACGCGTCAACACTGCCATCACCTTGCGTCAACCATTGGAATTCGTTCTCCATGGCTATCCGTTGAGCCGCAGGAAGGTGCTTCGCAAGGAAGAGTCGAGAGAATTCTTCCATTGAGACTTGTGTTAAAGGACGACCCGCCAAGTGATGCAACTCCATCTCATCCCACCACAATCTAGCTTCGCCTTCCAGCAAGAAGGTAGCTAAGGTGACTTTCTGATTCTCCGCCGTTCCAATCGCCGTAATGACTCGCTTGACGCGCGATAACCAATCCTCAGCCTGCGTCGGAGTTCTCGCTCCCGAGAACGTAGGCAGATGGAAACTCATAAACCGCATTAGCTGCTTCTCAGCCACTCGAGAAGACACATCCACTACAGGTTTAGGCCTTGCCGCCACCTGTTCTGGCCTCACAGTCGCTTGCTCCTACCTCAATGGCTGTCCTTGGATCATGGTAAATAAAGCCTCCGCAACTAAATGCCCATGTTCCGCAGACGGTGGAGGTGTATGCACCGCGGCTGGTGCCGTACTTTCATTAGAATGTTGGGGCTCAGACGGCCCAGCTCCACTCCGTGTCACCTAAAGGTGGACAAGACACACACATTAGCGGTCTTACACAAGCAAACAACACAAAATAGGAACGCGCAGGTTCCTCAAACACACAAATTGGCATTCTTATCATGGACATTCAGGAGTTCATTCGTAGACTTTGGTTTGCACAAACACGTGCGCGCCACCCCACAAAAGAAGTCGACCACGACTTCGAGAGGGAAAGACCAAAACAACCGATACCAAAAATGTAACAACCCCATCCGTTCATATGGTATATTCTAGAAGGTCCGGCCGGGGCCCCACAGTACATATCACAAAACAGGCGGTGAAGGTACGGGATGATACTAGAGTAGCGCATCGCACCTATCCCAAATCATTCTAGCGGAAGCCTATACTACAACTTGAACTCCTCCCTTGAATGTCCCACAAATAAAACACCATGTTTTATAGCACATAGGAATGTCTTACACCAGAACACAAGATGGCCTTATGGCCTTACGAGGCTTTCAAACAGTGGCCTAAAAAGATTGGCGCGCAGGCCGGCCACAATACAAGAAAACATAATAGCATTCCCAAATAGCCTTCGAGGGCTAGCAGCAGCAGCAGCAACAGCAGCAGGGACATCAACCTTTATGCGTCCCGCTCGGCTCCCCAACACCTGTACAGGGATAATCCACCCAACGGTGGCAAACAGAAGCAACGGTCAGCGTTCAGCTGACCCAATTATAACGACCCTAACCCTTTTCTCGGGGCAGCGGTAATCTTCCCTGCAGGTATATCATATCACAAGCATGTCAATATATCTCATAAAATGTGCTTTCACGCACACATGCCATCACAACAGTTCGCCACCCGGCCCAACGGTCCGTGCACTCAGGGCACATTCTTGGTGTTCTGGCAAATCGCATGCCCACCACCGTATCAGGGTCATCACCCAACGGCAAGTTACTTGAGCATTTACTCCATGACGTACAGCCGGAGTTCTAGTCTTACTACACCGGGATGGCCCGTAGCCCCCCATTGTGTCATGGCGTGCAGGCCTAAGACTCTTGCTATGCGCTCCAACAGACCGCACCTTTTGGTCTCACGTCGGACGGACATAGCGCAGGTCGGATCCTCCACCCCTCGTTGCTCAAATCGCCTTGCCTTTTCCGAGTACAGCGTACTCACGGCTTAATCAAAGGCGCGGGTCGGTCTCACCAAACCTGTTCTTGGCACACAGCCTGGGTATTTCTTACACCCAATTTCTTATCATAACAACGGGTCTTTCCTGGGCACCCCAGTACTTCCTGTTACTCTCTTCACAGGTGGACACCGCAATATCACACATGTCAGGGGTCTTTCCTGGGCATACCAGTACTTCCTGTTACTCTCTTCACATGTGGACACCCTACGACATGAAGCATCACAAAGGGCCTTTCCTGGTCACACCAGTACTTCATGTGCCTCACTCACAGGTATGACCCAAAAGCACAAGCATAACACGGATATTTTCCTGGATTACCACTCCAGTACTTCCTGCTAATACCCTTCACAGGCATAACTCGTTGACTCCTTAAACTACACGTTTATCACGGAGTCTTCTCCGGTTCGTATGCAACATCACCAATCCAGACCAACCTGTCCAGATGGGCTTCACACAGCATGCCTATTCCGTACTCCAATTCCGGATCTAGATGCCAACAAATGTGGATTTCATGAATCACCCAAAAGACTCCCAAAATAAGCCACCTCTTGGTGGGGGGATCACAAACATATGACAAAAGGAAGCCTTCACATGGCAAGGAAGAAAAGTCGTTACCCTTGAAGCCCTCTTTGGTGCCATGAGCTCCAAGCTAGCTTGAACGACTCACAAGAGTTTTTCCTCTGCAACGCTGGCGTTGGATCTCTTGTCGGTAAACCGCAGCACCACTGGTAATCAGCACCCTTTCCTCCTCCTCCTTCTTCCTCTCCCTTTCTCTCACTAGCAATGAAGAAAGAGAAGCCAAATATGAGAAATGAGATTTCTCTTCTCATTCACGGCCTTAAGGAAATAGGGAGGCAATTCAGCCATTGGATCCCAGCTGAAGGAATGGACGGTCACGATTTTGTCAGAAAAACTCATTTTTGCCTGACACGGCCTGTGATACGCCCGTGTCCCAGGCCATGTGCCTCAAACGGTGGTCAACCGACTTATCCAAACCAGTGACACCCCCATGGGACACGCCCGTGTCATGGGCCGCGTCACCCAACACGCCTTCAGACACGCCCGTGTCTGTGGCCGTGTTCATCGGCGAAAATAATCCCAAAATCGCCCGAGACTCACACGGCCTGTGACACGCCCGTGTCCCAGGCCGTGTGCCCATACACGGCACTAAGACACGCCCTAGCGCAAAATTCGTTGGGCTGAGTACGTCGACCCGAAGGGACACGCCCTGTGACACGCCCGTGTCACAGGCTGTGTTCACCCACTTCTTGACACTCGACGACCACATCTCGACACTCGACGATCGTCGAGCAAAATTCGTCGAGCACACGACAAGGCCTGGGACACGCCTGTGTCCTTGGCCGTGTGCCTTCTCTCGACACACCGTCGAGCGAAAAACGTCGACTCACAGGCCGATCGTCGACATGGGCTCGACACGGCCTGAGACACGCCCGTGTCTCAGGCCGTGTCTGCTATTCAACGATTGTCGACTCCAAATTCTCGTCGACCTCGCGGCCAAAATGTCGACTGAAAGAAATAGTGCCTAACCACCTAGAGTGGGGGTGAATAGGTGAACTTTATCTTTTTATATTTAATGCAGAAATTTTGTACAGCAAATGCAATTCTATAACTATCACAACACAGCAATCATAGAAGCAAACATACACAAAGTGCACACAGTATTTATAGTGGTTCCCCAAGGTCTGGGTACATCCACTTTCCCCCTTCGCCTAACTAGTAGTGTACTATATTCGGACTAACTTCAGCACTTCTCCTCAGATCCTCAGATCTTACAGCTCAGAACCCCAAACAGGTTCCTACAACTTAGAGTGTCCCCACTCCTACAACTCAGGCACAAGGCCCTACCACTCAGTCTTCAACAAGACCTACACTCAGAGAACAAAGTCTCCTACAACTCAGGCACAAGGCCCTACCTCAGTCTTCAACAAGACCTACACACAGAGCACACAGTATCCTACACTCAGCCTTTATAAAATAGGCTTACAGCTCAGATCTATACAAGATCCTACAGAAATTTGATTATACAAAGTAATTAACCACAACTCTGAAAGAGAGAGATGAGTTGACTGGCTTCTTGATGAGTTCTTGAAAGAACTTGGCAGAGATCAACCTCCCTTGGCTTTCTTCAAAGCTTCTTGAATTAGAACACAGTAGGGTTGAATCTCCTGTGAAGATGATCTTCAATCAACTTCTGTCTTGTGATTCATATCTCAATCTGAATCTTACTTTGCAGCCTGATTCAACAGCTGCTCTTCTTAGAAGGAGCTCTCTCTTTCCAACTTCTTAGATCTTCTGTTGAAGGTCTTCTTCTTTTTGTGTTGTTAGATCTCTTGATTAATTGTGATCAATCTGTAATCTCCTCCTTCTTTTGAAGGAGAAAGGTCTTTATATAGTCTTCCTCCAAGGTAACCTGCTGATCCGGTTTCTAACAACCTTCTGATGGCCCTGACAGTTGCAGTTGACCGGTTGGAATGGCAGCTATCAAGTCATCCAGTCACTTCTTGAAATAACTGTCACTGTCTGAAAGTGTCGAGACAGATAGTCATTATGTGTCGACACAAATAGACTAAGTATCGACACAAGTAGGCTAAGTGTCGACACTAGCCTTGATGGTGTCGACATAACTCCTTGTGTTGTTGTAACAGCTTCTCGACACTGCTTCTTCAAAATGTGTCGACACTGATTCTGTGTGTCGACACAAGCCTTCTGTTTAATGTGTCGACACTGGTTGAGTGTGTCGACACAAATACTTCTTCTTTAATACTTAGTTGAATTGTGCTGTGTGTCGACACAACTCCTTTGTGTCGACACATGCCTTCTTGTGTTGATACTTGTTGAGTGTCGACACATCTCCTTTGTGTCGACACAAGTACTTTAACTTTGTTGAAGCTTGCTGAGTGTCGACACAGCCTCCTGGTGTCGACACAAGTACTTTAACTTTGTTGAAGTTTGCTGAGTGTCGACACAGCCTCCTGGTGTCGACACATTTGATGTCGACAAAGTTTCTCTGGGTGTCAACACTACCTCTAAGTGTCGACACAGATTATGTTGACAATTCTTCACTGTGAGTCTACACTGACTGTATGTGTCGACACTTTTCTTCTGGTGTCGACTCTGCCTTTCCTGGTGTCGACACTATTATTCCAAGTGTCGACACAGCTTCTCTAGGTGTCGACACTAGCCTTCATAAGTGTCGACACTTCACCTCTAGGTGTCGACACATGGACTTAGAAACTTTTATGCTTTTCCTGCAATTACTTAACCTGCACATATAAACTCAAAGCACATCAAATACACCTTGATGTATATCATTGAGTAGGGTGAGGCTTCTTCAAATCTGGTATATATATTCCAATGTACCCAACAATCTCCCCCTATTTGGAGAAGTCATAACCCTTAGTCAATGATATACATCATACATAACAAATTCTCAATATGATGTAAAACAGTATTATATGACAGGGTAAATACTAAACATGTATAAACAAAACATGTATAAACAATTATCTCATAATAACAATGTAATAGATTGAACATTAAACATTATTTTTACAACTTCCAAAAGTTTTATTAATCAAAAGTTTACAAGGAGTTTAATGCAAATGATTACAAATTGTAAACTTAAGAAAATTCTATCTTATGGTTGCTCTGGCTCCTTGATATCAATACACTTTCCAGATTGAATCTTTGCTTGAACTGGAGGATCATTGTCATCAGCAGGCTTCTTTCCCTTAAGATCTTTCTTTTTCTATTCTTCAGCCCTTATCTTCTGTCTCTCAAAATAATGATAAGGCTTAGGGAAATACTTGTTAGGCTCCTGTGCATTAGGAGGTAGCTTCCCTAATTTAGCCTTCCTTCTGTATTGTACTATGGCCTCTTGCCCAGCCTCATGTTTTTTCCATTCCTGGTCAGAATACCATTTGCCCCTATCTTGGAAATTATCCTTTGCAGCCTTCCAAGCAGTCAATATGATATTCCTAGAGGTTGGGCTCCATTGCTCAAAGTCTGGCCTTAATTCAGCCTGCTCTCTGAACCTCTTCTTAGATAATTGGGCTTCCTGCTCTTTTAATAATGCCTCTTGCTCTTTTAATATTGCCTCTGGCACATGCTGTACTACTTTCTCAAGAATAACATTCTGATTACCCTCAGGAGGACTATACATAGATTGTACCTCCTGATGTATCATTTCAAAATCAGTAGGAGGGTAGATCACCTGAGCTACTTCAGCTTGCTCCCCTCCAAAATATGCAGGATTTATTCCAGACTCTGCTACATTATCATCATCAAATAAAGGTGGATATCCAAGGGTAGCTCTGATGCTGTTTGAAATCCATTTAGCATGGTCAGAGCCTGCTTTGACTAATACCCTCTCCCCCTTTATGACTTCTCTTTCTATATGATCCCTAAGATCATCCTTCTGGAATCTGATTTGAGCATTCAAATAGTTAACTCCATCTTTATAAAAAGGTTTGAACCTTTGAAGCTTGTCAGTAATAGGCTTTTGAGAATCTTCAATGGCAGTTTTAACACCAGTGAGGCTTTCTTGTAATTGCTTATCAAAGGCTTCTTTGGCAGTAGCACTTACAGCAGTCTGGGCAGTAGCTATATTTTTCATTTCACTGACAATGGCATTATGAGAAGCAGTCAGATTATCATTCATCCTAATCTGATTTTCCAGGACATATCCTTGTTTCACTACTATGTCATCAACCTGTTTCTTTATGTTCTCTTGATGAGTAGCCAGATATACCACTGCATTGCCTCCTTTATGGAAACAATTAGTCATTTCCTTCTTGTTTTGATTCACTTCAAATCTTATAGATTTGATGTCTTGAGATAGATCAAATTGAAGTGATTTATGTCCTTCATCTATATATTTTTCTATAGCTTTTCTTTGTTCATCCATCTTAATTTGCAAAGCCACCAACAAATAACTATAGTCAGCAGTTGGGGCTTGTTGTTGAACAATGGTTTGAAGTGTTTTCTTGTAGGTCTGGCTTCTTCTCTTGAAAACTTGTAGTTTTCTTTTCTTGGCTCTAGCAGCCTCTTCATCTTCAGAATCAGATGTACTGGTAATGTCTACCCTGTCCTTCGGACTAGGAGGTAAATCCTTCTTAGTCCTTGGTAGCTCCTCATCATTCCTTTGCTTCTCTGTCTCATTTCTAGCAGTCTCCTCTACATACTCCCCCTCAAGATTGACTTTCTCCCCCTCAAAAGCTGTTTTCTCTCCCTCAAAATCAGTCTGTAATAAATCTGGGAACAGCTCTTCTAGAGTATACTCCTGTTGAGTAGGGACTGGAGAATCTCTGATCTCAGTAGCATTATCAGGAACTGATGTGTCCTCCATGACAACATCTTGTGGTTGACTATGTAACCGAGTTTGCTGATCAACATCAAGTAATGAGTCAGTCAATACTTCATCCTCAGTATGGAAAATAGATTGATTAATTTCATTGATTACCTCAAGAATTGTTTGGATAGCCAGTTCACTATCCAAGTGAGTGGACTCTTCCACATGTTGAGCCTCCCCCTGGAATGGATCCAGGTGAATAGGGCTAGCAGAAGGTAGCTCCCCCTACCTCTGGGCATCTTCTTGTCTTGCTGGTGACTATCCAGCATTGCCATCCTCTCCATCATCAGAACTAAAAACCACCTGCTCCTCTGAGCTACTTGAGGATTCAGGATCCACAATGGCTTTCTTCTTCTTCTTCTTCTGAGATGTTTCCTTTTCTGGAGTTGGCATTTTCTTTGTCAACACTCTATCCCACGTTGAGATAATTCTAACATACATTCTCCTCATATGATTTATCTTAGAACCAGTAGCTTGGTTCATGACTTCAGGAATACTTCCAGCTAAGTATAAACTCATAATCCTACCCAGATTGGGCTTCTTCAGACTTTCCTTTATCTTATCAAACATTACTGCTGACCAATCATTTTTAAGTTGGAAAATTATCCTGGTCATCAAACTGAACATGTGAGCTGATATTCTATCATGCCCACCAGGCTTGCTCAGAATTACCTTGCCAACTATTTCAGACAAGAACTTGCCTTGAATGTTCATTCCTTTCCTGTTAAACACTGACCCAATTTTCATACTTAAATCAAGTCCACACCATGCCTGTGCCTCCCTTGTCTTTGAAGCAGGTATATCTTCCTCTTCTTTAGTTATAGGGAGATGTAGAACTTTTCTTAGATTCTTCTGGGTGACCTTCACCTTTGCCCCATGGACTTTGGACTTAATCTTGAGTCCAGTTTCATCAAGAGTTGCTGCAGTAAAGAATTCGAGGACCTCCTTCTTCCATATCTTGATTGGTTCTGAAACAAGATACTCTAACCCAGTCTCTGTAACTAGGGTTACCACACCTTGGATTTCTGGTTCCGCGTCATCAAAGGCGTATCGCACGAGCTCATAACCTTAATTGATGTTCTCTTCTAGCTTGGGCACCATTAGGGTTTGAAGAAAGTTTGATTTTAGAGAAGAGAGATGTCGACACACAAGTTTGGTCTCGAAACTATGGGGAGCGTATCGACAAATAATGGTGAAGACTTATTTACACCTTTCTAAAATTGAAGGTGAAAAGGCTCGTCAAAATACTTGAAATTTGTCGACATTGTTGAAAAGTGTCGACACATACTTCTAATGTCTCGACAACTATGTGTCGACACAAATATAGTCGACAGAATATATGTGTCGACACTTATACATCTCAGCTCGACGATTAGTCGAGACGCTACTCGACGAATTCTATGTAAATCCTAAGTGTCGACACCACCCTGGATGTGTCGACACCTACTTTGGATGTGTCGACACTAATTCTCTGAAGTGTCGACACTTACTGCCTAGATGTGTCGACACCACTTCTATGTGTCGACACAGACAACTCTGTGTGTCGACACTATTTTACTTAGCCAATTTTTTTTAAAACTATTCTAAGTTTATCATTCCTAATTCAATTTTAAACTTATTGAATTTGGTTTCATCTAGGGGCTTAGTAAACATATCAGCTAACTGATTATCTCTCTTAACATACTCTAGGGAAATGTCTCCTTTTTCTACATGTTCTCTAAGAAAATGGTATTTAATTTCTATGTGCTTAGTCCTACTATGGGAGACAGGATTATTTGCAATAGAAATGGCACTTGTAGAATCACAAAATAAAGGTGTTCTACTTACTTGAATACCATAATCTTCTAGCTGGTGTTGAATCCATAAAAGTTGTGCACAGCAGCTTCCTGCAGCCACATACTCTGACTCAGTTGTGGAGATGGCCACACTGGTCTGCTTCTTACTGCTCCATGACACCAGCCTTCCACCTAAAAATTGACAGGTTCCTGTAGTACTCTTCATATCTTCCTTACAGCCTACAAAATTTGCATCTGAATAACATGTCAGTACAAAATCTCCATTCCTAGGGTACCAAATGCCTAGATATGGTGTGCCATTAAGATATCTTAAAATCCTTTTGACTGCAGTCAAATGAGATTCTTTAGGGTATGCTTGGTACCTAGCACAGACACATGTAGCATACATGATATCTGGTCTACTATCAGTCAAATACAGTAGGGAGCCAACTATCCCTCTATACAAAGTCTCATCTACAGGTTTCCCTGCATCATCTTTGCTTAGAGACATGCTTGACCCCATAGGAGTTTTCATGGCAGTGGATGATTCCATACCATACTTCTTTATTAACTCTAGGGTGAACTTAGACTGGCATATGGACAAGCCATCTTCAGTCTGTCTAACTTGGAGACCCAAGAAGAACTTAAGTTCCCTCATACTGCTCATTTCAAATTGTCCTTGCATAAGTTTTGCAAACTTTCTGCAAAGACTACTTTCTGTAGACCCAAATATTATGTCATCTACATATATTTGGACTAAGATAATCTTACCTCTGGATTCCCTAAGGAATAGAGTCTTTTCTATTTTCCCCCTTGAGAATTTGTTCTCAATAAGGAAACTAGACAGGGTTTCATACCAAGCCCTAGGGGCTTGTTTTAACCCATACAAAGCCTTCCTAAGTCTATATACATAATCAGGTTTAAGAGAATCAACAAAACCTGATGGATGCTCTGCATAGACTTCTTCCTTCAGATTTCCATTCAGAAAAGCTGACTTAACATCCATTTGATATACCTTGAACCCTTGATATGTTGCATAGGCAAGGAACATCCTTATTGCTTCCAGTCTTGCTACTGGAGCAAAGGTTTGATCAAAATCAATACCTTCTTCCTGCCTATATCCCTTTGCAATAAGTCTAGCTTTATTCTTTATGATGATTCCATTCTCATCCAACTTGTTCCTAAAGATCCACTTAGTTCCAATAATGTTGTGGTCCTTGGGTTTAGGAACTAGCTCCCAGTCCTTGTATCTTTTGAATTGATTCAGCTCCTCTTGCATGGCCTCAATCTAATGAGGGTCTAGGATTGCTTCTTCAAACTTCTTTGGTTCCACTTGGGATAGGAAGCTTGAGTAAATAACTGTACTTAGATTCCTGCTCCTTGTTTGCACTCCTTGTCTGGGATCTCCAATTATTTGATTGGCTGGATGATCCTTTAAATATCTATTTGCTGGAGGCAGCCTGTCTTCAGGTTGTACACCTTCAGTCTCTTCATTTAGCTGCACCTCTTGATCTTCTTCAGCATCAGGAGTATCTTGTATTCCCCCTGGACAATAGCCATCATCTTCCACTTGCTGACTTGCAGGAGAGCCTTCTGTTAAGGTAAGCTTGTCCATTCTCTCAGTTACACCTATGGAGCTGCAAACACTTCTTGGCAATTCACACTTAATGAGTCTAGCTTCATCAAAAACTACATGTACAGACTCTTCTATAACTTGAGTAATCAAGTTGTAGACCATATAAGCCTTACTATTGTTGTTGTACCCAACAAAGATCCCCTCTTGGGATTTGGCAGCAAACTTGGTTAGATAAGACTTTCCGTTGTTAAGTATATAACACTTGCAACCAAAGATCCTGAAATAGGATAAATTTCGTTTTCTGCCCTTCACAATCTCATAGGGGGTCTTCTTGTGGCTCTTGGTGATAGTAGCCCTATTGATCACATGGCAAGCAGTATTTACTGCCTCAACCCAGAAATATTCTAGGAGAGAAGTGTCACTCAATAGGGTTCTACCAGCCTCTATCAAGGTTCTATTCTTCCTTTCAGCAATACCATTTTGCTGAGGTGTTCTTGGTGAAGAAAATTCCTGAAAAATTCCAAACTTTTCACACAGTTTTGTCATACTTTTAGACTGAAATTCAGTGTCATGGTCACTTTTGATTTTGACCACTGTACTGTCCAATTCATTCTAAATTTGTTTAACAAAACTATATAAGATACTTGGGGTTTCAGATTTTTGTCTAAGGAAGAACACCCAGGAATACCTTGAATAGTCATCTACAACCACAAATGTGTAGACCTTCCTACCTAGACTGTGAAATGGCATAGGACCAAAAAGATCCATATGCAAGAGGTATAGATACCTCACAGAATCCTTGTTCTCAAGGCTATGAAAGGTTGATTTGGTCTGCTTGCCTTTTTGACAAGCTGAGCATATCTCATCCTTTATACACTTAACTTGAGGATCATTCCTCACTAACTCTTTGCTAAAGAGTTGGCCAATTGTCTTATAGTTAAGATGAGCCAGCCTCTTGTGCCATTTAACACAATGTGAGACTTTCTCATCAGCTACAAGACAAATAGCAGAAACATTATTCTCACATACAAAGTCAACACAATAGACATTTCTCTTCCTATATCCTGTCAGAATGATCTTTTGATCACTTGACCTTTTGATATGATAACCATCCTTGACAAATGAGATGTCATATCCTAAATCACTCAGCTGACTTATGCTAATGAGGTTATGTTTCAAACCCTTTACATAAGCCACTTGAGTAATTGTAATTTGGTTACTATAAATGTTACCAAAGCCTTTGATGATTCCTTTTTCTGAACAACCAAAGGTCACTTTAGGGCCATCCTTGATAGGTATATAGTCCTTCAGCAACCCCTAGTTCCAGTCATGTGCCTAGAACATCCACTGTCCAAGTACTATATAGGGGCATGGCCACTTGGACTCACCTGCAAAACAGATTGCTTAACCTTAGAACCCAAATAACTCTTGGGTCCTTGGTGCAGGTTAGTTTGACTTTTAACAAAACTACCTGTAGCTCTTCTAGCAGGCAGTTTGCTACTCTCCTTGACACTTGAATTGTGTCAACAATCTAAGGCAAAGTGGCCTATCTTGCCACAACACCAGCACTCAAACCTATTGTACCTTTGTTTAGGTACAACCCTGGCTGGATTATCTACTACAGCCTTCTTGTTTAGTGCTGGGGCTTTGCCCTTAGATTTGGACCTAGTTGTCCAGGCAGGTTTTGTAAACCCCAATCCAGTATTACCCTTTTGATGTACAAACTCATCTATCAAAGGTAAAACAGATTTAGGTTTAGAAAAACTTGCTACAATCTCTCTCTCCTTCTGAAGTCTAACCTCCAGATTTCTAATTTGATCATTCTTAAATGTAATAGTACCCATATGAATAACAGTAATGTTCTTCAGCCTGGCTATTTAATTCAGTTTCTGATCAAGCAACTTGTCTGAATCAGCAGCAGTCAATTTAAGACTAGCAATCTCCTTTGCCTGAGTTTTGGCCAAGGTTTTGCTTTTCTTCAAGGCTTGCAACAAGTCCCTATATTCATCAATTAACTGATGAATATCTCCTTCAGATTCAGACCCACCCACATCACTCTATGCAGATGTATCTGATTCTGACTCAGTACTAGAAATTGAACTAGAAGAACAACTTTGTACCTTACTTGGTCCAGGCTGATCCTGGTTCTTGTCTCCTTCAGATAAGGCCATCAGTCCCTTGCACTGATTGTCCTCATGCTCATAAATTGAATTCATTAGCTGTATGAACTCATCTTCTTCCTCTTCAGCAAATAATCCAGTATAGGCTTCAGCTTCTGATTCTGTTTCTGAAGATGACTGATCAGTCAGACTCTTGTCTTTCTTAGCAACAAAGGACCTTTCCTTTTTGCCCTTAAACTGAGTCTTCTTTTTGTCAGCTGACTCCTTCCTCTTTTCAGGACAATCAGCCACTACATGTCCCTGTCTATTGCAGCAATAGCACACAATCTTTGAAGATATAGCTTTGCTTGGCTTGGACCTGCTTCTGTCATTCCTTGATGACTTTCTTTTCTGATAATAGTCATCTTTTGGCTGAGAAGTGGTAGGCTTAGACCTCCACTGCTTCTTCTTCAGAAACTTTTGAAAATGCTTAGTGAAAGCTGCAAAATCTTCATCACTTTCACTGCTATCTGAATTCTTGCTTTCTGAATTATCTGTCACAGCCTCAGCAACTATTTAAGGTGGAGATGGAGACTTGCTTCTATACTTCCTAGTGGCTTCAGTCTTGAAGGCCACAGATCTTTCCTTGTGCTCCACTCTAGTAGTCTTCTCTTCCTCCTTTCTAGCCAATAACTGCATCTCATAAGATAACAGTTTTCCAAACAAAGTTGGAGGAGGTATGTCAGCTAGTTTGGTCACTTCCCTAATGGCACAAATCTTGGTGTCCCAGTCCTTAGTCAGGGATCTTAAAAACTTGTCATTCATCTCATAGTTGCTGAATTCTCTTCCATAGGACATCAATTCATTTACTATCCTATAGAACTTCTTGTAGCATTCAGTAATGCTATCAGACTTTCCTTGTCTGAAGCTTTCATATTCCTGATTTAACAAGGACTTCATGTCTTGTCTTACTTCTTCAGACCCTTCCATATAGACTATCAAAGTATCCCACATTTCCTTTGAAGTCTTTCAATGAATCAAATTCTGAAATGTTGTATCATCAATTGCACTAATAATAATATTCTGGGCCCTCTTATCCATAGTGGCCAGAATGATTTCATCTTTGGTCATTTTTGAATAATTCTTGGGAGTTTTCTGATTTGCATCCAGAATAGATACCTTCATTGGCACATATGGCCCTTCTTTGACTGTAATGTATATTCTTGGGTCAGAAGCTTCCATAAAGAGTCTAACCCTCTCTTTCCATATGCCAAAAATCTCTTTTCTACAGATTGGCAATTTCATGGACCCCAACTCTTTATGATTCTCACTAGAACCCATTTTCTCGATTCTTGTTTGTTCTGAATCTGCCTACAGGATCTTACTCAGACTGTTAAGTCCCTTTTTGAGTAACCTCGCTTTGATACCACTTGAAAGAAATAGTGCCTAACCACTTAGAGGGGGGTTGAATAGGTGAACTTTATCTTTTTATATTTAAGGCAGAAATTCTGTACAGCAAATGCAATTCTACAACTATCACAACACAGCAATCATAGAAGCAAACATACACAGAGTGCACACAGTATTTATAGTGGTTCCCCAAGGTCTGGGTATATCCACTTTCCCCCTTCGCCTAACTAGTAGTGTACTAGATTCGGCATAACTTCAGCACTTCTCCTCAGATCCTCAAATCTTACAGCTTAGAACCCCAAACAGGTTCCTACAACTCAGAGTGTCCCCACTCCTACAACTCAGGCACAAGGCCCTACCACTCAGTCTTCAACAAGACCTACACTCAGAGAACAAAGTCTCCTACAACTCAGGCACAAGGCCCTACCTCAGTCTTCAACAAGACCTACACACAGAGCACACAGTATCCTACACTCAGCCTTTATAAAATAGGCTTACAGATCAGATCTATACAAGATCTTACAGAAATTTGATTATACAAAGTAATTAACCACAACTCTGAAAGAGAGAGATGAGTTGACTAGCTTCTTAATGAGTTCTTGAAAGAACTTGGCAGAGATCAACCTCCCTTAGCTTTCTTCAAAGCTTCTTGAATTAGAACACAGTAGTGTTAAATCTCCTGTGAAGATGATCTTCAATCAACTTCTGTCTTGTGATTCAGATCTCAATCTGAATCTTACCTTGCAGCCTGGTTCAGCAGCTGCTCTTCTTAGAAGGAGCTCTTTGTTTCCAACTTCTTAGATCTTCTGTTGAAGGTCTTCTTCTTTTTGTGTTGTTAGATATCTTGATTAATTGTGATCAATCTGTAATCTCCTCCTTCTGTTGAAGGAGAAAGGTCTTTATATAGTATTCCTCCAAGGTAACTGGCTGATCTGGTTTCTAATAACCTTCTGATGGCTCTGACAGTTGCAGTTGACCGGTTGGAATGGCAGCTGTCAAGTCATCCAGTCACTTCTTGAAATCACTGTCACTGTCTGAAAGTGTCGAGACAGATAGTCATTATGTGTCGACACAAATAGACTAAGTGTCGACACAAGTAGGCTAAGTGTCGACACTAGCCTTGATGGTGTCGACACAACTTCTTGTGTTGTTGTAACAGCCTCTCGACACTGCTTCTTCAAAATGTGTTGACACTGATTCTGTGTGTCGACACAAGCCTTTTGTTTAATGTGTCGACCCTGGTTGAGTGTGTCGACACAAATACTTCTTCTTTAATACTTAGTTGAATTCTGTTGTGTGTCGACACAACTCCTTTGTGTCGACACATGCCTTCTTGTGTTGAGACTTGCTGAGTGTCGACACATCTCCTTTGTGTCTACACAAGTACTTTAACTTTGTTGAAGCTTGCTGAGTGTCGACACAGCCTCCTGGTGTCGACACAAGTACTTTAACTTTGTTGAAGTTTGCTGAGTGTCGACACAGCCTCCTGGTGTCGACACATTTGATGCCGACAAAGTTTCTCTGGGTGTCGACACTGCCTCTAAGTGTCGACACAGATTATGTTGACAATTCTTCACTGTGAGTCGACACTGACTGTATGTGTCGACACTTTTCTTTTGGTGTCGACTCTGCCTTTCCTGGTGTCGACACAATTACTCCAAGTTTCGACACAGCTTCTCTAGGTGTCGACACTAGCCTTCATAAGTGTCGACACTTCACCTCTAGGTGTCGACACATGGACTTAGAAACTTTTATGCTTTTCCTGCAATTACTTAACCTGCACATATAAACTCAAAGCACATCAAATACACCTTGATGTATATCATTGAGTAGGGTGAGACTTCTTCAAATCTGGTACATATATTCCAATGTACCCAACATCGACTCCATCTTGACACGCCCTGGGACACGCCCGTGTCCCAGGCCGTGTCACCCAAAAAATAGCCTGCTGAGAAAATTGGGTTGTTACACTCCCTTTGTCGTTATAGCATCAAACACCGTAGCCTACATCAGAACGTCGCTGGCAGGATGGTGATGAAGATGATTTTCTCTTACTCTTCTTTGAGCTGGGCGAGTGGAGCTGGCGGCGTCAGAATAATCCTCGAGCTCTTCTTGGACCCTTTCCGGGCTTGGTTGCAGCGGAGGATTTGGTGGGGACGACGGCATCGGGGGAGCATGAGGTGCTCCCATGTTTCGGAGTAATGCAAGCATTTTTGTTTGTTGTTCTTCCATTTGGCGGACGCGCCCCTCCAGTTAGGAGATGGGGGCAAAAGCTACTTCGGCAGTCAGTGGCACGTCCGCTAGTGAGTGGGATCGTGTTGGTTCGATGTGTCCGCCAAGTGCGGATCCTTCAGTGGTGCGGGCGCTCCTTTTCGCCATTGAAGCGGAACTTGGAAGTGGCAAGGCTGGTGATCTTGACCTCTGAAGGATGCTGGGAATCGTGTTCCCACAGATGGCGCCAAACTGTTGCGGACTAACTCGATGCCCCGGTCGGGCCGGATTTGTTCGGACCATCTTAGCTCATGGGGCGCTCGAGCGCGCACACAATCAATGAAAGCAGAAAGTTGACACAAGATGTGATGACGTGGAAAAACCCCTTAAACGGGTAAAAAAACCACGTGACCGGGTCTGTGCCGGTCAAAGTCCACTAGATTTCGGTGTTTACAGTGTGTTGGAGAATCGGGGCGACAGGCCGCTCCCATTACAGGTTGGGGAGAGAGAGAGACTACGACTCCCAGCGGGCAACAGGCTGCGCCGCGGGAGTAGCTTGGACGTTGGAACGCGTGGGATGGTCTCGATGCTCTGGCTCTTCTGGTTGCGTTCACTTGCTGGCCGCGGTCGTCTTCCTCCTTTGGCTCTTGCGGGGACTTGGATGTTTTCCTGCTGGCTACGCGGTGGTGGAGAGCTGGTGGCCATGGGTGGCCGCTGGTGGTTCACGACGACTCGAGGCCGACGCCGGGAGAGGAGACAAGAGAGCTCTCACTTGAAGAAGAAGAAAGCTCCGGGCATCAAAAGGTGAAGAATGAAGACCCCCCGGGGTCCTTTTATAGCCTCCAGGGGTTGGTCATGGCGGGCCCCACCACTAAAGTGGTGGGTTAGTGGGTGGTTACCTTCCCAATCTGACGGCGAGGAGAGCCTTCCCCCGATCGGACGGCCGGGAGATCACCTACGGCGGTGGGCCGCCACGGTGGCAGCGGCAGCGGCCGGTCGGGGGCCGGCGGATGCGGCCGGTCGGGCGGCCGGCGGCGCCGACCCGCCGGGGGTCGGCCATGGCTAGGCTGGCGGCCTGCCGCGGCTTGTCTGGCGGCCTGTCATGGCCGGGCCGCCGGCGGCTAGACGGTCGGCCGGGCGGCCGGCAGTGGGAGCAGCCGGCCTAGCGGCCAGCTGCGTCGTCCTGCCGAGGGCCGGCCGGCTGGCGGTCTGCCATGGCAAGGCCGGCGGCCTGCCGTGGCTGGGCTGCTGGCTTCCAGGCGGCCGTCCGCGGCCGCCCTCCCGACGAGGCTGACGGGAGGCCGGTCGCCGGCAGAGGTTAGGCCGCTCGGTGGGCGGCAAGCGGAGGCAGGCGGCGGAGGCGGCCGGCGGCGGCGGCGGCGGCGGCCCGCGGCGGCGGCGGCGGCGGCGGCGGCGGCGGCGGCGGTTGGCGACCGGCGGCGGTGGCGGCCGGCGGCGGTTTTCCCCCATGGGGTGAGTGGCGGGCCCCACCCCCCATGATTTCCTCCTCATGAGAGTTCATGGAGGGGGTGGGCCACCCATGACCCATTTTTTGGGGGAGATCATGGGGGGGCTTTTCTCCTATAAATGAATGTGGAACCCATCACTTCTTTTCACCAGCACCCTTCCTTTTGACGGGGCAGACAGTGATGCGTGTAATTCGGCAAGCGCAACGGTCGCACAAGTAATAAAGTTTTGGGAATAAATCCCCGAGTGTCGGTCTCTTGAGGAATACAATTAGCGTAGAACGGCAACAGTACCGAGAATATCGTTATGAGAGTTATAAATAGAACAAAAAGGAAATAGCGGAGTAGGGAGATTGTGGATGTTTGATCTACTGAACTAGTAAAAGCTATGCGGGTCGAAGGCACCGCTTCGCAAGGTGAAGTGGGTTTGTCGGCCGCGATGCCGAACTTCAGTTGGGCGAGTGGAAGGGAAGCTAATGGATTATAGTGTTCTTATGTGGAGTGCAATCGGACAAGACACAGGAATGAAGTGGATGTGGGGTGAGCGAGGCACATTCACAGACAAAACTCACAAGCATACGAAGATACTAACATTCCATTAACTATAAAATAAACTTGATGTTCAGGGATGGAAGTGTTTATTACACTACTCAAAACATTCATAACACAGAGGAAGGGGAAGAGGAGTAAACCAAAAGAGAATGATGATCCACCGCGGGTCGTGGCCGGAGTAGCGAGTTGTCAATCCGCTTCCGGGCTCAGTCCAAGGAGGCTTTCGGTACCAACGATCTGTCACCTCGAAGGCCTTTAAGTCCATTCTCTAGGTTATCTACTTCACCAACTCTGCAGGAAAGCTTGGAGTTGAAGTCATCAATGGCCGAGGGCTTCGCCGGAGTGTTGAAAAGCTTCGGAGGAGTTGGTAATGGCCTCCCGACGAAGGTGGAGGTGATGGAGCAGCTGGAGAAGTGAAATGGCGATTCCCGCACACTCTCCGATCGCAGCAAATGACAGGCGTTGACCTAAAATGCGGTGCAGGGCCTTAAATACGGAGGCAGCAGAAGCAGTGCGCACGATCAGTGGTGCACGACCAGTGGTCGTGCGCACTGTAGGTCGATGATCGTGCGGCTTTTCCAAATAAACCTGCAACCTGGACAAGAAGCATCAGCATATATGCGCACGAGCAGTGGCGCACGACCAGTGGTCGTGCGCACTACGGCCAGTGCTCATGCGATTACTGAGACAAGACTATGAAAAAGGGGGTGTAATGCGCACGATCAGGGGTGCACGACCAGTGGTCGTGCGCAGTAAGTCCAGTGGTCGTGCGCAGTATTCCTGCATCGTCAGAGTCTCCCGAGCAGTTTCGGAGCACGCACACGACCACTGTACCAGCAGAAGGGGCAGATAGGCCACCAGAATGTGCACACCACATCCCCGAGATAGGTCTAAAGAATAACAACCAAATAGAAACACAGAAAGCACACAGAAGCGGGCCTACAGTGCACTTAATCGTGAAATAGGTACATAAGCACAAATAAGCAAAAAAGGCTCTCAAGTGTAGTGCTAAGACGATAAAACTAGCCCAGATGAGTCCAAAAATCAGTGTAAAATGTGGACTCATCACACCCCCAGACTTAACCATTTGCACGTCCCGAGCAAATCATTACTCCGTGGACTCGAAGATAGCTAACTGGCTCAGAAATTTCAAAAAGAAGTAAGACGAGAAATCAAATATATCATGGATATAGAAGATATAATAGAAAAACTTTTTAATTATACAACGTAGTTTAAACTATTCGACAGACGTAAAGAAATATTGTAATTGCTCAAAATTAGAATTCTGGAGAATCTTGCGATCATGTGCAGGAAGAAAGTAGGCAGGCCACTAAGGTGAGCATTGCCAAAGTTCGGGACTCAGGATCACCTCCAAAGAAATCCACCAATGTCGGGGACCATACGCTTGCACGTTCACACTCTCTCCACGGCGCGGGTTCGACTCAAGCGTGAATCAGTAGGACTTGTAGGAGGAAATGGGGCTTAGGCGACAGCTTGGTAGTCAAAGATAAACATGAAGGCTCTATGCAACCAAAGAGAGCGAAAACAACCCAAACCAAAACAGCCACTTAGAAATGAATGGGGCACATGCCCCCAGACTTAGCTTGAAATCCGGGTGTGAACACGGCTGAACCCGACCAAATTCAATAAAGAGGATGGGGATCGAAATCTCAAAGCAATTCTTTCATATATATTTTTTTTTCTTTTGCGCGAATCAGCTTTTTATTTTCGTAAATTGTTGTTTTCTTTTCTGCGCGAGCAATCCCCAAACGGAGCAATCAAAACGGGAATAAATTCAGCACCCCCAAAAACAATGTCCACTAATCACAACCTCGGCAAAACAGTAAATACAAATCAGCTCAAGCATTTGATTGCGAAGGTGGGTTTAGCTTCAGGCCTTGGTGAAAGTGAGTGGATCTGGATCAAAGGAAGGGTAGGCACAAATTTGGCATGCAATGGTTAACAGGTAGGAATGGCTAAACAGGGCTCAAACTAGCCAAAATGAAGGCCTACGTCATGCTCACGCTTAACTAACCGTGCACCAAAGCTTCGAGAGTAGGTTAGGGCAAGTTCTTAGCCACCGAGAAAGATGATCCTTCCCCCCGACTCGAGCAATACGAGTCTAGTGGCGGCTACACACATTCCTACACTATCGTTAGATTATCCCAGATTCAGATTTTGAGCAGTACAAACAATATTTACGTGTGCAGAAAACAATAAATCTACGAGCATAAAGAAAAATTAGTTCTATCCTAACTCTACACAAACCATGAGTATTCGATTAGGAGCACTGCATGAGTTTCGAACTACTCAATCCTGAAATCCTAAGCCAGTACCACTATTTTAAAGTTTACACAAAAGCAATAAATTTGACTCGGGTTGTGCGCGTGGGTAAGAGCGCACTCGTGTGGGTGATTCAGTGTGTGCAACAAAAAGCAAGAAATAAGTAAACAAGAAACTGGTATGCAACAGAAAGTATGGTGTAGTGACCACAGGCATACTTCCCCCCCCCCCAGACTTAAAGTTGACAACGAGTAAAAATAAGCATTCCAAATAGGATAAATAGCTAGGGTAGGAAGTACCTATGCTCAAAATTAAGCATACCAGTCGTGCAATGAGATGTCCAAGTGCGGCCAAGTTGCCACGCCTCAAATATTCCTGCACCTGCGATTAAAGGATGCCAGCCAAACAAAATATGGACAAATATATATATGAAGAAATAAACAGAACTCAAAACACAGCATAGGACCAAACGGTACAACTTGGGTTGTCTCCCGAAAGCCCTTTTGTTTACCGTCCTTAAGGTGGACCAAATACCTGTATTAGCAGTTAAAATAGAGAGTTCTTGGTAGTAGCAAAAGGAAACAAAATTAAAAGTAGAGCAACCAGCATTCACAAAGTAGCGAGAAAGAGGATGGAAAGAGGAATGAGGGTGGCACAATCAGCTATACGCAGATTTATGGTAAGTCTCCCCGGTGGGATGCGAGAGAACAGAAGAGTGTCTTTTTTCATTCGGGGTATGCATTGTCCCATTACTGC
Organism: Platanthera guangdongensis; assembly: GCA_039583875.1. Classification (NCBI taxonomy): domain Eukaryota; kingdom Viridiplantae; phylum Streptophyta; class Magnoliopsida; order Asparagales; family Orchidaceae; genus Platanthera; species Platanthera guangdongensis. The sequence goes on from CM077149.1 coordinate 49,839,149, forward strand.
GAGTGCACTCTTTCGCGCGCCGGAAGGCAGCGTAGCGCTCTTCGCGTAAACGCTTGGCCTCTTTCAGTTTCTCCACCGTGGGAGACTTCCAATGGAGGTAAGCTATAGGGTTTCCTTGTGTCGTGGTTTGTGGCGGCCTATCCGGCACCGTGGCGGCAACCGGATCTGCCCAAGTTACAGATCGTTTAACAGAATTGTACAAATTAGTGTCCAGGGATTTCTCCCGAATAAAACTTAGTTCGCCATGCTCAACAACAGAGTTGGCTGGCAGTAGAAAGGCAGTCGTGGCTTTGGTACAATTGATCCCTTCGTGGACCAGTAGCTCTTGCTTCTCATCGACTTCCTGAGGGAGTCCTTTCTTTGGCGTCTCCGCCAGATGTGCTTCCAATGTGGGGGGACCTGAATCCAGCTTGATATCTGTGACACTCAGAGAATTGTTATTTTGGATGGGAGAAGAATGTATGGATGTGTTATCGAGGGTGGACTCTTTGTTTGGCCAAGTGACACGGTCTTTGGAAAAGTCGAGGGATGCGCCACTGGCTGTTAGGAATGGGAATCCTAATATAGGAATGGAGTTATTGTCCTGTGGTCCCAAAACCTGAAAGTCAGTGGTGATACTTGTGCCGTTAACCTCGATTTCAACGTCCCGAACACCGCCCTCAGTGTCAACCAGATTGCCATTAGCTAAGATAAGCGATTTCCGATTTTCAATGTCAACTTGTAACTGCATCTTTGCAACATCTTGCAAAGTGAGTATGTTGCTGGACGCCCCGGAATCGCATAATGCTGGAGTATCGATGTTATTGATTTTACAATTAATGACAAGTTCGTGGCGGTTTCCCAAAGTGTCCTCCCCAAGGCGCTTTCCCTGTTCATGGGGGTTCTTTTCAGTGTTGCTCGGTAAGGTGCCTTGGGTGCGCTCGGAAACCACTTGAGCCAATTGGCCCAATTGTGCCTCCAGTTTGCACATTGAGGCGGCCTGATTTGTCATGTTGGTTTGGGAAATCTCAACAAACTTCTTGAACATCTCTTCCAAAGAATTTTTCTTAACGATGGGGGGGCCTTGGGAATAATTCGGTTGAGGCGGCCGCGGTTGGCTACCGGAAGCATACGCATCGTTTTGATGCTGCCCCGGTTGCCATCTTTGGCCAGATGTGTTAGGATTCCAAGAAAAGTTGGGGTGATTTCTCACCCCCGGGTTGTAAGTATTCCCGTAAGGCACTCCCCTGTTTTGATTGGCAACAAAATTAACGGATTCATTCAAAAACAAAGATTCGTCTTGTACCTCAACTCCTAAGCATTCGAAGTTGTTATGATCGGTGCTTCCGCACCCTTGACATGAGATTGCCATCACTGGGGCGGCAGGAGCAGGCTTGGGGATATCCAAGGCAAACACTCCACTGGTGCTTCGTGGGATGTTTCTTCCAGCGGTCCAGTAAGAACTGTGGGTTGCGGTGTCTTGTAAGACTTTCAGAGCATCATCTGGAGCAAGATTCATGATGGTTCCTCCGGAGGCAGCATCGATCATGGCTCGGTGGTGGGGATCAATAGCAAAGTAAAAACTTTCGACGAGATTCCACATTTGGAATCCATGATTAGGGCACTTCCTCAGCAGCTCATTAAAACGCTCCCAAACTTCGGCTAAACTTTCTTGATCGGCTTGCCGGAAGTTGGCTATTGCGCGCCTCATGCTCACGATCCGATCCACCGGATGGAACTTAGCTAGGAATTTTGTGGTCAAGGCCTCCCAGGTGGGGGCTGTTCCAGGTGGGAGGGAGTGAAGCCATGTCTTGGCTTTGTCCCTTAATGAAAAAGGGAAGAGGCGGAGCTTGACTGTTTCATCTGGGATTCCAGCGTAGCGGAACGTGGCGCAGATTTTGGAGAATTCTGTAAGGTGAAGATGGGCGTCTTCAGTGGCCATTCCGGAGAACTGAGCGTTATTCCGAATGATATTCAGAATAGCTGGTTTAATCTCGAACTGTGGATTGGTGATAGCAGGTCCGAAACCGGGGTATATGCTCCCGACAGTAGGTGTAGTATAATCCCTCATGGTGCGGACCTGGGGAGGATTCACTTCATTTTCGTCGTCATTTCTGTCGACATGAGGTATCCCTCCAACTCGGTTGCCTGCATCAATATTCAGCTGGTCTCCCATTGGGGCAAAAATGGTGGCTGCGGTGCGTCTTCGTGCTAGGAGAGTACGTTCGATCTCTGGGTCGTAGGCGACAAAATCTCTTGTAGCTCGGCCTTGCATTCACTGTAGCAAACACTACAAACTAGAAGGAAACAACAGTCAAAACAAAACAATACTAACTCTTATAACAATATTGGAAGTCATCCGAAGTCGCTCTACAGTTGCATTCCCCGGCAACGGCGCCAAAAACTTGATGCGTGTAATTCGGCAAGCGCACCGGTCGCACAAGTAATAAAGTTTTGGGAATAAATCCCCGAGTGTCGGTCTCTTGAGGAATGCAATTACCGTAGAACGGCAACAGTACCGAGAATATCGTTATGAGAGTTATAAATAGAACAAAAAAAGGAAATAGCGGAGTAGGGAGATTGTGGATGTTTGATCTACTGAACTAGTAAAAGCTATGCGGGTCGAAGGCACCGCTTTGCAAGGTGAAGTGGGTTTGTCGGCCGCGATGCCGAACTTCAGTTGGGCGAGTGGAAGGTAAGCTAATGGATTGCAGTGTTCTTGTGTGGAGTGCAATCGGACAAGACACGGGAATGAAGTGGATGTGGGGTGAGCGAGGCACATTCACAGACAAAACTCACAAGCATAAGAAGATACTAACATTCCATTAACTATAAAATAAACTTGATGTTCAGGGATGGAAGTGTTCATTACACTGCTCAAAACATTCATAACACAGAGGAAGGGGAAGAGGAGTAAACCAAAAGAGAATGAAGATCCACCGCGGGTCGTGGCCGGAGTAGCGAGTTGTCAATCCGCTTCCGGGCTCAGTCCAAGGAGGCTTCTGGTACCAACGATCTGTCACCTCGAAGGCCTTTAAGTCCGTTCTCTAGGTTATCTACTTCACCAACTCTGCAGGAAAGCTTGGAGTTGAAGTCATCAATGGCCGAGGGCTTCGCCGGAGTGTTGAAAAGCTTCGGAGGAGTTGGTAATGGCCTCCCGACGAAGGTGGAGGTGATGGAGCAGCTGGAGAAGTGAAATGGTGATTCCCGCGCACTCTCCGATCGCAGCAAATGACAGGTGTTGACCTAAAATGCGGAGCAGGGCCTTAAATACGGAGGCAGCAGAAGCAGTGCGCACGATCAGTGGCGCACGACCAGTGGTCGTGCGCACTGTAGGTCGATGATCGTGCGGCTTTTCCAAATAAACCTGCAACCTGGACAAGAAGCATCAACATATATGCGCACGAGCAGTGGCGCACGACCAGTGGTCATGCGCACTACGGCCAGTGCTCGTGCGATTACCGAGACAGGACTATGAAAAAGGGGGTGTAATGCGCACGATCAGGGGCGCACGACCAGTGGTCGTGCGCAGTAAGTCCAGTGGTCGTGCGCAGTATTCCTAAATCGTCGGAGTCTCCCGAGCAGTTCCGGAGCACGCACACGACCACTGTACCAGCAGAAGGGGCAGATAGGCCACCAGAACGTGCACACCACATCCCCGAGATAGGGCTAAAGAATAACAACCAAATAGAAACACAGAAAGCATACAGAAGCGGGCCTACAGTGCACTTAATCGTGAAATAGGTACATAAGCACAGATAAGCAAAAAAGGCTCTCAAGTGTAGTGCTAAGACGATAAAACTAGCCCAGATGAGTCCAAAAATCAGTGTAAAATGTGGACTCATCAGACAGCTATAACATGCTCTGGCTTGCTGCAATAATAACAGACAATTTTAGAAGAAAAACATGTTTATTTATTTTAGAGCCATACCTGTCCTCTTTAGAGGTTTTCTTCCTGCCCTTGTAGTAGTCTTCTTTGGGATAAGAAGAGGAGGATGGCCTGCTTCTATAGTGCTTCTCCTTCATGAATTTCTGGAATTGCCTAGAGAAGGCAGCAAAGTCTTCATCTGACATGTGCCATTCTGATGTGCTGGTTTCTGAACTTTTTGAATCAGATTCAGCATCCCTCCTTGGTGGAGAAGGTGTTTTTTTCCTCCTCCTTTCTGGCTGTCAGCTGCATTTCATAGGACAGGAGATTTCCAAACAAAGTTGGTGGTGGTATGTCTGTAAGTTTTGCCACTTCTCTAATGGCACAGATTTTTGTGTCCCAGTCTTTTGTTAGGGACCTGAGAAACTTATCATTTAATTCATATATACTGAAGACTCTGCCATATGTCCTCAGCTCATTTACAATCCTAAAGAACCTTTCATAGCACTCAACTATGTTATCTATCTTGCTCTGCCTAAAGCCCTCATACTCTTGATTGAGCATGGACTTCCCGTCCTCCCTTACTTCTTCTGTCCCCTCCATGTAGACAACTAGTGTGTCCCACATCTCCTTAGATGTCTTGTAGTGAACTAGGTTTTGGAAGGTGGAGTCATCAATTGTACTGGCTATGATATTTTATGCCCTCTTGTCCATTGTGGCAAGCATGACTTCATCCTTAGTCATTTTAGAGTATGTCTTTGGTGTCTGGATATTAGCATCCAGAGCTGAGACCTTCATAGGTATGAATTGTCCCTCTTTGGCAGTAATGAAAATTGTAGGGTCAGCTGTCTCAATAAACAGTCTAACCCTCTCCTTACATATGCAAAACCCTTCCTTCCTACAGCTAGGAAGCTTCATGGCCCCTTAGCTCCTTGTGGTTTACTACTGAACCCATAAGGGCTGTATTTCCTTGCTGACCTTGGAGATCTACTCAGACTATTGAGTCTTTAACGAGTAACCTCTCTCTGATACCACTTGAAAGTCTTGTTTTCAAGGTCAACTAAATACCTAGAGGGGGTGAATAGGTTTTAGGCATTCTTTTTAATTAATCGGACCTATATCTGAATTCTTGTGCTTAGTGATTAATTGATTTGTGCTTTCAAGAACAATCATAAATGACACAGATATTTTTATAGTGGTTCTCCAATCTTGGGTACATCCACTATCCTTCTCTGCCTTTCTAACAGTGTGTTTGACAAGGCTCTTCACCAATTACTTGGCTCCTGAAGAGCTTACAGCACGATCCCGCAGACCCCTCAGTCTTATCCAAGAACTACAACTCGGGCACTAAGCCATACCACTCAGATCCCAACTTGATCCTACCTCGACCTTTATAACTTGGGCCTACACTCAGGCACTAAGCCTTACCACTCAGATTCTAAGAAGAATCGTACCCTCAGATCCAAGAATGGATCTTACTCTCATATCTACAACAGATCTTACCTCGGCCTTTATAACACAGGCCTACACTCAGATTTCCTAAAGAATCCTACCCTCATATCCCAGAATTGGATCTTACAGAGAATGTCAAAGAGATGAAATATTCAGACACCAGAGATTGTGCTTTGTGTCTGTCTTCCTGGAATGAGCAGATATCAACCTTATCTTCTTCTTCACAACAACAAGTTGAGAAAAAAATCTTCAATTGAAGCACAACTTGTTCTATAAGCAACTTGTAGGGAACTCTGCTTCTTCTTCTTCTTCAAGAGTCAATCTCGATCTTCTTGGACTGAGCAGATATCAGCCCTATATTCTTCTTTTTTAGGAGTTGATCGCGATCTTGATGTAGCAGATGAGTATTGCAGCAGCTAACTATTTTCGCATTCAGGTTCTCTGGTTTGAAGTTCTTCTTCTGGTTCTACAAGAAGACGAGGAAGAAGTCGTCGTCCAGCTGCAAGATTGTGAATCCAGAGAACCCTAATTACGTCTCTTGTTGGTGTTGTTTATTATTGATGATAATGATTCATTGTTATTTCTCGATCTAATCCTGCTCCTTTTATAGGCGCTGATTAGCGTCACATTGAGCAATGGTCCCCACAAGAATTTGTGGCTGTGATTCATCCACATGCTTTCCATTGACGGTCGATTCAACTACTCTTTGCTTTGTGTGGGCCCCAGCGAGTAATCTCTCTCCTAGTGTAGAAAATCATGACAGCTGGGCCCCCCAACCATGATCTCCCATTTGTAAGACCCCCCTCCCGGAATACAAAACACGACACGAGGGGAGTCTTTTGCCCAGAACAGCCGCCTTGCGGTAGCGTTATCCCACAGGATAACCTGTACCACAAGACGTCTGTCCTGCCGGCTATAACCAATATCAACCAATGCTAACACAACCAAGAATATAAAACAGAAGTCAATCCACACATAAGTAAAATAGTTCAAAAAGTACTTCATGGAAAAGAAGCTACAACAAGCTTCTATAATATCAGAGTACGAGTAAAACTTGCCCAAAGGGCTACATCATGAGTCTCTGAAAACTCACATCAGTCACTGACGGTAGCGACGGCATCGTCCCTTCAGGCCCTTTCATCCTGGTCTGGCTTATACAACCCCGTACCCGGCCGAGTGGGATCCTCCCCAAGTGGCGGGCTCGGGGCGTGCTCTGAGCGATGAGTGCTCGTGCATGCGTGCGGAGATTTTATGTGTAAAGACTTTTTATAAGTATTTGATTAATATTATAATATATTAATATTATATTATATATTAATATCTTAATATATATATTATATATATATATTGTTAGATATGGATTTTGGGAGGGGACAGCCAGCCAAGCAGCAGCATGGAAAATAAAGCAAAAGAATTAAAGGGGGTGAGTAGGGGGTTTTTGAGGACAGGGAGCAAGGAAGAAAAGAAAGAGAAAAATAAAGAAGGGGGAGGATGGGCTCGGTACAGGAACAGTCCCGCCGCTTGCAGAAAATCTTTGGTGAAGATCACGCCGTCGAAAAGGAGAAGGAAATTTGGTTTTTCCTGGCTGTCGCTGCTGCTTGGATTAGGAAGAGGATAAAGTTCTTGTGCGCCGCTCGCGATTTCCCCGGCCTGTCATTCGTGATCTCTGTGTGATGTCTCTGTCGTGAGGAGTAAACCAGGTGGTGATCCTCTGGTTGTAAGCTATTACAGATCTATTTTTTTACCGTCCCCGATTGTAGCACCACCAAGGAAGGAGGTTCGCCGGTGTTCATCTACTAACGGTGACTGTTTCACGTTTTCTGCTGCAGATCACATCTACGTGAATCCAGATCTGAGATTTTCTTGCACGCCACTTTGATTGCAAAGGAGAAGAGTGTTCGGCTTGTTCTTGTTGTAGATCTGAAAGAGGGAAGATCTCCAGTTTGTTGTCATTCCTAGATCTGCAAGAGGAATAGGGTTGCAGAACCTTCAGATCTATGTTTTGCTGAAATCAGATTGTGTTCCAGTTGAATAGAAATGACAGCAGTCCTTTTTTCATAGACCAACTGAGAAAAGGGGGCAGCGGGTTTTCTGGAAGGGAGCAGCAAGGGCCGTCCACCTCATCGACGGCCAAGCAAGGGCCGCCCCGAGCTCATCTCTCCTGATCTCTCTCTCCCGTCGCCGGCTAAAAAGGGCAGCCGGAGCTCCGTCGCCCAAAGCAAGGCCCGAACCCTTGCTATTCCTCCTCACCGTCGCCGCCCAAAGCAAGGCCCGAACCCTTGCTCTACTTCCCCGTCGCAGCAGCCCGGGTCAAGACCGGCCGAGATTTGTTCTCTCGGCATCGCCTTCAGCTAGATCGACCCGGAGCTTCTCTCCCGACACCGCCTCCAGCAACAACGACCGAGAGCTCCTCTCCCGGCACCGCCGCCAAACACGCATCAAGGTTAATGAAGTTTCTTCTCGGGCAGGTGAAGCCCTCAATTATCATATTTGCATGGAAGCTCCTCTCCACTAACGAGTGGGGGGGAAGCGGGCTCTCCGACGTGTCGATGTGTACATCCCCGCAGCTGGTTGCATTTAGTATCCGGAAGCATGAGTACGGGTTTAAGAATGCTGTGTGAAGCCCATCCGGATGTATAAGCTGGATTGGTGATGTTCTGGAGTTCCCGGGGAAAACTCCGTGGAAGTTGTTTATTATTTGTTCTTAGGAGATAAGCATCACCGCCCCGAGGCAGAGGTGGGGCAGATGTTTATTTTACCACCGTTTGGCAGGACGTGGGCGTACACGTGTTGCAGTACCAAGCGGGGAGTAGCGGGCTTAAGCCCAAGCTTGTGTCGGCCCTCGAAGGCCTATTTTTTCTTATATTGCCGGCCTGCATACCGAAGTATGGATTCATATTCCTGTAATTATTTATAATATTTGTGATGCTCTGTGTATGTGTAGTTTACTTCTTCTGTCTGGGGCGAGTGGTATGCTCGTGAACCGCTCGCCCCGTGGGGGCCCTGAGGTATTGTTGTCGGGAAGCCCCTGATGGCCTGCTCTTATCCTTTTAGAATAGCAGAGTTACGTTGTTAGTTGTCCAACTTGGGCAACGTGTCGTAGAATTGCTCGGCGAGATTGCGCCATTAGTAGGGCAGGTGAGGAGCATTTTGCATAGACCCGAGGAGGCACCTCTAGTCAGGAGAGAGTTAATCTTGAGATATTCCTTTGAGGTTTCGGTCAGCCAAGAGAGCCCTCCGAAGGTGCCTTAGCTCAGTCTTTTTCTTGGGAGGGTAAGAGTTTGCTAGACTTCCGGCTATGCGGCGGGACCTCCACGCTGAGACCTTGGGTGTGTGCCTTGTGTTCCTAGTCTTGTGCCTAGATCGTTCACCTGAGGGTAGTAGGTGCGCGGTCACCACTTTCCCAAGGGTGAACTCCACAAGAGACTGAGATTTTGGTTTCAACATTTTGGTGCGGTGAGCATGGAGAGTGACCAGCACAAAGAACTCCGGCGAACGTCATGGCTATGGAAGTTGAACCAGGTAACGACCAGGGTCGTGCACTGACACTTTGTATGTAAGGTCTTCATACCTGGAGTTGGCCCATCCTATAGATGTTGTTGGAATCCTGTAGCACTCGGGGTAGTATTTGCACCTATTTGAAGAGCTTTTTTCCTTAAGGTATGTAAGTGGTTTCTTATTCTTAATAAAATCCCTTGATGTGTCAGTTCTGTCGCAGTAATTCGTATGAAAGGGTGACGTGCACTCAGACCTCGAGCAGATCTCGCTGTCAGGCTCTCACTTAGCTGGCAGTGCTGGAAGTCACTCGATGGTGTTAGCCTTAGACCCCGAGCAGATCCCGCTGTCAGGCTCTCAACTAGCTGGCAGGGCTGGAAGTCACTCGGTGTCATCCTCAAACCTCGAGCAGATCCCACTGTCAGGCTCTCACCTAGTTGGCAGGGATGGAAGTCACTTGATGGTGTTAGCCTTGGACCCCGAGCAGATCTCGCTGTCAGGCTCTCAACTAGATGGCAGGGCTGGAAGTCACTCAGTGTCATCCTCAGACCTCGAGCAGATCCCGATGTCAGGCTCTCACCTAGCTGGCAGGGCTGGAAGTCACTCGATGGCATTAGCCTTGGACCCCGAGCAGATCCCGCTGTCAGGCTCTCAACTAGCTGGCAGGGATGGAAGTCACTCGGTGTCATCCTCAGACCTCGAGCAGATCCTGCTGTCAGGCTCTCACCTAGCTGGCAGGGCTGGAAGTCACTCGATGACGTTAGCCTTGGACCCCGAGCAGATCCCGCTATCAGGCTCTCAACTAGCTGGCAAGGCTGGAAGTCACTCGGTGTCATCCTCAGTCCTCGAGAAGATCCCGCTGTCAGGCTCTCACCTAGTTGGCAGGGCTGGAAGTCACTCGATGGCGTTAGCCTTGGACCCCGAGCAGATCCCGCTATCAGGCTCTCAACTAGCTGGCAGGGCTGAAAGCCACTCGGTGTCATCCTCAGACCTCGAGCAGATCCCGCTGTCAGGCTCTCACCTAGCTGGCAGGGCTGGAAGTCCCTCGATGGCATTAGCCTTGGACCCCGAGCAGATCCCGGTGTCAGGCTCTCAACTAGCTGGCAGGGCTGGAAGTCACTCAGTGTCATCCTCAGACCTCGAGCAGATCCCGCTGTCAGGCTCTCACCTAGCTGGCAGGGCTGTAAGTCACTCGATGGCGTTATCTATGGTCCCTGAGCAGATCCCGCTGTCAGGCTCTCACCTAGCTGGCAGGGCTGGAAGTCACTCGGTGTCATCCTTAGACCTCGAGCAGATCCCGCTGTCAGGCTCTCACCTAGCTTGCAAGGCTGGAACTCACTCGATGGCGTTAGTCTTGGACCTAGAGCAGATCCTATTGTCAGGCTCTCACCTAGCTGGCAGGGCTGGAAGTCACTCGGTGTCATCCTTAGACCTCGAGCAGATCTCTCTGTCAGGCTCTCACCTAGCTGGCAGGGCTGGAAGTCACTCGATGGCGTTAGCCTTGGACCCCGGGTAGACTCGCTGTCAGGCTCTCATTAGTTGGCAGGGCTGTAGGCACACCTAGGGGGAAAGGCATGGATCTTGGAGATTTTTGCAAGACACCGAGTGATGCTCGGCCCCGGGTAGACCCGCTGCCTGGCTTCTACTAGCTGGCAGGTCCGTAGGCTTGCCTGGGGGGTAAGGGACCCCAAGTGTTGTTCGGCCCCGGGTAGACTCGCTGTCAGGCTCTCACTAGCTGGCAGGGCTGTTGGCACACCTTGGGGGAAAGGATTAGTTCTTGGAGATTTTTACAGGACCCCGAGTGATGCTCGGCCACGGATAGACTCGCTGACTGGCTCCTACTAGCTGGCAGGTTTGTAGGCTCGCCTGGTGGGTAAGGGACCTCGAGTGCTGCTCAGCCCCGGGTAGACTCGCTGTCAGGCTCTCATTAGATGGCAGGGATGTAGGCACACCTGGGTAGAAAGGATTGGTTCTTGGAGATTTTTGCAGGACCACGAGTGATGCTCGGCCCCGGATAGACCCGCTGCCTGGCTCTTACTAGCTGGCAGGTCCGTAGGCTCGCCTGGGGGGTAAGGGACCCAGAGTGCTGCTCGGCCCCGGGTAGACTCGCTGTTAGGCTCTCACTAGCTGGCAGGGCTGTAGGCACACCTGGGGGGAAAGAATTGATTCTTGGAGATTTTTGCAGGACCCCGAGTGATGCTCGGTCCCAGGTTGACCCGCTGCCTGGCTCCTACTAGTTGGCAGATCCGTAGGCTCACCTGGGGGGTAAGGGACCCCGAGTGCTGCTCGGCCCCAGGTAGACTCGCTGTCAGGCTCTCACTAGCTGACAGGGCTGTAGGCACACCTGGGGGGTAAGGGATACCCTGAGTGCTGCTCGGCCCCGGGTAGACTCGCTGCAGGCTCTTACTAGCTGGTAGGGCTGTAGGCACACCTGGGGGGAAAGGATTAGCTCCGCGTGTACAAGACGATACAAAATATATGGCTTTGTTGGTTCACAATATCTTGAGAAATTATGTACTTATTGTAAGGAATGGTATAAGGGCAGTTCGATAGCAGGGAGCGTTACAAGTATCGAGTGGTTCAAAAGGATCAAGAGGGGCACGAAGAGATTAGTGTTTTAAATGTAAATTTTGGATTCTCTCAAAATTTTTTCTTTTGGTCGGCTCCCACTCGCCGGATACTTTGGGGTTGGACATTTCTTTCCGAGCTTGTGCCAACCTCGAAAAGTGCGAGGATTGTGTACAACCCTGAAAGTCCACCTAGTGTCAACTACCTTCACCTAGGGGGGGAATAGGTGACGTGCAGCGTTTTTGCGGAATTAAAATTGTACCTGCACACGAAAACAAAACAGCACAGCAAAGAAAATACACAAGCAATTTATAGTGGTTCCCCGATTTGGGTACATCCACTTTCCCCCTTCGACCTATCTCCCAACAAGGGACGACTCGGTCACTTCACCAACAGGATTGAAATCCAATCCTTGCACTATCGGAAGGAACCCTTTCACACGTAGGAGACAACACTCCCACAACACAGGTTGCACCCAACCCTTACAACTAGGAACCAACGTTCCTTTACAACAAAGATGAAACTAGAATGTATAAGAAATACAAACAACTTTTGGAGACTAAGGTGTCCCTCTTCGTTCGATGACGTGTTCTTGAAGTCAACAAAGAGTCCACAACCCTAGATCTCTCTTGGAGAGAATCTCCCCGAAACCGGCGGCCGCAAGAAGGGCGGCGGCTCGGTTCTCGGGATCGGCGGCGACAACGGAGTGTGGCTGCTGCACTTTGGAGATCCAATCTTCGTAGCAAAGCTAGCAAGGTCTACCAACGGTCACACTAGGATCGATCCTCTCGATCGATTCGGAAGGGGAAGGTTTTCCCGATCAATGAATCAAGAAACAAAGGATCTCTGGTTAGACACGTGAGACGCTACGCTTGGCTAAGCTTCTATCGCTGGAAGATCTGGAAGAATCACGATCAAACGGCCGGCGATCGACTAGCACGAGCGGCGATGGCGACGGAGCAGGTATCGCAATCTAGGTCAAGGTCGGCGGCTCGGCTTTCTTTTTCTGTGTATTTTCTGTTCAAAAATACGCGTGTATTTATACACTAGAATACTCCTTTATGACCGTTGTGGGTCCCACCAGAAGAAACCCCAAGCCCGGTTCAAAACAGTGCCAGCGGCAGAGTCCGGTCCAGCGGTTTCCAGAAAATCGCCTAAGGCAAAATCGGCGAGAATCGAAGGTGATTCTCGCCGATTCGGCGAGAATCGAAGGTGATTCTCGTCGATTCGGCGAGAATCAAAGGTGATTCTCGTCGATGTAGACTTGTTTGCACACTCTGAGGAGGCTGGAAAGAGACGGCGAGAATCAACCAGTGATTCTCAACGATTCACCGAATCGGCGAGAATCACTTGGTGATTCTCATCGAATAATACTTGGATGATTTTTCGTCTTTCCTCCTATGAGCTGCTCCTTGACCCATCCTTGCTCCTTATCTGTTCTTGCATTATCACAGCCCTGTACTTGAAAATAAGTACACTCCAATAGAGAGAGTACACGTAGGCCAACACACTGATCTGCTCAACGAGGGATTACGTCGTGCAGACCCGTGTATATTGACTTACTGCACCCTGACATTGGTGTGCACTTAGCGTGGAATAACTGCAAGCACAACTAGAAAGATTTTATCAAATACATTGTCTATCTACCTTAGCTTGTTCAGGGGCTTCTTCAAATCAGGTACGTTGTGGATACAATACCCAACAATCTCCCCCTATTTGAAGAAGCCTAAACCCTACAAGTTAAGGTGAATAGAGCATATGGGAATGAAAATCATAAACTTGAAATTGAGTTGAGAGAGATATTCATTACCAATACCAATTTCTTGAGAGCAAACTTGGAGCCACCTTAGCCAACTTGTAGCCACCTTAGCCTTAGCCGAGAGGGTAATCTCCCCCTTTTCGGCTTCTGCAAATCTGGGTCTGTTGCATTTGACCCCTTGCTCCCCCTCAGTTCTTGCACCTGTGGTCACACTTGAGGTCCTAGCAGAGGCTCCCCCTGGAGGCACGAGCCTGGAGCTTCTGTAGTCTTCATTCCTCATAGTTTAGCATCCCCAATTCAGTTTTGAAAAGACTGAACTTGGCTTCATCTAAGGGCTTTGTGAAAATATCTGCAATCTGCTTGTCTGTGGGGACATAACAGAGAGAGATGTCCTTGTTCTCCACGTGCTCCCGAATGAAGTGGTAGCGCACTTCAATATGCTTCGTTCTACTGTGCGATACCGGATTGTAATTGCAATGGCACTGGAGGAGTCGCAGTACATTGGTACTTCCTTGAACTGAAGGTCGTAGTCGGCTAACTGGTTTCTGATCCATAGGAGTTGTGCGCAACAGCTGCCTGCCGAGATGTACTCAGACTCTGCTGTGGAGGTAGCTACACAATTCTGCTTCTTGCCGTTCCATGAGATAAGCCTTCTTCCGAGGAATTGACACGTCCCGGAAGTGCTTTTCCTGTCATCCCTACTCCCTGCAAAATCAGCATCTGAAAAACCTATTAGCTCGACATCATTGTTTCTCGGGTAACACAAGCCAAGATTGGGAGTACCTTTAAGGTATCTTAGAATTCGCTTTGCAGCGACATAGTGAGATTCCTTAGTGTTCACCTGATATCTGGCACAAACACATGTGGAGAACATGATATCCGGTCTACTGGCAGTAAGGTAGAGCAGGGATCCAATGATGCTTCTGTATTTGGTTTCATCGAAAGGTTTACCTTTCTCATCCTTATCCAGAGACATAGTGGATCCCATTGGAGTCCTCATAGAGGTTGCATTCTCCATACCGAATTTCTTGAGGAGTTCATTTGTGAACTTCGTTTGAGAGATGAAGATTCCATCCTCAGACTGTTTCACTTGAAGTCCCAAGAAATACTTTAGCTCTCCCATACTGCTCATTTCAAACTTTCCTTCCATAAGTTTAGAAAACTTTTTGCAAAGATTGTTGTCCGTTGAGCCGAATATTATGTCATCGACATAGATTTGCACCAGCAAAATCTTGCCTTTGACTTCCCTGAGAAACAATGTCTTATCTATTTTACCTCTAGAGAACTTGTTCTCAAGAAGAAAACTAGATAAAGTCTCATACCAAGCTCGTGGAGCTTGTTTTAAACCATATAGAGCTTTATTAAGAAAATATACATGATTGGGATAAGTAGGATTGACAAAACCTGGGGGTTGAGCGACGTATACTTCCTCTTTCAGGTCTCCGTTCAAGAATGCTGATTTCACATCCATTTGATAGACTGTGAATCCTTTGTGCGGAGCATACGCCAGGAACAATCTGATTGCCTCGAGCCTTACCACTGGTGCAAAGGTCTGGTCGAAGTCAATCCCCTCCTCCTGTCTGTAACCTTGAGCCACCAGCCTTGCGTTATTCTTTATGATGACACCATGTTCATCCAGTTTGTTTCTGAAGATCCACTTGGTGCCAATCACATTCTTCTTGTGTGGTCTGGGAACCAGCGTCCAAACGTTGCATCGTTCGAATTGATGTAGTTCATCTTGCATGGCCAAAATCCATGCCGCATCTTTGTTCGCCTCGTCGAACTTCTTTGGCTCAACCTGTGACAGGAAGCTAAGATGCAAAATCTCGTTAATAGTACCTCTTCGAGTTCTGACACCGTCACGAGGATCTCCGATGATCTGATCTCTAGGATGATCCCTCACGTGCCGGAGCTCTAGAAGTCTGGCGTCTGGAGCTTCGACTACTTCTTGGGCTTCTCCTTCTTCTAAGAGATTTGTTCCATTTTGATCTTCAACATTCTCAGTTGACGTTGAGGTGGAAACTTTGACGTACTTAGGAGTTTCATCTTTAGCGGTCTCATCGAGACACAGCTGTTCAAGTCGTGCACCTGCATCTTCAAGAATACCGCTGGAAGAGCTGCTGTTAAGCAAACTTCCTTCATCAAATACAACATTAATTGATTCTTCTACCACTAGGGTTTTCTTATTGAAGACCCGATATGCCCAACTGTGGGAACTATAGCCCATGAATATGCCTTCGAAGCATTTTTCACCAAATTTAGTACGTGGGTACTTCCCATTATTCAGTACATAGCATCTACAACCAAAGATCCTCAAGTAGGACATGATTGGTTTCCTGCCTCTCAGTAGCTCATAAGGCGTCTTACGATGATGCTTGTTGATCAATGCTCGGTTTTGTACATGACAAGCTGTATTGACCGCCTCTGCCCAGAAGTATTCTGGGAGAGAAGCGTCTTTCAACATTGTCGTGCAGGCTTCAATGAGAGTTCTATTTCTCCTCTCCGCAACTCCATTTTGCTGAGGAGTGCGCGGGGAGGAAAACTCATGAAAGATACCTTGTTCTTCACAAAACTCTGTCATAGCACCAGATTCGAATTTTGTTCCATGGTCACTTCTGATTTTGACCACTGGGCAGTTAAATTCGTTCTGAACCTGCTTGACAAAACTAGTGAAGATGTCAAATGTATCCGACTTTCGTTTTAAGAAGAACACCCATGTAAACCGAGAATGATCATCAACTATCACTAGCGTATAGGACTTGCCTCCCAAGCTATGAACTTGCATTGGACCAAACAAGTCCATATGTAGAAGGTAAAGACATCAGGAAGAGTCTTTGTCTGCAATGCTCTTAAAGGTAGCCCGAGTCTGTTTGCCCATCTGGCATACAGGACAGGGGCTATCTTTGATGCACTTGATAACGGGAGCATCCCTTACTAAGTTTTTAGAAAACAGCATACTAATTATTTTGAAATTAATATGTGCCAATCTCTTGTGCCATTGTTCACAAAGAGATGCACTGCCTGTTGCCACTAGGCATACGGGGGTAGATGAATCTAAACTAAGAAAATTTAAGCAGAAGATATTTCGGCTCCTAATGCCTGTTAATACCGTCTCAGAAGAGGCACATGATATTATCAGGCATTTATCCTTGCAGAACTTAACGTCATAACCTTTGTCACATAACTGACTTACACTGATCAGGTTATGGTTTAACCCTTCAACATAAGCCACGTTTGTGATAGAGATTATACCGTTGGAAATCATATCGTAACCTCTGGTGACTCCTCGATCTGACCCCCCAAAGATGACTTTGGGTCCATTCTCGACTGGAGTGTAATCACGCAGCAGGCTTCTTGTCCCAGTCATATGCCGGGAGCATCCACTGTCCAAGTACCATATTGGCGTTTTGGTGGCCTTTGGACATTCCTGCAAAACAAAATTAATTTCCCTTAGGAACCCAATCGAACTTGGGTCCTAGATTCTTGGTTAGCATACTCCTCCTCGGTTGGTTAACCCTACGAGTGGTCGGCCTCGCATTGCTAACATAGGGAGTCTCGTTATACCTCGGATTAAACCAACAATCCACGGCAAAGTGACCGACTTTGCCACAACACCAACAGTGAAATCTATTGTACCTCTTCCTAGGCTCCTGCTTTACCCTGGGAATGGTGGGTACAGCCGGGGCCTTGGATCTGGAGGTGGAGGCCTCATAGTGATTGCAGTCACATGACTTCTTCACCTTTTGTTTCTTCGGTACAACAGGCTTGGCTTTTGGTGCCTGCTTTCCATTATGGCCGTTGGAGAATTGACCATAATTTCCCATGTGGATTTCCTCATAAGGTGCCTTGAAGACACTCTCACCGAAGTTGCGGGGGAAAGTCCAACCATCATATCGGCTCTTTGGCTTTGCAACTAAGGGCCGGAAATGATGACCAAAGGTTGACTCAAAGTCATGTTGGTTGCAAGGAAAGCCAGGCTTTCTGAACGCAACAGGACTGAGGGGAGCTTTTCCCTTTTCAGCAGCAGAGGCCTTCTTGGCGGCCTTATTCTTTCTCTGGTTCCTGTTTCTCTTGGATGAGGAACCAGGTACCCCTACATGCCCCAAGCCAGCTCCTTTGGCCTGAGCAGAGAAGGTATCAACAACTGGAAGAACTGTTTTTGGCATAGAGAAGCTCTTGACGATCTTCCGTTCTGCCGCAAGTTGTTCTTCCAACTTGTCGACTTCCTCCTGCTTAAGATCAAGGAGCTTGAGAGACTCTGAATGCCTTGAAGTCAGGTCTAGGTGCTCCTATCGGAGAGATATCAAACTGGTGATCTCTTCCCTTAGGGAGACACTCTCACCCTTAAGGAATTTCACTTCCTTTTTCTCAGCCTTCAATCTCTTACGACACTCCTCGAAAGTGTTGAGCAGAAGTTCATACTTCTCGAGGAGCTCCGCTTCGCGGGCCGAAAGGCTATCCTCAGGGTCATCATCCTGAGACTCAGGATCAGAGTCAGAGTCGGAGAGAGGGGTGTGAGCTTTTACCTTCCCAATAAATGGGGGGCATTCTCCTTCTGAGTCGGAGCGACCCACCAGCCCGGAGTAGGCTTCCTCATCATCACTGGAGTCTGAGGAATCAGATTCACTCAGTGTCTTTGGCTTTTTGGCGATGTAGCTCCTCTCTTTCTTCTTATCTCTAGAGGACTTGTGCTCCTCTCCCTTCCCATTTTCTCTCTTGCCTTGGTGGCAGTCGGCCACGACGTGTCCTGGCTTATTGCATCCAAAACAAATAATGTCAGAGGAGCGATGTTTGTTCGGTTTAGATGCGTACCTGTCAGAAGAATAATTTTTCTTCTGAAGCCTGGAGGAGGAGCCGTCTCTCTTTCTTTGATTCCTCATCTTGAGGAACTTCTTGAATTCTCGGGTGATGAGGGAGAAATCTTCCTCAGACAACTCTGAGCTGAAGGAGCATGGCTCAGAGTCCTCCTCCTCATCCTTTTTCCTGGCACGGTATGAAACCGCCCCCTTGCCCTTCCTGGAGTGAATGTCTTTTAGAGCCACAGTCTTTTCCTTGGCTACAGCCTTCTCTGCTTCTTCTTCTGCTTTCTGGGTGTTCAGTTGAAGCTCATAGGACATCAGCTTCCCAAACAGAATTTGCGGGTCTGTTTCAGCTTGTTTGCCAAACTCTCGGATGGCGCAGATCTTTGTGTCCCATTCTTTAGTAAGGGACCTAAGGAATTTATCATTAAGTTCACCATCAGTGAACACTCTTCCATATCCTTTGAGGGCATTGACAATCTTGAGGAAGTTCTCGAAGGTGACTCCGATCTCTTCCTTAGGCCCTTGTCTGAAGGCCTCATATTTCTGGTTCAGGAGGGATCTCCGATCATCCCTCACTTCATCAGTGCCCTCCATTAGGATAATCAGGCAGTCCCAGATCTCCTTTGCTGTCCTGCAGTTGCAGAAGTTCTGCATCATTGAGTCATCGACCGCGCTGACCAGAATGTTCTGCGCCTTCTTGTCAAGTCCCACCAGCACCATCTCATCCTTGTCTATTTCAGAAATTTTCTTTGGCACTTTCTTGGTAGGATCAATGGTGGAGACCTTAGTGGGGACATAAGGTCCCTCCTCCACGATCATGAAGAGTCGAGGATCAACTGCTTCCATGTAGAACCTGATCCTTTCCTTCCAGATAGGAAAGTTGAGCCTGGTGCACACTGCGATCTTGCCTGTGTACTTGAGCCCGTCCATGGTAGATGTTTTCCTTCTTCTTGACACTAGCGGCAGGATTCTACTCATGGCGTGAACCTTTTTGATGAGGAACCTCCCTCTGATACCACTTGAAAGTCCACCTAGTGTCAACTACCTTCACCTAGGGGGGGAATAGGTGACGTGCAGCGTTTTTGCGGAATTAAAATTGTACCTGCACACGAAAACAAAACAGCACAGCAAAGAAAATACACAAGCAATTTATAGTGGTTCCCCGATTTGGGTACATCCACTTTCCCCCTTCGACCTATCTCCCAACAAGGAACGACTCGGTCACTTCACCAACAGGATTGAAATCCAATCCTTGCACTATCGGAAGGAACTCTTCCACACGTAGGAGACAACACTCCCACAACACGGGTTGCACCCAACCCTTACAACTAGGAACCAACGTTCATTTACAACAAAGATGAAACTAGAATATATAAGAAATACAAACAACTTTTGGAGACTAAAGTGTCCCTCTTCGTTCGATGACGTGTTCTTGAAGTCAACGAAGAGTCCACAACCCTAGATCTCTCTTGGAGAGAATCTCCCCGAAACCGGTGGCGGCAAGAAGGGCGGCGGCTCGGTTCTCGGGATCGGCGGCGACAACGGAGTGTGGCTGCTGCACTTTGGAGATCCAATCTTCGTAGCAAAGCTAGCAAGGTCTACCAACAGTCACACTAGGATCGATCGTCTCGATCGATTCGGAAGGGGAAGGTTTTCCCGATCAACGAATCAAGAGACAAAGGATCTCTGGTTAGACGCGTGAGACGCTACGCTTGGCTAAGCTTCTGTCGCCGGAAGATCTGGAAGAATCACGATCAAACGGCCGGCGATCGACTAGCACGAGCGGCGACGGCGGCGGAGCAGGTATCGCAATCTAGGTCAAGGTTGGCGGCTCGGCTTTCTTTTTCTGTGTATTTTCTGTTAAAAAATACGCGTGTATTTATACACTAGAATACTCCTTTATGACCGTTGTGGGTCCCACCAGAAGAAACCCCAAGCCCGGTTCAAAACAGTGCCAGCGGCAGAGTCCGGTCCAGAGGTTTCCAGAAAATCGCCTAAGGCAAAATCGGCGAGAATCGAAGGTGATTCTCGCCGATTCGGCGAGAATCAAAGGTGATTCTCGTCGATTCGGCGAGAATCAAAGGTGATTCTCGTCGATGTAGACTTGTTTGCACGCTCTGAGGAGGCTGGAAAGAGACGGCGAGAATCAACCAGTGATTCTCGACGATTCGGCGAGAATCACTAGTGATTCTCTCCGACTCGGCGAGAATCACTTTGTGATTCTCGTCGAATAATACTTGGATGATTTTTCGTCTTTCCGCCTATGAGCTGCTCCTTGACCCATCCTTGCTCCTTGTCTGCTCTTGTATTATCACAGCCCTGTACTTGAAAATACGTACACTCCAATAGAGAGAGTACACGTAGGCCAACACACTGATCTGCTCAACGAGGGATTACGTCGTGTAGACCCGTGTATATTGACCTACTGCACCCTGACATTGGTGTGCACTTAGCGTGGAATAACTGCAAGCACAACTAGAAAGATTTTATCAAATACATTGTCTATCTACCTTAGCTTGTTTAGGGGCTTCTTCAAATCAGGTACGTTGTGGATACAATACCCAACAAACCCCATACCCGGCAGAGTGGGATCCTCCCCAAGTGGCGGACTCGGGGCGTGCTCTGAGCGATGAGTGCTCGTGCATGCATGCGGAGATTTTATGTGTAAAGACTCTTTATAAGTCTTTGATTAATCTTATAATATATTAATATTATATTAAATATTAATATCTTAATATATATATATATATATATATATATATAGTTAGATATGGATTTTGGGAGGGGGCAGCCAGCCAAGCAGCATGGAAAATAAAGCAAAAGAATTAAAGGGGAAAAGCCAGGGGGTTTTCGAGGACAGGGAGCAAGGAAGAAAAGATAGAGAAAAAGAAAGAAGGGGGAGGATGGGCTCGGTACAGGAAGAGTCCCGCCGCTTGCAGTAAATCTTCGGTGAAGATCATGCCGTCGAAAAGGAGAAGGAAATTTGGTTTTTCCTGGCTGCCGCTGCTGCTTGGATCAGGACGAGGATAAAGTTCCTGTGCGCCGCTCGCGATTTCCCCGGCCCGTCGTTCGCGATTTTTGTGTGACGTCTCTGTCGTGAGGAGTAAACCAGGTGGTGATCCTCTGGTTGTAAGCTGTTACAAATTTTTTTTCTCGTCCCCAATTGCAGCACCACCAAGGAAGGAGGTTCGTCGGTGTTCATCTACTAGCGGCGATTGTTTCACGTTTTCTGCTGCAGATCACATCTACGTGAATCCAGATCTGAGATTTTCTTGCGCGCCACTCTGATCGCGAAGGAGAAGAGTGTTCGGCTTGTTCTTGCTGTTGATCTGAAAGAGGGAAGATCTCCAGTTTGTTGTCATTCCTAGATCTGCAAGAGGAATATGGCTGCAGAACCTTCAGATCTATGTTTTGCTGAATACAGATTGTGTTCCAGTTGAATAGAAACGACAGCAGTCATTTTCTCATAGACCAATTGAGAAAAGGGGGGCAGTGGGTTTTCTGGAAGGGAGCAGCAAGGGTCGCCCTCCCCGTCGCCGGCCAAGCAAGGGCTGCCCCGAGATCATCTCTCCTGATCTCTCTCTCCTGTCGCCGGCTAAAAAGGGCAGCTGGAGCGTCGCTGCATGCGCCGCCCAAAGGAAGGCCCGATCCCTTGCTTTTCCTCCTCGTCGTCACCGCCCAAAGCAAGGCCCGAGCCTTTGCTATTCCTCCTCACTGTCGCCGCCCAAATCAAGGCCCGAACCCTTGCTCTACTTCCCCGTCGCAGCCGCCCGGGGCAAGACCGGCCGATATTTGTTCTCCCGGCATCGCCTTCAGCTAGATCGGCCAGGAGCTTCTCTCCCGACACCGCCTCCAGCAACAACGGCCGAGAGATCCTCTCCCGGCACCGCCGTCAAACACGCGTCAAGGGTAACGAAGTTTCTTCTCGGACAGGTGAAGCCCTCAATTATCATATTTGCATAGAAGCCCCTCTCTACTAACGAGTGGGGGGGAAGCGGGCTCTCCGACGGGTCGATGTGTACATCCCCGCAGCTGGTTGCATTTAGTATCCAAAAGCGTGAGTATGGGTTTAGGCATGCTGTGTGAAGCCCATCCGGATGTGTAAGCCGGATTGGTGATGTTCTGGGGTTCCCGGGGAAAACTCCGTGGAAGTTGTTTATTATTTGTTCTTAGGAGATAAGCATCACCGCCCCGAGGCAGAGGTGGGGCCGATGTTTATTTTGCCACCGTTTGGCGGGACGTGGGCGTACACGTGTTGCAGTACCAAGCGGGGAGTAGCGGGCTTAAGCCCAAGCTTATGCCGGCCCTCGAAGGCCTATTTTTGCTTATATTGCCGGTCTGCATGCCGAAGTATGAAATTCATATTCCTGTAATTATTTATAATATCTGTGATGCTCTGTGTATGTGTAGTTTACTTCTTCTGTCTTGGGCGAGTGGTACGTTCGTGAACCGCTCGCCCCATGGGGGCCCCGAGGTATAGTTGCAGGGAAGCCCCTGATGGCCTTCTCTCATCCTTTTAGAATAGCGGAGCTACGCTGTTAGTGGCCCAACTTGGGCAGTGTGTCGTAGAATTGCTCGGCGAGATTGCGCCATTAATAGGGCGGGTGAGGATCATTTTGCATAGACCCGAGGAGGCACCTCTAGTCTGGAGAGAGTTAATCTTGAGATTCTCCTTTGAGGTTCGGTCGGCCAAGAGATCCCTCCGAAGGTGCCTTAGCTCAGCCTTTGGCTTGGGAGGGGAAGAGTTTGCTAGTCTTCCGGGTATGCGGCGGGACCTCCATGTTGAGACCTTGGGTTTGTCCCTTGTGTTCCTAATCTTGTGCCTAGATCATTCTCCTGAGGCTAGTAGGTGCGCGGTCACCCCTTCCCCAAGGGTGAACTCAACAAGAGACCGAGATTTCGGTTTCAACATGGTTGTCCTGTTGCATAACCTGTTAATACTCTGTCTGCTGGGTTTCCTCCTAAAAAGGAAGATGTAGCAACCGCTAGTCATAAAGACTAAGTGACTTCACATCTGCTCCCCTGGCAACTCCTCGGCACCGGGCGGAGAAAGGAACAAGGGTACAATATATAAATAAAATAGTAGTACAAATAGGTGGTATAGAGTGAGCAATATTATGTATATCAGCAGTATAATAAATGAGTAAACAATCTACTCTATCAGTTCTATCATCTACAGCAGTATGTGAAAAATGTAAATCTACAACAGAAAGTAACTCAACTTATATTAATGCACATACAGATATATAAGTTAAGGATCGGCTCAGCAGTAAAGTAACACATCGTATAAGAGTGCCCATACAAACTTATACGATGAGGATTGTGTGTACGCAATGTAATGTAATGCCATGAATGCAATGACTCACCCATGATCACGCGCATGCAACTGCTATGTCGACACAGACTTGTAGTTCCCACTTTTCGAGCAGGTAGCTAACCTTTCAGACCTCAACCATCGTGGTCAGGCTGTGATAGTAGAGCGGGCTAAAATTATTCATGTAAAATGTTGTAAGTTGTGATTGATGAAGGGTGTAGGTGTTATAGCAGACGCACATGGCTCATGATCAGATCTGAGTGCAAGTCTTATTGGAAAAGTAATCCTGCTTGTCGTGACCATGGCAACAGACAGATGCCTAGTTAGACGCTATAGTTCAAGGATTTGCTTACAACCACGGATTTGTTTTCGAGTTTCATACGAGATTATTTATCATATTATTTTATGACATTATGAGAGGAAACTTCAGATCGGAAAAGTAATCCGATCTGATCTATTTAGCACTTTGTTAGGCTATTCTCCACTACTAGGCGGGCATCCACACTAACAAGGCTAGGCCTCTGTACGCCTCAATGCTAAGAACACAACAGCGGAGCTCACATGCGTACTACGGTTGTAACACCTCCCCTATAATGACCATATAATATGGGTCCGGCCGGGGCCCCACAACATACGGACGTCGCAGCTTAAGCATTAAAAGATGATATTATCTACCCTACTCAAAACTCAGAATGAAGCCACAGCGGAAACATACAAACAAGACTAGAAGTTATCCACTACCAATCAGGAGTATCAAAATGTCCTTAAGGCCTTACACAACATAAGTCCAAATTTGAATGACAATAAGGTCAAACATCAACATGCAAAAGCACTCCTAGGCTATCTCGGCATACAAGCCGGAAATACCAAAAACAGGGAGCATCACAGTCAAGAAGAAAACAAGCTAGTAAGCATGGTAATCACTTCATGAGTCTTAGGACTTTTCGGCCGGCGCACTTGCTCCGGCTTGCAATCCTTGTCGTGTAAAAATTTGTAGTAACGTGGGTCAGTAAAGGCTGACCTCTACTATGTAACCAACACATATCCTCCCGGCCGACCCTAACGGACCCCGGGGTACACCTCCAACCTGCAAGTCATCACTTCGTATGTTATATACATAAACATGTAAAGTTTTAAAAACAGGTTTGGATGTCTCAAACACCATACACGTTTTCTATGTTGAACATATAATTAAAGGGGCCTACTATGCAACATGTATGCAAACTTGGGCTTCACCCAAGGCACCCTATCGTGTATGCATCTAGCACATCATCATAACATAATAACTGGGTACTTCCAATTTCCTCATCAGCATCAAGCTGCAAACAAAAGGGTACTGCAATTCCCCTAACAGCATACAAGCCGCCACATGGAAATCTTGCCAAGGCCCCACCCGCTCGTGGGTCTTAGACCCGGGCTTGCCTGCAAACTCAGACTTATCACGTTAGGATTCCATCTCACACACAAACTGATTCTAAGAACCCTCGCCGGACCCCACCCGCTCGTGGGCTACATTTCACGGGCTTGTCCTATGCTTGGCGTTCTCGTCAGTCTCATAGAAGGGGACTAGTCTCACCGGGACACTCTCTCCACATGACTTGCACGTCACGGGATAGCCAGCCGACCACAGAGACAAAGCCGCACCTTAGCACATCACAATCCATAGCCTTTCCTACCCTAATTCCTCAATCGTACTGCAACATTCCCGCGCACCAAGGAAACCATCTACCGCCAACGCGGAGCTAACCTTGTCCGGTTCCGGCTACAAGTAATCACTCGAAAAAGGGGGAAACATATACATCGCAAACTGCATCTTGCCGCAACGGATTTTTACAAAATCCTTAAGGCTCGCTATGCAACATCAACGAGTCAGACTAACGGTCACGACTACGGCTTCACCCACCATGCCTAATCCACTAACGGAGCGGATATCTAATGCAATATCATGCGGGGGACGGACACAATCAACTCAGTGGTTCCTCTTGAACCATGGCGACCCAAACCCCTCTCATTTGAGAGATTTGGTGCTCAAGAGTTTGAAAAGCAAGAAAGAAAGAGATGCTATGCATGCATCCTAGAAACCGAGAGGAGAAAATGTCATTACCTTACGACCTCTCTCCCGAATCCTTTCTTTGAACGGATTGACACGAGCGTCTCCATTCCCTCTCCACGGATCTGGTCTCAGAGTGATGATCGGAGCTCCGAAGCTCAGTCAATGGCAGTGGAAGACCTTCTCCTTCCTCCTCCCCTCTCTTCCTCTCCACCCTAACTCACTCTAAGAGATGAGAAATGAGGGGAAAGACCCTCTCAGCCCTAATAAAGGCATTTGGGCGGAAGATCCTGGGCCTTTGGATCGTTTTTAAGGAAGCATCGGACGGCCACGAAATAAAATGACGGACCTGCACCCGCCTGCACGATCAGTGGCGCACGACCAGTGGTCGTGCGCACTTGATCCCATGATCGTGCATTTAACAATGGCAGAACTCCAAAAAAATGGGATAAACTCGCACGAGCAGGGGCCGACAACCAGTGGTCGTGCGCACTATGTCCAATGTTCGTGCGATTGCCCTAGGAGGAACTCGAAAAACTGAAAATAGTGTGCACGATCAGTGGCGCACGACCAGTGGTCATGCGCACTGGATCCCATGATCGTGCGTACTGTATCCAATGCTGAGCTCATCGACCTATAGCCAGCGGTATCTCTTCCACCGGGCGTTAGCTTCCAGCGACTCCAGGTCTGAAAATTGGGTTGTTACAACTCCTCCCCCTTACAAGAATTTCATCCCCGAAATTAATCTTCATATAAGAAGACAGTAAGAAATTATTGTAGCAAATAAAAACATTGTTGCAACAACTTTGGACAAACTATTTTTAATCAGGTAAACAGCCGAAAATAATATTGCAACGTTTCAAAACACTGTTGCTACATACTGGTTACTGTTTCAAACCTGCATTACACAAATAACTTGGGATATTCCTCGCGTATTGCTTGCTCACGCTCCCAAGAGAACTCGTCACGCCCGCAGTTATACCAACGCACCTTCACGAGCTTAACTTCTTTTTCTGTAACTGCCGAACCTCTATATCCTCTATACTAACTGGACGAACTCGTGTCTCAAGTCCTCTTCTATCGACACTGATGCTTATTCGATCACCACACTAGCCTCCACTAAGGCTTTCCTCAAGATGGAGACATAGAAATCATCGTGTAATCCACTCAGATCTGTGGACAACGCCAACCGGTACGCTGCTTCTCCCACTCGTTCTATAACCTCGAAAGGTCCCAAAAACATTGGACTCAACTTCTTGAGTCAGCGAATCCATGAAATGCCTTTGAACGGCTTGATCTTTAAATAGACCCAGTCCCCTACCGTGAACTCCACCTTCCTGTGGCGATTGCTTGCCGATCTTGAGCAACCTTCATGCGCTCTTGAATGGTTCGCACCAACTAGCATGCATCGGCTACCACTTATTTTCCTGAAAGTTTGGTGTCTCCCGCCTATGTCCAGGATATCGGAGTTCGACACCGCCTCGCATACAAGGCTTCGTACGACGCCATCTTTATACTTGCTTGGTAACTGTTGTTATAAGAGAACTCTACCATGAATAGGTGATATTCCCACTTCTTACCGATGTCAAAAGTGCACATCCTCAGCATATCCTCCCTAGTACGGTTCATTCTTTCGGTTTTCCCATCAGTTTGAGGATGGAAAGTCATGTTAAACCTGAGCACCGTGCCCAGACTCTTCTAAACCAAACTCCAGTCCTTGGACGTGAAACGTCCATCGCGATCACTAACTATACTCTTCGGAATTCCATGTATTCGCACGATGTTGCGAACATACAACTCTACCAGCTTCTCCACACTGTCCTCTTTTCGATTTGGGATGAAGTGAGCCACTTTGGTCACGCGATCCACGATCACCCAAATCACGTCGTTGCCCTGCTGCGATCTTCATAACCCATGTACAAAGTTCATGGAAATGTCATCAAACTTCCACTCGGGAATAGGAAGAGGTTTCAGGAACCCACCCGACTTCTGACACTCGGCCTTCACTAACACACAAGTTTGGCACCAACTCACGTACAAAGCTACATCCCGCTTCAAATCAGGCCACCAAAAGGATTTCTTCATATCCAAGTACATCTTTGTACTACCCGGGTGAATGGAGTACTTTGTGAAGTGAGCCTCAAACATCAACTCCTGACGGAGCTTGTCGAACAGTGGTACACAAATCCTTTTGTCCTTCCTCAGAATCTCATCAATCAGCTCCCAGATGCTACTCTCGCCCTTTTGAGCTTCCACCATGTATGGCAGGAACTCCGCATCCAAACGGGTCACTTCCTGAATACGATCGGACAAGTCATTCTGCATTTCAATCCAGTTCAACCAACCACGCTAGACTCGCCTCTTGCTACACACTCCATGCTAAGGGACTCACAGTCCCGGATCAACCGCTCATCATGAGCTTCGATCCAACTCCCTTGACCAGAATATTTCCTACTCAAGGCATCCGCCACCACATTGGCTTTGCCTAGCGTATATTGAATCGCCACTTCATAGTCTCCAAGGAACTCGACTCATCTGCGCTGTCGTATATTCAAGTCCTTCTAATCTAGAAGATACTTCAGGCTCTTGTGATCCGTGAAGATCTCCATTTTCGCACCATACATATAGTACCACCATAATTTCAAAGCAAAAATTACCTCCGCCAACTCCAAATCATGGACGGGGTAATTCCTCTCGTGAGGCCTTAGCTGCTTAGATCCAAGAACTATCACGTTGTCATGTTGCACCAACACGCAACCCAAACCGCATCCAGATGTGTCACTAAAAATCTGAAATCCTTCAGTCCCTTTAGGAAGACTTAGGATTGGAGTTGCCATTAGCCTCCCCTTTAGAGTGTCAAATGCCCATCTGCACTCCGGATTCCAAATAAACTTCTGATCTTTACGAGTTAGAGAGGTGAGGGGTAGGGCTATCCGCGAAATGTTTTACACAAACCTTCTATTATACCCGGCTAGTCCAAGAAAACTTCGGACTTCCGTCATAGTTCTCAAAATTAGCCAATCTCTGATGGCTACAACTTTCGCCGGATCCACCGCCACCCCATCACCACTAATCACATGGCCCAGAAAAGCCACTTTCTCCAACCAGAACTCGCACTTTGAAAACTTTGCATAAAGTTGGTTCTCTCTCAACACTTGCAAGACCACTATCAAGTGAGTCTCATGCTCGACCTCTGATTTGTAGTACACCAAGATATCGTCAATTAAGACCACTACAAAAGAGTCTAAGTACTCCTGAAATACTCGATTCATCAAGTCCATGAATGCGGATGGCGCGTTCCTCAACCCAAACGGCATCACCGAGAACTCAAAGTTACCATACCTCATACCATAAGTTGTCTTGGGTATGTCCTCGTCTCGAATTCGCAACTGAGTACCCTGACCACAGATCCAACTTGGAATACACCAACGACCCCACCAACTTGTCGAACTGGTCATCTATTCGAGGAATCAGATACTTATTCATGGCAGTCAATTTATTCAACTCTCGGTAGTATATGCACAACCGCATACTACCATCCTTCGTCTTCACGATTAGCACTGGTGCGCTCCATGGTGAAGAACTGGGTCTAATATACCCTTGGTCCAACAGTTCCTGCAACTGTACTTTGAGTTCGGCTAACTCCTTTAGTGTCATCCTAAAAGGAGGACGTGACACCTGCCTAGCCTCCGGCACTAGCTTGATCGAGAAATCAATCTCCCATCGCGAAGGTGCTCGAGGAAGCTCCTCAGGAATCACATCCTTGTACTCTGCCACTACTGCCAGGTCCCCAAGTGATAACTTGGAAAGGAGAGCCTCCAATAATGCTACAAAAGCTACTCTCCCCTGGTTAACTGCCTGCACCAACTGCATGGCCTAAATCAGGGAAAAGGCCGCTCCACTGAGGCCCTCAAACTTAACTTCTGACCGCCCTTCACCCCTCAGGGTCACCACCTTAGACAGGCAGTCAATACTGGCACGTTGCTCTGCAACCCAGTCAATTTCCAAAATGACGTCGAACTCCACCAACGGTAAAACTGCTGCTATCACCGTGAAGTCAACTCCGTCTAGACTCCAACAAATGCGCCCCTTCGCCCCGGTAGTCATAGATGACCCATTAGGCATGCGCACCATCATCTCTGTGTCTGACAAGAAGGGCTCAACTCCAATCCTTCGGATAAAAATTTCCGCAAGGACGGAGTGTGACGCTCTCGTATCAAACAGTACCCTGGTGGGGTACCCAGAAACTAACACAAAGCATGTCACCACCTCGGGTTGGCTGATCGCTTACTGCTGCCCAAGGTTATATGCCCTTGGCTGCACCGGTTGGAAACGAGAAGCGCTAGACTCCGCCATCATTCCTTTCTCCGAATTCTTGTAGGGATGGGACTTCTTCTTCCACTTACTCCCTTCCTTGAGATTGAGAAGACTTTCCTTCTCCCTGCTTTGCAGCAAAACCCTCTCGAAGTTGGGTTCGCTCTAAATCGCTCTCCAAGTTCTGGAAACCTCAACCAGCTCATTGAAACCAGCATTCTTCATATATATGAGGGGTTGCCTCAGATTCTCCCTCAGTCCGTGGTAGAAGAGGTTGTCCCTCTCCACAACATCAGCCATGGTCGTTCCAGTATAATGGCCCAACCGATTAAACTCCTGAATATACTCGTCCAATGTCTTGTCTCACTGCACCAAGTGCAGGAATTGCCTCTGAAGGGCTAACCTCATTGATACAGGAATGTACTTTTCAAGAAAGCATTTCCGAACTCCTCCATGGTCGGGGTGCGACCAGGAAACTAGCGACCGCTATGGCTCACCTACCACAGCTTAGCATCGCCCTCCAACATGAAACTTGCAAACTTCGCATGCTTTGCTACCGGCATCTCAGCCTCCCTCAGCAGTTCGAATCAGTTTCTATTCGCACAACTAGACACAAGGACACTCACGGTCTCGTGATACTCCTATGTGGATAACTTCTTAACGCAATTCGTCTAGGACATTCGTCCATGAAGACATACCTTGGACACTAACCTGACTCTGATACCAAATTGTAACACCTCCCCTGTAATGACCATATAATATGGGTCCGGCTGGGGCCTGACAACATACGGATGCCCCATCTTAAGCATTGAAAGATGATATTATCTACCCAACTCAAATCTCAGAATAAAGCCACAGCGGAAACATACCAACAAGACTAGAAGTTATCCACTACCAATCAGGAGTATCAAAATGGCCTTAAGGCCTTACACAACATAATTCCAAAGCTGAATGACAACAAGGTCAAACATCAATGTACAAAATCACTCCTAGGTTACCTCGGCATGCAAGCTGGAAATACCAAAAACAAGGAGCATCACAGTCAAGAAGAAAACAAGTTAGTGAGCATGGTAATCACTTCATGAGGCTTAGGACTTTTCGGTCGGCGCACTTGCTCCCGCTTGCGATCCTTGCCGTGTACAAATTTGTAGTAACGTGGGTCAGTAAAGGCTGACCTCTACTGTGTAAACAACACATCTCCTCCGAGTCGTCCCTAATGGACCCCGGGGTACACCTCCAACCTGCAAGTCAGCACTTCGTATACCATATACGTAAACATGTAAAGCTTTAAAAATAGGTTTGGATATCTCAAACAACATACACGTTTTCTATGTTGAACATATAATTAAAGGGACCTAATATGCAGTATGTATGCAAATTCGGGCTTCATCCAAGGCACCATATCGTGTATGCATCTAGAAGATCATCATAACATAACAAGTGTGTACTTCCAATTTCCCCATCGGCGTCAAGCCGCAAACAAAAAGGGTACTGCAATTCCCCTAACGGCATACAAGCCGCCACATGAAAATTTTGCTAAGGCTCCACCCGCTCATGGGTCTTAGACCCGAGCTTGCCTGCAAACTCTAACTTCTCACGTTAAGATTCCATCTCACACACAAACTGATTCTAAGAACCCTCGCCGGACCCCACCCGCTCGTGGGCTTCATTGCCCGGGCTTGTCTTATGCTTGGCATTCTTGTCAGTCTCACAGAAGGGGACTAGTCTCGCCGGGACACTCTCCCACATGACTTGCACGTCACGGGATAGCCAACCGACCATGGAGACAAAGCCGCACCTTAGCACATCACAATTCATAGCCTTTCCCACCCTAATTCTTCATTCATACTACAACGTTCCCGCGCACCAAGGAAACCATCTACCACCAATGCGGAGCTAACCTTGTCCGGTTCCGGCTACAAGTACTCACTCGAAAAAGGGGGAAACACATACATCACAAACGGCATCTTGCCGCAATGAATTTTTACAAAATCCTTAAGGCTCGCTATGCAACATCACCGAGTCGGACTAACGGTCGCGACTACGGCTTCACCCACCATGCCTAATCCAGTAACAGAGCGAATCTCTAACGCAATATCATGCTAGGGACGGACACAATCGACCCGGTGGTTCCTCTTCAACAATGGAGACCCAAACCCCTCTTATTTGAGAAATTTGGTGCCCAAGAGCTTGAAAAGCAAGAAAGAAAGAGATTTTATGCACGCATCCTAGAAACCGAGAGGAGAAAATGTCGTTACCTTATGACCTCTCTCCCTAGCCATGGAATCTTTGCTTGGAACGGAATGACACGAGCGCCTCCACGCCCTCTCCATGGATCTGGTCTTGGAATGACGATCGGAGCTCCGAAGCTCCGTCAATGGCGATGGAAGACCTCATCCTTCCTCCTTTCCTATCTTCCTCTCCACCCTAACTCACTCTAAGAGATGAGAAATGAGGGGAAAGACCCTCTCAGCCCTAATAAAAGCATTTGGGCGGAAGATCCTGGGCCATTGGATCGAGTTTAAGGAAGCCTCAGACGGCCAGGAAATAAAATGACGGATCTGCACCCGTCCGCACGATCAGTGGAGCACAACCAGTGGTTGTGCGTACTTGATCCCATGATCGTGCGTTTAACAATGGCAGAACTCCAGAAAAATGGGATAAACGCGCACGAGCAGCGGCGCACGACCAGTGGTCGTGCGCACTATGTCAAATATTCCTGCGATTGCCCTAGGCAGAACTCGGAAAAACTGAGAATAGTGTGCACGATCAGTGGCGCACTACCAGTGGTCGTGTGCACTGGATCCCATGATCGTGTGCACAGGATCCAATTCCGAGCTCATCGACCTACCGCTAGCGGCATCTATTTCGCCAGGCGTTAGCTTCCAGTGACTCCAGGTCTGAAAACTGGGGTGTTACAACTGATCAGAAGGCATCTCAGGTAGATGTGCACTAAGAGCCCAGCCCAACTGGCCTATCTTCTGGCCACCGCCGACTAGCAGGGAGGGTGCATTGGGAAGTAAGCACCGAGGACCAAGGCCCAACCGTCCAAGTCTAACTGCCAACTCCCGTCGGTGTGACGACTGGCGAGCCCGTATACCTGCCACACTATCCTTAACCCAGGATTACGACACTGCGTATCGACTCACACCACATGCATTTCACAAATGGGGCTCCACATTGAGCCCCCTTTTCATTATTCACATTTCGTGCTCAACAGCACGCACGAGCTCCACACCGAGTCTCTTACCAATACATAATTCCAGTGCGGCAACACACACGCACTTTCAATCCTTCCACATTTTCGTGCATCCAAGCACACCAAGGGTTCACCATCAACATAATGGTACTCCACACATATTCACCAACCATTTGGTTATCATAATTACATGTATACTATGATCACATGACTTTAACATCATTGGTTACAATTCTTTTACCAAGTTCGAACTATTCGTGTACATATAGATCTACCAACTAAAAGGCATCAACCATTTGTTCATCGCAATTACTACAAATTATGTACAGCAAACTTCAAGTCAACCTCATTATTATTCATTGTATTACCATTATCAAGTACATCCCTATTGATTCACATATTTAATTCATTCCTACCATCCTAACTCGTCAATCCATTCGTTCACTAACCTCCACCAAATCACATCGATCAAGTACACTTTACTACACCATTTGTTCATTAGGCATCTATCCAACAAATGTCAGTAACATATTTTATCACAATTACTTATAGACTAAATTCAACAAAATAATAATGTTAATGTACTACAATCTCTCAACCAAACCCAAAGCCGATACAAAACAAACACGAGAATTATATATGCAGGAATGATTACTGTAGAGCAAATTAGATAGGGGATTCCTGATGCAACAGGAATTCGGTGAAGGCGTGTAACCCCTCGTTGGAAAGGTATTTCCAAGGTCTACGACTTTTGTGTTTAGTCAAAAGCCCAGATCTGGACGAATCATGTCTGAAAATGGCCTTGAAGGTTGCTGCGCGCAGAAAACAAATTTTTGCGCGCATCTTAAAGCAGATCGAACGTCATCAGTTCGTCTTCTTCCTCCAACCAAACTTTCCAAATAACATCCAGAATTTCTCCTCCCTTATTCACCCTCATATGGCCACTTCTATTCACGAAACCAGTCCACAAACTTTATTTGAAGTGAGGATAGGTTGAAGAGTCTAATTCCTAGGACACAAGTCCTAGCATGGCCTCTTCCTAGAAACCTTCTTCTCACAAATCAAGACTCTTTTGAGTCAATATCTCTCCTAGGAATAACTAGAGATCTAGCACCAAGGGAGAGGGTAGGAAGCTTACCTCGTTTCTAGCGTTTCCACCGTTTCCAGCCATGGATCCTGTCACCCTTCTTGACAACATCTTCTTCTCCTTGGATAGTGTTCGTTCTTCATGGGAAAGAAGATCGGCTACAACAATATCTTCCTCTCCGACAGTTTCTCACAGTGACGACTTGGTAAGAAAGATTAGAGATGGTTAGGGTTTTCTGCATGTTCCTTTTATAACGAGGAATTAGGGTAACTACCTTGCCATTTGTCGGCCTGACATTGGACCTCCAAACATCACATTAAATGAGTCATTTCGAAAGGACACGACCCGAAAATTCACCAAGGGAGAGTTCTGTGCTTGACGAATTCTGCTCGACGTTTCGTCGAGCTCCGCTTGATGTTTCGTTGAGCTCTTGTTTGACATTTCGTCGAGCTCTGCTCGACGATTTTCGCCGAGCTCTTGTCAATACCCATGTCACGGGTAGTCTTGGATTGGGCACACATGGGTATAGACACTCCCATGTCACTACCCATGTACTTCTCTAGAAAGATCACAAAGAAGGCACAAAATCTACAAGAGTACCACATGGGTAGGGACACGCCCGTGTCACTACCCGTGTCCTTCTCTGGAAGGATCACAAAAAAGGTGCAAAATGTACAAGATTTCCACACAGGTAGGGACATGCCCGTATCACTACATGTCCTTCTTAGGAGGAATCAACACCTCCTCCCCTACTCAGGTGCAAGCCTAACTGCCAGCATACCATGAGCCCAAGTCATCTCTCCTGACTTAAAAGTGCGCACGAGGGGCCTAGCGCGAATCGGGGCGTTACAATTCCCGCAACATTTGAACCTGCTTTAACTTGTTGACTTTGGTGACGTCACCATCTCTCTGGACTTAGACAAAATCAAGCATCAGTAGCGAAGGCATTGACTGAACGACCATCACTCAGTGCCAAAAGTCATAGAAATATTTTCAGCCTCAGTTCGACGAATATAGAACTCAGTTCGACGAACTCAGAGCTCAGCTCGATGAAAAGTGAAAGCACAGCTCGACGAAAAGTGAAAACTCAATTCGACGAACTTAGGGCTCAGATCGACGCATTTGGACTTAGCCAAATTCCTGTGTCAAGAAGAACACTGGCTCTAACTGACTAGGATTCAGTCAACGCTATAGCCCCATGGCGTTGAGTGAGTAAGCATCACTCGTCGCCTAACTTACTTAGACAGAATTTGTCTCTTAGCGTTGAGTGAGTAAGCATCACTCAATGCCTTACTACTTAGATAGATTTTCTGTCTCATGACATTGAGTGAGTAAGCTACACTCAATGTCTAACTACTTAGGTAGATTTTGTCTTATGGCATTGAGTGAGTAAGCTACACTCAACGCCTAACCACTTAGATAGATTTTCTGTCTCATGGCTTTGAGTAAGTAAGCTTCACTCAACGCCTGTGGACATAGTCAAAAAATTCTACACAGAATTTTTTATGGCTTTGACTGACGAGGCAGTACTCAACAATTTTGATGTTATGGCATTGAGTGAGTAGAATTCACTCAACTCCTGTGGACTTTGTCACATTTTCAGCTTGCCAGTTGTTTGGCTGACTATACTCAATGATTTTACTTACGTGGCATTGAGTGAATAGACTTCACTCAACGCCTGTGGACTTGGACAAATCTTCGGCCCTTTCAGTAACTTCTTTGAGTCCACCTGCCTAATATTTGTCACAAGGACTATCCTACACACATGAACTTACACACATATCAAATACAGCAGTGGGTATCTCATTGACCTGTTTTACATCATCAAATCGGGTTCATTGGGATCAATGGACCCAACAAGAGTCATTCTCTCTAAGTTAGGGCTATCCTCCATAGCATGAGTCGTAGCACTTGAGTTCAAGTTTGAGGTAGGTGATCATTTGATCTCTGAGTTGAAGGAGCATATTTGCTTTGAGGTAGGGATTTGTGCCTGAGTTGTAAGTCTTGGAGGAGACTGAGAGATCCTAAGGTATATATGGTATAAGCTCTAAGGAGCTGAGTTTTTGGAGATGTGTCTTATCTAACAAGAAGTTATAAAGGTGGGAGGAGAGTGGATGTACCCATAATCTGGAGAACCATTATAAATTCTGTGTGTGTTCTTTGTGTTTTATCTTGAAAGCATCTAACTACTAACTAACTACACACTATGTTAAAAGATAATAATAGAAGACTAGAAAACCTATTCACCCCCCCACCCCTCTAGATGTTTAGCTACCTTGAAACAAAAAGACTTTCAAGTTTGTCCTTCTCAAGAATAGCTTTGAGGGACAGGGTGGAGTGAGATCCACTTGCCATGAAAATTCTACAAGGATTTATGCAAAGAAAAACTCAGTACTATATTTCAAAATACATTTTTATTTCAATTTGGACTTTAATTAAAATTACCTCCACTATTTTAATCAAACTGATAACCCTCAATATCAATTTAGAGAGTTTATGCGAGCTACTCTCTTAGTGGACAAGATCCATATTTCTCCAACACCTTGAGTCAGCTTTGGCTTTTCTCTCACACTGTAGCTATTTAGATAGGCAACGTTTGTCGATTGCATCATTATGCAACTTTTGTATGACTGGTGAATAACTCTTTATTCGCATCCATCATATAGTGCATGCCAAACCTATGCCTCTGGGCACTCAACTTTTGAGGTCACCCAGTTAAGTTTGACCCGATGTCGATAGTGGGATATCACAATTATCACCTCGCAGCCTTACCAAAGTATATTAATTCACCTTGCTTTGGCAAACCCACACTTCATCGATCGAGACAGGAATAGTGTCATCCATCGAAAGACATCTGAATACTTAATATTAGATAAGGGACTTTTACGATAATTGATTAACACTTAATCATGGTTAATATTGAACCAATGCGCACATTCACAAAATAAAACTTACAACATACACAATCCAAATGCATCCTAGATGTGCACAAGAAAAATCATCAACAATTGACGAACTGGTCTAAATCTGAACATCTAGAACCCTTTTAGATCTTCAGATTTACATGCATTGGACATGAGCAACACTAACTCTACTTAAACAACAGAAAAACTCATCTCTCTATATGAGATTCAAAATTTAACATACTTGGTTTCACAAACCAACAAGAGGGATGATTACTGTTAAGGAAAAACAAATATATCACAAAATCATATGCGTTCTCGGCGGGGTTCAAGAATAGATTTGGGCATTTAAAACACTTCTAAATTTCAAAATCTACATGCAATAGATTTAGCAACTTC
The DNA here is from genome assembly GCA_039583875.1 of Platanthera guangdongensis. NCBI lineage: Eukaryota > Viridiplantae > Streptophyta > Magnoliopsida > Asparagales > Orchidaceae > Platanthera > Platanthera guangdongensis. Next base: position 49,876,338 of record CM077149.1, read on the forward strand.
TGAAATAATGATCATCGCGCATGTAAGACCCCTTTTTTGCTATGCTACCGGGTCTTACGCCCAGAATCGCAATTTCGCGGTGACACCTTCTCTTGGAAGGTCATCACTACGATACGTCAACCCTACCGGCACACATAATCACCAAAGATGCGAAAGCTTTTGAAAGAAGACAGTAAATGTCAAGTCCAAAAATTATATAAAAATTACCAGAGCCTTATAATGATCATAAAACACAACTGACTAAGTTTCATGCAATTCCAAGGTCAGTGAGCCATGTATAAAAATACTTCCAATAATTCCATTAAAGTGCGCTTATGAAGAAACATTCTTATAAACTCATCCAAATGATATGTGATAATTTTCTAGACTTCATTATGTCATAAAAAGTTCTCTGGCCAAGTAACACAATTTTACAGCAAGGTATACTTTTTATTATCTATTTATCAAAACATGGTGCACTAGTTTACTTTACGCATGAAGTACTAAGAGGAAATGCCCAAATGATCCAAATAATTTATCAGTGCCTCAAAATGATACTTAATTAACCTTGCTAGAGTTCCATATCATTCTAAGTTAATCTAACCATGGTTACTTCAAAATCATCAAAAAGGGCAAGGTGGAGATTATACCTACAAGTATGAGCTATTGTTTTCTAAACATCCTATAATAAATCTCAGAGGTCAGCAGCACTATAAAATTACTTCTACCAAAATTTCATAAGCAACCAAGGTCATAAGACCCTTTATTTATTCCTTAAGGTGTATAGATCTAAATAATTTCCAAGTGATTTAAGTGGAGTGCATGTATCCAAATACTACCAAATTCCTTCCTAAGGCATTGCTCCACACTAGAAACCCATGGGGTATACCCCAAGACCAAACAAATCCTAAACACCCTAGATCCATCACAAACCCTAACAGGCTCAATCCAAGGCTTGAACTAGGGCACTAGGTCTCAACCACCCTAACTCAACCCAAACTCTAAGTGAGGGTGTCCCTACTGACCTTGGGACTCTGTCCAGAGCCCCAACCCATTTGGGTGAGGATTGGCCCCTCCATGTCCCAAGAATCCTAAACCCTAAACTCACCCTTAACGGTCCAAACTTTAGTCACCTCAAACCCAGTCAAATCATACTCAAATGGGTTGAGGCTTTAACCAGTTACTCATGATGACCCTTAAGACCATCCACCAAAGTTTTGGGGGTTGGTGATTTCATTAAGCCCCATTTTTAAACTACATAAGGATTATTAAATTTTTACCAAAACTATAGAAATGTTTTCTCCAAAAATTCTCATTTTTGGATATGTCCTAGGTATAGACATTGACTCCCTATCCAAAATTCAGGTCATTTGGACAAGTGGTCAAGTGGGGACACTCATTTTAATCTTTGACTAGCCCTAAGTATAGACTGCACCATTTTGGGTGCTCAGGTCAGATCACTAAGCTAAAATGGTTGAAATAAATTTTAAATTAACGTAGACCTCCAGGGATACAACTTTGGTGTTGACAACTTTTTCTGTTGAACCTCTAAGTATTTTTAATATGTGTGACAAAAACCAAATGAATGAAATTAATTAATCCTAAGATTAAAATCGAAGGCGGCACGAATCTTGGCATGAATCGTGCGGCATCTAGTAATCTTCAACCTCCATCCGACGGATGATATTGCCCCGTCCTGGAGTCTTTTCCAAGCGCTGTCGCCGGCCACCCGGCCATCTCCTCGGTCGGCCACCGCCACCACCACCATCGTTGAGGTGGTGGCTATCGCCAGGCGGCGGCACGGCTGCCGGAGAGGCTATTTCCGGCGAACCCGAGAGGTGACAAAAGCCCTAAAGTTTTAGGAAAAATCTCACTGGATCGGGCTCAATTGAGCTCGTTATCTCTCCTATTTGATTTAGGATCCTAGCACCGAGGGAGAGGGGGAGAAATCGACCTTTAATCGTGCTTGCCAACGGGTTTGGTGTTGGTGTTACATGGCCGGTGGTGGAGGTAGTCGGGATTCTGCAACAACACAGCCATGTAGCTTGAAACCGCCAGGGAAAGAGTGGAAACGACCCCTTGGTGCCGAGTGAAGATTTTAAAGGAAACAGAAAGGGGAGGGGAGGGGTCTTTCTTCATGGCTCCATTAATAGCCACTAATGGCATTTTCGGCCACGGGTGAATACACTGTTCCGGCCATTGAACAGCCACCAAAACGACCCATGGTCTTCTCTATACTGAATGGGGATTTGGAACAATGCTTTGGAAAAGGAGAGAGGGGCCCTTGGTCTCCCTAGGACATGAATGCTCTCCTCCCAAAACGCCACTGGTCTGCTCGACGATTTCATCGAGCTCCGCTCGATGATTTTTCGTCGAGCTCGGCTCGACGATTTTTCTTCGATCTCTGCTCGACTCTTAGATCGTACTTTTGGGGTGTTACATTGGGTATCACTAGACCCTTAGCGCTTACCAGGGTTTTTTCATGACCCAGTCATGACAAAACCATCCTAGGGGTCTAGAAGTCTGAGGGATGTTACAAATCTCAATACATAAAAATGAAAATTTTGTCCTCGAAATTCAAGTTAGGCCTACGGGGTTTCAAGTATGAGGAACAAATTGTAACATCCTGAGAGGTTAAAGGGATTACCTGACGTGAAAAGCTTTGGGTACCTTTACTGCATCAAGTCCTGTGGCTCCCACGTGTGCTCCTCTTGTCCATGATTCTTCCACAAGATCTTGACCAGTGGAACCCTCTTGCATCGCAGGGTCCGTACCATTGTATCGTCAATCCTGACTGACCGATCCGACGCCACAAGGCCATTCGTAGCAGCAATCAGCTGTTCAGGCCGTCGCAAAGCTCTCCGAATGGAAGAGACGTGGAAGACATTATGTAGTCCTGCTAACTCTGGCGGAAGCTCCAACCTGTAGGCTATGGGGCCGACCCGCTCTAGGATCCTGTAGGGCCCCATGTATCTAGGACTGAGCTTCTTCCACCTTCGAACTCGAGAAACTCCATGCATCGGCCGAATCTTCAAGAACACCCGGTCTCCTACCAAAAAATCCACCTGCTGATGTCGCGCATCATAGTACTTGTCCTACATGCTCTAAGACTCCAACATCCTATTATGTATCAGCCTCACCTGATTATCAGTGTCCTCCACAAACTCTGAGCCAAGAGCCTTGGGGTCCTCGTCCTGGACCCAAGATAGAGGGGTCCAACACCTCCATCCATTCAGAGCCTCATAAGGGGCCATACGTATACTGTCCTGATGACTATTGTTATAGGAGAACTCGATCAGTGGCAACAGTCTCTCCCAAGGCTCCCCGCGATCAAGAATGCATAAGCTCAGAAGATCATCCAAAGTCCAATTGGTGTGCTCTGTCTATCCATCTGTCTGAGGGTGGAAGGTTGTGCTAAACGTCAACCGATAGCCCAGGTAAGCCTGAACTGACCTCCATTACTTGGACATGAAATGCCCATCCCGATCTGACACGATCGTCTTGGGCACTCCGTGATAGCGTACAAACTACTTCACAAACTTCCGCACCAGATCAGCTACCAGAGCGTCCTTCCTGACTGGGATAAACCTGGCCACCTTTGTCAGCCTGTCGATGATGACCCAAATCGAATCGTTCCCTACATGCGACTGAGGTAGTCTGTGTATGAAAACCATGGCTATATCCTCAAACTTCCACTTCGGCACTGGGAGTGGCTGCAGTAATCTGGTCGGACTCCTGCACTCTGCCTTTACTAGCTGTCAAGCCTCACAATGCGTCACAAAATATATGATGTCTTTCTTCATACCCAGCCAAAACAAGGTCTTCTTCAGATCTGCTGCCATCTTCATGATACCTAGGTGCATCGAGTATCTGCTGCAGTGAGCCTCTGCTATGATGTCCTCCAGAATTTGGCCTCCTGCCGGTATATAAACTCTTCCCCTAAAACAAAGCAGCCCATCTCTCAGTGAATAATCCCCAGTCGTGCCTTCCTCCAAGGCTCTCAAAATGGGCTCCATCCGCGCATCCAGCCTCTGCCCGTCCCTGATGTGATCCCGGATGTCATCTGTGGTACTCATCGACACGAGGTACTCCCTGTACAACTTTGGATCATCCCCGAATACCAGGGATATCTGCATCTCCTCCAACATACGCACCAGCTCCAAAGCCATCAACTGGGGCACTGCCCCCGACGTGTTGGCTCTCCGGCTCAGAGCGTCTGCCACCACGTTCGCCTTGCTGGGATGGTAATGCATGGTATACTGATAGTCTGAAAGGAAATCTACCCAGCGCCTCTGTAGAATATTCAGCTCCTTCTGAGTGTCCACATATTTCAGGTTCTTATGATCTGAAAAGATACCACAGTGAACCCTGTAAGGGTAGTGTCTCCAGATTTTCAGAGCGAAAATCACCACTCCCATCTCCAATTCGTGCACCGGATAGATTAGCTCGTGCTTCTTCAACTATCTGGAAGCAAACCGATCATGTGCCTGTTCTGCATCAGAATGACACCCATCCCCTAGTATGACGCATCGGTGTATACCTGAAATCCCTCCCTCCCGGATGGAAGGGAAAGCATAGGAGCCGAGGTGAGCCGGCCTTTCAGTTCCTAGAAATTAGCCTCGTACTGTGGCGTCCAAACGAATGGAGTCTCCTTATTTATCAGGGATGTGAGCGGTAGAGCAATATGGGAGAACCCCTCTACAAACTTCCGGTAATAGTCGGCAAGTCCTAGAAAACTCCTCACATCGGTGGCTGTCTTTAGAGGTGACCAATCTCGAACTGCCTTAACCTTCGTCGGATCCACTACTAAACCTGCTCTACTGATAATATCGCCCAGAAAGGCCACCTCATTCAACTAGAACTGGCACTTGCTGAACTTCGCAAACAACTTGTTCTCCCTTGAGCTTCTCCAAGGTCAGTGCCAGGTGGCGAGCATGCTCCTCCTCAGTCCTTGAATAGATGAGGATGTCATCTATAAAAACTATGACAAAAATGTCAAGGTAAGCCTCAAATACCCGGTTCATCAAGCTCATGAACGCGGATGGGGAATTCGTGAGGCCGAAGGGCATCACTGTGAACTCAAATAACCCATATCTACTGCTAAAGATTATCTTCAGAATGTCCTCCTCCTGTATACGCAGCTGGTAATATCCTGATCGCAGATCCAACTTCGAAAACCAATGAGCTCCCTCCAACTGGTCAAACAGCTCGTCAATCCTGGGCAGGGGATATGTGTTTCGGACCGTGAGCCAATTCAGGGCTCTATAATCAATGCATAAGTGGAGTGTGTTGTCCTTCTTCTTCACGAATAAAATTAGAGCCCCCCAAGGCGAGGAGCTCGGCCTGACAAATCGTGCTTCTACCAGCTCCTGTAATAGGCTCCGAAACTCTACCATCTCCTTTGGGGTCATACGGTAGGGTGCTCTCGATACTGGCTTAGCCCCCGACATGAGCTGAATCTGGAAGTCCTGCTCCCAATGCGGTGGTAACCCTGACAGCTTCTCTGGGAATACGTCAGCAAAGTCTCAAACCACCGGAATATCAGCAATGGAGCCCTTGACCTTAGCAATCTCGAACAACACCTGGTAAACCTCGTCTCCCTGCATGTGGGCCTTGATGGCCTAAATAGAAGAGAGAAAGAGGCAGGAAACAGGATCAATACCTTCAAATGTCTCATATACATCACCACGTCTGAGTACAACCCTCCTCGCCGGGAAGTTATTCTGAGCGTGGTTCTGGGCAATCCATGCCATACCCAGAACAAGATCAAAGTCCGACAAGATCAGGGTCGTTGTCGGGGCTTTGAGGGTCAACCCATCGATGGTCACCCTCAGGATGCAACTTGCAGTAGATCGGACCACCATCCCATTGGGGAGACGCTCCCTCCTGGTAACTCCCTCGTAAAATCAAACACCCTCCAGCTTCTCTACAAAGTCCTCTGAGACAAAATTGTGTGATGCCCCCGCATCGAAGAGATTGAGGGCGGGCTTGCCACACACCAACACTACTCCTGAGTTCATTAGAGTATTCTTAGTTATCTAGTTCAAGATTCTTCCTTAGCATTTAAACTGTTTCAAATCTACACAGTCTCATCTTAGAAAAAAAAAGAACTTTAAAAAGGAAAATTTGATGTACATGCCATTATCCTCTTTGGGTCCCGGGGTTGTGCCAGATCCAAGGCATAAACCTGCCCCATGTCCTGCTTGTGCTCTCTCCCCTAAAATCCACGGACTTGGCCACGTCCCTGCCCACCAAACTGCCGATCAGGTGGGGCCTCCTGTAGTGCTAGTAATGGTGCTCCTCTCATAGGGCAGTTCCTCTGAATGTGCCCCGACTGGTTGCACAGATAACATGTCGATGGCTCCTCCATTACCCTGGGCATCTCCCTCATATGTAGTGGCTGAGGAGCCAACACCACCGGGGTCCTCTACTCCAGCTTGCCCTCCTAACGGGGCTGATCCTCGTTCCTCTTTTCCCCCAATAACTCGACCTCTTGGCTGGTCTCTCCTACCGCTGATCACAGCGTCATTGGCCGATCTCTTCCAGCCCCGAATAGCAAGCTGGTCTGCCTTCAGTTTCTTTGCCATCTCCAAGATCCTGGCCAAACTCCCATCAGAGATGAAGAGGAGGGTCTGCCTCGTGTCGTCGTGAAGTCCCTTGTAGAACCTCTTCGTGTAGCCCGCATCATCCAGCTGGTACGAATCCGCAAAGCGGGCTAAATGGGTAAACTCCCCATAGTACTCCAAAATTGTCCTGCTTCCCTGCCTCAACTGCAGTAACCTATCTATAACACCCGAAAATCATAATCGAACCGGTCGCGTCCTAAGGAATTTTGGTGTCTTAATATGGGTACACGGCCTGGGACACGGGTGTGTCCAAGGCCATATCCTTTTCTGTGTTGGTCAGCTGTGTCCAGAAAAGGACACGGCGGGAAACACGGCCGTGACACGGGCGTGTCAAGGGTGACACCAGTGTGTTTATACCCGTGTCACCACCCGTGCTCCCAAGGGACGTGTCGGTTGGCATGGCGGTTATCTGTGACATGCCCCCAGGTCACGAGTTTGTCAGGACACGACACAGGCGTGTCAGGTTGAGACACGGGCGTGTCTTGACCCGTGTCCTTTTCAGTGCTCGACGATCGTGCCTGGATCGGGTCACACGGAATGGGACACGGCTGTGTGCAAGGCCGTGTTCGGCCCAGGATTGAGGAATTTTGGGCGGATCTGAGCCGTTCATTTTCTTTAAATAAGATCTAACGACCCAGGTGTGTTCCTGCTTTATTAAGGCCGGGAACTGAGGATTAATTCCTCATTTTCTCTTAAGCCTTCTCTTTCTAAGGAGTTAGAGAGAGGAGAGAGCAAGGAGGAAGGAAGAGGAGGATTCCGGCCGTCGGCGGAGCATCGGAGAACCGAATCGAGAATCGAGACCGGTTCCGCGGAGGAAATTCCCTTGCGAAGCTTTCCATCCGTATAGATTCCCATGGCGCAAAAGCGAACTACAAGGGTAGTGATTCTCTACTTGATCATGTGAAGCTCTCTTTATTCTGCATAAGGAAACCCGCTCCCGCGAGTGTGCGTTGAGTGTGCGGTGTTCCTTGGGGTTGACGTGAATAGTCCCCTTTGTGTTGCATATAGAGTCCGGAACCGAAATACGGACATAGGCATTGTGTGTGAAGCATACCCGGACGTGTTGGTCTGGATCGGTGATGTTGCATATTGTATGGTTTGCCGGAGAAGACTCCATGCTTTGTGTTTTCGGGTTTCTACACGATAGATTGCAGCAGGGATCCTTGGGGATTAACTCCAAGGCGCACCCAGAAATCTGAGCGGAAACGTTGTTCTGCTAACTTGGCGCACTGGGAGCCAGCCTTGAACATAACCGAGAGAAGCTTGGTTATGTGATGTTTGGAATGATTTTGGATTCGAGAGAAGCTTGGCCCATGCATACGTCTTGAGATGACTATGCGGAGTGAGCAACGGGCAGGTGGAATCGGACCAGGACTATGTGTGATGGAGACGACGACCTCCAACCTAGTGAAGATGATGTCAACATGCTCGCGGATGATCTTTCTCCGTCTCTACTCAAAGACTTGCGGCGTCATGACAATCATGCGGAGCGATGCTACAATCTCCGCCCTCGGCGCAAGACAACTAAATAGTTGAACCTATTTTATCTAAGCTTGAGAGCTTTTATATTTTTATCATGCTTTAATTTAACATTTGGAGGGTTTTTATTTCTATGTGTATTTGGGCTACAAATAGCCAAGACTTTGTGTTAAGCCTATAAATAGGCATGTAATGTTTTGTTTAAAGCAAGTGAAAATGAAAAATTAAGCAACCCTAAAATCTGCCTAAAGAGTTTCTCCCTCTCTCTCTACGGCTCCCTAGCCGCCAGCCTTTCTCCCCTCTCTCTCTCAAAGTTTTGGCCAACATCTCCTCACTCTCCCTCATTTTCCTTCTCCTACCCGAGCAGCCACCACCACCCTAACACCCGAGCAGCCCCCCTCCTCCACAACCCGAGCAGCCACCATCATCCTAACACCCGAGCAGCCACCCAACACCTCCACCCGATCCGCCCCCTTCCACGCAAACGGCCAGCCCCCAAGCAAAGCACCATTCCAGCCAAGGTGATTCCATCCGGCGTGAAGCGAGTAAGGCGGAAAGTTTTTTTTTCTCTCCAACCGGGGCGACTCCAGCGGAAATGCGGAAGAGTGATCCACGAGTGAATCGGAATCATCTATTCCGGTTTGGGTAACGATACGTTCTACTTTGTGTGTGATTCTCCTTCCTAGATTTTCTTGTGGTGGATGAGATTTGTGCGTAACTTCAGAATCGTTAATTTTTTCGTTTGTCTCCCCGATAGTACTTTGTTGTTCATCCTATTTTGAATATTTTTCCGAAGAGGATTTGGCAAACCCTCGTACTTTTGTTGGGAGAGATCTATCATTTTCTGGATCAAACTTTTCGGTAGATCCCTTTTGGTACAACTATTGCTCGTTCGGACCGGGTGGGTCCATTTAGCTTGAGAGAACAACGGCCTATAGCCTATTGTTTGATCTTGAAACGGCGTGGCTACCGTACGTTAACATAAATTTGATAACTTGCCCTATGAGTGAGCTGCGTTTGAGTTTCCGTGCGAGTGTAGAAGCGGGATATAGCGAGAGTCACGTGTTAAGACGTAATACCTATCGCGTAGGCGTTTTAGCCTACATCAAATTTGGTATCAGAGGGAGGTTCACGTCAATTTCTTAATTGACACCCTCCTTTTATTTTATTTTATTTTTTTACTAGCACGTCAACACGCAATTTTAATACTCTCTTCATTATTTCATGCAAGAAAAACAAAAAAAAAATTTTACTTTTTACTCTAATTAATTAGTGTATGCGCACTAGGCTAGGTACGGAATATCCCCCGTCTTCTTCCAATATGGAGGTCGACCGGGATGCGAATCTCGGTCTCACTGCGATTGAAGAAGTCCGCCAAGATTTCACGGAACAAATGACGGCTATTATGGAAGCACTCCACAGCCTCACAGCAAATTTAGCAGATCCCCGTAATCAACCCGCCAACCAACGTGCGGATGGAAATAATTACCGTCACCCCAACAATAATAATGAACAACATCCGAGGGCGCCATACGAATTCGATATTACTAGGGTCATCCGGGTCAAACCCCCATCCTATGATGAATTGGGAGAACCACAAGTTTTCCTCGATTGTGTTACGGAAATAGAATGTTACTACGAGTGGTACAACCTGAATGACGCAGATAAGGTGCGTGTGGCGCGAATGAAGTTGTTAGGTAGAGCTAAAATATTTTGGCTGAATGAGGAACGACGCCTGAGAGGCGATAACGGTGAATTACACCTTGGTTGGGAAGTCATGAAGGATTCGCTTAATAAACAATACGTCCCTACGTACCATCGAACACAAATGTTTGATGATTTGGCCACCCTTAAACAAGGGAATAGGTCGGTGTCAGAATACATGAGTGTTCTTAAGGATATGATGGTGAGGTGTGGCGTGAAAGAAATGCCAGAGATTACGCTCTCTATGTTTCGTAAAGGGCTAAATCCCGACATCCCGGGAAAATTACTGCGGTATGGTCACACAGACCTAGACGTCACGTTTAATGCAGCATTAAACATTGAGAAGCACAACCTTCACAAAACTAAAACTTGCTCATTTCAGAAAGGAAAATCCATTTTAAGAACACCTCCCACTTCTAACTATAAGGATAAGGGTAAGTTCCGGTCCACTGACTCGAGCTCCATAGTAGTTACTGCCAGAAATACTAGAAATCCAACGGGTGAGAGAGTTCCTGTAGGAAGGGTTAACAAAACAAATGTTACTTGTTTCGCTTGCGGGATTCAAGGTCACTACGCTAGTGAGTGTCCCACTAAACCCAAGCCCTTATCCCTGTTATACTCCACTTGTGGGTCAGACGACCTTGTATATGAGGCAGGAGAGGATAGCGAGTCAGAAGGAGTGCCGAGCGATTTGGAGGATGAATCCCATATGATGGTCATGTGATGTATTCTAGCTACTCCCCGTGTCTTAGATGACTGGAATAGGACCAATATATTTTCACTGAATTTTAAGAACGGAGAGAAGTGGTGCAAGTTGATCATCGACAGTGGCAGCTACATGAATGTTATTTCCGAAAATGCGGTGACACGAATGTCTTTAGTTACAGAGCCGCACCCTCACCTTTATTAGGTGGCATGGGTAAATAAGACATCCCTCCCAGTGTCGAAGCGTTGCTTGGTACCCCTTACCATCAAGACCTATTTTGAAAAAATTTGGGGTGATGTCATCCCCATGGATGCTTGTCATGTTCTATTAGGTCGTCCATGGCTTTATGACCATGATGTAACTCACTTTGGACGAGCCAACTCATATGAATTTAAATTTAATGGTAAGACCGTTATCCTTAAACCAACTCCACCTAAAGATCTGTTGGTCTCCTCTAATGACATTATCGTTCCCGTCGAGAAGAAGACATTAAGTTTCATAGGTAAGCAGGAGTTGGAGCTCGAGTATTTTGTTAACGGAGTCATATATGCACTAGTTTGCTTGCAAGTTAAGGAAGATAACTCCACGTTTGAGAATCTACCCACGACCTTGAAAATTCTTTTAGAGGAATATAAGGATGTCTACCCGGATGACTTGCCCCTGAGTTACCCCCCATGCAAGAAATCCAACACGAGATTGATTTCATTCCGGGATCCTCGTTGCCTAACCTGTTAAAATTCAACAAACCGCAGACGCCCCCTTGGATACCCTGCGGAAAACTCAACAAACCGAAGGAGAATACGCCCACTTATAATGTTGAAAGTTTTCCCGGATCGTGGAGTTAGCAGGGGTTATCTCAACAAAGCAGTAACAACCAGCAACACATGCAGCACAAGCTTCTTTATTGATCAAGAGCAAACTTCTTTACAAGGCGAGACATACATGGCGAGACATGCTTCACCAAAACCCAACACCGGGAGAGCAGAGACAGTTACAAAGACAAGAACAAAAAATAAGCCGCGCGGACTCAATCAACAAGCCGCCGACCTACTGCTGTGGAGTCCGCTCAGTCCGCCAGGTCGCCAGACCGCAACCCAAGCCGCGCGGACTCACCCTTACTCCAATGCTTAGCTCTTCACCGCCGGTCTGCAAGCCGCCAGACCGCACAAGCTGCGTCACCGAATGGAACAGTCCGCCTGAAGCAGGCGACTTCCTGAACCCCGAACCAAGTCGCCAAAGAGAAGACCGCCTGGTCGCTATCCGCGACCTGCTGTTTACCGCCTGTTGCTTAACCGCAGAGTCCGCACTGTCCCTGACCGCAATCAGAGCCAAGTCCTGGCTTTCCAGCGCTATCCGCACAACCTGCACAGCACAGCCGGGTCAACTCTCTATCCGCGCGGACACAAAGTCCAGACCGCAGCAACTTACGCGAGCTCAATTACTGTTCACTTACTTCGGTCCAGGTCTATATCTCCTGATGTGACATGGGTCCTATATATAGGCATGACGATGAGTATGGTCACCGCCCTAGCCGATAGGATCACCGCCTCAACCCACAGCTAGAACAAGTGTGTCCGCATAGCCCGCGGACACACCTACCAGTTCGCCGCTCCTGTGCAGATAGCCAGTCCGCCCCAGCTTCTCCAAGGCCGGACTCCAATATCCATCCCGCCTTGCCGCCAGAGGCCAAGCCAGGACCACCACAGCCGGACTCCACAACAGCCGTGTCCGCCATTCTGCGGACAAGGCATCAGCCCGCAAAACCCGAGCCCGCAGCCTCGCCATCAAGACACCTGCCGGACTCAGCGGACACCCGGCTTCCGTCCGCATATCCCAAGTCCATTGCCTCATTGCCAAGGCACCTCCGGACTTAGCGGACACGCCAATCCAGTCCGCTAACAGCAGACTCCAGTCCGCAACTCCTGAGTCCATTACCTCGTCACAAGGCTAAACCGGACTCAGCGGACTCCGGCTCCAGTCCGCACGCTCCTGCACAAGCAATTCTCCAGTCCGCATTTCCCCAAGCTAGCAAACAAGGTAAGCACTTCTACTACGCTTGGCGGACTGAGAAACCAGCCCGCACTCCACTGCGCGATCTCCCCGGACTGAGCCATCCTGGACTTGGTTCAATTCCCACCAAGTCCAGTCCACTGGCCACAAGGGCCAGTCCGCACTTACTGGCGGACACTGGATCTAGCCCGCCATACCGGGCGACCTCCAGTTCCTGTCCGCGCTGACCGGCGGTCTCCGCGGCTTCCACTTGCCGCTTCACTAGAGCAAGACCAAGGCATCTGCCAAACCGGTCTGCCGAGCTCCAGTTCTTCAGTCCGCTTCAAGCCGGACTCCGCGGATAACATTCCTATCCGCCCGGTTACTTCCTGGGAGTAAACCGCCTGCTGAGCATACACTGGCCTGTCAGACCGCCGCTGCTGTCCGCGTAGTCCGCGCGAACAGACCGCCCAGGCCGCCACAGAGCAAACCGCCTGCAACATCCCTGCCGACCTAGCAGTCCGCCAACCCAGTCCGCTTAGTCCGCGCGGATAGGTTTCCCAAGCCTTCCATTCACCCACTTTCACTTCACAGAATTCAACACTCCCCCTTGAAGTGAGAAGTGGTGAATAACTCCAGCAGCTCCCGTAACCTTGCACCTGGTCCTTCCGATAGCATCTACGAAGAGATGTACAAGACATAGTCCTCGCCCCGTATATCATGGACCATGAGGGAGCCCTCCAGCATCTCCTGAAAGGAGCCATGCTTCCCTCTGCCTTCTTCAGCTTCAACCTCCACTCATGCATCACAGGAGTATCACCAACTTCCTTGGACCCAGAAGCCCAAGCCTTGTTGCCTCTGAGAGAAGTCACCTCTTCAGACTTGGTGTCAACCACCTCCTTGATTCTAGTGGGGTCATCACAGCCAGAAGTACCTTGCTCGACCTGAGGGCTAACAAGGAAACACGGGACCAAGTCCATCGTGTTCCCTTCACAATATCGAGCTGGTGGCTTACTGATCCTCTTCGATCTCCGAAGAACCTGATCATGGCTAACCACCTCCGCTGCTATTGAACCAGCTCCGTTCCCGGGCAAACCCGGAACAATGCTCCCTTTGCTCCCTGAACAAGACGCCTCCTTACTAGAACCAAGAGCACCTGGAGCAACGCTCCCCCTGCTACCTGAACCAGAAGACTCCCCTCTTGAACAAGAGCGGCCTGGAACATCGCTCCCCTTGCTTCCTGAACCGGAAGCCACCGCCTTCGAGCCAGAAGGTCCTGGAGCATCGCTCCCCCTTCTTCCCGACTCTGACGTCTTTGCCCCGGAGCTAGAACAACCTGGAGCACCTGGTGACTCAGGCAACTCCACTTCCTTAGCAACAGCCTCCTTCAGCCCACCATCTGACCTGCTTATCTCTAGCTCCACATAAGAGCTACCCCAATACGGCGTCAACTCATCAAAAACAATGTCTCTCGACACTATGAGTTTCTTCGTCGCAGGATCCATACACCTCCATCTTCTTCTCTGCTCATCATACCCAACAAAGACTAGCTTTGTTTTGAGAGCACCCGGAGTGTGTATATAGCAGGTAGATCCAAACACCCGAAGGTGCTTCACTGAGGGCTTCACTCCGAACATTAGCTCATAAGGAGTCTTCATTATGATCGGACTAAGAGGCATCCGGTTGATGACATGAGCAGCACAGGCTATTCCCTCCGCCCAAAGAGCCTTCGGAACGCCTTTACTCTGAAGCCAACACTTGCAGGTCTCCGTTAACCAACGGATCATCCGAGCTGCAATACTACCCTGTTGTGAAGTATGTCCACAAGAAAGCTCCATCCGGATCCCTTGCTTCCTGCAAAAGCGTGAGAACTCGGTTGAGGCAAACTCACCACCGAAACTTGTCCTCAACACCTTGATCCTCCGGCCAAGCTGGCCTTCGACAAGCTTCTTGAACTCCACAAACAAGCGTACCATGCTGGACTTCTTCTTCATGAAGTATACCCAAGTATACCCAGAATAGTCATCAACCAATATCAGCATGAACCTGCTGCCTCCAAGACTGGTCGTGACGGTCGGTCCCACCAGAGCACAATGGACAACCGCCAATGGTGCATTACTCCTGGATTGTGCTTTGTCAACCATGAAGCGATAGGCTCCACTTTCCTGACATCCCGCACACCCCCGACCACTGCCATAGGATGACAATCTAGGCAAGCCTCTTACGAGTCTTCTTTCCGCCATTGCTTTCAGCTTGTCCATCCCTACATGCCCCAGTCTTTCATGCCAGATAGCAGCACTATCACTGGCATTCCTCCGATCAACTCCAGAACTAGTTGAAATCCCAACTACGTTCTTCTCCTTCCTCCCTACCAGAGCTACGTTCGCCGAGAGCAAGACAACCTTGCACTCCTTCCGAAGATGACCTTGCTGCTTGCATTTATAGCACCTTGGTCCTTCCTTCCTCTTCCTATCGCGCCTAGGAGAACAACTCCTTTCTTCCTAATATGAAGTAGAGGGACCATCTTCCGCAGCAACCTTCACCTCCTTCCTGAACAATCCATCAAGGGAAGTCCAGACCTCCGCAGCTGACCGACATCCACTGATGTGGTCCAAGAGCTCCGATGAGATCACCTGCCTGAGAATAGACTCCGCTTTCGCATTTGCCTCCTTCCAAGCTCTCATCGCCTCAGCATTGCCAGCAATATCCTCTTGTCTTCCTGCTCCGCATACAACCTCCCAAAGGTCCTCGCCAAGAAGAAAGCTCTTCATACAGGACATCCACCGTTCACAGTTCGCCTCTGTAAGAAGATCAATACCAAGACAGCTTGCATCCTCCACTGCCATGGTTCTACCACTGGTTTCCTCTACATACGAGCAACTACTTCCATTGAGCACTGCTTGACCACTCCAACAACCTCGCTTTGATACCATGTTAAAATTCAACAAACCGCAGACGCCCCCTTGGATACCCTGCTGAAAACTCAACAAACCGAAGGAGAATACGCCCACTTATAATGTTGAAAGTTTTCCCGGATCGTGGAGTTAGCAGGGGTTATCTCAACAAAGCAGTAACAACCAGCAACACATGCAGCACAAGCTTCTTTATTGATCAAGAGCAAACTTCTTTACAAGGCGAGACATACATGGCGAGACATGCTTCACCAAAACCCAACACCGGGAGAGCAGAGACAGTTACAAAGAAAAGAACAAAAAACAAGCCGCGCGGACTCAATCAACAAGCCGCCGACCTACTGCTGTGGAGTCCGCTCAGTCCGCCAGGTCGCCAGACCGCAACCCAAGCCGCGCGGACTCACCCTTACTCCAATGCTTAGCTCTTCACCGCCGGTCTGCATGCCGCCAGACCGCACAAGCTGCGTCACCGAATGGAACAGTCCGCCTGAAGCAGGCGACTTCCTGAACCCCGAACCAAGTCGCCAAAGAGAAGACCGCCTGGTCGCTATCCGCGACCTACTGTTTACCGCCTGTTGCTTAACCGCAGAGTCCGCACTGTCCCTGACCGCAATCAGAGCCAAGTCCTGGCTTTCCAGCGCTATCCGCACAACCTGCACAACACAACCGGGTCAACTCTCTATCCGCGCGGACACAAAGTCCAGACCGCAGCAACTTACGCGAGCTCAATTACTGTTCACTTACTTCGGTCCAGGTCTATATCTCCTGATGTGACATGGGTCCTATATATAGGCATGACGATGAGTATGGTCACTGCCCTAGCCGATAGGATCACCGCCTCAACCCGCAGCTAGAACAAGTGTGTCCGCATAGCCCGCGGACACACCTACCAGTTCGCCGCTCCTGTGCAGATAGCCAGTCCGCTCCAGCTTCTCCAAGGCCGGACTCCAATATCCAGCCCGCCTTGCCGCCAGAGGCCAAGCCAGGACCACCACAGCCGGACTCCACAACAGCCGTGTCCGCCATTCTGCGGACAAGGCATCAGCCCGCAAAACCCGAGCCCGCAGCCTCGCCATCAAGACACCTGCCGGACTCAGCGGACACCCGGCTTCCGTCCGCATATCCCAAGTCCATTGCCTCATTGCCAAGGCACCTCCGGACTTAGCGGACACGCCAATCCAGTCCGCTAACAGCAGACTCCAGTCCGCAACTCCTGAGTCCATTACCTCGTCACAAGGCTAAACCGGACTCAGCGGACTCCGGCTCCAGTCCGCACGCTCCTGCACAAGCAATTCTCCAGTCCGCATTTCCCCAAGCTAGCAAACAAGGCAAGCACTTCTACTACGCTTGGCGGACTGAGAAACCAGCCCGCGCTCCACTGCGCGATCTCCCCGGACTGAGCCATCCTGGACTTGGTTCAATTCCCACCAAGTCCAGTCCACTGGCCACAAGCGCCAGTCCGCACTTACTGGCGGACACTGGATCTAGCCCGCCATACCGGGCGACCTCCAGTTCCTGTCCGCGCTGACCGGCGGTCTCCGCGGCTTCCACTTGCCGCTTCACTAGAGCAAGACCAAGGCATCTGCCAAACCGGTCTGCCGAGCTCCAGTTCTTCAGTCCGCTTCAAGCCGGACTCCGCGGATAACATTCCTATCCGCCCGGTTACTTCCTGGGAGTAAACCGCCTGCTGAGCATACACTGGCCTGTCAGACCGCCGCTGCTGTCCGCGTAGTCCGCGCGAACAGACCGCCCAGGCCGCCACAGAGCAAACCGCCTGCAACATCCCTGCCGACCTAGCAGTCCGCCAACCCAGTCCGCGTAGTCCGCGCGGATAGGTTTCCCAAGCCTTCCATTCACCCACTTTCACTTCACAGAATTCAACATAACCTTCCCCATTATCGGTTAAACCCCTCCGCGCACCTCGAATTGCAAAAAATAATTTCGGATTTGCTAAGTAAGGGGTTCATCCGTCATAGCAAGAGTCCTTGTGCCGTACCCGCATTACTAGTGCCAAAGAAAGACGGATATTGGCGGATGTGCGTGGATTATAGGGTCGTTATTAAAATAACCGTTAAATACCGGTTTCCTATCCCTCGATTGGATGACTTATTGGATATGTTAGCCGGAGCGACGATTTTTTCTAAGCTAGATCTTAAGAGTGGCTCTCATCAAATTAGGATTAGGGAACGAGACGAATGGAAAACGGACTTTAAATCGAAAGACAGACTTTATGAGTGGTTAGTGCTCGGGGAAGGGCTCACTAATGGCCCAAGTACTTTCTCCCGATTGCTGACCTTAGTCTTCAAGCCTTACTTGGGAAAATTCGTTGTTATTTACTTTGATGATATCCTAGTATTTAGCTCCTCACCGAATGATCATGAGTCTCACTTGAGGATGGTACTCACCACTCTGCGATCGGAAAAATTATTTGTTAACTTAAAGAAATGTACGTTTAACGTTCCTTCTGTAGAATTCCTACGTTATATCGTAAGTTCAGAAGGTATCCATGTTGACCCAAAGAAGGTCGAAGTTATCAAGGATTGGCAGGAGCCAAGGAATATAAGGGATGTTTGGAGTTTTCATGGATTGGCTACTTTTTATCGCCGTTTTATCAAGGATTTTAGTAGTATAATGACACCAATCACGGAGTGCATGAAAAAGGGAGATTTTTTGTGGACTAAATCGGTCGCCAAAGCATTTGACGTAATCAAATCCCGAATGTCGGCAGTGCCTCTCTTACGATTACCAGATTTCAATCGAGTTTTTGAACTGTCTTGTGATGCATCTGGAGTCAGTATCGACGGAGTCTTGAGTCAAGAGGGTCATCCTGTTGGGTATTTTAGTGAAAAACTCTCGGGACCAAAATTAAATTATTCTAATTATGACAGAGAATTTTTTGCGGTGATTCGATGTTTACAGCACTGGCGTCATTATCTGATATCTAAGGAATTTGTTATTCTATCCAATCACGAGGCATTAAGATTCATTAATTCCCAAAATAATGTGAGTCCTAGGCATGCCAAGTGGGTCTCCTATCTTCAGGAGTATACCTTCATAATTAAACATCTCAAGGGAACATTAAACCGTGTGGCGGATGCTCTTAGTCGCGTCTCCTTGTTGTTGACTACGTTAGAGATCAAAGTGATTGAGTTCGATAGGATAAAAGAAGAGTACGTTAATTGTCCGGACTACAAGGACATCTACTATTCCACTCAAAACAACTCTCCCACTATGATTTCAGCGTATTATATTCGGGACGGGTATCTGTTTAAGCATTCGAAGTTGTGTATCCCTCGTTCTTCCCTTCGGCATTTTATTGTGTGGGAGTTACATAGTGGTGGTTTGGGTGGACACTTCGGGCGCGATAAGACTACTACGCTTGTAGAAGACAAGTTCCACTGGCCAGGCCTTAAATCTACGGTGAATAAAATTGTGAGTAGTTGTCGCGTTTGTCAATTAGCGAAGGGAAACAAAACAAATGCAGGACTCTATACCCCTCTTCCGATTCCTTCCATTCCTTGGGAAGATGTTAGTATGGACTTTATCCTAGGCCTACCAGTCACATTTAGACGACATGATTCCATTCTCGTGGTAGTCGATCGATTCTCCAAAATGGCCTATTTTATTGCATGTAATAAGACCGATGATGCGTCCAATGTAGCAAAATTATATTTTAAAGAAGTTGTTGGGCATAGAGGCGTTCCGAAGATGATAGTGACCGATAGAGATGTAAAGTTTACTAGCTATTTTTGGAAAACCCTGTGGAGGATAATGGGCACCAAGCTCTTGTTTGCTTCGGCCTACCATCCACAAACTGATGGCCAAACGGAAGTGGTAAACAGGAGTTTAGGGAGTTTACTTCGTTGCCTTGTGGGTGACCACAAGGGTACATGGGACCTCATCCTTCCCCATGCTCAGTTAGCGTACAATAACTACAAAAATAGGTCCACAGGATTATCACCTAATGAGATCGTTCACGGTTATAAAGCACATGTGCCGATTGACTTGATTCCGTTACCGCTATCCTATAAGTCAAGTCAGTTTGCGCAGGATTTTGCTTCTCATGTTCATGCTTTACACAAACACATTACTGAAGCGCTAACCACTCAATATGCATCTTATCATGCTCATGCTAATTTACATAAGAGGGCGTCTCACTTTAAGGTTGGCGATTTAGTCATGGTACGTCTCGTCCCTGAACGGATGCCTTCGGGCACTATAAAAAAGTTGGTGAATCGGCGAGCTGGACCCTTTCGGATTATAAAACAAATAGGAGAAAACGCATATCTGTTGGAGTTACCTACTTATTGGGGTATTTCCCCTATTTTTAATGTTTCCGATTTAACGCTTTATGTCTCTCCACCGCCTGAATTATCTCACTGTCTGTTTAGTTCCACTACAGTTTCTAATGGGTTGGGTGGTGACTTAGTTTCTGGATCGCACTCTCCATTGGTCTCCAATGGAGGTACGTGGCTTGTTGATGATGAAAAGTTTCCTCCTTTATTGCCAAACGTTTTTCCCAAGTTTCCCAGGACCAATTTTCTGCCAGATAGGATCCTTCAAGATAAACTGTTCACCTCTCCTAGTGGTGGTGTTCGCTGATACTTGATATGTTGGCGAGATCGTCCGGCCTCCGATGACTCTTGGCTTCCGGAATCAGAGGTGGCTTGTTTGGATGATACTCTTCTGCGCCAGTACCTGCATGCCAACTCATCGGTGATGAGTCCTTCTGAGCGGGGGAGGGTTGATGGAGACGATGACCTCCAACTTAGTGAAGATGATGTCAACATGCTCGCGGATGATCTTTCTCCGTCTCCACTCAAAAACTTGTGGCGTCATGACAATCATGCGGAGCGACGCTACAATCTCCGCCCTCGGCGCAAGACAACTAAATAGTTGAACGTATTTTATTCTAAGCTTGAGAGCTTTTATATTTTTATCATGCTTTAATTTAACATTTGGAGGGTTTTTATTTCTATGTGTATTTGGGTTACAAAGAGCCAAGACTTTCTGTTAAGCCTATAAATATGCATGTAATGTTTTGTTTAAAGCAAGTGAAAATGAAAAATTAAGCAACCCTAAAATCTGCCTAAAGAGTTTCTCTCTCTCTCTCTCTCCCTACGGCTCACTAGCCGCCAGCCTTTCTCCCCTCTCTCTCTCTCAAAGTTTCGGCCAACATCTCCTCACTCTCCCTCATTTTCCTTCTCCTACCCGAGCAGCCACCACCACCCTAACACCCGAGCAGCCCCCCTCCTCCACAACCCGAGCAGCCACCATCATCCTAACACCCGAGCAGCCCCCATCTCCACAACCCGAGCAGCCACCTAACACCTCCACCCGATCCGCCCCCTTCCACGCAAACGGCCAGCCCCCCAGCAAAGCACCATTACAGCCAAGGTGATTCCATCTGGCGTGAAGCGAGGAAGGCGGACTGCGGCGGAACCGCGGAAGAGTGATCCACGAGTGAATCAGAATCATCTATTCCGGTTTGGGTAACGATATGTTCTACTTTGTGTGTTATTCTCCTTCCTATATTTTCTTGTGGTGGATGAGATTTTTGCGTAACTTCGGAATCGTTAATTTTTCCGTTCGTCTCTCCGATAGTACTTTGTTGTTCATCCTATTTTGAATATTTTTCCGAAGAGGATTTGGCAAACCCTCATACTGTTGTTGGGAGAGATCTACCATTTTCCGAATCAAACTTTTCAGTAGATCCCTTTTAGTATAACTATTGCTCGTGCGGACCTGGTGGGTCCATTTAGCTTGAGAGAACAACGGCCTATAGCCTATTGTTCGATCTTGAAACGGCATGGCTACTGTACGTTAGCATAAATTTGATAACTTGCCCTACGAGTGAGCTGCGTTTGAGTTTCCGTGCGAGTGTAGAAGCGGGGTATAGCGAGAGTCACGTGTTAAGACGTGATACCTGTCGCGTAGGCATTATAGCCTATATCAATGTGGTTCGGTGCGAGAGACCCATAGAGGGACTGGCCGTTGGAATAGCCGAGATCCTTAGGCAGTGGTCAGAAAGGATAAAATGCTCACGAAGTTGCCATCCTGGGGATGGTGGTGAAGCCACGAAATTGACCAGATTCACCGATAATGTGCCCTGAGTGCACTGGGTGTTTGGCCGTGTGAGCCTACACCTGTGGCATAGTACGCTCGCACTTTATTGTTTATTTGGGCTAATGAAATGCATGAAAAGAGCACCGCCGTCCCGAGTAAGCAGCGGGGTCATTATAATTTGGTCGGTTTTGGCTGACTGTTACTTTGTTTGCCACCGTGCGGTGGAATGTTGCTTGCAGGTGCTGCGGAGCCAAGTACCAAATAGCGGGATGAAGCCCATATTGCTGAGCTGGCCCTTGAAGGCCAAAGTGAATTGTTGTTTCTATTTTTGTCATGTGTGGCCGGCCTGCGAGCCGATGTATGTAAATCATTAATTTGTTAAGTAAACTCCTGTAAGTCCATAAGGCCGATTACTTTCAGTGTATTTGTTATTTCGTTCATATGATAGTTTGTGGACATTCATGATAGTTGATATTCAATTATGGGTTCCTTCCAACTATTTAAAAGCTTCCGCTAGAATGCTCTGTGTTAGGGCGAGTAGTTATAGTTGGGTTTTTTTGATATTCATATATAACCCTTCCGACTGTCCGTGGTATATGGCGTCGGGTTCCAGCTGGACCTTCTGCTATATGTCATTCGACGGATGAGGGTGTAACAATTTGGTATCAGAGCCCAGGTGTCGGTCTTCCTTATTTGAATTCGTGGGCGAATTCTTTTAAGGGGTGGTGAGCACATGTATGTGCGTCATCGTTATAACATAAAAGAACCCACGAATGTCCACTTAGGAATGAATAATACATGTGTTTGAGGAACCTGTGTGTTCCTACAATTGCTTTTTGCAATTTTATTCGGTCACTTAATGGTGTTTTGTACAACTATAGGTGACTAGGAGTGGTGCAGGGCCGTCAGAACGTCCGATTTTTGAGGATTATAGTGCACCCAGTGACGTGCTTGAGACCCCTCCTTCATTTGAAACCATAAGAAGGATCGTTGAAGTGGTGTTCGCTGTGATCATGCACAACAGGGAAGCAATGTGCAAACCTTTATCCCTGTGATGGCTTCAATGTCGGGTGGTGTGTTGGATCAAATGGCATTTAGAAGGTCACCAGGTCAGCAGTTGAATATGTTCTTAGTGCAGGGTACGCACTCAGTTGATGAATATTTGCAGGCGTTTCTTATGATAAGCCGCTACCCATGTTTTGAGTTGGAGAATGAACAGTATATAGTTGATAGATTCTATAATGGTCTGCGTGGCGAGCTGCGAATTCTACTGCTAGGACCAAAACTATTAGGATTCCGAGCGTTGGTGGAGTCGGCTAGATCTTTGGAAGTAGAGTTGGGGAAAACTCACCGGATGCCAGTGAGTAGGGTATCGAACCCTGCAAGTCCTATAAGAGTTGCACCCCGCACAACGCGGAAAAAGAGAGTCCAAAAGGAGAAGGACTCTAGTACTAAGAAGTCAGAGTTCAAAGTGCCAAATGCAAAGTCGGGTTTCCGCAGATGGAACAAGAAGCCGAAGACTTCAAGCTCAACCCCTTCGTCTGGTGCGACGGAGGCAACCATAAGTCGAGTCCTAGGAGCTTGCTATAATTGTGGGAACCCTGGGCATTTTGCCCATGAGTGTTGGAGCGGACGCCCAAAGTCCGAGTGGAAGCCTAAAGAGCACAGCCTAAGCCAGCAGGAGGCTAGGAAGCACGCTAGCGTGGTGACAGGTATGGTTTGAAGTTATAGCAGTTAGCTGTAAATACTTGTTGCCCTTGTGTATGTTAGCTTAGGACTGCTTGTGCTAGGCATTGTTTTGATTTTCGAGTATCCGGCGAGAGCACCATTCGATTCGGGAGCTTCGCATTCTTTTTGTCCGAATGATTTGTATCGCGCATCGGAGTGCCGTCTTCGATGTCAAAGGATAAATTGGATGTGTTGTTGTCTAATGGGTGCTCAATGCGCGCGGATAGAGTTTGTTGTGTTTAGATATGTTTGGGAGTCAAGAGTTCGACTTGCAAGCATCGTTACTGTCGCTAGTGGAGTTCGACATAATCTTTGGTATGGACTGGCTCTCGAAGCAGCATGCATACGTTGATTGCAAACGAAAGGAGGTTAAGTTGGGACTGAATACTGATCGGGAGACTACATTTGCAGGCAGTAATGGGTCGAGTACGATTTTGATGTCGGCCCTTCAGGTGATTAAGGAAGTTCGGTCAGGGGCAGAGTTGTTTGTCACATTAGTGCAGGCTTTAATTCCTAAGCTAAGTCTGGGCAGTATTCCAGCTGTATCCGAGTATCTTGATGTGTTCCCAGATGATCTCCCAGGAGCCCCTCCTCAGCAGGAGATTGATTTTACTATAGAGCTGGTGCCGGGTGCCAAACTGGTGTCATGCTCTCCATATCAGATAGCGCCAAGGGAGATGGCAGAGCTAAAGGTGCAACTGCAAGAGTTGTTGGAGCAAGGGTATGTGCGTCCAAGTTCGTCGCCTTGGAGCGCACCGGTCCTTTTCATTAAGAATAAGGATGAGAGCTTGCGACTCTGTATCGACTATCAAGAGTTGAACAAGCTTACCGAAAATAATAAGTATCTAATCCCAAGGATTGACGATCTATTTGATCAGTTGGTCGGGTTAACAGTATATTCGAAGATAGATTTGAAATCCGGCTACTACCAATTAAGGATAAGGGAAAGCGACATCCCAAAGACAATGTTCAGCACGTGGTTTGGGCATTACGAGTTCACGGTCATGCCGTTTGGGTTGACCAATGCACCATCCGTGTTTATGGATATGATGAACAGGACGTTCAAATAGTACCTGGACCGTTTCGGGATAGCATTTATCGACGATATCTTGGTGTACTCGCAGGGTGAGGATGATCACTACAAGCATCTGTATATGGTGTGCATGACGTTGAGAAGGAATCAATTGTATGTTAAGCTATCCAAGTGTGAGTTATGGTTATCCTCGGTAGCGTTCCTTGGTCATATTGTTAGCGGAGAAGGGATAGTGGTGGATCCGGCGAAGATAGTGGCGATACAGGAGTGGTCTGTGTTGTCTACAGTGGCGGAAGTCCGGAGCTTTCTGGGGCTTGCTGGCAGATCTGAACTTCTATCTACAATTCTAGACAGTGACTCTCAGATCTACTTGGATAACTGTGGTTGAAACTAGAATGTTCATAGCTTTAGCATCCCAGTCCTTTATCTTCTTCTTATTATCTGTCCATTATGATCTTGTCACAAGTTCAGATGTAGTGTCGTCATCTGCATCTTCCTTGTATGGCATGGGTGGTCTTGTCAAGATAGAACCAAAAAAACCCTCATCAATAGAGTTCATGTACAATTTTATTCTGGCCTTACAGAGTGTGAACTTTCTGAGTTACACAATAGAGGCTTGGTAGATGCAAATCCCTTGAAATTATTTGAAGTTATTTTTGAAAATAGATATTTATTTATATGTGTAGTCTTTGTAACTGTTCAAATCTTTGTGATCAAGGTGTTAGCCTTTATTTGATCAACCTCCCTTTGATAACCATTGAAAGTGTGAACAGTTATGTAAACCTTTGAGAATTATCTAGAAGGGGGTGAATAGAGATTAAAAAACTTCTTTAACCAATTTCAGATAACTAATGATTTACATCAGACCCAGAATTCAAACCAGAAATTTAGCCACAACACATCACATCACAACATAGAAAGAAAGTAAAAAGGAAAAAAACAGAAAAGACACCAAAGTTATCGTGGTTACTCAAAATATGAGTACATTCACTCTTCTACTAACTTGTTTGAAATACACTATCCAAATGCCAGAGTCCTTTGATAAGGAGACTCTTAGAACCAGCAACTAGATCTTTTGATAAGAAGATCTTGAACTACTACTACTTAGTCTTTTGATAAGAAGACTCTCAGAACCACAACCTAAATCTTTTGAAGTGGGATTCTAAAAACTCTTCACTCAATTAGTACAAAAGAGAAATAGAGAGAAACTGAGAGAGAGAGAGAGTGAGTAGTGGAGAATAGTCTTCTGGATGAGTCCTTCCTGCAAAAATCTGAGGACTGTTAGGTACTAAGTATTTTGATCCTTCAATATGATGAACCCCATTTTGATAGAAGATTTGGAAAGGTTATAAGATTTTGATCGGGTGGGCTTCTCTGAATATTTAAGTTAATTGTTGGTTTCAGCACTTACGGAGAAGAAAGAAGATTAAGAGGAAGAAGAAGAAAAAGAACAGACAGCTATTACTTTTTCTGAGTATTAGTTCGTTTTTCATCTTCATTCCATTGTCGGACTATATCATCTCTGAATAACATTTGAATTATCCATTTTCTTGATATAATATCTTTAGAAGGAATGATGATATAATTTTCTAAGAATTATACAATTAGTCTCATATGCTCTTCAAAAACTTTCTATAAACTTATCCGAATCTGATAAAGAAATTTTTCTTTCAATATATCTCCCAACGGTTAGAACTATGAGAATACATTTCATGGAAGTTCCTTGAATTAAGTCTGAAATGATTCTCTGAATATTTCCAGTCTAGACCGTACTCGACGCTACGTCGACTTCATATACGAGTAATGTCGACTTCTGGGTTCTGTATAAAATTAAGAATATATGTAATATTAAGTGATTATGACATAAATTATGTGTAGATTGACAATAAAAACAGGCAAAAGGAATATAAAATTACTATACAAAATGTAGGAATCACTTTACAGCTGGATAGTGTCTAGCAGTAAAGGCCCAGCGAGCACCATGCAAAGTCTGGTGACTGGGTAGGCCTGAGCTCATCCCAGGTCAGGCACCAGACCGGGCCCTTGCAAAATTAAGCAGCCTGGGCTAATCTGCCCCAGGCACCACACCAGGCCCTTGCAAAATTAAGCAGCCTGTTTGGCACGATAGTAGCAGTCATAACATGGGGGTTAAATTGTCATTTGTTTATGTTCAAACAGATGACGTTAACGCAGCATTAATTAATCACAGAGAAAAGATTAATAGATGTACAGAATGCATGGATCGCAATCGTATTTTTTAACATTGAGAAACTTTCAAAGAAATTTTTAAGAAGAACCAACCTCATTTGGAAGAAATATTCAGGCTACAAACAGAAAACATTGCAGTACTTATCTCCTAAATTTCTATTTCTTGACGAATTCAGAAATCAGATCACCATTTCTTCCCCAATATCCGCCCCTTTTTGAACAACAGACTCATCAAAAACCGCAAGAAAGAAGCCCAAAGGCAAATCCCCAAATGATGAAATCCCCCAAAACAATTATCATCAGTATTCATTGACAAACGCTGACAATTTTAGACAATCATAGAAATTGCAGCACTTAAACGGCGAAAACAAAAGCAATAATGCATCGTCACGCTCAATCATGGGTCTGCTGCGTGTAGATGTAATCAATGTGAGCTGCAAGGGTTCTCCTCATCAAGCACTCGTCTTCACCAACTCCATCGCAGCTCAAATCCACTTTCACCCCATCAAAACCCTAGAGACACTGGAGTACTTTAGAAAAGGAGAAAAAGATAAAAAGGAAAGTTAAAGCAGAAGAAGGGGAATAGATTATTATTTTAATCACTTCCACGGAGCTGGGCTTTTCGAGACGGTGGATTCTGGCCGCATGCGCTGTGTTGACGGAGAAGACGAGGGCAATGAATATGAAGAGGGCGACACCCTTAGCCATGGATGATCTAATAAGGTCAGAGAGAGAGAGAGAGAGAGAGAGAGAGAGAGAGAGAGAGAGAGAGAGAGAGTCGGGGAAGGTTGGGAGAAGGTGTGTGTAAATAGTCGGGAAGCCTGGGAAAGGGGGAGTAAAGTGCAGGGGTTGTGCCCATGTAATAGTACGCGTTGATGTCAACACATAACTTCAAGCAGGAAAATTTTTGGGTACGCCTAGCGTATAAGATTTTTCGTACGCCAATAAATAGGCCCAAAGAGCTGGCCCTATTTTCTTCCCTTTTCGTCGGCTCCAGCTCCGAAATTTTTTGACGCGCCGCGCCGATTTCTCTCGCTCCTTCCTAGTAACGAAGCGGGAGAAATCTCAGAAAAATAGAAAAATGGAAAAATCGGGCTCCTTCCTCCCCGTCGCCCTTTCGAGCTCCTCATTCTCCACGTCGACCTAAACATCAGGTCGTTCGCTCGCTGCCTACTGCATTCAGCTGGAGAAAACCATGGATCTAGTTGTTGGAACTTCTCAACATCTCCGCCAAACCATGTTCAGCTAGAGGAAACTATGGATCCACTTGTTGAAACTTCTGAACATCTCCTGCTAAGAACAAAGGTGAACTTTTTTCTGAATTTTGTTGTGCTTTTTTGAGTGGAGAACAAATTTCCGGTTGGACTTATACTGTTATATGCATCTGGTGGGTTACATCCGGTCGGTTTTAACATCTGGTTGGACTTATACTATTATATGTAGTTGTGTTAACATCCGTCCGGATTTACTATGCAGTTCTATGCAGTTCTGTGCAGTTTTGTTAACATCCGGCTGGATTTTGTATATTGTGAAAGTTTATTTGTGATGTTTTCTTGTAGGGCAATACCTCTGTAGTCTTCCCAATTGTGTATTCAGAGGAGGAGGCATACAAAATGTATTGTGACTATGCTCACCAACTTAGATTTAGCATTCGAAAGCAACATATCTTATACTGGACACACACTCGGGTTATAAAGTTTAGAGAGTATTCATGTTCCAAAGCTGGTCTGAAGCGTTCCACTCCAAAGGAGGAAGGCCCAAAAAAGTATCACAAACTAGATACCCGGACTGGATGTAAGGCTTGCATACATTTCATTGCAGATACAGAGGGCAAGAATTGGACAGTAGCAAAGTTTGTAGAGGAGCACAATCATCCTCTCGTTTTGGAAAAGGACATTCATTTGTTGCGCTCGAACAGGAAGGTGTTCGAGGATCAAGGGAGTCTATTAAAGAATATGACAGGAGTTGGTATCCAAACGAGCGATGCGTACATGTTTATAGCCAGAGAGGTCGGCGGTTATGAAAATATTGGGTTTTCTAAAACTGATGCGTATAACTTTGTTCAACGAGAAAGAGCCGCACTTATAGAAGCTGGAGACTCCAATAGTTTGTTGAAACTATTTAAGGAAAGACAAATGATATATAGCATATTTTACTTTAATGTCTAAACTTATGCGTTTAACAGACTAACAAGTTTTTTGTGGATGGATAGTCACAGCAAACTCGACTACGACAGTTTTAGAGATGTTATTATATTTGATACTACTTATAGGCTTAACAAGTGTAATTTAGCTTGTGCATCGCTCATCGCGGTGAACCATCATTGGTAGAATGTGTTTATTGGTGGGTCTTTTGTTGTATCTGAGACCATATAATCATTTTGCTGGGTATTTGAGACTTTTTTGAGATTTGTTGGTGGCAAGCAAACAACCACCATATTTGCAGATCAAGATCAAGACATGACGGTTGCTATTGTTAGAGTATTCGATAGTAGTCGGCATTGCCTTTGTCAGTGGCATATCTCTAAAAAAACTCCGTCCAAGGTGCCAACATTCAACCACGACAAGAATGTGAGATCTTTATTTTATTATTGCATGAGCAAATCTGATAGCGAGGATGAGTTTGATGGTTGTTGGAGAGAAATGATTTCAAGGGGAAGTCTAGAACAGAATCGGTGGTTGGATGATCTTTACAAGATTAGAAAGAAGTGGTCTACCGCTTTTAATAAGGATGTGTTAGATCTAGGCATACTCTCTACTAAACGAAGTGAATCTGCAAACAATGGTTTATATGGATGTTCCAAAGCCACTAGCTCCTTAGTAGAGTGCTTTATTGGCATGAAGTCGTTAATTTCATCTTGGCGAAGAGCGGAGCAAGAGGAGGACTTTAGGTGCAAAGAAGGTAACATAACTCTAAAGTTTAAAAATTGTTTACGTCTAAAACAAGCTTCGAAGATATATACACGAAAACTTTTCTCCATATTTGATCAAGCATGTATGGAAGGGGCATTGAATGTAAGCATCATAGAAGAGGTCCAAAACTCTGATAATCAAGTTTTGTATGTCACTAAGCATTGTAACGGGGCCGAAAATGATAAACAATGGATTGTTACAATGGACTCAAAAACCTTTGATGCTGAGTGTTCTTGCAAGGGCTTTCAAACCAAGGGAATTTTATGCCAACATATTCTAAGGGTGTACAATACAAAAAATGTGAAGCACATTCAATCCAAATACTTGATAGAGAGATTTACCCGAACAGCCAAGCAAGGTTTGCACCTCCCAAGACACCGTGCAAGAATGATTTGGAATCCAATATTTTGTTTAGAAGTCATTTAATGCGCTACACATACGAGTTAGCAAAAAGAGTGGAGAATTGTCATCTTGCTAAGGAGCACGTGGTAAATGTGATGAGTGAGTTGGGTCGTACAACCAACAAAATAGTGGAGAAGGAGGAGAGGGTGAAGAAGGGTTATGTGGCCGAAAACAATGAAGGTAGAGGGGATGTAAAAAAATCCAGCAGCGGTTCGACCAAAAGGTTTATCAAATGCTAGATTGAAGGGTCACTTTGAGAAGTCAACGTCAACCAAGAGACAAAGTAATATAATTACAGTATTGTTTTCTTCTTCATTGCACATTTTATTACTATGCTTGCTAACTAAACTTTATTTTTAACAAAGAGGAAACTTGATTTGAAAGCCAAAACGTGTGTGAATGTAGTCAAGGGAGAACCGAAGGAAATTAATTTCCTTGGAAGCTCAACTTTCAAAGGCGATGCAGACTCGTACCATTTGCAGACAAATTATGTTGACGAACCTAAGGAAATTTATTTTAAGGATGACGATATATGCACGTCTTTACCTTTCGAATTTTATTGTGTTCCCGATGTCCTTAAGCAGACTCGTCCCAGTTAATAAAAAAACAGTAGACATGAGATGTAGTATTCTTATATGGTTCATTTTTTAGGAGAAGAGCCTTGGCAATATTTATTTTGTTTATGTTAGTTGCATTGACTGTAAGCTTTAGGTGAGTAATTAAAAATGGCATATGCTACAAATATAGTTCAAGCATTCTAAACAAATGTTAGTTTATATACTATTGTTCACACATTTAACTTTTCAGCAGTCATTGTGTTCTTTCCTTCCCTACAACAAGAAAACATCGGATTAAATCGCATGTTATTTGGTCTCTAAATGCCGGCATTTGGATTTGTCAATCCTTGTGCTTGCTCCAACAGATGACCTCCCTAGATGCAATCCTCTCCATGTATTTCATCACAAAAACTCCACAGTCGTCGGCATTATTCTGTGTAGGCGCAGCATTCACCATTGTGATGGGTCAGTCGTCCATACCATCTGGAAGTGCATCTCTCCTTGACTCGTAAAGCTCAGCTACCTGCAAAAATATAAAGGGGAATTAGACGGAAATATTTCAACTAAAAGGTACCAAGTCCTAGTTAAACAATATACCATATCTCGTAAATTATGTTTGTGTGTCTTATTTGGCATTGAGCCGTAAAAATGCCAAGTTTCTCGTTTCAAATTGCACACTAGAAGTGTCCATTGAATTCAGTTGTTGGTGAAAACTGGCATCAGTATTATATCGGCTGCTTGCACATTTGTTGCCGTGAGATGTTCAAGCAGAATTTCACTATTTTTTGTCCCAGTACTTTTTTGATACTGTAAAATCAAAGTACCCCAATCAAATCATTACTTAAATGAAATTATCTACTATATTGATCTATAATTATTGCAAGTTTGAATACCCAGAAGTTTGGAGAAACGTAAATAAAATTGCACCACTCTAACGGTGATGTGCTCCTTCGGCTGCTCAAAACAACTACAAAGGCGTCCAAGTGTGAACCACTTAGCCAGACCTTATGCAGCAAGTCATTAATACAGGAACGTGTCAAAACAGTATTCCCACTTTTTATTACAACGGTGCCACTACATAATGAAATAAATCAGTAATATTAAATAATAAGCTAGTGGTTTCTAAGTGGTATTAATACAATGATGTCAATGCATTAATTATTACCTCAGGGAAAATTATATGTATGTTGATTCAATCAAATCCAGGTCGGCCTTGGAGAGATGTATTCGGCCAGGGAAAGACATTTCCTTCCCACTCTCTTTTTCTCCGAAGTGTACACCTCCCCTCTTAACCTTCTTGCCCTTCTTAACAATGATACCAATTTTTGGGGACGGGGCATACTCTTTGACAACTAAAACTTTAGGGGATGGCTGTTGTAGATGGGAGGGTGATGCTTTGGAGGGGGTGGGATCAGAAGGAGGATCAGTTGCGAGTGGGGTGGATGGAATGTGATCCTTTGCATGCGAGATTAAATTTATAAGGCCAACTATAAATTCAAATTTTTCGTCGCAGAAGGAACGTAGCTGCCTAATTTCTTCCTTGAGATTAGTAACTTCTCGGGAGATGAACCTCTTCATCTCCGTATCTGTCTTCCTCTCTCTTTCTTCTTTCACTATCTTCTCTTTTTTTGTTCATCCTTAGCTCCCCTCTTCTTTCTTTCTTTTTCTCTTCTTTCACTCCCTTAGCTGCCTCAAATGAGGACTCCACCTCATCATCTCCTATAAGATTTTGCTCTTCCTCGGAAATATTTAAAAAACTTGTACAAATATATAATTAACAAAATAGATTATAAATTCATCTAAATAAGCATATCAAAAAAGTATTAAATAGAACTAACCTCCTTCTTCGGCCACAACCTCGATGATAACTGTGTACAAAACTTGTAGCTGAAGCTAGCCTTCGCAGACCAACGACATATACGGGGGCTCAGCAATGCATCGACAGGAACCTGTAACTTCGAGTGCTCAAACAGCCAAACCTACATGAAAATGTTTAAGTTATTTTAAATTTATTTAAAAATGGACATGAAAATTAAAAGCAAAAAATTACTTACCACCAAAATAATAGAACTAACTTCAAGATAGCCTAAGCTTGAAGGTTCTTCCCTTGAGCAGCTCAGATTATGTAGGAGGTAAGCTGTGCATTCAAAAATCCGTGGATAGCCTTGGACCAATTATATCTCCTGAAGTCCTCCAAACCACCAATTTGCTGAAGGCATTCAAGAATTGTGAGGGACTTAAGAGGGAAAAAATTATCAAAAGCATATTTCACAAGGGCATCGACCCTTCTCTGCTCCAAATCTTCTGACTCTACTTCATTAGCTAGCTGGTTCAATTCAGCGACTATGTCGCTTTGTTTCACCTCGAAGTATGGGGCTCTATGAAAATGAAAGTCCTCTCCTCTATTAGGTAGCCCTAAAATGAGAGCAACCTCATTGGCAGTAAATTTGATGTAGTATTGACCAAGAAGAAACGCGGCCTTATAAGGCCTATATAGTCAAAGAAGCCTATACAGGATAGGAATGTTCTGAGGAACATCTGGGATTGAAAATAACTGTAGCAGGCCAGCTTCCCTGAGTAGGTCTAAATGTTGGAGCATGCGTTCCGCGCTTCTTAGTTTGAGAATAACAAATCCCGGATGTATTTGATCTTGGTATGTGTTTTAAATGTGCAGGGATAACAGAATTTTTATGTACAAAAGAAAGGCTGAGCATGGCATTGATGAAAAGGAAAACCGCGCTATCACTGGTGATAACGCTACCGCGGGCGATAGCATAATCAGTTCCTGCTGACGTCAGCCTTAATCCGCACGTTGCCGCGCACGAAGTCACGGTTCAGCGATATCGCGGGGCGATACCGATGTCGCCAAGCGATATCCCACGATCGTCACGCTCTCCGCTCAGATCTGAAAATCCACGCGACGTGTGCCACGTGTCAAGCAACGGAGAGTTATCACTATCGCGGGGCGTTAACGCTACCGCTGGCGATAGCATGAAGTGATATATACGGCCAAAAATTTCAGGGAAGAGTTGGATCGTGCAGAGCTTTGTTTTCCTGTAGAATCTTCAGAGCCTTCATCTCCGTTTCCAGACGAACTCCCTTGGTCCGTTGAAATCTCAAGAGCGAAGGAGATACGACCGTGCGTTCAAGATTGGAGATCTTCTCGTTGGTCCACCATCATCTTCAGAGCTCGTGATTTTGAGGGAGTTTTTAAGTTTTACTATTGTACTTTCATTTTCATTCTTTATCTTTGTAATTGGGAAGAGAAAATCACCACCGTGTGTGTGGTGTCTAAGTCCGTGTGTGGCTTAGGGGCAAATCACCACCTTGTGTGTGGTGTCTAGGTCCGTGTGTGGCTTAGGAGTAAATCGCCACGTTTTGTGCAGCGTCTAGATCATAGGTTTGATTTAGGGGGAGGCTAGTAGTCATATCTAGGGAGATATTTACTATAGCCTACCGGTTCTTGGGAGAAGGATCAGTGAAAAAGCTAAAAACTATTATCATTGTAAGCCTTGATTTCAAGCTTTATTGGAATCATTTTACATATATATTTTGGAGAAATAAAATCTTGATTTTCATTTCATTGATTTGTGTCAAACGTACTATCTAGTTTCATATCTTATAAAAAGTTTATAAAAGTTTAAAGAGCCCTTATTCACCCCCCCTCTAAGGGCGCCACAAGATCCTACAAGTGGTATCAGAGCCAGGGTATTTCTAATACGGTTTCACCACCAGGAATTATGGCGCAGCATGACCATGCTTTCTCTGGGGGGCAAGGAATTATTAGACCTCCATTATTCACTGGATCTGACTATAATTACTGGAAAACTAGGATGAAGTGTTTTCTTATTTCTCTTGACATTGAAGTTTGGAATATGATAGAGACTAATTATGCTCATCCTACTTATACAGTAGGCGATGTAGTAATGGAAAAACCAAAAGATAAATGGGATGATCAGGATAAGCTAAGGTGCAAAAATAATGCAAAAGCCATGAATGTATTATTTTGTGCATTAGATAGGACTGAATTTAATAGAACTTGTGCTTGCAATAATGCTTATGAGATTTGGAATTTACTTGAAGTAACTCATGAAGGTACCTCGCAGGTGAAGGACTCGAAGCTGTTTCAACTGGAATCGGAATTTGAAAAGTTTAGGATGGAAGTGGATGAGGACGTAGACTCAATGTACACCAGATTCACCAAGATAGTGAATGACTCAAAAGTGCTTGGTAAAAATTTTTCAAATGGTGATTTGGTGAGAAAACTTCTTAGATCTCTCCCCCCTAAGTTTAATCCCAAAGTGACGGCTATTTCTGAATCTCATGATCTTAAATCTCTTAATATTGAAAGCCTGATTGAGAACTTGAAAACTCATGAAGTTGAATTGAAAATTCAACAACAAGAGTACATGGAGCCTAAGAAGAAGGGGTTGGCTCTAAGATCTAAGAAAGAGGAATGTAGTAATTCTGAGGAGGAAGAAGAAGATGAAGAAAGTCTCTTTGTTAGAAAATTTAAAAAATTTATGAGAAATCCGAAGAGAAGAAATACTTTTAAAAAATATTTTAAGAAGGAGACGTTTAGAAAGAAAAAACAAAAGGATGACGACGATGAGGAGGAAGAGTGACCCCCACCGGAGTGCTATCATTGCAGGAAGTTAGGACACATTCGAAGCAAGTGTCCAAAGTACTTGAAAGAACTTAAAGAAAAGAAGCACAAATGGAAGAAGAAGGTCCTGAAAGCTGAAACATGGGATGATACTACTTCTGAGGATGCAAGCAACTCAAGCTCAAGCGAGGAGGAGGAAGCCAATATGTGCCTAATGGGAAAAAGCGTCATATCTGATGACGAGTGCAGTGTCCAAAGCGACACTAAGGTAACTCCTCCAACTTATGATGAATTGTTTTCTGAATTTTTAAAGACTTGCAAATATTTTGAAAAAAGTTTAAAAGATAATGATCTTCTTAAAACTGAAAATAAAGTTTTAATTAAAGAAAACAAAAAATTGTTAAATGAAAATAAGACTATTGGAAAAGAAAAAGTCTCTTGCCAAGAGTGTGATCACTTTATGGGAAGAATAAAAGAGCTTGAAGAATCTCTTTCCAAATCTCATTCAAAAATAAAAATTCTCACTAAAAAGAATGAGATTTTAGAGAGAGATCTGAAATCTTATATTTCCAAAGTCCATGAATAAAAGAAAGCTTTTGAACGTAGATGTGTAAATCTAGTATCCGAGAATAATGAAATGAGAAACCAGATTCATGACTTAACACTAGACATGAAAAAGTTTGGATTGGGACAAAGATCACTGGATATGATCTTAGGTTACCAATGTCACGGATCTGGAAGATTTGGACTTGGATACACGACTGGAAACTATCGCCCGGCGATAGGTACTACCGCCGGCGATAGCGAGAAATCCAGAAAATCGAGTTTTAAAAATTATGATAATAATAAGTTAACTGATACTACCTTTTCTTACAGTAAAAGTCCAGAGAAGTTATATTCTTCTCGTTATATTACATGTGCCAAATGCAATAGATTTGGTCACACCACGGACTCGTGCTGGAAGAAAGGAAAAAGTAAAATTAAGCAAATCTGGATTCCTAAGGCTTCTACCTATACTATGGGTGGAACCACTTGGGTAGCCAGATCTTTACTCACATCCTCTTTCTAGGTGTGTTGGCAGGCTAAGGACAAAGAAGACGTGTGGTACTTGGACTCAGGATGTTCAAAGCACATGACGGGCAATAAAGAGAAGTTTCTTAGCCTGGAGATGAAGAAAAGAGGAGTGGTTACATTTGGAGATAATGGAAAAGGAAAAATCATCGGCATCGGTGTTGTGGATAAGAAAACTACAGGAAAAGAAGATAAACCCCTTCCTTTGATGGAAAATGATGATGAAGAACATGAAAGGAATGAAGAAGGAAAAGAAGAAGAAGAAAGAGAAAAACCTGTCCCTCCAAGGGAATTGATATTTTCAAAGGATCATCCGAAGGAGCTTATTATTGGAGATCCACAAAAAGGGGTCAGTACTCGCTCTTCTTTACATGTTTTGTTTTCAAATCTTTGCTTTGTCTCTGAAATAGAACCAAAAGATGTTTCCACCGCTTTAAATGATGAATTTTGGTTTTTAGCAATGAATGAAGAACTTAATCAATTTGAACGTAATAAGATTTGGAATCTTGTAGAACGACCCAAAATCATCCTGTAGTTGGAGTAAAGTGGATTTTTAAAAATAAATTGGATAGTGATTTTAGAATTGTTAGAAATAAAGCCAGATTAGTTGCAAAAGGTTATGCATAAATTGAAGGGGTAGACTATGATGAAACTTTTGCACCCGTTGCTAGATTATAAGCGGTTAGGATATTTCTTGCATTTGCTTGCTTTAAAAGATTTAAATTATATCAAATGGATGTCAAAACTGCATTTTTAAACGGGTATATAAAAGAAGAGGTTTATGTAGAACAACCCCCTGGCTTTATTAATGAAAAATATCCAAATTATGTTTATAAATTAGATAAAGCACTTTATGGGTTAAAACAAGCGCCTCGTGCTTGGTATGATCGTTTAACTCAATACTTATTAAAGCACGATTATAAAATGGGAAGTGTCGATTCTACACTCTTCATTAAGCAAATTGATCATGATTTAGTTATTTTGCAAATTTATGTTGATGATATAATTTTTGGAGCCACTAATGAAGAGTTATGCAATGAGGTAGTTCAAATTATGAAAAATGAATTCGAAATGAGCATGGTAGGAGAACTTTCATATTTTTTAGGTTTTCAAATTACGCAAAAACATGATGGTATTTTTATTTGTCAATCCAAGTATATTCATGATATGTTAAAAAGATTTGGATTTGACAACCTTAAACATGCAAATACTCCTATGAGTGCTTCATTGAAATTGGGAAAAGATGAAAGTGGTATTTCAATTGACCAAACCCTTTATAGAAGTATGATTGGATCTTTATTATATTTAACTTCTTCTAGACCCGATATTATGTTCGCCGTTTGTTTATGTGCTAGGTTTCAAGCTAATCCAAAAGAATCACATTTAAAAGCGGTGAAACGTATTTTTAGATATCTTATAGGAACATCTAAACTAAGCTTATGGTATCCTCATAATGACTCTTTTATTTTACATGGATATTCTGATTCTGATTATGCGGGGTGTTCATTAGATTGAAAGAGCACAAGTGGCACTTGTCACTTTATCGGCCCAACACTTATTTCTTGGTCGAGTAGGAAACAGAATTCTGTTGCCCTCTCCACTGCTGAGGCCGAATATATTGCACTTGGTAGTTGTTGTGCTCAAGCACTTTGGATGACACAAACACTAGAGGATTTTGGCGTACACCAAAATAATGTTGAATTAAAATGTGATAGCAAAAGTGCTAACGATTTAACGAACAATCCCATTTTACATTCTAGATCCAAACACATAGATGTTCGTCATCATTTTATTAGGGATCACATAAAGAAAGGACATATTAAAATAAATTTTATTGGAACAGATTCTCAAATAGCAGATATTTTCACAAAACCACTTAATGATTCACGCTTTTCAAGGTTAAGATTAGAACTTGGAATCTTAGAATTATAAATCAAAATTAAGAACTGGACAGCACATAAACATAACATAAAACATAACATAAAACTGGACATCACATAGGATAACACTGAAAAAGACAATACAAACAACAAAACCACAAATTAATAGAGTTTTCACTATCGCCAGGCGACAGCACTGTCGCCGGCGATATCCCAAATTCAGTCAACAACAAAATATTACATCCCTGCCAATAAAAAGTCATTCATCCATGTTCTCTTCAGCAGACACATTCACATCTTCACTGGAAGTCGGAGTTGGTTCTCTAGGCCTTCGCATCCGCCTTATCGAATGTCGTGGAGGATCCTCGACTGGACTCCCCCATTCTCGTTCTTCTTCCGGAGTTTGTTTTAGTTTCAGCCCCTTTACCAGAAACTTCATGAATTTTCGAAAACCGTAATGGCTACGCCTTTGTTCCTCTTTCATCTCCTCCACAATCTCTCTTAGATCCTCAATCGATTCACGCAAAGAACCTCCTCTTTGGAATGGTTGTCTTGATGACGAGGCAGCCCTATGAGATGGACCTCTAGCTGGTTCTACGGTATGTATCGCCGGGACACAATTATCAATGTAGAACTCTAAATCTATCCAGTCATATTTCTGATATACGATCCTTTGAATAGCACTTCCTAAAGGAAGTGTATTCAGTTTCCTCCTAAGGGGATGCTTCATTTTATACGTATATCGTATAATGGATAACACAAAATCCGCCACATCAAACTTGACTCTCTCTAATATATAGTACGTCACTAAGCTCAATTGAGCCGTGATCTTCCTTGTGTCCCCAGACTTCAACATAACCGTGTTTCGTAATATATCTTGAATCACAAATGCATCGCGCGAGAGTGATGAGACGTCTTGAATCAAACTACTATTTTCCTTTCCATGAAGGACTTGGTTCAATATCCTCCAATCACGATCCTTTCGATAATTCTCCACTATATCCATAAAATGTTCCTCGCAAGTGGCAAGATTATATTCCCGTCTTAAATCAGTATGAGTAATATCTATTTCAACTCCTTGGATTCGAGACCTTACTCCTCCATTCAACCCCGTATATTTAGGGTCTTCCAAATTATTATAAAAATCTCGTACAAAGATGGAGCTAAAAGTGTTCGGTACAATGAGAGACATTATACCTGACTCCACAAGTAGTTCATAGATATGTGGTGGCAATGATTCATCCAACAGTTTAGCAATACCAACTGACGCATTCTCAATCCCCGGGTATGTTTGATATGATGCATGTGGGTTGCGGCTGGTACTTTTACTTGCACGGGATGATGATGCCATTTCCTGAAAACATTATGACAACATCGTGATTAACTCAAAAATTTAATTTAAACAGATTTTTTTTTCTGTCGCCGGCGACAGTACTATCGCCGGGCGATAGTGTAAAACTTCTCCTATTTTGAAATTTCATGTAGATTTCCTCTAGTAAATTCAGAAAAGCTACTAAAATTCAATCCATCTCCAAGATCTACCACCTATAACTCCTTTTTTGTAAGGCTTTTGCATCAAAATGACCTTTTTTTCTTCAAAAATTTTTTCTTCACAAAATG
This sequence comes from Platanthera guangdongensis, assembly GCA_039583875.1. Classification (NCBI taxonomy): domain Eukaryota; kingdom Viridiplantae; phylum Streptophyta; class Magnoliopsida; order Asparagales; family Orchidaceae; genus Platanthera; species Platanthera guangdongensis. The sequence goes on from CM077149.1 coordinate 49,915,816, forward strand.
TATGACCAAAATCAAATTTTTTTTCTAGATCTATCTCCTTTCATACTCTAGAGTGCAGATCTATATTTTTTTTAGTAAAACACAACCATAAAGAGGGATCTAACCTTACCTTTTGGAGTTCTTGAGAGTTTCTGCTGAAGAAGACGATGCCAAACAGCCCAGGGTCGGTCAAAGCAGGAAATGTGTCAGCCCCCTTCGGTTTTTCGCCTTTAATATCAAAAAACGCTATCGCCGCGTGGTATTGCTACCGCTGGCGATAGTGCATTTTTCAGTCACAATTTCCAAATCTTCTAAAAAAATTTTTTTTACAACATGTTTCTCGTGTTACAGTAAAGTTTTGGATGCTTATCAGGATACGATACCTAGTACCTGTGTGATTATTAGTTTATCAGTTGTTTGAACATTGTTTTTAACTTGTCGTGCTGTTGCTATCTCCCTATATCGTTGATGACTGGAACTTGAATAGACTTGTTTCCGCATGCCTCTAAGTATGAGTAACATTTTATGCTTGATAATGTGCTCACACTGACACGAGCTGATTATTACACATCCTTAAGTTTCTTCTTACATGTTATTGGTTTGTTTCAAAGATTCGAATACATCGCTAACATTTTCATTTATGCCTCATTAAAATTGATTTTCAAAACTGATGACCATTCTGAGAAAACCATTTTTTTGTGTTTGCAATACAAGTGAATTCGAAGACCTAAGTCAAAGTTTCTACAAACAAAAATGCATGAAAAACAACTCAAAAAAAAACAATTACATATGACTAGGATACTCCAATCAAGCTCTACTCACCCTCCTGATAAGTCTTAATGAGCATTGTGAGGTTGAGCACCTTGACAAGGATTGTAAAGTGTCTTGTGCAAACAAACTTGGCCATTTTTTTAAAAGAAAAATCTTTATGACATGAGGCTATCTATGCAAAGATGTTAGCTTCTTGTATCCATATATTGCAAACCTTCATGTAACATTATTTCTTAAGGAATATGTATACTCCATCACTCTTCACATGTACACATCATTATCATTTATAAAATTTCTTCTCATGAGAATTGGACCGGTCATAGTTCTTCTCTTCCATTTCATCGATTTTCCTGTTTTCGATATCTTGGCCTGACAATTTTCAATGTTTAAATTCAACTCTTAAATTAATTTTTCCATAGCATATATTTTTTGATACCATTCCAAATCTTAAGGTAATACTATTCCATGGTTTTTACTGTCCATATCCTACTCCTCATGCTACTCAATTCTATTACTAACTTATACTCTCTCAGCTTCTTTCAGCTTGCGCATTTCCACCTTGCTCCATGTTTTCCCACCGTCTTTTGCTAATAACAAAAGGGGGAGATTAAGTACGAAATCACTTGATTAGTACATTTAGGGGGAGTAATTCAAATATAGGGGGAGCTAATTAAAATATAGGGGGAGCCAATAGTCTTTATTATATGGGCAGTTTATTATAACTATTTATGCACTTTGATTCATAATGATTATCTGAATTGTTTCACATTCTCCTGATCACACGCAATTTCTTTCTTAGTGGATTTGTTATTATCAAAAGGGGGAGATTGTTGGAGCATGCGTTCCGCGCTTCTTAGTTTGAGAATAACAAATCCCGGATGTATTTGATCTTGGTATGTGTTTTAAATGTGCAGGGATAACAGAATTTTTATGTACAAAAGAAAGGCTGAGCATGGCATTGATGAAAAGGAAAACCGCGCTATCACTGGCGATAACGCTACCGCGGGCGATAGCATAATCAGTTCCTGCTGATGTCAGCCTTAATCCGCACGTTGTCGTGCACGAAGTCACGGTTCAGCGATATCGCGGGGCGATACCGATGTCGCCAAGCGATATCCCACGATTGTCACGCGCTCCGCTCAGATCTGAAAATCCGCGCGACGTGTGCCACGTGTCAAGCAATGGAGAGTTATCACTATCGCGGGGCGTTAACGCTACCGCTGGCGATAACATGAAGTGATATATACGGCCAAAAATTTCAGGGAAGAGTTGGATCATGCAGAGCTTTGTTTTCCCGTAGAATCTTCAGAGCCTTCATCTCCGTTTCCAGACGAACTCCCTTGGTCCGTTTAAATCTCAAGAGCGAATGAGATACGACCGTGCGTTCAAGATTGGAGATCTTCTCGTTGGTCCACCATCATCTTCAGAGCTCGTGATTTTGAGGGAGTTTTTAAGTTTTACTATTGTACTTTCATTTTCATTCTTTATCTTTGTAATTGGGAAGGGAAAATCACCACCTTGTGTGTGGTGTCTAAGTCCGTGTGTGGCTTAGGGGCAAATCACCACCTTGTGTATGGTGTCTAGGTCCGTGTGTGGCTTAGGAGTAAATTGCCGCATTTTGTGTAGCGTCTAGATCATAGGTTTGATTTAGGGGGAGGCTAGTAGCCATATCTAGGGAGATATTGACTATAGCCTACCGGTTCTTGGGAGAAGGATCGGTGAAAAAGCTAAAAACTATTATCGTTGTAAGCCTTGATTTCAAGCTTTATTGGAATCATTTTACATATATATTTTGGAGAAATAAAATCTTGATTTTCATTTCATTGATCTGTCTCAAACGTACTATCTAGTTTCATATCTTATAAAAAGTTTATAAAAGTTTAAAGAGCCCTTATTCACCCCCCCCTCTGAGGGCGCCATAAGATCCTACACTAAAGGGTGCTCTGATATCAATTCTAGTAAGGGCTCTGCATATTTTTTGAAAGTCGATATAGCACACCTGCTATTCAGATACATCCCAGTACAGTGACCAACCATCTATTACAGTAAAGTGTAAGAAAATAAAGAAGAGCAGGGAAATCCAACTGGAGGAAACCCTGACCATGAGAATATCCGGTCGGATTATAGCTACCTGAACATAAAAAAATCTATGTACTGTAAAAGATGCTTCTGATATGGATTCGGCCGCATTTACCTATTTAAAACCCTAAAAAACGTATATCCTGTCGGATATCCAAATCACGAACACCAAAAATTATGTTGCATAATCCACAAGCTTCTAACAAAGTGTAATGACTAAATAAACACAGAACAAAGGGAGAAAACATACTGTAAAGCTGCTTCTGACTACCTAGTGTCTAAGTAAAATCATCCGGCAGAATTTACCTATTTAGAACCCTAATAATAAAGGATATCCGGCCGGATTTTAAAATCACGAACATAAAAAAATTTGTTGCATAAGCCATAGGCTTTTTCCAAACTATAATGTCTATCTAAACTAAGAACAAATGAGAAAAATATGAAGAAACATATATCCATCAAAGTAATATATACCGTTGTTAGGAAGAAGGAGGATTGCAGTCGCCGAACTGGAATGCCCTCTGCCGAAATGTGATCATCGTGTTCGACGAGTTCCCTGATTTCCTGGAGCTTTACGACGGTCGTCGCGGGGATTAGGTCTGGGGGTTTTCCGGGAGTGTTACGATGGTCGCCTGGCGTTTAGGTCGACGTGCCGACGTGAGGAGTTCGAAAGGGCGAGAATGGCCGACGGGGATAGGGTTCTGACATCCAAAAGGCCGATTTCCATTTTTCTAAGGCTGATTTCCGATTTCCTGGAGCTGACGAAAAGGGAAGAAGGTGGGGCAAGTTTCGCTCTTTGAGCCTATTTATTGGTGCACGTGTAATCTTGTACGCTAGGCGTACCCAAAAATTTTCCCTCAAGTCAAATGTTGCTTGCAAATCAGTTTTGAATATCTGAAGATTAAATTCATAAATAAAATATAATAAACATTTAATTGAAAATAAACTTATATGTGGATACTATTGAAAATTTTGAAGTGAAAGTGGTTGATTGAGCAGACCGTGCGGATTGGGCGGTATAAGTTCACGACCTCGGCGGACTGACGGTATGGCCTGGGTGGTTAGTGACCAGGGTAGAATTAGCGGCTTGGGTGTCTATTGTAGCGGCCTGGGCGGTCTGTCTTTGACGATCTGGTGGTGGTGCTCAGCACAGTCTGTGGTTCTGCAGTTAGCTTATTCATCGAGTAACCGAGCGGATTGACAATGAGTCCGCGGGTTTTGACGGACTCAGTTGGAGTCTGCGTAGTCTGCTGTTGCAGATAGGGTGGAGGTCATGAGATCGGCATTGGTCCTTGCCTTGGTCTCTTGTGATGCGGCGAGTGATAGCCACATTCATGTTGGCGGACTGTTTTTTGGGGGCTTGCAGCCTGGCTTAGTGTCTGCCGAGCTCGCACCTGTTGTTTGGTGATGCAGGACTTGGTCACACTTTGTGATAAGTCCAGGGTGTCCGCAGTGTCCGCAGAGTCCGCTGTTGACCGGGCGATCTGCCTGTTGGTTGTGGACTCGTGTGGCGAGCTGGAGCCGTGTTTGTGAGTTCTGCGGACTGGTGCCTTGTTCGCATATAGCTTACGGACTGATGCAGTATGTGGTTGTGGCTGTGTCCGGGTGCTATGCAATGTGGTGGACTGGCACGGTGTTTGTGAGCTGGGCGGGCTGATGCCTTGTCTGCATGTAGCGTGCAGACTATCGCAGTGATTGGGATGTTGTTGTGTCTGCATGCTGTAATGGGTGCAGACTGGTGCGGTGTCCGCCTTGTGCCGGACTGTCTTCTTGACTTGGCGCCTGGCGAGTTGGCTGGAGTCCGACCTAGTGCTTGCGGACTCGACGGACTGGGTTATGCTAGCTACGAGCTGGGGTGGTTACTCTATTCACTAGGGTGGTGACCACACTCCTCACCCCGCCTATAAATAGACCCTCCTGACCCTTCTACAGTAACTCAGTGAACAGTAAGTTGAGCGCAGATCAATTATTGGGGACACATTTCTTCAGGTCGCGCGGTTTGAGGAGTATTGACTGGTTTCTATTTGCAGGTTGTGCAGCTAGCACTATGAAGCCGGGCATCTAGTTTTGATCAAGGTCAGGAAGCAATGAAACTTGGGGTTTACAATCAGAGGTTGCAGCAGGTCGCATTCGGCGGCCAACAAATTTTCTATCCATCAATTGAAGTCTAAGTTCAATAACCAGGTCGCCGGTCTCGGCTGACTTGGCGGTCTGTTCATTTAGTTCGGCGGCGGCTTGTAGAGCGGGCGTCAGTAAAATAACAGGTTGTCCGCGATTTGTGCGGACTCCGTAGAATCAATGATAGCAGCAGCGACTTGGCGGTCTCGGCGGTCTTGGCGGACTCAGCGGTCTCTGAGGCAGTCTGCCCGGCTTAAAGATTTCTCTTGCTTGTTTTCCTCTCATTTATACTTGGTGAAATCATTTCTCGCCATTTATACCTGGCCTTGTAAAGATTGATAGATGATGAATAAAGATCTCTGTTGCTTTCTGTTGTTGCTAATTACATTGCTCAGTTTATGGTTGGAGTGTTCCTGCGCCTAGTTCTCATTTTCTGCTTGATCAAGTGATCAAGTTGATAGTTTTGGAAGTGTTTGCTTGATACCAGAACTACCAGTTGATCAGCTTGTGAAATTTCAACATGGTATCAGAGGGAACAATGGCTTGAGCTGTGATCAACCTCAAATTATGCTCAGCGCTTCTGGAAGCTTTGTGATCAGTGTTGTTTTGCAATGGAAGGAGCTTACAAAAGAGTTCTTGGCATTGAACTTCTTACAACGACTAACTTCAAGAAGTGGAAGCCGTGTATGAAGGGATATCTATTGGGCGAGGAGTTGTGGGTGGTCGTCGGTGGTGACGATAAATAAGAGGTAACTGATGCTACTTGTACTGCTGAGGAGGTGAGAGTTTGGAGAAGAACTAATGCAAAGGCAGAGTTTGCTCTCAAACGGGTTGTCTCACATGAGCTCTTTGATCACATCTTAGGATGTGAGTTTTCTGTGGAGATTTGGACAAACATTGATGGTTTGTTCAATAGGAAGAATGTTGCAAGGCTGTAGTTCCTGAAGAATGAGTTGGCTAAGGCAACTAAAGGTGATCTTTCCATCTCTAAGTTCTTCCTCAAGATGAAGAACCTGTGAGCTAAAATATCAGCATTATATCATGATGAGCCCATCTCCGAAGCAAAGTTAAAGAGGCATATAATTTGTGGTTTGCGGAAGGAGTATGTTGCCTTTGTGACTTCCGCGCAAGGATGGGCAACTCAACCTTCTCTACGGGAGCTGAAAAACTTGCTAGCTTCGCAAGAGATCTTGGCCAGGCAGATGGCAGGTGTGACTATCTCTGAAGGAGGTAGTGAAGCTCTCATCATTGAGAAGAAGAAGAAGAAGAAATGAGAGAAGAAGAAGAAGCCTGCTGCTGAAGAAGGGCCTTCAACCTCTTATCAGCAAGAGAGGAGCTCTGCTCCTATGAAGAACTTGAAGAAAGAGTTGAAGTGCTACAAATGTAATCAGGCAAGCCACTTCAAGCGCGACTGCAAGGTCAAGTTGCAACCTGGGCATGTTGCAGGCAAGGAGGGAGCTTGTTCTAGTTCTGAGGAAGCCGGGTGGGGAGGAGCTTTTCTGACAAGCACGTGTGTTCGTGCTCTTGCCACCGTTGACTACTAAGATGACTAGATAGTAGACTCGGGGTGTGGCCATCACCTCACTGGCGACGAGTCGAACGTCTCATCTCTGCAACCGTTCTCAAGTAATGAAGCAATTATTACAGCTGATGATTCTGTTCATTCTATAGAGAATGAGGGCGTTGTTTCTTTGGATAGTGCTCAGGGTCCTCTTACTCTAAGTAGTGTGTACCACGTTCCTGGCATGAAGAAGAACATCATCTCAGTAACTAATGTAGTTGACGCGAGCTTTCGTGTTCTATTTGGCCTAACAGAAGTAAGGTTTCTCCGTAACGTATCAGCGGTTAAGCCTGATGTTACTCATGTAGGGAGAAGAGTAAGAGACTTGTTTGTCTTATTAACAAGCTCTTATGTTGATCGGATGAGGGCCAATGATAGTGCGGCTATTTGACATGAAAGATTAGGGCACGTAGGGATGGACAAGCTGAAAGCTATGTCAATGAGGAGCCTGGTGAAAGGTTTGCCGAAGTTGTCCTCCTACGGAGATGACCATGTTTGTGAGGGATGTCAGTACGGTAAGGCTCATCGCCTTATGTTTGCTTAGTCACAAACGAGGAGCAAGGCACCCTTGGAATGCATCCATGCATGGTAATTTGATGGGGCCAACAGTAACCGCTAGTCTTGGAGGCAGCAGATACATGATGGTATTGATTGATGATTATTCAAGATACACTTGGGTGTATTTAATGAAGGAGAATTCGATAGCTTTCCAATTATTTGTGGAGTTCAAGGAGCTGGTGGAGGGCCGGCTTGGCTTGTGGATCAAGAAGTTCAGATCAGACAACGGTGGTGAGTTTGTCTCATCTGAGTTCTCTAAATTCTGCAGGAAGCACGGGATCCAGAGGGAGCTTGTAATGCCCCCGATTTTTCGATGATTTTATTTGATTGGGTAACGTCATATTTATGACGTCGTGGCGTTACTTTTAACATCGAGTTGACGACGCAATGCCGTTAAGGCTGTTCCGCGTCGGTTCGGTCGAGTCGGACAATTTTTTTTTGAATTCTTGTTGTAATGGGAAAATTTTGCATATGGAATTTAAGTTAAGTAATTTTAGACTTGCTCGTCAAGTTTCGTCGCGATCCGAGCGATATTTGGGCCTCGGCGATTTTCCGAAGTTTTGTGGAATTTATGTTTGTCGTAAGCTTTGAAAAATTTATATCTCGAGTATGGCTCGTCGGATTTTGGTTTTGACTTCGTCGTTACGTTAGTAGAGTCAGTGTTCGTCTGCGGTGCAAATTTCATTTAATTCGGCACGCGTTTGAGCCTCCGTTTCGAACTCGTAGTTTTCTTATTCTAAGTATATAAATATGAATATTTTAATATTATAGTACTATTCAAAAATGTCATTTACTATTTATTCATATAGTTTGATCAAAAGGGTATATTTGCAAAAAAATGGTTTTTCTTGCAATTGTACTTGAGTGATTTCTCCATGTACTCGAGTAGGTCCTTCTGTTACTCGAGTAGGTCCTTCTGTTACTCGAGTAGGTCATTCTGTTACTCGAGTAGGTCATTCTGCTACTCGAGTATGTCAATTGCGTTACTCGAGTAGGTCATTCTGCTACTCGAGTAGGTCAATTCTGTTACTCGAGTAGGTCAATCTGTAACTCGAGTAGGTCATTCTGCTACTCGAGTAGGTCCTTCTGTTACTCGAGTAAGTCATTCTGTCACTCGAGTAGGTCATTCTGTTACTCGAGTAGGTCATTCTGTAACAACCTCATCCGTTCATATAATATATACTAGAAGGTCTGGCCGGGGCCCCACAGCATATACCACAAAACAGGCGGTGACGTCACGGTATGATACCAGAGTAGCGCAGCACACCCTAACACATTGCATTCTAGCGGAAACCTATACCACTACACATGAACTCCACACCTGAATGTCCAACATATAAAATCCCCATAGTTTATACATCATAGGAATGTCTTACAACACACATAAATAGTTGGCCTTATGGCCTTACAGAGCTTTCAAACAGTGGCCCTAAACATTGGCGCGCAGGCCGGCCATATCAAAAGAAAACATAACACTTTCATTTCTTTTAGCCTTCGAGGGCTAGCAATAACAGCAACAAATGCAGCAGGGACTTCAACCCTTATGCGTCCCGCTCGGCTCTCCAGCACCTGCACAGGGACATTCCACCCAAGGGTGGCAAACAGATGCAACGGTCAGCATTCAGCTGACCAAATTATAACGACCCTACCCCTTTCTCGGGGCAGCGGTATTCTTCCCTGCAGACATAGCATATCACAAGCATGTATATATATATATCTCATATAATGTGCTTTCACGCACACATGCCATCACAACCGTCAGCCACCCGGCCCGACAGTCCATGCACTCAGGTCACATTCTTGGTGTACTGGCAAACCAGTTGCCCACCACCGTATCAGGGTCACAGCCCAACGGCAACTCACTTGAGTATTTACTCCATGGCGTGCAGCCGGAGTTGTAGTCGTAATGCACCGGGATTGGCCCATAGCCCCCCATTGTGTCATGGCACGCAGGCCTACGACTCTCACTATGCGCTCCAACAGACCGCACCTTCTGGTCTCACGTCGGACGGACATAACGCAGGTCGGATCCTCTACCCCCCCATTGCTCAAATCTCCTTGCCATCACTGAGTACGGCGTACTCGCGGCTACAAAAGGCGTGGGTTGGTCTCACCAATCTTGTTCTGTCATTCAAGCCTGGGTATTTCTCTTACACACATTCATATCACAACATTAGCGGGTCTTTCCTGGGCACACCAGTACTTCCTGCTACTCTCTTCGCATGTGGACACCGCAAATATCACAAATGTCAGGGGTCTTTCCTGGCTACCACGCCAGTACTTCCTGTTACTCTCTTCACAGGTGGACTCCCTATGAACATTAAGCATGACAAGGGTATTTCCTAGAATTCTGATCCAGTACTTCCTGCTACTTCCTTTCATAGCTAGAACCCAACAACATAAGCAGCACAAGCATTATACGGGTATTTTCCTGGACTACCACTCCAGTACTTCCTGCTACTTCCTTTCACAGGTCCAACCCGTCGACTCCTAAACTACGCATTTATCACGGAGATTTCTCCGGTTCGTATGCAACATCACCAATCCAGACTAACCTGTCCAGATGGGCTTCACACAGCATGCCTATTTCATACTCTCTTTTCGGATCTATGTGAAATGGGATTCCATGAATCCACCCAAAGACTCCCACAATCAGCCACCCTTTGGTGGGGGAATCATGCATATGCCAAAAAGGAAGCCTTCACATGGCTAAGAAGAAAGGTCGTTACCCTTGAAGATTGCTTCGGTGCCATGAACTCCTAGCTTGCTAGAAATAACCGCAACAGCTTTTCCTCCGCAAAGATGGCCTCGGATCTCAGCTTGACACTCTCAAGATCCACCATAGATCAGCCCCTCTTCTTCTTCCTCCTTCTTCCTCTCTCTTTCTCTCTCTAAGCTTTTTAGAAAGATGATGGCAAGAGCATAATGAGACTTCTTTCTCAAATCTCGGCCTTAAGGAAGCAGGGAGGGCTCTCAGCTATTAGATCCCAGCTGAAGAAAAATGGACGGCCACGAAAAATCCTAAAACTCACTTTTCGGGTCTGGCAGGCCTTGTGACACGCCCGTGTCACAGGCCATGTCTTTAAGCTGTGCACAAACCGCCTTATCCCAAAATAGGTCACGATCAGGGTACACGCTCGTGACGGCGAGGTCACGCCCATGACATAGGGCGTGTACCTCACTCGAGTCATATTCACGACCTACTCGAGAAGACTACTTGAGTAGTTAGTTATGACACGCCTGTGTCACCCACTCGAGAACCACTTGAGAGTACTTACTCGAGAGAAAACCAACTACTCGAGTACTCGGACTGGACACGCCCGCGTCAGATGACACGCCCGTGTCACCACCCTCTTACTCGAGTACTTTTTCACTTACTCGAGAGAAAAGTATCGACCTCTTGACACAGCGGGACACGCCCTGTGACACGCCCGTATCACAGGTCGTGTACTCCATACTCGACAATCGTCTAGCGTAGTTCTTCGACCAAAACTCTAGTGTCTACCAAAGGAGTACACGCCCTAGGTCACGCCCCCTAGCACGCCTGTGTCACAGGCGTGTACCTCCCAAAAATTCGTCGAACGCATTTTTGTCGAACTCTCAATGTCTCCGCACCCGAGCAGGACACGCCCTGGGACACGCCGTGTCCCAGGCCGTGTCACCCAAAATTTTCCCAGTTTGAAATTTGGGTTGTTACAAACCTCCCTTCCTACAAGAAATTTCGTCCTCGAAATTTGTACACAGGAAGAAAACCAGCAAGTAAAATGTTATAACATCCAAATGTTCACTAGCCAACTGGTTTACAAAATAGCTCGGGAAACTCAGCTCGCATGGTCTGCTCTCGCTCCCATGTAAGCTCCTCACGGCCGCAATTGTCCCATCGGACTTTGACCATTCCGATCGTCTTGTTCCGCAGTTGCTACTCGACATGATCCTCGATCTGAATGGGCCTAACCTTCATCGTTAGCCCATACTCTACCGGCACACAATCATCCGTGATCACTTGAGCTGGATCTTTCACGGCCCTCCGAAGCACTGAGATGTGAAACACATCATGTAATCCACTCAAGTCGACCGACAGAGCTAGCCGATATGCAGCTTCCCCGACTCGCTCGACCACTTCAAATCGACCAAGGTATCTTGCACTCAACTTTTTCAGACGTCGAATCCTGGATAAGCCTTTGAAGGGCTTGATCTTCAGGTATAACCAGTCGCCTTCCGCGAACTCCACGTTCTGGTGCTTGGTGTTGTAGTATTTCGCTTGTCGATCCTGGGCTATGAGTAGCCTCTCTCGAATAGTACGGATTGTCGAATTTGCTTCATCGACTTCATTACGATTATAAACTCTAGCTTCGCCCGCTTATACACAAGCCAAAGGAGTACGACACCTTCGACCATACAGAGCTTCATACGGTGCCATGCCGATGCTCGCTTGGTAGCTGTTATTGTAAACGAACTCCACCATATAGAGATGATCTTCCCATCTCTTTCTGAAGTTGAGGGCGCACATCCAGAGCATGTCTTCCATCGTTCTATTGGTCCTTTCAGTTTGGACATCTGATTGGGGATGAAAAGCCGTACTGAATTGTAATTTCATGCCCAATAGTTGATGAACTAGCCTCCAGTCATTTGATGTGAATCGCCCATCTCTATCACTTATGATGCTCCGAGTAACATCGTGTAGCCGCACAATCGGGTCAACGTACAACTTTGCCAAAGATTCCACCGAATCATCCCGTCTGTTCGGCAGAAAGTGTGCCACTTTTGTTAGCCGATCAACAATTACCCAAATGGAGTCATTTCCGCGTTGAGATCTCGGCAACCCGTACACGAAATCCATGGAAATATCGTCAAATATCCACTCTAGAATCGGCAACGACTTCAAATAACTGCCCGGTTTCTGGCATTCCGCCTTCACCATAGCACAGGTTTGGCATTTGGCCACATAAAGAGCAACATCTTTCTTTAGCCCTAGCCACCAGAATAACTTTTTCATATCTCTGAACATCTTCATGCTCCCTGGGTGGATTGAGTACTTTGTATAATGCGCTTCATACATCAGTTCTTCCCTCAATTTACCCAAATTTGGGAAGCACAAACGACCCTCTTTCTGCAAAAGACCGTCATACCAGGAGAATTTGCCCTCTGGCCCCTCTTTCGCATAGTGTAGGAGATCTTCATCTAGACCCGTTGCTCGTCGAATCCGGTCTGCAAGGTCATACTGCACCTCTGTCCTGTTCAAACATGCATCGGCGGTGGAATTCTTGTCAACACAAGAAATCTCTAACGCTTCTAACTCCTAGATGAGACGTTCATCATGCTTTTGCAACCAGCTTGCTCTTACCGGAGCTCTCCGGCTCAAGGCATCCGTGACAACATTCCCCTTCCCGGGAGTATAGTGAATCTCGAAGGTGTAGTCCCTGAGGAACTTCAACCACCTTCGTTGTCGCATATTCAGGTCCTTCTGCTCCAACAGGTACTTTAGGCTCTTGTGATCTGTATAGATCTCCACCTTCACACCATAAAGATAGTGTCGCCATAGATTTAGTGCAAACATCACCGCCGCCAACTCTAAGTCATGAACGAGATAGTTTCGTTCATGCACCTTCAGCTGGCGTGATCCATAAGCAATCACCTTTCCATTTTGCAGCAGAACGCAGCCTAAGCCGCTCCCTGAGGCATCACTGTAGATTACAAATCCATCGGTACCACATGGCGATGACAACACAGGCGCCGTGGTCAACTGAATCTTTAGCTCTTCAAAAGCTCATACGCACTCTGGCGACCAAATGAACTTCTGCTGTTTTTGCATCAACGTGGTTAGCGTTAAAGCAATCCTTGAGAAGTTTGCAACAAATCTTCGATAGTAGCCTGCTAGTCCAAGGAAGCTCCGGACCTCGGCCACTGAAGACAATACTGGCCACTCCTCTATGACCCTTATCTTCGCTGGATCCACTGCTATGCCCCCTCCACTCACCACATGGCCCAGAAAAGCCACCGACGCTAGCCAAAATTCGCACTTCGAGAACTTGACATAAAGTTGATTCTGCCTCAATGTATTCAACACCGACCGCAAATGCTTCTCATGATCGGCTTCCGATCTTGAGTACACCAGGATATCATCAATGAACACTATCACGAACAGATCCAGGTACTCGCGGAATATTCGGTGTATCAAGTCCATAAATACCGAGGGCGCATTGCACAACACAAATGGCATGACCGTGAACTCGTAGTGCCTGTACCGTGTGCCAAATGCGGTTTTGGGAATATCTTCTTCTCGTATCCTCATTTGGTAGTAACCAGACTTCAAGTCCAACTTCGAGTAGACGGACGATCCCACTAGCTGATCAAACAACTCATCAATCCGCGGAATCAGATATTTATTTTTCTCGGTCAGCTTATTCAATTCGCGGTAATCAATACATAACTGCAAGCCACCGTCTTTCTTCTTCACAAAAATCACAGGAGCGCTCCAAGGAGACATACTTGGGCGTATATACCCCTGCTCCATCAATTTCTGCAGTTGGACTTTCAACTCTGCCATTTCCTTTGGCGCGACGCGATATAACGAGCGGGAGACAGGTTTCGCACCTGGCACCAACTCGATCGTGAAGTCAATCTCTCGCTGGGGTGGTAGCCCATGGAGATCCTTGGGAAACACATCTGTAAATTCCGACACTATCAGAACATCGCACACACTGGCCTTAGGTTCCACAGCCTGAATTATTGTGAAGTATAACTCCGCGCCTTTTCGAACAGCTTTGATAACTTGGAGTGCACACATCAACGTCCCTCCCACTCCTCGCATCCCCGCGAACTTAGTCTCCTGTTCGGTATTCTGGCCCAACTTGATTTCTTTGGACTGGCAATCTATCAAGGCGTGCTGCTCCGCAAGCCAATCCATACAGAAAATCACGTCGAATTCCGATATCGGCAATACAGATGCAGTCAAACAAAAGTCCCGACTTCCTATTTGCACCGCCACATCGCAAGCTTGGTCTGCAAGCATCATACAACCATTTGGCAACACCACCCTGACGCTATCTGTATTTACACGACTACGTATCCCAAGCCGCGCTATAAACTGGCTAGTTTGATACGAGTGCGACGCACTCGTATCAAACAGTGCTCGCGCCAGCGTATTTCGAATCATCACAAAACCTGTGACCATCATGTCACACATACAAACCACATACACATATGCAATAAACCAAGCATACAAGTAATACAATGTGCAAAACTTAACTCGTACCTGTGACTACATCACTTTGCTTGATGGCCTCCTGCAGGCCAAGATTGTAGACCTGGGGCTACGCCTGTGATGCAGAGGATTCCACCACCACCTTTCCTTTTTTCCGTATATGACGCTCCCGCCTTCTTTTCACTCTTTGGCGGAACCCGACAATCCCGAGCTATATGCCCCACCCGTCCACAATTGAAGCACATATGAGTATCCGACTTTGAGGTGGCCCCGACATTGCTCTCGATGCAACTGAAGAAGTAGCTTGTCCCGCCGTCCTGGGTCTCTTGCCCCATTTCTTCTTATAAAATGACTTCGTAGGTCGTGGCGCCTTGAATTCCGGCTGTGTCATAGCCAAGGCCCTCTTCCCTTGCAACCTCTTCATATCTTTTTCCAGCGCGCAGGTAGTGTCAACTAACGCATGGAAGCCTTGGTTCACAGAACTAGAAAGCAGGAATCTCAACTCGTCCCACAGACCTTCATAGAACCTATTCGTCTTCCTCTGCTCATCAGCAAAAATCGAACCCGCATACCGCCCCAAGCGTGTAAACTCATGTCGGTAAGCTTCCACACTGCCATCTCCTTGCGTCAGACTTTGGAATTAATTCTCCATGGCTATACGTTGTGCCGCCGGGAGGTGCTTAGCCCGGAAGAGTCGAGAGAATTCCTCCATCGACACTTGTGTAAACGGTCTTCCCGCTACATGATGCAGCTCCATCTTGTCCCACGACAACCGCGCCTCACCTTCCAGCAAGAAGGTGGCTAAGGTGACTTTCTGATGCTCCTCTGTTCCAATTGCCATCATAATCTGCTTGACGCGCGATAACCAATCCTCAGCCTGTGCAGGAGCTCCCACTCCCGAGAACGTAGGCGGGTGAAAACTCATAAATTGCTTCAACTGCTTCTCAGCTGCTCGAGGATTCACAACCGGTACAGGTTCTGGCCATGCCGCCACCTGTTCTGGCCTCAATGCCGACTGCGCCTGCCCTTGCGCCTGCCCAATCGGTTGTCCTTGAACCATAGCAAACAAAGCCTCAGCAATTTGTCACACAGTTTCTGCATATGGCGGAGGTGTTGACACCTCAGCTGGTGTCGTACTTCCATCAGACCGCTGGGGATCCGATTATCCCGCACCACTCCGCGTCACCTAAAGGTGGACAAGACACACACATCAGCGACCGTACACAAGCAATCACAACAAAATAGGAACGTGCAGGTTCCTCAAACACATATATTTGCATTCTTACCATGGACATTCAGGAGTTCAATCGTGTTAACTTGGTTCGCACAGACACGTGCTCGTCACCCCACAAAAGAAGTCGACCACGACTTCGAGAGGGAAAGACCAATACAGCTGATACCAAAAATGTAACAACGTCATCCGTTCATATAATATATACAAGAAGGTCTGGCCGGGGCCCCACAGCATATAGCACAAAACAGGCGGTGACATCACGGTATGATACCAGAGTAGCGCAGCACACCTTAACACATTGCATTCTAGCGGAAGCCTATAACACTACACATGAACTCCACACCTGAATGTCCAACATATAAAACCCCCATAGTTTATAAATCATAGGAATGTCTTACAACACACATAAATAGTCGGCCTTATGGCCTTACAGAGCTTTCAAACATTGGCGCGCAGGCCGACCACATCAAAAGAAAACATAACACTTTCATTTCTTTTAGCCTTCGAGGGCTAGCAATGGCAGCAGCAAATGCAACAGGGACTTCAACCCTTATACGTCTTGCTTGGCTCTCCAGCACCTGCACAGGGACATTCCACCCAAGGGTGGAAAACAGAGGCAACGGTCAGCATTCAGCTGACCAAATTATAACGACCCTACCCCTTTCTCGGGGCAGCGGTATTCTTCCCTGCAGGAATAGCATATCACAAGCATGTATATATATATATATATCTTATATAATGTGCTTTCACGCACACATGCCATCACAACCGTCAGCCACCCGGCCCGACAGTCCGTACACTCAGGGCACATTCTTGGTGTACTGGCAAACCAGTTGCCCACCACCGTATCAGGGTCACAGCCCAACGACAACTCACTTGAGCATTTACTCCATGGAGTGCAGCTAGAGTTCTAGTCGTAATACACCGGGATTGTCCTGTAGCCCCCCATTGTGTCATGGCACACATGCCTACGACTCTCGCTATGCGCTCCAACAGACTGCACCTTCTGGTCTTATGTTGGGTGAACATAACGCAGGTCGGATCCTCTACCCCCCCCCCCCCCCCCCCCCCCCCGTTGCTCAAATCACCTTGCCATCACAGAGTACGGCGTACTCGCGGCTACAAAAGGCACGGGTCGGTCTCACCAATCCTATTCTGGCATTCAAGCCTGAGTATTTCTCTTATACCCATTCATATCATAACATTAGCGGGTCTTTCCTGGGCACACCAGTACTTCCTGCTACTCTCTCGCAGGTGGACACCGTAAATATCACAAATGTTAGGGATCTTTCCTGGCTACCACGCCAGTACTTCTGTTACTCTCTTCACAGGTGGACTCCCTATGAACATTAAAAAGGGTATTTCCTGGAATTCCAATCCAGTACTTCCTGCGACTTCCTTTCACAGGTAGTACCCAACAGCACAAGCAGCACAAGCATTATACGAGTATTTTCCTAGACTACCACTCTAGTTCTTCCTGCTACTTCCTTTCAAAGGTCCAACCCGTCGACTCCTAAACTACGCATTTATCACGGAGTCTTCTCCGGTTCGTATGCAACATCACCAATCCAGACCAACCTGTCCAGATGAGCTTCACACAGCATGCTTATTCCGTACTCTCTTTCCGGATCTATATGAAAGGGGATTCCATGAATCCACCCAAAGACTCCCACAAACAGCCACCCTTTGGTGGGGGAATCATGCATATGCCAAAAAGGAAGCCTTCACATGGCTAAGAAGAAAGGTCGTTACCCTTGAAGATCACTTCGGTGCCATGAACTCCTGGCTGGCTAGAAATAACCGCAACAGCTTTTCCTCCGCAAAGATGGCCTCGGATCTCAGCTTGACACTCTCAAGCTCCACCAGAGATCAGCCCCTCTTCTTCTTCCTCCTTCTTCTTCTCTCTTTCTCTCTCTAAGCTTTTTAGAAAGATGAAGGCAAAAGCATAAAAAGACTTATTTCTCAAATCTTATCCTTAAGGAAGCAGGGAGGGCTCTCAGCTGTTAGATCCCAGCTGAAGAAAAATGGACGGCCACGAAAAAGCCTAAAACTCGCTTTTCGGGTCTAACACGCCCTGTGACACGCTCGTGTCACAGGCCGTCTCTTTAAGCGAAGCACAAACTGCCTTATCCCGAAATAGGTCACGGTCAGGGTACACGCCCATGATGGCCAGGTCACGCCCGTGAAATAGGGTGTGTACCTCACTCGAGTCATATTCACGACCTACTCGAGAAGACTACTCAAGTAGTTAGTTATGACACGCCCGTGTCACCCACTCGAGACCCACTCGAGAGGACTTACTCGAGAGAAAACCAACAACTCGAGTACTCAGATTGGATACGCCCGTGTCGGATGACACGCTTGTGTCACCGCCCTCTTACTCGAGTACTTTTCCACATACTCGAGAGAAAAGTGTCGACCTCTCGATACAGCGGGACACGCCCTGTGACACGCCCGTGTCACAGGCCATGTACCCCATACTCGACGATCGTCGAGCAAAGTTCGTCGACCAAAACTCTGGTGTCGACCAAAGGAGGACACGTCCTAGGTCACGCCCCCTGACACGCCCGTGTCACAGGCGTGTACCTCCCAAAAATTCGTCGAACGCATTTTCATTGAACTCTCGACGTCTCCGCACCCGAGCAGGACACGCCCTGGGACACGCCCTGGGACACGCCAGTGTCCCAGGCTGTGTCACCCAAAATTTTCCCAGTTTGAAATTTGGGCTGTTACACATTCTGCTACTCGAGTAGGTCAGTTTAGTTACTCGAGTAGGTCAATCTGCTACTCGAGTAGGTCAATTCTGTTACTCGAGTAGGTTATTCTGGTACTCGAGTAGGTCCTTCTATTACTCGAGTAGGTCCTTCTGTTACTCGAGTAGGTCATTCTGTTACTCGAGTAGGTCATTCTGCTACTCAAATAGGTCAATTTCGTTACTCGAGTAGGTCATTCTGCTACTCGAGTAGGCCAATTCTGTTACTCGAGTAGGTCATTCTGCTACTCGAGTAGGTCAATTCTGTTACTCGAGTAGGTCATTCTGCTACTCGAGTAGGTCCTTCGGTTACTCGAGTAGGTCATTCTGTTACTCGAGTAGGTCATTATGTTACTCGAGTAGGTCATTTTTCTACTCGAATAGGTCCTTTTGTTACTCGAGTAAGTCATTCTATTACTCGAGTAGGTCATTCTGTTACTCGAGTAGGTCTTCCGGTGGCCGCCGACGGTGCTCCGGTGCTTGAAATCTTCAACCGAACATAGATCCGGAAAGCTCTCGCCGAGAGCTACGCCATCATGGTAATATCTTCCCCGTTTCTTGAGATTTCTCGTTAGGGTTTTTCGGCCCTAACCTCTTTTTCGGCCGTTCTTGTTCAGATTTCAAATCCTCCCGCATCCTTTTGCCCCGATCTACGACGTGAAGTGATCCGGAGGACTTTTCCGGTAAAACTAAGGCAAGTGGTGGTTTCCCCTCGTTTCTCCTTGTCCGATTTGATGGTAACATCTATGTTTTCATGTTCTTTAAAATTTTCTACACTTGTTCTTCCAAATTATTATATGATTAACCTTCTCAATGATCACATGATGTTGCAACATTTTGTCATGGTGAACTCAATTTTTTTCGGATATGTTCGATCATTCTTGAAGTGTCTTATTGAAGGTTTTAAATGCCTTAGATTTCGTTATTGAACGGATTAGAGTTATCTAGGATTATAAATCATTCCTAAGGGTTGATCAACCATGTCTTCGAACTAGAAATGTCAAGTAGAATCTGACGAGCCAAATCTCGAGATATTTGTGTTGTGGTTTCTTTGGGTTTCTTGTTTGCAGGAGTTGGTGGACGATAACACCTCCGTAGTGTTTGTTTCCTTTATTAGTACCTTGTGGAAGTCTACCAGGTTTTTGGGCGTCTGCGGTGTATGGTGGAGAGTATGAGACTCCCTCACCGTAAGATAGATTTTTATATTCGTGAGGTTGTGTCCACGAGCGACCACCTCGCCCGTGTTTTTGGGTGGTGTGTCCACAAGTGACCACCTCGCCCATTTTTTGGGTAGAGTCTACCACAGGTGCCTAATAGAGGTTTGTATTTCTTCCTTACGAATTATTCATGTTGTCACCTTATAGCCTCGTGTGTCTGGTGTACTCTTGTTGAACGTTACGAATTATGTAAGAGTTCTTTTCTTGTTGATGCCCCGCTTTCTTTTTGTACTCTACTTCAGTGCTTTTGTTCTTGGGTTGGTACCCCTTTTGACCTTTGTTTATTTTGGCTTATTCTTCTGCCACCATTTGTACCTTCTTGCTGATGTGTTCTGTTTTTGGAATGCCTCAGGTCCAGAGCTGTAGCAGATAATAGAGCTAGTTTTGGGGTTTCTGGGCAGTAGTGTTGGCTATGGTTGTTACCTCGTCTCAGCGAGGTAGATTATTGTTTATTTAGTTACTGGTTCAGACTTACTTTTCTGTAAGTGGGTTCGTGTCAGTTGTTGGCACCCACAGAATTGTTATTTGTTTGATACTTGCTAGCTGCTTATTTCTCTATATGTGGATGTTGACTACTTGCTCTCTAGGAGGATTTATGATAGGAATGCATGTTAGGTATTTTTAAGAATAAAAATCTATTACTATTACTTCATGCACTGCATAATTTAAAAACTCTAACTTATTATGTTTAGCGACCGTAAAAGTTATCCTTACTACTATTATAAATTTAGAGTCTTGCATAACATGAGTTGTCCTTTGTGGATGTTTATACTCATGTAGGATGTTGGAGTCAATCTAAACAAGTATTTTTCCGCAGCGTATAATTATATTTTGATTCGTGGACTAGATGAGCCACTAAGCCGAGGGATACGGCTAACTACTGCACTTAAACTGATTTTTCTTTAAAATAACTTAAAGAATCTTTCTTCATGAATAAGTAGGTGTCTGCCTGAGCATCTGCAGTTATCCCCTGCTGATGTGGCATCATGACGCGCATTTTCCCTTACTCTGATAAGTTTTTATATGCGGTGAAAATGTGGGTTGTGACAGTTAGTATCAGAGGGAGTTTTCTTGACAATTGGTCGGGCAACCTTCCCTTGTTAGTGTAGGTTGTTTAGTGACATTTCATACACACACTGATGTGTCATCAGTACGCCTTACCTGAAGCATAGTCACTACACTCATAGCATGATAAGGAGTATACGGGGCATATTATATAGTATGGGATGCATAATATGTGTTTGTATATGGATCTACCATAGGTGGCAACATGTGACAGTTATGTAGTATGAGATGCATAACCACCATCACATGGGTGCCCATTAGCACGTTTTCTTTTCTCGTTGCATGCGATGTTATGTAGTATGGGATGCATAACATTTCATGTGTACGCCGCTCATAACATGCATTAGGGCCTTTTTTTAGAATGCATAACACTACATACATTACATATCATCGCATAAACACCGGTGCT
Source organism: Platanthera guangdongensis (assembly GCA_039583875.1). NCBI lineage: Eukaryota > Viridiplantae > Streptophyta > Magnoliopsida > Asparagales > Orchidaceae > Platanthera > Platanthera guangdongensis. Next base: position 49,936,763 of record CM077149.1, read on the forward strand.
AAGTTAAGGTTTATATGATGACACATGTACACACATGATTTTAAATGAGAATAAAGAATGCATGCATTCATGTCATAGGCACAAGAGTTAATAGGATGAGAGGATGTCATCCTAAGTAGGACATAGCATCATTATAAAATCCCAGAGCAAGTTGCAGCATAAGCAAGTGTCTTATAAGTACGGTCTGAACTAGTTGAGTGGCTTTGTTGTAAGCTAGGATTTTGATGAGTTGTCCGTTTGCTTTTTAGAAAACTGCCAAAGCGTCTTGCGATGAGGTCGACTCCCCAGTCGGAGGCTGAGTCATCAGGTGCGCAAAGTGATGCAATTATCGAGAGTCTGCGACAGAGCAACAAGGCTCTATCAAGGCAATTAGTTGCGATGCAATCACAAATTCAGTCTTTGTTGTCTGCCGCTCCCGCACAGCAACCTCTAGTGCAAGAGCCTGCCTTGGGCCAAGCTGTTTCTGATACCCCTGCTCCTCTGGTGCCCCCGATGGCGATACCACCAGAAATGAATTTCGTATCGCGCTTCCAGCGGTTGGGACTTCCCACCTATGATGGGAGTGCTAACTTTATGGTTTTAGATGATTGGATCATCTTGATGAATTGAATTCACTATCAACCCGAAAAGGCAAGTGTACCTATCGAATTGTAGTACTAAGGTGGTATTTAAAACTCGGGGTTGTCAACTACTCTTACTCACGCCTCTACTATTATCCTACCAAAAGATTGCGGGGTTTTAGAGAATTTTTAATTAAAACTAAAGATAATTTTTTTGAAAAACAAACTTATGATAAAAAGCTAGCGTTCGATCGAAGATTCACCATGAAATGAGATGAGGGAGATAAAAAGTATAGTTTTAAACTTGCAAATCAAACTCGACCGTGACGGGTCCAAAAATAAGACAAAATCTCGCTAGAGCATTAAGTCTCATAACTTATATACGCTTTGATCGAAATCTCTTTACAAATCAAAGAGGCTTAAAGTTGCATTATCGAGGTGATCTGCACTATTGGATTTGACTCCAATCCGGAGGATTTACGTCGTCCTATCTCTAGGATTGCGTGCAACTCCTTCCTTCTTTGAATGATCTTCCAAATCAACGAGTCTCTCGACTTCTATGAAATGAGATCAAATGCCTACTACCGTATACCGGAAATACGGGGTCGACTCGATAAAAATCAAAGAAGGATCGAGAATAATTTAGACAAAAATAAAACTAAAAAAAAAGTAAATCCCCATCTCATTTCATGGATCCTCATAATCGAACGCTAAAGAAAATTAGCTACACATAGTTGAGGAAGAGAACACAATAAGATGAAGAAAATTCATATTCATTGATTAATAAAAATGAAGTACACAATAATAAAAATAAGACAAGATTCTACTAATAAAATGACTAATACAATAATGAAAAAGAAATCTACTTAACAACAAAGAAAGAAAGAAAAACTTGCACTTGAACTAGCTCCCTCACTTGCTCTCTCTCCAATCCAACCTCCCAATGCATGAGACATGGGTTCCTTTTATAGGAGAGGGAGAAGGTTCTATAATGAAATGAAGAAGAGGGGGTAAGGGGGGGTAGCCGGCCATGTAAAGGGGAGAGGGTGCATGCATGAATTAAATGAAGTGGAGAGAATGCATGCATGATATTTAATGAGGTGGTGAGAGAAAAGATGAGATCCATTGCATGTTGTTAAAAGAAAAAAATAGAAAATACAAGGGGGATGAATAAGAAATAAAGAGGGGAGCAAGAATTAAAAGTGAGGGAAAGGGAGAAGGAGGGTCGGCCATGCTAAGGTGGCAAGGTCCATGCATGAATTAAATGAAAGGGAGAGGGGGAATGAGTGGTCGGCCAACACATGAATGGAGTGGGCTGCACTTTGTGGGCTCGGGTAACTTGAAGAGGGCTGGTTGCATCATGTGGGCTGCTTCTGGAAGGGGCCAGGCTGCATGGTTGAAGAGGCCGGGCTGCTCCAAGGAGGTACTTGTGCTCGGGTTTGACTTGAAGGAGGCTTGGGCTCACCAATGAAGGCCGACCATATGAGAGGGCTGCACCATGTAGTCTCCAACCTACAAAAATAAAATAGAATAGAATGTTAAGTTTATGTTTCAACAAACATATAAACTAAGACAAACAACATAATAGAAAATTTTATAATTAAACCAAATAGGAAGCATAAAATAAGGAATTAAAACATAACATTCAAAGAAAATAAAAATTAAAACATAACAAACTTAAAATACATGAAAATATAATTAATCCTAGGAATATTTATGCTAATTTAACCCAAAAATCGATGACTAAAACTAGTCATCAAAATCCCCCATGCTAGAGTATTTGCTTTCCCTCAAGCAAATGGAATTAAAATCTAGGGGAAAGGAATTAAAAGTAAACAAGCAAATTTAGGTTTCATAGATTAAGAAAACCAAAACATGAAAAATTAAACTATCCTAATTTCTATGTTAACAACTAGTGGGGTGAGAAGTGCAAAATAGAAAACTTGAAAGTGGAAACCTAAAATTATCATTAGAACATAAAGAAGAATTACAAATTTCAAAATTCCTAAAACAAGGCATCCAAAATTAATGAAAATAAGATAAACAAAAATAGAAGTTCTAAATAAACGGCGCATTAACGAACTACTAGGTTGCTAGATAAAATTTAACCCTAAAATACCTCAAGGTAACCTCCAAAGAAATCCATCAATGATGGTGGCCATAGGCTTGTCCGTTCACACTCTCTCCACTACGTGAATTTATGTTCTAAATATTAATAGGACTTCTAATAGGCATTAAAACTTGGCTTAGGTAAATTATTAGGAAATAAAAACAAGGATAAACATGAGGGCTTAAACACTAAACCAAGGTTGAGCTCAAAAATAAACATAAAATCATGAAGAGAAATGATAAGTACTTCAAACAAACAAAAGGCCATAAAATTTTTTTACTTTAATAAATTGGCCACAAATAAACTTCATTTTTCTTTTTCTTTCCTTTTTTTCTTCTCTCTTTTTTTGATTTGATAACATTTTGATAATAACATTTTTCATAAAAGAGAGCTCCAAAAGTAGGCTTTAAAATTTTCCTTTCATTTCAAAGATAATACCCCCTCACAAAAATGATTTTTAAGCTCAGACTTTTAGTGTGAAAATAGGAAAGGCATTTTGGCTTTGGAGCAAATAATGAAATAAAGGTGGAGCTAAATCAAATAAACATGGAAAAGGCCCAACATTGTTTTGCAATGGTAAATTTTTTTTTGGTGGGCAAGAAAAGCTCAAACGAGTCAAAGGGTGGCCTAAATCATTTCTAAAGTACGTAAAAACGACGCACATGCTTCGAGAGTAGCTAGGGACAAGTTCTAGACACCAAGAAAGACTACCCCACAAATGAAAAAGAGTTAATATTACCTAGCAACCATTCGTACGTAATTAACCGAATAAGAAGAGCAACTACAAATTTCTAACTTAAAATGAGAAAATAGATGCCTATATTTAAGAACTAGAAACTAGTAAAACTAAGCTATGTTAAAATGATAAGTTTAGCAGACCTTTTCAAAGAGATCTATCTAGAACTACAAAACCGCACGAGCCAACACATCACTAGAAGAAACATAAAAATAAAGATGAAAATAATTTTCGATTTTGTTTTTCAAAAATATTTTAGCATTTTTTTTTGGATTTTTGGAATTTGATTGTAAAATTTTTTTGGGGTTTTGCATTTTATAATGTTTTTGAAGTTTTGATGAAGTTAAATAAAAATAATACTACTAAAAGGCTCCAAAAGACTATACTCATTTTTTGAATTTTGTTTTAAAGCATTTTTTTTGTAAAGAAGAAAAAAAGAAAGAAACTAAACTCTCCCACATGCTTAAAATTTTCATTGTCCTCAATGAAGGAGAAACAAAAACGAGAAAGAGCAGAAAATGCTTAAAAAATGCAGTAAAGGAAAAATAAAAAGAACATGACTTCCTCGGGTTTGTGAGCTGAAGGCGGCTGTCGCTCCCCCATACTTGCTTTTTACTGCACTTGATCATCAGCAGGTTTGATTTGATCCATCTTGATATCAGCAATGCTGGAGCGGCGATCACGAACTTGCTTGGTTGGTCTCCGGAAGGAAGAGCAAAAGAAAAGCAGAAAAATAGAGTCCGTGGGCAGGTGCCCAAGATTGTTCTTTATTACAATAATTTAAAGTTCGAATAATATTAATAAAAGTCTTAGAGTAAGAAGAAGTCCAAAAAAATAAAAAAGTTCCACATCAGGATAAATATTTAAGAGTTCGACACGAAATTCTCCTTTGCAGGAGACACAAAATCATTATAAAAATAACGTTTCAGTTTATGACCTTTAGCTTTAAAATCACCCTTATCCGTATGCGAGAGCATCACAGTTCCATCAGAATAAACTTCCTTGACCGTAAACGGTCCAGTCCATCGAGATTTAATGTGTCCGAAGAAAATACGTAAGCGTGAATTAAAAAGAAGAACTTGATCGCCAGGTTTAAAAATTTTATGGTGGCCCAAGTTCTTATCGTGATCGACTTTCGTTTCAGGGTCGGGTGATTTATCATATGAATTTTTTAGATTTTTTCTTTTTCAAAAATGAGATTTTCAAGATTATTTTGTCTAAAAACAGTTTCATTTTCAAGATTCCTTTGCATGGACATAACCGTATTTTCAAAAACATTTGTAGAAAGTTCAGAAAAAGAAGACGAAAAATCATTTGGAGAAATATAGGAGTCATCTTTTAATTCATCAATAAAAAAACAAGAGTCATCATTTTGCAAAGAATTTCTCATAGATTGATTAATATCAAAAGTAACCTCTTCATCTCCCACACGCAGAGAAAGTCTTCCGTCACTCACATTTATGATTGCTCGAGCGGTGGCTAGGAAGGGACGACCAAGGATAAGAGGGACCTCGACGTCCTCTTCAATATCGAGAATGACAAAATCCACCGGGAAGATGAATTTGTCGACCTTTACTAGCACGTCCTCAACAATAACTAACGGATATTTGATCGACCTATCGGCTAACTGGATACTCATTCTTGTAGGGCTGAGAGTACCCAATCTTAGATTCTTGAATAATGACAAAGGCATCAAGTTGATGATCGCACCTAAATCCGCTAGTGCATGTTTTATAAAAATATCACGAAAAACGCAAGGAATTGAAAAACTACCTGGATCGTTTATTTTTTTAGGCAAGTTAGAGTTTTTAACGACCGCCGAGCACTCTTTATTTAACGTTACGTGAGAAAGATTTTCCAATTTCTTTTTATTCGTTATTAAATCCCGGAGATATTTTGTGTATTTCGGCATTTGGCTAATGGCTTCGTGAAATGGCAAATTTATATGAATTTATTTAAACATTTCAAGAAAGCGCGAATATTGATCATCTAATTTTTCCTTCCTAAGCCTAGCCGGATAAGGAGGTGGCGGAAATTCCTTTATAATTGCCGGAGCATCATTTTGAAAATCATTAACCTCTTTTTCAAAAGTAGACTTTTCTTTTTCAAAATTAGATTTGTCTTTTTCTTTTCCAAAAATTTTATCATTTGATTCCGTAACGATAATATTTTCAGCAATAGGAGAGACAATCACCTCTGGCTCTTCCCTTGTGGTGGGCTCGTTAATAACTTTACCCCTCCGAAAGGAAATCGCATTCACGTGCTCCCTTGGGTTAGGTTCAGTGTTTGAGGGAAGAGCCCCGGGTGGCCTCTCGGAGATGACCTTGGCAAGTTGCCCGACCTGGTTCTCTAAATTTTTCACGGAGCCAGATAGACTTCTAATGGTAGCATAATTCGAGCTTATATATTTAGAAAGTATTTCCTCCAAAGATTGAGTTTTTTGAAAATTTTGGTTTTGATATTATGGTGGTGGTGGTGGAGTGAAATCATGTGGTGGACGCACAGCATTAGCAGGGTTACTCCAAGAAAGATTAGGATGGTTATGCCATCCAGGATGATAAGACTTCGAAGAAGTATTAAAACCATGAGGAGAAGAAAAAGCAGAAAAAGTAGTCAAATCTGTAGAATTATTTTGAGCAGGCCTGGGTATGTTCCCCAGATAATCCATCTGCTCGGCTGCAGCAGCATTCGCATTTTCATATACCTTAGCGGCGGAGGAAGCAGTCATCTCCGAAATCTCCTTGTTCAGCATCTCCACTTGCAGCGCCAGTTGCGAAACCGAGTCCACCTCATATATACCTGCAGGTTTATTTGGGCGAGTCCTAGACGAGTTCCACTGAAAAGTGTTCATCGCCATGTCCTCTATAAGCTCAAGAGCGGCTTCCGGAGTTTTGCTGTCCAAAGAACCAGCGGAAGCGGCGTCTATCATTTGCTTAGTCTCTTGATTTAGCCCATTATAAAATGTCTGAACCTATAACCATACAGGCAGAGCATGATGGGGGCAGCATCTCAAAACATCTTTGAACCTCTCCCATATGTCATAGAGGGTCTCAGAAGCAATTTGAGAATATGAAGTTATATCGTTTCTTAATTTAACAGTTTTGGCGGGGGGGGGGGGGAATATCTTGCAAGAAATTTATCATTAGAATGTTCCAAGTAGTGATTGATCCTCTTGGAAGAGAACTCAACCACTGCTTGGCTTTGGTTCTTAAGGAGAAAGGGAAGAGTCTTAGCCTAATAGCATCGTCTGAGACACCATTTATTTTGAATGTGTCACAGATCTCGAGAAAACTAGAAATATGCAAGTTCGGATCTTCATCTTGTAATTCGTCGAACTGTACATATTGCTGCACCATTTGTATGATGCTAGGCTTAAGCTCAAAATTATTGTTCGCAATTGCAGGTCGAACAATACTTGTTTCAGTCCCCTCCAGGTTGGGTCGAGCATAATCGGACATGGTCCTTTACTGAACCATTCCTGGGTTGGGATCTCCCATTTCAGAATTAAAATTACAATCACCGTCGGAATCCTCAGCCGCTGTTTGAGAAGTGGAACCTCTGAATCGCAAGTTTCTCCGAAAGGAGCGTTCGATTTCTGGGTCCAAGTCAACAAGTAGCGACGGATTCGTGCGGTTCATGCACTAAGAAAATTAGAAGGAGAGTGGAGGAAAGAAAAAGAGAAGAAGGAAAATAAAAACTTGAAGAAGAAAATAGAGAAAGGTAAAAAAAAATTGATTTTTTTTGCAGAAGTAATAGCGAAAGCGCTTTCCTAATATTGACGAAAAAGCATCCCCGGCAACGGCTCCAAAAACTTGATGAATTGAATTCACTATCAACCCGAAAAGGCAAGTGTACCTATCGAATTGTAGTACCAAGGTCGTATTTAAAACTCGGGGTTGTCAACTACTCTTACTCACGCTTCTACTATTATCCTACCAAAATATTGCGGGGTTTTAGAGAATTTTTAAATTAAAACTAAAGATAATTTTTTGAAACACAAACTTATGATAAAAAGCTAGCGTTCGATCGAAGATTCACCATGAAATGAGATGAGGGAGATAAAAAGTATAGTTTTAAACTTGCAAATCGAACTCGACCGTGACGGATCCGAAAATAAGACAAAATCTCGCTAGAGCATTAAGTCTCCTAACTTATAGACGCTTTGATCGAAATCTCTTTATAAATCAAAGAGGCCTAAAGTTGCATTATCGAGGTGATCCGCACTATTGGATTTGACTACAATCCGGAGGATTTACGTCATACTATCTCTAAGATTGCGTGCAACTCCTTCCTTCTTTGAGTGATCTTTCAAATCAACGTGTCTCTCCACTTCTATGAAATGATATCAAATGCCTACTACCGTATACCGGAAATACGGAGTCGACTCGATAAAAATCAAAGAAGGATTGAGAATAATTTATACAAAAATAAAACTAAAAAAAATAAAGGAAATCCTCATCTCATTTCATGGATCCTCAAGATCGAACGCTAAAGAAAATTAGCTACGCATAGTTTAGGAAGAGAACACAATAAGATGAAGAAAATTCATATTCATTGATTAATAAAAATGAAGTACACAATAATAAAAATAAGACAAGATTCTACTAATAAAAGGACTAATACAATAATGAAAAAGAAATCTACTTAACAACAAAGAAAGAAAGAAAAACTTGCACTTGAACTAGCTCCCTCACTTGCTCTCTCTCCAATCCAACCTCCCAATGCATGAGACATGGGTTCCTTTTATAGGAGAGGGAGAAGGTTCTAGAATGAAATGAAGAAGAGGGGGCAAGGGGGGTGGCCGGCCATGTAAAGGGGAGAGGGTGCATCCATGAATTAAATGAAGTGGAGAGAATGCATGCATGATATTTAATGAGGTGGAGAGAGAAAAGATGAGATCCATTGCATGTTGTTAAAAGAAATAAAAAATAGAAAATACAAGGGGGATGAATAAGAAATAAAGAGGGGAGAAAGAATTAAAAGAGAGGGAAAGGGAGAAGGAGGGTCGGCCATGCTAAGGTGGCAAGGTCCATGCATGAATTAAATGAAAGGGAGAGGGGGAATGAGTGGCCGACCAACACATGAATGGAGTGGGTTGCACTTTGTGGGCTCGGGTAACTTGAAGAGGGCTGGTTGCATCATGTGGGCTGCTTCTGGAAGGGTTCGGGCTGCATGGTTGAAGAGGTCGGGCTGCTCCAAGGAGGTACTTGTGCTCGGGTTTGACTTGAAGGAGGCTTGGGCTCACCAATGAAGGCCGACCATATGAGAGGGCTGCACCATGTGGGCTCCAACCTACAAAAATAAAATATAATAGAATGTTAAGTTTATGTTTCAACAAACATATAAACTAAGACAAACAACATAATGGAAAATTTTATAATTAAACCAAATAGGAAGCATAAAATAAGGAATTAAAACATAACATTCAAAGAAAATAAAAATTAAAACATAACAAACTTAAAATACATGAAAATATAATTAATCATAGGAATATTTATGCTAATTTAACCGAAAAATCGATGACTAAAACTAGTCATCACCATCGAGGAGATGTTTTTGTATTCCGGTATCCTAGAAGCCCAGAAGGTGATGATTGCGGCCTATCAGTTAAAAGGCCTGGCAAAGAGTTGGTGGATTCGGGAAAGAGAGAGTCTGAAGGAAGGTTGTTCTTGGGAATCTTTTAAGAAGATGCTGCTGAAGAAGTTTTTCCCCTCGGTCGAGCGGGACCGCCTGATAAATAACTTCCTGCGTTTGAAGCAGAGACAGCTCACTGTGAGCTAGTACGAGATTGCGTTTAGCAAACTGAGTAGGTTTGCTCCTGATTTGGTAGCCTCTGAGGAGGGTAGAGTGAAACGTTTTTTGGGAGGATTAAGAAGCGATGTCCAGCAGTTGGCATGCGCTTACCGAGCTGAAAGTTATGCTGAAGCAGTGGAAGCCGCTTTGAAAGTGGAGGCGATTGAAAACTCTAAGAACCGTGGTGCTGTGGCGAGGAAAGAGAAAAAGAAAGGTGTTGAGGATGGTAGCTCCAGGGCGTCTGGCCCTTCTTCGAAAAAGAAAAGTAAGGAAGTGTGTAGCATCTGTGGTCGTCCTTGCCACCCTTACGAAATGTGTTTCAAGAGGACTGCCACCCTGAATCAGCAGCAGGTGCACGCCATCCAAGGTGCACCCAAGAGAGAGTTTGTGTGCTCGTTCTGTGTAAGGAAGGGTCATGACGTGAGTCATTGCTGGATGAAAGAAAGGACATGCTTCCAGTGCGGACAGAAGGTACACCAGAAGTCTTTGTGCTCCCAGGCTCAGTCCCCACTGCAACCTGCCCCACTTCGAGCTCTGCCGCCGCCACCAAACCTGGCTAAAGGAAAAGGAAAGCTAAATGTGATGACCAGCGAGGAAGCTCAAACCTCTACGCAAGTAAAATCAGGTTAGCCCCAGTTTAATTTATCCTTATTATTTATCGTTGATGTCCTAGTTATCGTTCGTTTAGTTATGTATGCTACAGTTTTAGGGGAGTTTAAGGTGTGGAATAGGTGGGTGCGCGTTCTTTTCGATTCAGGTGACACCCATTCCTTTGTTGCCCGGAGGTTTGTTGATAAACATTGCCTGGATGTAGATCAATTAGGAGACTCCTTCAACATCAAGCTTCCCTCCGGTGATTCAGTGATATCTAGTCAAGAAGTTCTGAGATGCCCTATTTATCTTGGCAATTTTTCGGCCTTTGCGGATCTGATGATTTTATATCTGGCTGATTTTGATGTGATTTTGGGCATGGACTGGCTGTCCAAGTATGATGCGGTCATCCAGTGCAAGGCTAAGCGACTGGATTTCAGGATGGACGACGACTAACCTATGAGCGTCTATGGATTTCAGGACAGTGTTTCCCCTATCATTTCTGCGGTACGTGCTTGTCGTGCTATAAATTCTAGTTGCGAGGCGTTTTTAGTTTCTATTACTTCTCTGAAAATAGCTTTTGTTACACCACATCTTGAAAATGTCTCGGTGGTGCGAGAGTTTCCAGATGTCTTTCCTGATAGTCTTCCAGGACTTCCTCCTGAAAGGGAGATAGAGTTTGTGATAGACCTTGAGCCAGGTACTCGTCCTATTACCAAAGCATAGTACCGTATGGCTCCGCGTGAGTTGGATGAGTTGCGTACTCAGCTCGATGAGTTGCTGAGGTGTGGTTTTATTAGACCAAGTTCTTCTTTGTGGGGTGCTCCTGTTTTGTTCGTCAAGAAGAAAGATGTATCGATGAGGCTTTGCATCGATTATAGGGAATTGAACAAGGTAACCATTAAGAATAGATATCCCCTGCCAAAGATTGATGATCTGTTCGACCAGTTGCGTGGTAGCTCGGTATTTTCAAAGATCGAGCTTCGCCCGGGCTAGTACCAGTTGAGGATTCGTGAGGCAGATATTCCTTGAACCGCTTTCCTTTCGCGGCATGGACATTATTAGTTTTTAGTGATGTCTTTTTGTTTAACCAATGCACCATTTGCTTTCATGGATTTGATGAATAGGGTGTTTAAGGATTTCTTGGACCGATTCGTTATTGTGTTTATAGATGATGTCTTGGCTTATTCCCGCAACATTGAGGAGCATACTCAAAACATTTGTGTTTGGTTTTGTCGACCCTGAGAGAGAATATGTTATATGCAAAGATGAGCAAGTGTGAGTCCTAGCTATCTCAGGTGTCCTTTCTGGGTCATGTTGTAAGCAAGGACGGTATTTCTGTAGACCCGACCAAGATTTCTGCTGTTATGGAATGGGAGAGACCATCTACAGCTAAGGAGATTAGAAGCTTCTTGGGCCTGGCTGGCTGTTATAGAAGATTCGTGGAAGGGTTTTCAGTGTTGTATGCTCCTCTAACTAGACTTACTCAGAAGAATACTGCATTCATTTGGAGTAATAAGTGTGAAGAGGCTTTCCAAGAGTTGAAGAAGAGATTATGTACTGCTCCAATTTTAACCTTACCTACTGAAGGAGTTGAGTATGCTGTGTATATTGATGCTTCACACATCGGACTTGGTTGTGTTTTAATGCAAGATGGTAAGATGATCGTGTATGGATTGAGGCAACTAAAGATTCACGAGAGAAACTATCCTACGCATGAATTGGAGTTTGTTGCCGTAATTTATATGCTGAAACTGTGGCGACACTTATTGTATGGCACACTGTGCAAGATCTATACGGACCATAAGAGTTTGAAGTATGTCTTCACTCAGAAGAAACTAAATCTGCGCCAGCGTCGGTGGTGAGAATATGTGGCTGATTACGAAGTGGAAATTCTTTATCATCCATGAAAGGCTAATGTAGTAGCCGATGCTTTGAGTAGAAAGACCGCTAAAATTTTTAATCTATCGGTACAGATTTAGTAGAATAATTCTTGTTGATGGATATTAAGGTTAGGAGTAGTACTGTGCCTAGTAGTCTAGAAGCAGAAGAACCCTCTTGGGTTTCCCTTACTCGAGCACATTAGAAGGATGATCCAGATTTGTTACACCCCCAGAATAGAACGGTGAAGGGAGAGCTACCAGATTTCTCCTTGGATGAGTTGGATACCTTGAAGTACCGGGGTAGATTTCGTGTCCCAGCCTTTGACGATATTCGAGCTAAGATCTATGTTGAAGCTCATGGTTTCAGTGTAGCCTACCACCCTGGTTCCACTAAAATGTATAAAGATCTAAAACAAATTGTTCGGTGGTGCTTGGGATGAGCGTCTCAGACTCATGGAGTTTGCTTACAATAATAGTTATCAAGAGAGTCTGTAGATGGCCCCGTTTGACGCCTTATATGGGAGGCGTTGTAGAACTCCTTTGTTTTGTGCTGAAGTTGGTGAGAGACCGTTGCTAGGTCCGGAAGCCCTTGAGGAGATGAATTGTATCGTGACTCATATTCGAGAAAAGCTCTGTGTGGCTCAGGAGCGCTTTGAGAAGTATGTTAATCAGCGAAGGGTCGATCTGGAGTTTGTCGTTGGAGACTTGGTTTTCTGAAGGTTTCTCCGATGTCTGGCGTTAAAAGGTTTGGAAGGAACCACAAGTTAGACCCCCGGTATGTTGGACCTTTCCAGATTCTTGAGCGCATCGGAGTGTAGCTTATAGGCTGGATTTGCCTGCGACCTTTCCTGGTGTCCATGATGTGTTCCATGTGAGCTAGTTGAGGAAGTGTGTTCGTAATGATCGTCTAGTCCTCGACTCGATGCCCCAGATTCAGCCCAACCTTACGTATGTGGAATAACCTGTTCGTATTCTGGATTCTCAAGAGCGTGTGTTGCGAAGAAAGACCATCCCTATGGTCAAGATTCTTTGGAGAAATCAAGACGTCGAGAGCGCAACGTGGGAATTGGAATCAGAAATAAGAGAATCTCATCCGCACCTCTTTTCTTAGTTTCGGGTATGTCATTATGTTTTCAGTTATGTTTGATTTTATTGTCTTGATTTGGTTTTGGAGTTGTGTTAAGTTTCGGGACGAAACTTCTTTTTAGGGGGAGTGGCTGTAACGTCCCCAATTTTTCGATGATTTTATTTGATTGGGCAACGTCATATTTATGACGTCGTGGCGTTACTTTTAACGTCGAGTTGACGATGCAACGCCGTTAAGGCTGTTCCACGTCGGTTCGGTCGAGTCGGCCAATTTTTTTTTGAATTCTTGCTGTAATGGGAAAATTTTGCATATGGAATTTAAGTTAAGTAATTTTAGACTTGCTCGTCAAGTTTCGTCGCGATCCGAGCGATATTTGGGCCTCGGCAATTTTCCGAAGTTCTGTGGAATTTATGTTTGTCGTAAGCTTTAAAAAATTTATATCTCGAGTATGGCTCGTCAGATTTTGGTTTTGACTTCGTCGTTACGTTAGTAATGTCAGTGTTCGTCTGCGATGCGAATTTCATTTAATTCGGCACGCGTTTGGGCCTACGTTTTGATCTCGTAGTTTCCTTATTCAAAATATATAAATATGAATATTTTAATATTATAGTACTATTCAAAAATGTACTTTACTATTCATTCATATAGTTTGATCAAAAGGGTATATTTGCAAAAAAATGGTTTTTCCTGCAATTATACTCGAGTGATTTCTGCATGTACTCGAGTAGGTCCTTCTGTTACTCGAGTAGGTCCTTCTGTTACTCGAGTAGGTCATTCTGTTACTCGAGTAGGTCATTCTGCTACTCGAGTAGGTCAATTCCGTTACTCGAGTAGGTCATTCTGCTACTCGAGTAGGTCAATTTTGTTACTCGCGTAGGTCATTCTGCTACTCGAGTAGGTCATTCTGCTACTCGAGTAGGTCCTTCTGTTACTCGAGTAGGTCATTCTGTTACTCGAGTAGGTCATTCTGTTACTCGAGTAGGTCATTCTGCTACTCGAGTAGGTCATTCTGCTACTCGAGTAGGTCAATTCTGTTACTCGAGTAGGTCATTCTGTTACTCGAGTAGGTCATTCTGCTACTCGAGTAGGTCCTTCTGTTACTTCAGTAGGTCATTATGTTACTCGCGTTAGTCATTCTGCTACTCGAGTAGGTCAATTCCGTAACTCGAGTAGGTCATTATGCTACTCGAGTAAGTCCTTCTGTTACTCGAGTAGGTCATTCTGCTACTCGAGTAGGTCAATTTTGTTACTCGAGTAGGTCATTCTGCTAGTCGAGTAGGTCCTTCTGTTACTCGAGTAGTCATTCTGTTACTCGAGTAGGTCATTCTGCTACTCGAGTAGGTCCTTCTGTTACTCGAGTAGGTCATTCTGTTACTCGAGTAGGTCATTCTGTTACTCGAGTAGTCCATTGTTGTTTACGTTCAGATGCCTTTTTGAGAGTCAAAATGATGTCGTACGGAACAATGGTCAACATAAAATTTGTTCGTCTAGACGAGATCTACAACTTTTATGTTGGAACTTTTCGATTTGGAGTCGTCCTAGGCCTCTATTTTGGGTTCCCGCGAAACTGCTCGAAATAATCTATTTTTGACAAAACTTTTTATAAACAGTATATATATATATATTCTTAGACCTAGGTTTTAGAACCGAACTTCATCTTCTCCAATATCTTTTCTCCCGAACCAGAGCAGCGAGCGAGAGAGAGAGTTTCTTTTTCGTGAATCTTCCGGTGGCCGTCGACGCTACTCCGGTGCTCGAAATCTTCAACCGAACATATATCCGGAAAGCTCTCGCCGAGAGCGACGCCATCGTGGTAATATCTTCCCCATTTCTTGAGATTTCTCGTTAGGTTTTTTCGGCCCTAACCTCTTTTTCGGTCGTTCTTGTTCAGATTTCAAGTCCTCCCGCATCCTTTTGCCCCGATCTACGACGTGAAGTGATCCGGAGGACTTTTCCGGTAAAACCAAGGCAAGTGGTGGTTTCCCCTCGTTTCTCCTTGTCCGATTTGATGGTAACGGCTATGTTTTCATGTTCTTTAAAATTTTCTACACTTGTTCTTCCAAATTATTGTATGATTAACCTTCTCAATGATCACATGATGCTGTAACGTTTTGTCATGGTGAACTCGATTTTGTCCGGATATGTTCGATCATTCTTGAAGTGTCTTATTGACGGTTTTAAATGCCTTAGATTTCATTATTGAACGGATTAGAGTTATCTAGGATTGTAAATCATTCCTAAGGGTTTATCAACCATGTCTTCGAACTAGAAATGTCAAGTAGAATTTGACGAGCCAAATCTCGAGATATTTGTGTTGTGGTTTCTTTCGGTTTCTTGTTTGCGGGAGTTGGTGGACGATACCACCTCCACAGTGTTTGTTGCCTTTATTAGTACCTTGTGGAAGTCTACTAGGTTTTTGGGCATCTGCGGTGTATGGTGGAGAGTATGAGACTCCCTCGTAGTAAGACGGATTTTTATATTCGTGAGGTTGTGTCCACGAGCGACCACCTCGCCCGTGTTTTTGGGTGGTGTGTCCACGAGTGACCACCTCGCCCGTTTTTTGGGTAGAGTTGACCACAAGTGCCTAATAGAGGTTTGTATTTCTCCCTTACGAATTATTCATGTTGTTACCTTATATCCTCGTGCGTCTGGTGTACTCTTGTTGAACGTGAAGAATTACGTAAGAGTTCTTTTCCTGTTGATGCCCCGTTTTCTTTTTGTACTCTACTTCAGTGCTTTTGGTCTTGGGTTGGTACCCCTTTTGACCTTTGTTTATTTTAGCTTATTCTTCTGCCACCATTTGTACCTTCTTGCTGAGGTATTCTGTTTTTGGAATGTCTCAGGTCCAGAGCTGTAGCAGATAACAGAGCTAGTGTTGGGTACATTGGAATATATGTACCTGATTTGAAGAAGTCTCACCCTACTCAATGATATACATTAAGATGTATTTAATGTGCTTTGAGTTTATTTGTGCAGGTTAAGTAATTGCAGGGAAAGCAAAAAAGTTTCTAAGTCCATGTGTCGACACCTAGAAGAAAAGTATCGACACTTAAGAAGGCTTGTGTCGACACCCAGAGAAGCTGTGTCGACACTTGGAGTAATTGTGTAGACACCAGGAAGGCAG
Organism: Platanthera guangdongensis; assembly: GCA_039583875.1. NCBI lineage: Eukaryota > Viridiplantae > Streptophyta > Magnoliopsida > Asparagales > Orchidaceae > Platanthera > Platanthera guangdongensis. The sequence goes on from CM077149.1 coordinate 49,952,647, forward strand.
AGTCGACACCAAAAGGAAAGTGTCGACACATACAGGCAGTGTCGACACCCCATGAAGAATTGTCTACACAATCAGTGTCGACACCCAGAGAAACTTTGTCGACAGCAAAAGTGTCGACACTAGGAGGCTGTGTCGACACTCAGCAAACTTCAATAAAGTTCAAGTACATGTGTAGACACTAGGAGGCTGTGTCGACACTCAACAAACTTCAACAAAGTTTAAGTACAAGTGTCGATACAAAGGAGATGTGTCGACACTCAGCAAAGTCTCAACACATGAAGAATGTGTCGACACAAGGAGATGTGTCGACACTCAGCAAAGTTTCAACACAGAAGGCATGTGTCGACACAAAGAAGATGTGTCGACACTTAGCAAGTTTCAACACTAGAAGATGTGTCGACACAAAGGAGTTGTGTCGACACACAGCAGAAATCAACTAAGTATTGAAGAAGAAGTACTTGTGTCGACACACTCAATCTGTGTCGACACATTCAACAGAAAGCTTGTGTCGACACACAGAATCAGTGTCGACACATTCTGAAGAAGCAGTGTCGAGAAGCTGTTACAACAACACAAGGAGTTGTGTCGACACCATGAAGGCTAGTGTCGACACTTAGTCTACTTGTGTCGACACTTGGTCTATTTGTGTCGACACATAAAGACTATCTATCTCGACACTTTCAGACAGTGACAGAGATTTCAAGAAGTGACTGGATGACTTGACAGCTGCCATTTCAACCGGTCAACTGCTACTGTCAGAGCTGTCAGAAGGTTGTTAGAAACCGGATCAGCCGGTCACCATGAAGAAAGCTTATATAAAGGCTTATTCCTTCAATAGAAGGGAATGGATCAATTAATGAAGTGAAAAACAACACAACAAGAAGAAGACCTTCAAGAGAAGATCTAAGAAGTTGGAGAGAGAGAGAGCGACTTCTAAGAAGACCAGCTGTTGAACCAGGCTGATAAGGAAGATTCAGATTGAAATCAGAATCTCAAGTCAGCAGTTGATTGAAGATCATCTGCATAGAGATACAACCCTACTGTGTTCTAATTCAAGAAGCTTTGAAGAAAGCCAAAGGAGGTTGATCTCAGCCAAGTTCTTCCAAGAACTCATCAAGAAGCCATACAACTCATCTCTCTCTTTCAGAGTTGTGGTTATATACTTTGTATTTTCTAATTTCTGTAGGATCTTGTATAGATCTGAGTTGTAAGCCTAAAGCTATAAAGGCTGAGTGTAGGAGATTCTATTCTCTGAGTGTAGGCCTTGATTGGAGGCTGAGGTAGGGCTGGTTAGCCTGAGTGTAGGTCTTGATGAAGACTGAGTGGTAGGGCTTGGTGCCTGAGTTGTAGGAGTGGGATCACTCTGAGTTGTAGGAACCTGTTTGGGGTTCTGAGTTGTAAGATCTGAGGATCTGAGGAGAAGTGGAGAAGTTAGGCCGAATCTAGTACACTACTAGATAGGCGAAGGGGGAAAGTGGATGTACCTAGATCTTGGGGAACCACTATAAATCCTGTGTGCACTCTGTGAATGTATGCTTGTATGGTTGCTGTGCTGTGATATTTGTAGAATTGCAATTACTGTACTGTATTTCTGCCTTTAAAAGTTAAAAAGATATTGGTCACCTATTCACCTTCCCCCCTCTAGGTGATTAGGCACTAGTTCTTTCAAGTGGTATCAGAGGGAGGTTACTCAAAAAGGACATAACAGTCTGAGTAAAAGATCCTGTAGGCAGAATCAGAATAATCAAGAATCAAGAAAATGGGTTCAACTGAGAATCAAAAAGAGCTAGGATCCATGAAATTGTCAATCTGCAGAAAAGAGATTTTTGGCATATGGAAAGAGAGGGTTAGACTCTTTATGGAAGCATCTGACCCAAGAATATACATCACAGTCAAAGAAGGGCCATATGTGCCAATGAAAGTATCTGTTCTGGATGCAAATCAGAGAACTCCCAAAGACTATTCAGAAATGACTAAAGATAAGATTATTCTGGCCACTATGGACAAAAGGGCCCAGAATATTATTGTAAGTGCAATTGATGATGCCATATTTCAGAACCTAATACATTGCAAGACTTCAAAGGAAATGTGGGATACTTTGATAGTCTATATGGAAGGGTCTGAAGAAGTAAGACAAGACAGGAAGTCTTTATTAAATCAGGAGTATGAAAGCTTCAGACAAGGCAAGTCTGATAGCATTACTGAATGCTACAAGAAATTCTATAGGATTGTTAATGAGCTGATGTCCTATGGAAGAGAATTCAGCAACTATGAGCTGAATGACAAGTTTTTAAGATCCCTGACTAAGGACTGGGATACCAAGATTTGTGTCATTAGGGAAATGGCCAAATTAGTTGATATACCTCCTCCAACCTTGTTTGGAAAACTGCTATCTTATGAAATGCAGTTAATGATTAGAAAGGAGGAAGAGAAGACTACTAGAGTGGAGCATAAGGAAAGGTTTGTGGCCTTCAAGACTGAAGCCACTAGGAAGTATAGAATCAAGTCTCCATCTCCACCACAAATAGTTGCTGAGACTGCTTTAGAAAATTCAGAAAACCAGAACTCAGACAGCAGTGAAAGTGATGAGGATTTTGCTGCCTTTACAAGACAGTTTCAAAAGTTTCTGAAGAAGAAGCAGTGGAGGTCTACGCCATCCACTTCACAGTCAAAAGATGACTATTATCAGAACAAGAAGTACTCAAGGAATGACAAAAGAAAGTCCAGAACAAGTAAAAATACATCCTCAAAGATAGTATGTTATTGTTGCAATAGACAAGGACATATAGTAGCTGACTGTCCAGAAAAGAGGAAAGAGTCAACTGACAAGAAGAAGACTCAGTTCAAGGGCAAAAAGGAAAGGTCATTTGTTGCCAAGAAGGATAAGAGTTTGACTGATCAGTCATCTTCAGAAACAGATTCAGAAGCTGAAGCCTATATTGGACTATTTGCTGAAGAGGAGGAAGATGAGTTCATGCAGTTAATGAACTCAATTTATGAGCATGAGGACAATCAGTGCAATGGACTGATGGCCTTAACAGAAGGAGACAAGATCCAGGATCAGCCTGGACCAAGTAAGGTACAATGTCTTTCAGATTATAGTACTGATTTAGAATCAGATACATCTGCATCAAGTGATGTGGGTGGGTCTGAATCTGAGAGTGATATTCATCAGTTGATGGATGAATATAGAGATGTACTGCAGGCACTTAATAAGAGCAAAAATCTGGTCAAAACACTGACTAAGGAGATTGCTAGTCTTAAATTGGCTGCTGCTGATTCAGACAAGTTGTTTGATCAAAAACTGAATGAAATAGCCAGGCTGAAGAACATTACAGTTATTCAGATGGAAACTATTACATTTAAGAATGATCAAATTAGGAATCCAGAGGTTATACTCCAGAAGGAGAAGGATATTGTGGCTAGCTTTTCTAAACCCAAATCTATTTTACCCTTGATAGATGAGTTTGTACCTCATAAGGGTAAAGCTGGATTAGGATTTACAAAACCTGCCTGGACTGCTAGGTCCAAGTCTAAGGGCAAAGTCCCAGCACTCAAAAAGAAGCCTGCTGTAGATAAAACAGCCAGGGTTGTACCTAAACAAAGGTACAACGGATTTGAGTACTGGTGTTGTGGCAAGCTAGGCCACTTTGCCTTGGATTGTTGGTACAATTCAAGTACCAAGGAGAGTAGCAAACTACCTGCTAGAAGAGCTACAGGTAGTTTTGTTAAAAGTCAAACTAACCTGCATCAAGGACCCAAGAATTATTTGGGTTCTAAGGTTAAGTAATCTGTTTTGCAGGTGAGTCCAAGTGGCCATGCCCCTATATGGTACTTGGACAGTGGATGTTCCAGGCACATGACTGGAACTAGGGGGTTGCTGAAGGATTATTCATCTATCAAAGATGGGCCTAAAGTTACGTTTGGTGGTGCAGAAAAAGGGATCATCAAAGGCTTTGGTAACATTTCTAGTAACCTGATTACAATTACTCAACTGGCTTATGTAAAGGGTTTGAAACATAACCTCATTAGCATAAGTCAGCTGAATGATTTAGGATATGACATCTCATTTGTCAAGGATGGTTGTCATATCAGGAGGTCAAGTGATCAAGAGATCATTCTGACAGGATATAGGAAGAGAAATGTCTATTGTCTAGACATTATGTGTGAGAACATTGTTTCTCCTATTTATCTTGTAGCTGATGAGAAAGTCTCACATTGTGTTAAATGGCACAAGAGGCTGGCTCATCTTAACTATAAGACAATTGGTCAACTCTTTAGCAAAGAGTTAGTGAGGAATGGTCCTCAGGTTAAGTGTATAAAGGTTGGGATATGCTCAGCTTGTCGAAAGGGCAAGCAGACCAAATCCACCTTTCATAGCCTTGAGAACAAAGATGTTGTGAGGTGTCTATACCTCTTGCATATGGATCTTTTTGGTCCTATGCCAGTTCACAGCCTAGGTAGGAAGGTCTATACATTTGTGGTAGTTGATGACTACTCAAGGTATTCCTGGGTGTTCTTCCTAAGGCAAAAATCTGAAACACCAAATATCTTGTATAGTTTTGTTAAACAAATTCAGAATGAATTGAACAGTACAGTGGTCAAAATCAGAAGTGACCATGGTACTGAATTTCAGTCTGAAAGTATGACAAAACTATGTTAAGAGTTTGGAATTTTTCAGGAATTTTCCTCACCAAGAACACCTCAGCAAAATGATATTGCTGAAAGGAAAAATAGAACCTTGATAGAGGTTGGTAGAACCCTATTGATTGACACTTCTCTCCCAGAATATTTCTGGGCTGAGGCAGTTAATACTGCATGTCATGTAATCAATAGGGCTACTATCACCAAGAGCCACAAGAAGACCCCCTATGAGATTGTGAAGGGCAGAAAACCAAATCTATCCTATTTCAGGATCTTTGGTTGCAAGTGCTATATCCTTAACAATGGTAAGTCTTATCTAACCAAGTTTGCTGCCAAATCCCAAGAGGGGATCTTTGTTGGGTACAACAACAACAGTAAGGCTTATAGGGTCTACAACTTGATTACTCAAGTTGTAGAAGAGTCTGTTCATGTAGTTTTTGATGAAACTAGACTCATTAACAATGAATTGCCTAGAAGTGTTTGCAGCTCTACAGGTGTAACTGAGAAGATGGACAAGCTTACTATTGCAGAAGGTTCTACAGCAAGTCAGCAAGTAGTAGATAGTGGCTGCTGTCCAGGGGGAGTACAAGATACACCTGATGCTGAAGAGGACCAAGGGGTGCATCAAGTTGAAGAGACTGAAGGTATACAACCTGAAGACAGGCTGCCTCCAGCAAATAGGCATTTAAAAGATCATCCAGCCAATCAAATTATTGGAGATCCCAGACAAGGGGTACAAACAAGGAGCTGGAATCTAAGTTCAGTTCTCTACTCCAGCTTTCTATCCCAAGTAGAGCCAAAGAAATTTGAAGAAGCAATCCTAGACCCTCATTGGATTGAGGCCATGCAAGAGGAGTTGAACCAATTCAAAAGATGCAAGGTCTGGGAGCTAGTTCCTAAACCAAAGGACCACAACATTATTGGAACTAAGTGGATCTTTAGGAATAAGTTGGATGAGAATGGAATTATTATAAAGAATAAAGCTAGACTAGTTGCAAAAGGATATAGGCAGGAAGAAGGTATTGATTTTGATCAAACCTTTGCTCTAGTAGCAAGACTGGAAGCAATAAGGATGTTCCTTGCCTATGCAATATATCAAGGATTTAAGGTATATCAAATGGATGTTAAGTCAGCTTTTCTGAATGGAAACCTGAAGTAAGAAGTTTATGTAGAGCAGCCATCAGGTTTTGTAGATTCTCTTAAACCTGATTATGTATATAGACTTAGGAAGGCTTTGTATGGGTTAAAACAAGCCCCTAGGGCTTGGTATGAAACCCTATCTAGTTTCCTCATTGAGAATAAATTCACAAGGGGGAAAATAGACAAGACTCTATTCCTTAGGAAATCCAGAGGCAAGATTATCTTAGTCCAAATATATTTAGATGACATAATATTTGGGTCTACAGAAAGTAGTCTTTGCAGGAAGTTTGCAAAACTAATGCAAGGACAATTTGAAATGAGCAGTATGGGGGAACTTAAGTTCTTCTTGGGTCTCCAAGTTAGATAGACTGAAGATGGATTATCCATATGCCAGTCTAAGTTCACCCTAGAGTTGATAAGGAAGTATGGTATGGAATCATCCAGTACCATGAAAACTCCTATGGGGTCAAGCATGTCTCTAAGCAAAGATGATGCAGGGAAACCTGTAAATGAGACTTTATATAGAGGGATAGTTGGCTCCCTATTATATTTGACTGCCAGTAGACCAGATATCATGTATGCTACATGTGTATGTGCTAGGTACCAAGCTTGCCCTAAAGAATCTCATTTGACAGCAGTCAAAAGAATATTGAGATATCTTAAGTGCACTCCTTATCTAGGCCTTTGGTACCCTAGGAATGGAGATTTTGAACTGACAGGTTATTCAGATGCAGATTTTGCAGGCTGCAAGGAAGATAGGAAGAGTACCACAGGAACCTATCAATTTCTAGGTGGAAGGCTGGTGTCATGGAGTAGCAAGAAGCAGACCAGTGTGGCTATCTCCACAGCTGAGTCAGAGTATGTTACTGCAGGAAGCTGCTGTGCACAACTACTATGGATACAACACCAGCTAGAAGATTATGGAATTCAAGTAAGTAGAACACCTTTATTTTGTGATTCTACTAGTGCCATTTCTATTGCAAATAATCCTGTCTCTCATAGTAGGACTAAGCACATAGAAATAAAATACCATTTTCTAAGAGAACATGTGGAAAAAGAAGATATTTCCATAGAGTATGTTAAGACAGAAAATCAATTAGCTGATATGTATACTAAGCCATTAGATGAAACCAAATTCAATAAATTTAAAATTGAATTAGGGATGATAAACTTAGAATAGTTTACAAAAATTGGCTAAGTAAAATGGTGTCGACACACAGAGTTGTATGTGTCGACACATAGAAGTGGTGTCGACATTTCAGAGAAATGGTGTCGACACATTTAGGAAGTCTGTGTCGACACTTCAGAGAATTTGTGTCGACATATGCAGTGTAGGTGTCGACACATCCAGGGTGGTATCGACACTTAGGAGTTATACAGAATTAGTTTAGTAGAGTCTCGACTAAGTGTCGAGCTGAGATATATAAGTGTCGACACATATATTCTGTCGACTATGTTTGTGAGGACACATGATTGTCGAGACATTAGAAGTAAGTGTCGACACTTTTCAACAGTGTCGACACATTTCAAGCATTTTGACGCGCCTTTTCACCTTCAATTTTAGAAAGGTATAAATAGGTTTTCCCCATTGTTTGTCGACACGCTCACCTTAGTTTTGAGACAAAACTTGTGTGTCGACATCTCTCTTCTCTAAATTCAAAATTTCTTCAAACCCTAATGGCGCCCAAGCTGGAAGAGAACATTAATGAAGGATATGAGCTCGTGCGTCACGCCTTTGATGCCGCGGACCCAGAAATCAAAGGTGTGGTAACCCTAATTGTCGAGACTGGATTAGAGTATCTTGTTTCAGAACCTATCAAGATATGGAAGAAGGAAGTCCTTGAATTCTTGAGTGCAGGTACTCTTGATGAATCTGGACTCAAGATTAAGTCCAGAGTCCATGAGACAAAAGTCAAGGTCACACAGAAAAGTCTAAGAAAGGTACTTCAACTACCAAGAACAAAAGAGGAAGAAGATGTATCTGCTTCTAAGACTAGAGAGACGCTGAAATGGTGTGGATTAGACTCAAACCTGAAAATTGGATCAGTTTTCAACAGAAAAGGGATGAACATACAAGGAAAGTTCTTATCTGAAATAGTAGGAAAAGTAATACTGAGCAAGCCTGGTGGGCATGATAGAATATCTGCTCACATGTTCAGTTTGATGACAAGGATAATATTCAAACTTGTAAATGATTGGTCTGCAGTCATGTTTGATAAGATTAAAGAGAGCCTGAAGAAACCTAATCTGGGTAGGATTCTGAGCTTATACTTGGCTGGGAGTATCCCTGAGGTAATGAACCAAGATGCAGGTTCAAAGATAAATCATATGAGGAGAATGGATCTTAGAATTTTCTCAAGATGGGATAGAGTATTGACAAAGGAACTGCAAACTCCAGAAAAGGAAACACCTCAGAAGAAGAGGAAGAAGACAGTCACTGTGGCACAAGAATCTTCAAGTAGCTCAGAGGAGCAAGTGGTTTTTACTTCTGATGATGGAGAAGATGAAAATGCTGGACAGTCACCAGCAAGATAAGAAGATGCTCAGAGGCAGGGGGAGCTACCATCAGCTAGCCCTATTCACCTTGATCCACTCCAGGGGGAGCCTCTACATGTGGATGAGCCAACTCAACTAGAGAGTGAAAGGGCTACCCAAACCATTCTAGAGCAAACACAGATACATAGTCAACCCCAGGATGTGGTCATGGAGGACACATCAGTTGCTGATAGAGAGGTCTTAGATGCTCCTGAGCACAGAGATTCACCAATCCAACCTCAACATGAGTTTACTCTAGAGGAGCTATTCCCTGATCTAATACAGACTGACTTAGAGGGGGAAAAGACAGTTGTTGAGGGGGAGAAGGTCAATATTGAGGGGTAGCATGTGGAGAATGTAGAGGAAACTGCAAGCAAGGAGACTGTGGAGCCAAAGGATGCTGAGGAACCACAAAGAACTGAGAAGGAGTTACCTCCTAGTCCTAAGGATAGAGTGGACATAGTCAGCACTTCTGCTTCAGAAGATGAAGAGGCTACTAGAGCCAAGAAGAGGAAGTTCCAGGTCTTCAAAAGAAGAAGCCAGAACTACAAGAAAGCACTACAAACCATTGCTCCACAGCCTACCCCATCTACTGATTATAGTTCACTGATGGTGGCTTTGCAGATTAAGCTGGATGAGCAAAGGCAAGCTCTATAAAAATATATGGATGAAGGGCATAAATTCCTGCAATTTGATCTGGCACAAGTCATCAAATCAATTAGATTTGAAGTGAACCTCCACAAGAAGGAAATGATTGATTGTTTCCATAAAGGAGGCAATGCAGTGGTCTATCTGGCTACACATCAAGAGAATCTCAAGAAACAGCTTGATGATCTGGCAGTAAAACAAGGATATGTCCTGGAGAATCAGCTGAGAATGAATGATAATCTGACTGCTTCTCATAATGCCATAGTCACTGAAATGAAGAATATCTCTACTTCCCAGACTGCACAGAGTGCTGCTGCTAAAGCTGAGTTTGATAAGCAACTCCAAGAAAGCCTTCTTGCAGTTCACACTGCTATTGCAGATTCTCAAAAGATTATTACTGACAGGCTACAAAAGTTAAAACCTTTCTATAAAGATGGAGTCAACTATTTGAATGCACAGATCAGATTCCAAAAGGATGATCTTAGAGATCACATAGAACGAGAAGTCATAAAGGGGGAGAGGGTATTAGTCAAAGCTGGCTCTGATCATGCAAAATGGATTTCAAACTCCATCAGAGCCACCCTTGGATATCCACCTTTATGTGATGATGATAATGTTGCAGAGTCTGGCATCAATCCTGCATACTTTGGAGGAGAGCAAGCTGAAGTGGCTCAAGTGATATACCCTCCTGCTGATTTTGACATGATACATCAGGAGGTATAGTCTATGTATAGTCCTCCTGAGAATGTTATTATTGAGAAGGTAGTCCAGCCTGTGCCAGAGGCAATACTAAAAGAGCAAGAGGCTTTTTTAAAAGAACAAGAGGCCCAATTATCTAAGAAAAGGTTCAGAGAACAAGCTGAATTAAGGCCAGATTTTGAACAATGGAGCCCCACATCCAGGAATATCATATTGACTGCTTGGAAGGCTGCTAAGGACAATGTCCTGGATAGAGGCAAGTGGTATTCTGACCTGGAGTGTAGAAAACATGAGAATAGGCAAGAGGTCATAGTACAATATAGAAGGAAGGCTAAACTGGGAAAGCTACCTCCTAATGCACAGGAGCCTAGCAAGTATTTCCCTAAGCCTTATCACTATTTTTAAAGGCAGAAGATAAAGGCTGAAGAGCTGAAAAAGAAAGATCTCAAAGGGAAGAAGCCTGCTACTATTGATGACAATGAAGCTCCTGTTCAAGCAAAGATTCAATCTGGAAAGGGGATTGTTATCAAGGAGCCTGAGCAGCCATAGGATAGAAATTTTCTTAAGTTTACAATTTGTAATCATTTGTATTAAACTCTATGTAAACTTTTGATAAATGAAAATGTTTGGAGTTGTAAGAACAATGTTACATGTTCAAATCTATTACATTAATTGTTCTGAGATAATTGTTTTATACATGTTCTGTTCATACATGTTTAAGTATTTTCCCTGTCATATAACATTGTTTTACATCATACTGAAAATTTGTTATGTATGGTGTATATCATTGACTAAGGGTTATGACTTCTCCAAATAGGGGGAGATTGTTGGGTACATTGGAATATATGTACCTGATTTGAAGAAGCCTCACCCTACTCAATGATATACATCAAGATGTATTTGATGTGCTTTGAGTTTATTTGTGCAGGTTAAGTAATTGCAGGGAAAGCAAAAAAGTTTCTAAGTCCATGTGTCGATACCTAGAAGAAAAGTATCGACACTTAAGAAGGCTTGTGTCGACACCCAGAGAAGCTGTGTCGACACTTGGAGTAATTGTGTCGACACCGGGAAGGCAGAGTCGACACCATAAGGAAAGTGTCGACACATACAGGCAGTGTCTACACCCAATGAAGAATTGTCTATATAATCAGTGTCGACACTTAGAAGCAGTGTTGACACCCAGAGAAACTTTGTCGACAGCAAAAGTGTCGACACTAGGAGGCTGTGTCGACACTCAGCAAACTTCAACAAAGTTCAAGTACATGTGTCGACACTAGGAGGCTGTGTCGACACTCAGCAAACTTCAACAAAGTTTAAGTATAAGTGTCGACACAAAGGAGATGTGTCGACACTCAGCAAAGTCTCAACACATGAAGAATGTGTCGACACAAGGAGATGTGTCGACACTCAGCAAAGTTTCAACACAGAAGGCATGTGTCGACACAAAGAAGATGTGTCGACACTTAGCAAGTTTCAACACAAGAAGATGTGTCGACACAAAGGAGTTGTGTCGACACATAGCAGAAATCAACTAAGTATTGAAGAAGAAGTACTTGTGTCGACACACTCAATCTGTGTCGACACATTCAACAGAAGGCTTGTGTCGACACACAGAATCAGTGTCGACACATTCTGAAGAAGCAGTGTCGAGAAGCTGTTACAACAACACAAGGAGTTGTGTCGACACCATGAAGGCTAGTGTCGACACTTAGTCTACTTGTGTCGACACTTGGTCTATTTGTGCCTACACATAAAGACTATCTGTCTTGACACTTTCAGACAGTGACAGAGATTTCAAGAAGTGACTGGATGACTTGACAGCTGCCATTTCAACCGATCAACTGCTACTGTCAGAGCTGTCAGAAGGTTGTTAGAAACCGGATCAGCCGGTCACCATGAAGAAAGCTTATATAAAGGCTTATTCCTTCAACAGAAGGGAATGGATCAATTAATGAAGTGAAAAACAACACAACAAGAAGAAGACCTTCAAGAGAAGATCTAAGAAGTTGGAGAGAGAGAGCTCCTTCTAAGAAGACCAGCTGTTGAACCAGGCTGATAAGGAAGATTCAGATTGAAATCAGAATCTCAAGTTAGCAGTTGATTGAAGATCATCTGCATAGAGATACAACCCTACTGTGTTCTAATTCAAGAAGCTTTGAAGAAAGCCAAGGGAGGTTGATCTTAGCCAAGTTCTTCCAAGAACTCATCAAGAAGCTATACAACTCATCTCTCTCTTTCAGAGTTGTTGTTATATACTTTGTATTTTCTAATTTCTGTAGGATCTTGTATAGATCTGAGTTGTAAGCCTAAATCTATAAAGGCTGAGTGTAGGAGATTCTATTCTCTGAGTGTAGGCCTTGATTGAAGGCTGAGGTAGGGCTGGTTAGCCTGAGTGTAGGTCTTGGTGAAGACTGAGTGGTAGGGCTTGGTGCCTGAGTTGTAGGAGTGGGATCACTCTGAGTTGTAGGAACCTGTTTGGGGTTCTGAGTTGTTAGATCTGAGGATCTGAGGAGAAGTGGAGAAGTTATGCCGAATCTAGTACACTACTAGATAGGCGAAGGGGGAAAGTGGATGTACCCAGACCTTGGGGAACCACTATAAATCCTGTGTGCACTCTGTGAATGTGTGCTTGTATGGTTGATGTGCTGTGATATTTGTAGAATTGCAATTACTGTACTGTATTTCTGCCTTTAAAAGTTAAAAAGATATTGGTCACCTATTCACCCCCCCCCCCTCTATGTGATTAGGCACTAGTTCTTTCAGCTAGTTTTGGGGTTTCTGGGCGGCAGTGTTGGTCGTGGTTGTTACCTCGTCTCAGCGAGGTAGATTGTTGTTTATTTAGTTACTGGTTCAGACTTACTTTTCTGTAAGTGGGTTCGTGTCAGTTGTTGGAGCCCACAAAATTATTATTTGTTTGATACTTGCTAGCTGCTTATTTCTCTATATGTGGATGTTGACTACTTGCTCTCTGGGAGGATTTATGATAGGAATGCATGTTAGGTATTTTTAAGAATAAAAATCTATTACTATTACTTCATGCACTGCATAATTTAAAAGCTCTAACTTGTTATGTTTAGCGACGGTAAAAGTTATCCTTACTACTATTATAAATTTAGAGTCTTGCATGGCATGAGTTATCCTTTGTGGACGTTTATACTCATGTAGGATGTTGGAGTCAATCTAAACAAGTATTTTTCCGCAACGTATAATTATATTTTGATTCGTGGACTAGATGAGCCACTAAGACGAGGGATACGGCTAACTACTGCACTTAAACTGATTTTTCTTTAAAGTAACTTAAAGAATCTTTCTTCATGATTAAGTTGGTGTCTGCCTGAGCGTCCGCAGTTATCCCCTGCTGACGCGGCATCATGACGCGCATTTTCCCTTACTCTGATAAGTTATTATATGCGGTGAAAATGCGGGTTGTGACAGAGCTTACTTGTGCTCATACTCCATAACAAAATGGACTAGCGGAGAGGAAGATATGTCACTTGTCAGAAACTTATAAGTGTTGGCTTCATGCAAATGGCATTCCCAGGTTTTTTGGGCAGAAGGAATGGCCTGCACAACCTACGTCATCAATCGGATGCCTCTGAGTCCGATCAACATGTAGTCTCCTGTGGAAATGATGTTTAAGGAGAAGCTGAGTGTGGAGCACCTTCGGGTGTTTTAATCAACCTATTATGTTCATATCCCGGATGCTCAGAGGACCAAGCTTGATACAAAGGCAAGGAAGCTTGTCTTTGTGCGCTATGATGAGCGGAAGAAGGGTTGGAAGTGCATGGATCCTACGATAAGGAAGTTCTTTGTTTCAAGAGATGTTATCTTTGATGAGCTGACGTCATATGGAGGTGACACTATTGAACTATAGGAAAGCAGGGTTGATGAAGGGCAGGAGGAAGCTGCTGATGATCTTCAGGTGGAGCAGTCTGTGTCACCAGGAGCTCCGTTATTTCAAGCTCTGGGAAAGAATCTTCTGGTTAGGGAAGCAGGGGGAACGATGCTCCTAGTGTGAACGGGAATAGAGTTGGTGCTGAAAAAGCAGAGGAGGTGGTGAGCAATGAGCAGCCTCTTCAGAGATCAAAGAGGACCATTAAGCCACCAGCTCGGTATTGCAAAGGAAACACAGTGAGCTTCGTTACTTGTTTCTTCGCAGGCCCCTTGGATGAGCAAGAGCCTTCAAAGTTTGAAGAGGCCACTGGAGTAAAGGAGTGGGATGATGTCATGGATGAGGAGATGGCTGCCCTCAAGAAAAGTGAAACTTGGGACTTAGTGCCCAAGGTGGATGGTGTTACTCCTATTACTTGCAAGTGGGTCTACAAGTTAAAGAAGAAGGCGGATGGAAGCATCGAGCGGTATAAGGCTCGCCTTGTAGCTCGAGGGTTTTCGCAACAGTACGACGAGGACTATAAGGAGACGTTTAGTCCTGTGGCGAAGATGACTTTAGTACGAGTGGTGATAGCCTTGGCGGCTTGACAGGGTTGGAAGAGGTGGCAGCTAGACGTAAAGAATGCTTTTCTTTACAAGTAGATTGATAAGGACATCTTCATGGATCGGCCGCTCGGGTACATATCTGAAGAACATCCGGACTACATCTGCAAGCTCCGGAAATCGCTTTATGGGTTGAAGCAGGCTCCTCGATCCTGGTATGGGAAGATTGTAGAATACCTCTAGTTCTGTGGCTATCTGGCTTCAAACTCAGACTCGAGTCTCTTCGTCAAGAAGATGAGGGAGCTTCTAGTCCTTGTGTTGTTGTATGTGGATGACATGATCATCACGGGTAACTCCAAGGAGGAAGTAGCAAGGCTCAGGGCAGAGCTAGCTATCAGGTTCGAGATGAAGGATCTATGTGAGCTCCACCATTTCCTTGGACTTGAGGTGGAGAGGAAGGAGAGCGGCATACTCGTGTCCCAAAAGGGCTATACGGAATAGATCGTTCATCGATTCGGCATGCAGGAGGGGAAGAGTAGCTCTACTCCGTTTGATTCGGGCATTAAACTTCGGCGGGATGAGGGGAGGATTCTTCTGGATCCTTTGGTGTTTCGGGCTCTAGTTGGGAGTCTTATTTACCTAACGATTAGAAGGCCAAACATTACTTATGCGGTTGGCCGAGTAAGTCGGTATATGGCAGAACCCAGAAAGCCTCATCTGATGGCGGCTAGGAACATCTTGAAGTGCGTGAAGGACACTTCTGACATGGGTCTCCTGTATAGGAGAGGCACGTAGTTTATTATTCAAGGATACTCGGATGCTGAGTACGGGGGAGATTCAGACGACCGGAAGTCAACATTTGGTTATGTCTTCACTTGTGGATCAAGGAGTATTTCTTGGTGCAGAAAGAAGCAAGACTTAGTGTCCGTCTCTACTACAGAAGTGGAATACAAGGATTCGGCCTTGGCAGCTCGGGAAGCCATCTGGCTCAGGAGATTAGTAGAGGACGTCTATGAAGAAGTGCGCGGTCCTACTCTACAGAGCGGTGACAATGAGAGTGCCTTGAAGCTGGTGAATAATCCAGTTTGTCACGCTCGGACCATGCACATCGAGATTGAGCACCACTTCATATAGGAGAAGGTGTTGTAGGGATCTCTGATGGTGGAGCATGTACGGAGTGAGGACAATGTCGCAAACATTTTCACGAAGCTGTTGCTGAAGGTGTCATTTATACGGTTACAAGTACTGTTGGGCATGATCACCACTTCTCACTTCAAGGGAAGTGTTGAAAATTTTGAAGTGAAAGTGGTTGATTGAGCAGACCACGCGGACTGGGCGGTCTGAGTTCGGGGCCTGGGCAGACTGACAGTGCGGCCTGGGTGGTCAGTGGCTAGGGTAGACTTGGCAGCTTGGGTGCCTATTGGAGCGGCCTAGGCGGTCTGTCTTTGGCGATCTGGTGGCGGTGCTCAGCTCAGCCTATGGTTCTGCAGTTATCTTGTTCATGGAGTAACCGGGTGGATTGGTAATGAGTCAGTGGGTTTTGACGGACTCAGTTGGAGTCTGCGGAGTCTACTGTTGTGGATAGGGTGGAGGTCGTGAGATCGGTATTGGTCCTTGCCTTGGTCTTTTGTGATGCGGCTGGTGATAGCCGCATTCATATTGACGGACTATTTTTTTGGGGCTTGCGGCCTGGCTTAGTGTCCGCCGAGCTCGCACCTATTGTTTGGTGATGCAGGACTTGGTCACACTTTGTGACAAGTCCAGAGTGTCTACAATGTCCGCAGAGTCCACTATTGACCGGGCGATCTGTCTGTTGGTCGTGGACTCGTATAGCAGGCTGGAGCCGTGTTTGCGAGTTGTGCGGACTGGTGCCATGTCCGCGTATAGCATACAGACTGATGTAGTATGTGGTTGTGGATGTGTCCGGGTGGTTTGTAATGTGGCAGACTGGCGCGGTGTTTGTGAGCTGGGCGGGCTAATGCCTTGTCCGCATGTAGCGTGCAGACTGTCGCAGTGATTGGGATGTTGCTGTGTCCACATGCTGCAATGTGTGCAGACTTGTGCGGTGTCCGCCTTGTGCCAGATTGTCTTCTTGACTTGGCGCCTGACGAGTTGGCTGGAGTCCAGCCTAGTCCTTGCGGACTCAGCGGACTGGGTTGTGCTAGCTGCGAGCTGGGGTGGTGACTCTATTCACTAGGGCAGTGACCACACTCCTCACCCCGCCTTTAAATAGACCCCTCGACCCTTCTACAGTAACTGAGTGAACAGTAAGTTGAGCGTAGATCAATTGTTGCGAACTCGTTTTTTCAGGTCGTGCGGTTTGAGGAGTATTGACTGGTTGTTGTTTGCAGGTTGTGCGGCTAGCATTGTGAAGTCAGGCGTCTGGTTCTGATCAAGGTCAGGAAGCAATGAAGCTTGTGATTTACAATCAGCGGTTGCACCAGGTCACATTCGGCGGCCAACCAGTTTTCTCTCCATCAATTGAAGTCTAAGTTCAATAACCAGGTCGCCGGTTTCGGCGGACTTGGCGGTTTGTTCATTCAGTTCGGCGGCGGCTTGTAGAGCGGGCGTCAGCAGAATAATGGGATATCCGCAGTTTGTGAGGACTCCGTAAAATTAGTGATAGCAGCAGCGGCTTGGTGGTCTTGGCGGTCTTGGCGGACTCAGCGGTCTTTGAGGCAGTCCGCCTGGCTTGAAGATTTCTCTTGCTTGCTTTCTTCTCATATGTACTTGGCAAAATCATGTCTCACCATGTACACCTGGCCTTGTAAAGATTGATAGGTGATGAATAAAGATCTCCGTTGCTTTCTGTTGTTGCTGATTACTGTAAGACCCCCCCTTTTTTTTCATTTTCAACTCCGGGGTCTTAGGCCCAGAACCGTCGTTTTGCGGTGACTCCTTCACGCCCTGAAGGGTCATCACCACAAAGCGCCGATTCTGTCGGCCAATTCGATCACAAAAAAGTAGCACAATAAAGTAAATGCAAACTAGCAGTCCACAGAAAATCACATATCATAAGATAATCTCCACGAAGGGAGTGTCCACAGAAAAATATATCAGAGTACTAAAATACGGGCTTATGCCCGGTACATCATGTCCTCACTACAAATCACTCATGCGGAAGCAAAAACAGAACATCTACTCAAGGTCGAGTCTCACGGTCCCGGCTGTATGAACTCCGGAGCTAGACTGCCCCATATCCAAGTGCACCGGTCTCTGGGGCTACTCCTCCATGCTGGGCTACACGATTCCCTAAAATGATGCGGTTCGAAAACCGTTAGTCTAAAAGACTAAGCCCTATCATCCCCCGCCCCTTCTCCCATGGCTCCTAGGCACCGAGCGAAGAGGAATAAAGGGGAGGACTTGAAGGTGGGGAATAATCAAAAAAACAGATGACAGCGGACCTATACTAGCAATTCTATAATAGATATTGACAATAAGATGAAATATGAAAAGTAACTTTCACTTATGTGAGAACACATAAGCCAAGGGGTCTTCTGCAAGGCTCCCATCGTATAAAAAGTCTCATACCAAATTATACGTTGGGGTGTCGGTTATCAAACAACAGTAATTATATATCAAAATTGACCTTAATTTATAAACTTGCCCACACAAGCTTATAAACCAAGGGGTCGTTTTGCAGGTCCTAATGTATAAGCATCCCATTCCACTTATACTTTAGGTGTTAGGGTTAAATGAATTGTTTATGTTATGACATGCAAGTGGGTATGATGGAACATGCAAGTGCAACACAAACACCCGACTCTGTGCACAGAGACCTTTAGTTCCCCCTTTCTGGAGTCGTAACCTCCCAGGATACCTCCGTAGTGGCAGATGGAAGCGGTGGGTTGGGCCTCGCCCACCTCTAAACCAGTATAGCACTACCGATCAAACCTATCGTACGCCTCAACGCTTGGTGCACGAAGCGGACTCCTGCGTACTCTTGCCGGCTGGCCCACCGGACTTCTGTTGGCGAAGTGCTAACCACACTTGCCGAGTCAGCGTATTGGCGTCGGTGCATCGACCCTCCAATACCGAAGACCCACCACCTTAATTTCCTTTCCTTTTATGCACATGCAAATTTAGCGTAATCAAAAACGAGCCGAAGCTCCCCGGACCAAAACGTCCGTCTCTTAACTATCTGAGCCGAAGCTCTCCGGACCAAAATGTATGTCTCTTAACCATCCGAGCCGAAGCTCCCAGCTATCTTCATGTGCTATCTGTGTTCGTGAAATGTGCAACCCTAATTACTAAGTTACTCTTTTCAGCTTGTTAATACAGTTTACGTTAACCCAGGACTGCCCCCGGTATTCCCTGTGAGGGGCTCTCAAGGGACACTAGGAACTATGTTGGGATTACGCCCAACGTTCCCTTTCGCAAGGTACTTATTATTATTGGTTGATTCCCTTACCCATTACCTTCTCATATTATGATAGGCTAATCCTAGTGTGATTTGACTCTACCTCACCTCGGGAAGGACGATTTTTCGTCGAACCCGAGCGCCTCTAAACTCTAGCCAAACCAATTTCTCACCACTCTTCCCATCGTTCTATGGTGAACTCACCCACCTCTATCCAAAAGTAATAACTCCTACACCATGTCCCATCGTGACTTATTGCAATTTACCCATGCAGATCATCCTAGACTATATGTCGGTCCGGACAGGAGATAATCCAAATACTCATCCAAATGGCCTACCTTATTTACTGGAGACTTATCATGACACGAATAGACTAAATCCAGGAAATTATAATTTTCCTAACTTATCTGGTATTTAATTATTTTCCTTAAAGCTTCCAAAGCCTAAATCATCCCATTTTCTTTAAAAGGGTGACATTGGGCATACTAAGTCAGTGTCCAAAACCTCAGCCACAATTGAGGGGAGGTGGCCACCCTAAGCCCATGGTGCACTTTTAATCAAAAAAATACCTCCTTAGGGCCAAACTAGGGTTTCGTGATTCCCTAACCAAAACCTATCCAAATGAGTTGAAATTTTTGTACAGAGCTAGGTATTGATGTCAGGGACCACTCACCAAAATTTGAGAGGGTTTGGAGGTCATTAGACCACTTCATTAAAATACCCTAACATTATTAAATAAAAGTAAAAAACTTTAGGCAAATTGTCTCTACAAATTCTGAATTTTGGGCAGGCCCTAGGTATAGCTATGGTGGACTCCCTGCCGAAATTTCAATTAATTTGGACCAAGGATGAAGTGTGGGCACTCAGTTTAATGTCTGTCTAGGCCTAGGTGTAGGTCCCACCAAAATGGGTGCCTTGGTCAAACCATGCACCCAAACTGGTTCAAACTAATTTTAAAATAAAGTAGACCCAAAGGGATACAAATCATGTGTTGACTATTTTCTCATACAGTGCATCTAACTATTTTTAATAATTTAAAACATTAAATTCCATAAGTGTGACGGAATTTAAATAACACATATATCATATCCTATAGTTTAATACATCTGCTGCACGAATCTTGGCGCACGAATAGACGGCATCCCGTCATCTTCTTCCTTGCGCCGATGGCCAGGATTTGTCCCGCCTGGAGACACTTCCAAGCACTACCGCCGGCCACCCAGCCCCTTCCCCGGCCAGCCACCGCCACCACCACCTCCGTTGAGGTGGTGGTCGTCGCCAGACGGCGGCTTAGCCGCCGGAAAGCACTATTCCGGCGGTTCTAGCAAGAGAGTTTTCGGCCAAAATCCATGGAAATCCCGAATTGGATCGGGCTCAATTGAGCCCGAACCTTGGACCTAGTGATTGCTATGATCTATACATGAGAGGAGTGGAGGACCTTTCTAGTGGTCTGGAGTCGAGTCGATCTTCGGGATGCCATGGTGGTGGTGCCGCCGGCCAGATTTCTGCAACATTGCAGTCAAGTGGCTCGAATTCCTCAGGTAAATGGTGGGAAGGGTTCCTCTCATATCACTGATGGTGTTTAAATCATCAGTTGGGGGAGGGGAGAGGCCAAACATCAATGGCCATTAATGTCCATTGAAGGCTTGGTTCGACCAAGGTGGTGGGGAGGTGAATATGGCTTGGGGTGGCCAAGAAACTGCTGGAAACTCCTCCCCTTCTCCATGGGAGTTGAATTCAGCCATCAAAGATGGCTCTTGGCCTCCCTAAGCCATGAATGGCTTCTTCCTCCCTCTTTTTCTCTCCTCCATTAAAGGGCAAAATGGAGCTTTCTCTCTCCTAGTCATCATGAACGAATTTGTTCATCTCCCTAGCCTATTGGCAGCCCATAACATCATTATAATTATGAAAAGTGAGGTTAGCCTAAGGGAAAAATGGCTTGAGCTTGGGTTAGCCCATTTGGGCTAGGTTTGACTTGGCTTAGGCTAGGGTTGACTTAGGTCAATTTGATCATTTGGGTTGACCCCATTGGGTCCTTGGTGACCCATTGGCCTCCCCTAAGGTCTATGTAGGGTTGGGTAGGGTTAACTTGGCACCTTGGAGGTCACTTGACCCTTGGTAAGGGCACTTTGACCACTTTGGGGCTTGAGTTGACTTGGGTCAACTTAGCCACTAGGTTTGACTCCAATGGGTCCTTAGTGACCCATTGACCTCACTTTAGATTTAGGAAGCCCTGAGTAAGGTTGGTTGGGCACCTTGGTGGTCAGTTGACCCTTAGTCAGGGGACTTTGACCAAATTAGGGGTTAGAGTTGACTTGGGTCAACATGACCATTTGGGTTGACCCCAAGGGGTCCTTGGTGACCCCATGGCTTCCCCTGAGGTCTAAGAAGGGTTATGTAGGGTTACCTTGCACTTTGGAGGTCACCTACCCTTAGTAAGGGTACTTTGACCAGATGAGGGGCCTAAGTTGACTTGGGTCAACTTGGTCTCTAGGGCTGAACCCAATGTGTCCTTGGTGACTCATTGACCTCACTTTAGGGTTAGGAGGGCATGGGTGGGGTCCACTTGGCTAGGGGAAGGTCAATTGACCCTAAATAGGCTAGTTTGACCCATTTAGGGTTAGGGTTGACTTGGGTCAACTGAGTCTCTTTGATTGACCCCAATGGGTCCTTATGGCTCTAATGGGCCTCCCAAAATGTTTGGGGGTGTTATGGTAGGGTCTTGGGGTCATGGTGAAGTCCTAGGGTCAAACCCTAGGTTTGGTGATGAGGTTGTGCCATAGGCAGACCATGGTGATCCTCACCTTGGCCTCCTATCTCTTGGCCCATTTATGGCTTCCTAGGGTTTTGTCATGACCTAGTCATGACCAAAACCACTCTTAGGGGTTTAGTTGGAAGTGGGATGTTACAAATCCTAATAAACAAAATAAAGGTTTCATCCTCGAAATCAGGGTTAAGCCTACGGGAATTCCTACCGAAGAAAAGAAACTTGTAACATCCCATCACGACGCCATGTTTGCTAAATTAGGTTTTAAGGGAAACCTAAATCTATACCCAATTCGCCTAATTGGTGAAGCCAAGATTCCAATAAACAAAAGATTAGCCTCTACTCTTCCGGGAGCAACCTTACTAGTTTAAAGCAGGAAAATAAATAAAACATCTTGAGGGGTTGTGAGGTATACCTGACTGAATAGCTCTAGGTATTTTTGTCGCATCAGGTCCTGCGGTTCCCAGGTATACTCCTCCTGGCCGTGGTTCCTCCACAGGACTTTAACTAATGGAACCTTCTTGCGACGCAAGATCCGTACTCCTCGGTCGTCGATCCGAACCGGCTCTAAGCGAACTGACTGGTCTGAAGCTACCGGCCCTTCGGTGGTCAAAATCTGCTGCTCCGGGCATAGTAGAGCCCTCCTCAACAAAGAAATGTGGAAGACATCGTGCAGAGATGCCGGCTCTGGTGGCAACTCCAGCCTGTAGGCTAGGGGTCCGATCCGCTCCAGGATCCTATAAGGGCCCATATACCTAGGGCTGAGCTTCTTCCTCCGACAACGCACCCGTGAAACTCTATACATGGGCCGGATCTTCAGAAACACTCTGTCCCCCACCTGAAACTCCACCTGACGATGCCGGGCATCATAGTACTTAGCCTGTCTGCTCTGTGCCTCTAGCATCCTGTCTCTGATCAGCTTCACCTGAGCCTCGGTGTCTTCAACAAAATCTGATCCCAACGCCTTCGGATCCTCGTCCTGAATCCAAGAAAGCGGGGTCCTGCATTTCCTTCCAAGGCTTCGTAAGGTGCCATCCTGATGCTGGACTGGTAGCTGTTGTTGTAGGAGAACTCGACCAGGGGTAAGAGCTTCTCCCACAGTTCCCCGCGTTCCAAAATGCATAGCCTCAAAAGATCTTCCAGCGTTCGGTTGGTGCGTTCCGTCTGCCCATCCGTCTAGTGATGGAATGCGGTGCTGAAGGTCAATCGCGTGCCTAAGTAAGCCTGGACGGATCTCCACTCCCTGGAAGTGAACCGGCCATCCCGATCCGACACGATCATCTTAGGAACCCCGTGATATCGAACGAACTGCTCCACAAACCTCCGCACTAATACTCCCACAGAGTCGTCCTTCCTGATCGGAATGAACCTGGCCACCTTTGTCAACCGATCGACGATGACCCAAATCGAGTCGTTTCCCGTCCGTGATCGGGGAAGTCCGTGAATAAAGTCCATCGCGATGTCTTCAAACATCCACTTTGGTACCGGGAGTGGTTGCAACAAACCCGCGGGGTTTTTGCAGTCCGCCTTAACTAGCTGGCATGCTTCGCAGTGGGTCACAAACTGAGTGATATCCTACTTCATGCCTGGCCAGTACATAGTCTTCTTCAAATCCGCAATCATCTTCGTGATCCTCGGGTGCACCGAGTATCTGCTGTGGTGGGCCTCCGCCATGATATCCTCCCGGACCTGGCTCCTTCCGGTATATAAGTCCGACCTCTAAAGCATATAACGTCATCCGTCATCGTGTAATCCCCTGCTATACCATTCTCCAAGGCCGAGAATATCGGCTCCAATTTTGCATGTCGCCTCTGCCCATCTCTGACTCGATCCCGGATATCGTCTGTAGCACTCATCGCAGCTAGATACTCCATGTAAAGCTCAGGGTCCTCGGACGACACCAGGGTGATGTGCATATCCTCCAATATCCTCACCAGCTCCATAGACATAACCTGGGGCCCGGCTTCGGAAGTGACAGCTCTCCGACTCAATGCGTCGGCCACCATGTTTGCTTTCCCTGTATGGTAGTGCATCTCATACTGGTAATCCGCTAAGAACTCCACCCAGCGCCTCTGCCTGATGTTCAGTTCCTTCTGCGTGTCCACGTATTTCAGGTTCTTGTGGTTGGATTAGATGTCGCAGTGGACTCCATAAAGATAGTGGCGCCAGACCTTCAAAGCAAAAACGACCGCCCCCATCTCAAGGTCGTGCACCGGGTAGTTATGTTCGTGCTTCTTCAATTGGCGAGATGCATATGCAATCACATGACCCTTCTACATCAGTACAGCTCCCATACCCTGGTAGGAAGCATCGGTGTAGACCTAATATCCTTCTCTCCCCGAGGGGACAACAAGTATGGGAGCCAAGGTGAGTCGATCCTTCAGCTCCTGGAAGGCTGCCTGGCACTGCGGGGACCACACGAAAGGTACCTCCTTCTTCGTCAAAGATGTAAGTGGGAGGGCGATTCGAGAGAATCCCTCCACGAACTTCCGGTAATAACCGGCAAGTCCTAGGAAACTTCGTACGTCGGTGGCTGCCTTCAACTGCGGCCAATCCCGAACTGCCTGAATCTTTGTCGGATCCACTGCCAACCCGGCTCCACTGATAATATGGCCTAATAAGCCCACCTCCTTCAACCAGAACTGACATTTGCTGAACTTTGCATATAAGTGATTCTCCCGCAGTCTCTGTAGGGTCAGTGCCAGATGGCGAGTGTGCTCCTCCTCCGTTCTCGAGTAGATGAGGATATCATCGATAAACACAATGACAAACACATCTAGATACTCCTTGAAAACCTGGTTCATGGGGGTCATGAACGCCGATGGTGCATTCGTGAGCCCGAAGGGCATCACTGTAAACTCAAACAATCCATATCTACTACTAAAAGCAGTCTTCTGAATATCCTCCTCTCGAATCCGAAGCTGGTAGTAGCCCGACTTCAAATCTAATTTTGAAAAGAACTGTGCCCCCTGCAGCTGGTCGAACAACTCGTCTATCCTTGGCAGTGGATAGATATTCCGGACCGTCAGCCGATTTAGTGCTCGGTAATCGATACACAAGCGGAGACCTCCATCCTTCTTCTTGGCGAATAGCACCGGGGCTCCCCACGGTGAAGAGCTTGGCCGGACAAACCCTGCCTCTACTAGTTCCTGCAACTGACTTCGGGACTCTGCCAACTCCTTCGGGGCCATCCGGTAAGGGGCCCTAGATGCCGGCTTGGCCCCCGGCACCAGATGTATCTGGAAGTCCTGCTCTCGGTGCGGGGGTAACCCTGGCAGTTTCTCTGGAAAGACGTCAGCAAACTCCCGCACCACCGGGATGTCTTCCACAGACCCCTTGGCCTCCGCCAACTCAAATAAAATCTGATAAACTTCCTCTCCCTGCAGGTGGGCCTTAACAGCCTGTACTGAAGATAAGGGTATACGAGAGGCAAGCCTTATACCTTCGATGATAATGACGGATTCCCCGTGCCTCATGGTGATCCTCTTTGCTTGACAATCAATCTGGGCATGGTTCCAGTATAACCAAGTCATGCCCAGGATCAGTTCGAAAACTGGCATCCTTAGGATCATTGCCGATACTTCGAATGACTTTCCTCCAATCTCCGCCTCCATGTCGCAGTGGGCAGAAGTGAGTATCTCTGATCCGTCGGGTAGACGCACCCTCTTCATCAGGCCTGTGAACCGCTCCACTCCTTCTAGCCATTCCAGAAAGTCCTCCGACACAAACGAGTGCGAGGCACCCATGTCGAACAGAGTATAGGCGGGCTTGCAGCTGATGAAGACTATACCTGGGACGGTTAAATGTCTTAGTATTTTATAACGAGTTTTCTTTCCTATTCATTCTACTAGTGCAGTTCGACTTATTGGGCAATTGAGAAAGGGAAATTTAAACAATTTAAATATCTTGGCGTACCTGTTATGACCTGCTCTGGGTTCCGAGGCTGCGCCAGGTCCAAAGCATACACCTGCTCCCTTCCTTGTCTACGATCCCCTCCCTGGTAACCATGTCCTCGGCCACAACCCCGGCCTCCAAAATGCTGACAGGTGGGCCACCCTGTGGTGCTGGAGGTGGTGCCACCCTCATGGGGCAGTTTCTCCGGAGGTGTCCAACCTGATGACAATGGAAGCACTCTGGTGGGGGATACGCCATGTTGGAACACCCTATTACTAATTTGGGTCAGGATCACTATGTCTCTAGGTATCAAATGTTTGACCTCCTGTATAGCTCAAAAGGTCAATTAGAATTGAGTCTAAGGGTTAGAAGTCTAAGTTTGGAAGCTGCCCTCAAGACCAAGACTTTTTCAGTTTGAGACTAAGTCATATTGTCGAGCTCAGCACGACGATTCGTCGAACTCCGATCGACGATCGTCTAGCTCAACTTCGACAGATCATCGAACTCCATTCGACGATCGCTGAGCTCAACTTCATCATATCGTCGAACTCCATTCGACGATCGGTGAGCTCAGTTCGACGATCTTGACTCAGCTTTGGATCTCTATCTCTGAGCTCAGTTCGACGATCTTTGATCTCAGATCGACGATATTTTATTGCAGTATAAATCCATATCGCTGAGCTCAGTTCGACAATAGCAGAGCTCAGTTCGACGTTTTCAGATAACTTCAAGGATGTTTCAGATTCAAATTCAAAACAGTTAAGGAGTTATTCTGCAATTAATTCAGAAGATTTTCTAGCCATTTTCATTTATTTCTGGACCAAGTTTCAAGGGATTTTCAAGAATATTTCTATGGACTTTCCTCCAGAAGACATTTTGCAATTAAGGATGCAATTAATGCAGGCCAACGGCTATTCTTGACAGAGAGGATGTTTTTCCATTCTGTACCAGAGAATAAAAGAGAAGAATTTTTGAATCTCATATAGATTACAGATACACAGACACACACAGACAGACATTAGTAATCTTCAGAACAAGAACAAAAATATTCTGTCTCAAAGAATTCTCAAGAACACACATCCAAGGAGATCAAATTTTTCTGAAATCTTCAGATCTCTCTAGTTTCAAGTGTACAAGGCCAACATCTTTCAAGACTCCAGACATCCAACATTTCAGATGTTACTGAAATCATCTTTTGCTGGAGCTCAACTTGTGAAGGTCTATCACCCTACAGCAAAGCTTCTTTTCCTGAAGATCTCAAGGACTCAGGGTGAGCTTTGACACCATCAATCCACATAGTCTTCTCAGCTGTTTGAGAAAGAGAAGACTTCCATCACTCTCTCACCCCCATCTCTGTAAAGGGTTTATCAAACTCCCTTCAAAAGTTTGAGTTTGGTTTTTGAGCACCTTGTCAAAAGCTCATCGATGGCAAGACACCTGATCAAAAAATCTGATTTGGTTTTTGAGCACCTTATCAAAAGCTCATTGGTGCCCAGGACACCTGATCAACTCATCCTGCAGTGGATTCCTACCTAGGGTGGTAGAAGAGTGGATGTACCCAAGTTTAGGGGAACCACTATATTTCCTTATGTCATCTGGTTTTGCTTGTCTTTATTTTTGTTTCTGGCTGTGATTGTTCTGTGTTTAGTTGGTAATTAGTTTAATTCTGTGATTAGATTTATTCATTGCTTCCCTGCTCACTCACATTACAACAATTGTTGTAAAAAGTTTTCAAGCACTTTATACTCTATTCACCCCCCCCCTCTAGAGTATATCAGATCTAGCTGCACTTTCAATTGGTATCAGAGGGAGGTTGGTTAAACATACCACACCTTGGTGGTTGCACAGGCTAACACCTGAACCCAAAGATCCCTAGTTAGATTTGTTTCCTTTTGAATTTAGTATTAGATTCTGTTTTCACAAATCATGGCCCAAAGCAAAGATTATGCTAGCACCAGACCTCCAGTGTGCAATCTATCCAAGTTTGCACTTTGGAAAGCAAGGATCAGATTATACATGAATTCTATTGACGAGGATATTTTTAACTCTGTTTTGACAGTGTGTCCAAGACCTCCAGAGAACTCAAATACAAATGTTGTTCCACCTCCATCAGGAACAGATGCTGACATCAAGAAATGGAAGGTAGCTGATGCCAAGGCTATGAACATCTTAGCCCAGACAATGTCTGATGACATATTTCAAAAGGTGGTTGAATGCAATTCAGCAAAGGAAATTTGGGACAAACTCTCTGAAATAGTCTCAGGCTCAGCTGATGAGAGAAAGGATAGGAGATCCCACCTCATATCTCAATATGAGAATTTCAAGAAGGGAGAAACTGAGTCAGTGGGAGATATGTACAACAGGCTCAGTCTAATTGTCAGTGAACTCAGGACATTGGATAAAGAGATCTCACTAACTGAACTCAATGACAAAATTCTAATGTGCTTCCCTAGCACTTGGGATTCAAGAATCTGGCCAATCAAGGATGCCAGAAGTTTGAATGAGATCACCACTGAAGCTCTATTGGGTAAGCTCAAATCTTATGAGCTACTCATCAAAAATAGAGAAGAAGAACAGAAGGCTGCCTCACCAGCCACAAGAAAAGAGAAGACCATAGCCTTCAAGGCAACTGAAGATCAGCCTGAAGACAAAGTCACAGGCAATGATGAACTGCTCAGTCTGTTGGCCAAAAGATTTTACAAGATGGCCAGAAAGGACTTCAGAAGGAGATCATATAAGGAGCATGATAAGCCAAGGTATGACAAGTCAATTAATAATAAAGAAATTGTTTGCTTTGGTTGCAGGAAACCAGGGCACATAGTTCCTGACTGTCCAGAAAACAAAAACAAGGAAAGAAGGGACAAGAAAGAAAGAAGAAAGGAGAAAGAATCCAAGAGGAATGACAATGGCAAACCCTCATCAAGCAAAAACAAACATACAAGAAAGGGGTTTGTTGCTGAATCCTGGAGTGAGACTGAAGAGGAGTCGAAGCCTCATCCAGCTCCAGTGATGATGAGGATGATGCAGAAGAGAAAGAGTTCTGCATGATGGCAATCAATGCCTCACAACATAATTCAGAAGAAGAGGAGTCAGAGTCAGACTCAGAGACTCAACCTGAAGAAGATCAGGTAATTAGTTCTTTTGATTTTAATTCAGAGGACTTTAAATCTGAATTTAAAGCACTATGTTTAGACCTGCTAAAATCTGAGAAAGAAATTATCTCTCTCAGAAATCATTTATCTGAACATAATACTTTAAAGTCAGAAAACCTCAAACTCTCTCAGGAGTTGGAGTGTTGTAGGGAGCAGATAGCTTCACTGAAAAGTGAGCTGTCTGAGGCCAAGAAGCTTGAAGAATCCCTTAATGGGGGAAACATCAAGCTGATGGACATCACAAGCACAGTGAACTCCAGATTTAATAGTACACTGGGCTTGGGTGCTTCATCCAGCCAACCCATAGTTCTAACAACTCCAATCAAATTCATTTCTTACAAAGGAAAGGGAGTTGTAGAGGTAGCTAGGAAAAATTCTGATCTGCCCCAGAAAACCAAGTTCCAGCAGAAATCGTCGAACGGAGATCGACGATCGCCAAACGGAGATCGACGATCACCGAACGCAGATCGACGATCTCAGGCAAAATCGTCGAACTCAGGTCGACGATCTCAAGCCCCTGAACTCTCTATAGTCGACCGTCGAACGGATCTCGACGATCTGACCCAAGATCGTCGAACGCAGCTCCAAGATCGTCGAACAGAGGTCAGAGCTCTGGAAATTTTTTTAAGGGCAAATCAAAATCCAATCCTAAGGGTCCTTCATCCCAAATATTTAACCCTTATACTGAATGGATTATACCTCCAAGGAGATATCATCCTGAAGGATATAAGAGTCAACCTGGGATGTCCTTTATTTCAGAATTTAAAGGTTATCAACCTAGGCCCAAGGTAAACTGGGTCAAAAATAAATGAATTATCTTATGTGCAGGTAAAGACCTATCCAACATCTAACCAGCAATGGTACTTGGATAGTGGGTGCTCTAAGCACATGACAGGGAACAAGGACAACCTCACTTCCTTTAGAGCCAAGCTTGGACCCAAAGTTATCTTTGGTGATTCAAACTTTGGACAGACTAAAGGACATGGTGCAGTCCAGATTGGATCAGTAACATTCAAGAAGGTAGCTTATGTGGATGGACTGAAGCACAACTTAATAAGCATCAGTCAGCTGTGTGATGAAGGCTACCAGGTGACCTTCAACAAAACATTATGCAAAATCAAGTAAGAGGACAACACAACTGTGTTGACAGGTAAAAGGAAAGGTAACATCTATCTAGTAGATTTTCTTTCAACTGATGTAGATATTTGCCTGTTTAATTCTATCTGTAGACCAAACATTTTATGGCATAAGAGACTAGGACACCTAAACCTTAGAACTATTGCTAGGCTATCCAAGGACAACCTTATTAGAGGACTACCTTCTGGCCCCTACAAGAAGGAAGGACTCTGCAGGGCTTGTCAATTAGGAGAGCAAACTAAAAACAGCTTTAAGTCACTTAATAAGAGTGATTCACCTAGGATATTGTATCTGTTACACATGGATCTTTTTGGACCCATCACAGTACAAAGCCTAGGAGAGAAATCTTACACTTTAGTAGTTGTAGATGACTTCTCTAGATTCACTTGGGTGTTCTTTCTAAGGAAGAAGTCTGATAACTTTAAGTGTCTGACAGAGTTTCTCAAATGTATACAGATTGAGTTCAATACTCACATTGCCCTGATCAGAAGTGATCATGGGACAGAGTTTGATTCTCTTCTTATGCAAGAGTTCTGTCAGAGTGAAGGGATCAGGCATACTTTCTCAGCTCCTAGAACTCCTCAACAAAATGGGGTAGCTGAAAGGAAAAATAGAACCCTTATTGAATCTGCCACTACATTGTTGTCAGATGCTCATCTACCTCTATCCTTTTGGGCAGAGGCAGTGAACACCTCCAACTATGTGCTGAATAGAAGTTTGATACATAAATTAAAGGGAAAGACTCCCTATGAATTACTCAAAGGGAAGAAACCTAAAGTTGATTATTTTAGAGTCTTTGGTTGTATTTGCTACATACATAATAATGACAAGAAATACTTAGCAAAATTTCAAGTTAAAGCTGATGAAGGAGTGTTTCTGGGATACTCCATGATCAGCAAGGCTTATAGGGTTTATAATAAATCATCTCTAAAAATTGAGGAATTTGTTCATATATCATTTGATGAATCTAACATGTCTTTCAAGGAGAAGATCCCTTCTACCATAGAACCTTTGCAGGAACATTCTCTAGTTGAAGACTTGAACAAGTTACAGGTTACTCAAAAGGATGAAAGCAGTGAAGATGAAGAAATTGTTCAACATATTGAAGAACAACTTGAAGAGCCAGTTGTTGTACCACAAGAGGAGACAACAACACAGGTTGGTGAACAATCAACACCCCCTGTTGATTTAGTAACATCAAGAGACCATCCAATTTCCCAAATAATTGGAGACATCTCAGCTGGTGTGCAAACCAGAAATCAGGTCAACCAAAACCTGTTGCACACCTGCTTCCTATCTCAAATTGAACCTCAGTCCATTCAAGATGCAGAGCAAGATCCACACTGGATCATTGCAATGCAAGAAGAGTTGCATCAATTTGAGAGGAACAGAGTATGGGAACTAGTGCCAAAGCCTAAGGATCACTCCATTGTTGGAACAAAGTGGGTATTTAGAAACAAACTGGATGATCAAGGAGTAATTGTAAGGAACAAGGCATGGCTAGTTGCTCAGGGATATTCTCAAGAAGAAGGAATAGACTATGACCAGACTTTTGCACCTGTTGCAAGATTGGAAGCCATCAGAATATTTTTAGCTTATGCAGCACATAAAGACTTCAAGGTATATCAGATGGATGTCAAAAGTGCATTCCTAAATGGAGACATCAAAGAGGAAGTATATGTCAGACAACCTCCAGGTTTTATCTCTCCAACTTATCCTGATTATGTTTTTAGATTAAACAAAGCATTATATGGTCTCAAGCAAGCTCCTAGAGCATGGTATGAGACCCTAGCATGCTTTCTTTTGGAAAATAGATTTATAAGGGGTAGAGTAGACCAAACTTTTTTCATTAGAACCCATAAGTCTCATACCCTACTAGTACAGATTTATGTAGACGATATTATTTTTGGTTCTACTGACTCCAAATTATGCAGAAGGTTTTCCAACCTAATGCATTCTAAATTTGAAATGAGTAGCATGGGTGAGCTATACTTCTTCCTAGGATTGCAAGTCAAATAGCATGCTGAAGGCATCTTCATTTCTCAAACCAAGTATGCAAATGAATTGGTTAAGAAATTTGGCATGTCTGAAGCATCTTGTATGAAAACACATATGCCTACTAATGCTGCATTGGATGCTGATGAACATGGGAAACCTGTTGATCAGACAACATATAGAGCAATAATTGGCTCTTTACTGTACCTTACAGCTAGTAGACCAGATATAATGTTTGCTACATGTATATGTGTTAGGTTCCAAGTAAGCCCTAGAGAGTCACACCTAATACTAGTAAAGAGGATTCTCAGGTATGTTAAAAGTTGTCCAAATCTAGGTCTCTGGTATCCAAAAGATTCAGCATTTGATTTAACTGGATTTTCTGATGCTGATTATGCTGGATGCAGAATTGACAAGAAAAGCACCCGTGGAACTTGTCAGTTCCTTGGTGACAGACTTGTCTCCTGGTTTTGTAAGAAACAAACTTCTGTGTCAACTTCAACTGCTGAAGCTGAATATATGGCTGCAGGCAGTTGTTGTTCACAAATCTTGTGGATTCAAAACCAACTCCTAGACTATGGCTACAACTTAGAGAAGTCTAAAATCTTTTGTGATAACACCAGTGATATTTCTATAGCTCAAAATCCAGTCCTGCATAGTAGGACAAAACACATAGAGATTAGGCATCATTTCTTAAGGGATAATGTTGAAAAGAATAAAATTGAACTACAATATATCACAACTGATTTACAAAGGGGAGATATTTTCACCAAGCACTTGGATGAAAAGAAACACACCTTCTTCCTAAATCCAGTTAGGAATGTTAGATGGAGGAAGTCTTAAATAATATCCAAGATCTTAAAAGCTTAAAAATTGACCAAGACTAGGCAAACATCTTGATTTTTCTTAGTGTCTAGAGTTTTTCTGATCTCTGAACTGCGCTCGACGATTTTCCCCCAGATCGTCGAACGGAGATCGACGATTTCCGAAATCGTCGACCTGAGTTCAGCGTTTCTCAAATAGTATGAACTATCTCTTCCGGTCAACGATCGTCGAACGGCGCTCGACGATTTTGTTCTCTGAATGATCGTCGAACAGAGCTCGACGCTCTCCAATATCGTCGAACGGAGATCGATGATGTGGAAGACTCTTCAGATTCCTTTAGAAGCCTCGATCGTCGAACTGAGTTCAGAAAAACTTTCCTTTTCTGCGTCGAACCCTAATATAAAATTCATTTTTCGCCGTCGTTCTCCTTTGCGCTTTCGATTTCTCTGCAAGAACTTTCTTTCCCTCCAAACACTTCTGCACTTGGTCGTTTTGTTTGTTGAATCTTTGCAGGTAACTATGGCTGTGTCTGTTGCTGTTCTCGCCGCCATGAAGTTTGATGATGCCTTCGACATCGACATGGAATCCTTCAGCACAACAGACCAGGTCTTTCAGGACATCATAGAGTTATTCAAAGAGCAGAAACTTACTGCAATCATGACTACAAGGATTAAGCTTGCCTCTGATGAGATTAAGGAATGGGTCTACACTGCCCACAGTCAGGACAACAACACCATTGTTGGATCAATCTCTGGCACACAGGTACCTCTGACCCCAGCAATTTTAACAGAGGTTTTTGAGTTGAGAACTGGTGGAGATACTGCTGATTTGTTTGGAGAATAATTTGCTGACTTGCTTGCCAGAATGGGTCATTCTGAGGCTAACCCTAGCAAGCTATTGAAAAAGAATCTTTCTATGGAATACAGATTCCTGGCTGATGTAGTTGGGAAAGTCCTACTGGCTAAGCACTCTGCTCATGATACAATCTCCAGGTATCAGCTCTGCCTAATGGGAGCCCTAGTAGACAGGAAGAATCTGAATTGGGGAGAGGTATTCTTTGACCTCATTAAGAAGAAGATCAACAAAAGTTTTGTGAACTTTGGAAGAATTATAGGGGTCTTTCTGCAGCATAGGTGTCCTGCATTGCTGGTCTCCTCTGGAACCCACATTAATACATCCAAGAGACTGTCCTGTTCCCTCTTTGGAAAATGGGACAGACAGATCATCAAGCCCAGCAGGCCCTCCTCCAGCACTCCTTCAGGCACCAGGACTCTCAGAGTCACTTCCCCACAGGTCTGTGCCCCTGCAGATGACCTGCCTGCTGATGCCTCTCCTCCTTCTCCTGCAATTCCATCTCTTCTCATTCCATCTACCATTCAGACTCCATCCACCATTATCATCTCCAGCCCCTCTCCAACATCTACACCATCTCCAGTCCCTACTCTTCCACTCCTAGAAGACCAATTCCATCCATTATTCACCTACCCTTCATCAGACATTGCCTCTTCATCACCCTCCAATCCATCCTTCAACCTCATTGATGATTCCTTCATGGATGATTCACCATCCTCTCCTCCTGAGCTACCCTCATCCTCAACATCCTATCAAGCTCTTCTGCAAGACATTATTGACCAACCCACATTCACCCCATCTATCTCCATCCCACTGTCCTCCATATCCACTTTACCCACACCTCAACCATCCCTGCCCCACTACTCTAGCTCTCCACTACCCTCACCAACAGCTACTCCTCCATCCTATACCTCTGCTCCAGTCACTACTGAGCAAGTAGATATTCCAGCCCTTGCTGACAGGCTGTATGAATTGCTAGCCCCCAGGCTATCTCTTCTTTTGGAGACCTCCTTGGCTCCATTACTCCTGTCAGTGGCAGCCCTTTCTGTCAGGCTCTCCTCTCTCTTCCCTCAGGCAGCCCCTTCAGCAGTGTGCCTTGATCCAGCCATGTCTGAATCTAGGCAGGGGGAGATGCCCTATGAAGTGAGTTTGCCTGCTGCTGCTGCTGCTATTGTTGCTGTTTCAGTGAGCCTGCCTGCTGCTGTTTCTTCAGTTCTTGAATCTGCTACTGCTCCTACTGCTGTGTTTCAAGATCCTGCTGCAGTCTTTGCCATAGACCTCAGGTCTTTGCTCTCAGCATTTGACTCTATATATTTCAGATGTCTGCCAGAGACAAATGCTATCCAGCCCCCAGAGGATCTGTCCAAGGCCCTTGTGCCATTCTCTTGTTGTGACCCCAGCATCATCACCTCATTTGTCCACTCAGTTTATGCTGCTACTACTTTTGATGAAAGCATTGCTGTTGTTTCTGATGTTGCTGCCCCTCCTGTTGCTGAAAGTTTTGATACTGCTGCTGCTACTCCTATTACTGCTGTTGAGCCAATCTCTAAGGAGATCCTTATGACAGAGGCACATGAGTTTGAGCCTTCTGAATTTTCTGCTGATATTTCTACTACTGATATTGTTGTTAGTGAATCTGTTGCTGCTGCTGTTGTTACTTCTCCAGAACCTGTAGTATCTGCTGCTGTTGTTATTGTTTCTACTTCAATTGCAACACCTTCTATATCTGCTGTTGTCACTACTGTTACTGCTTCAACCTCTGCTGCTACACCCTCTGCTGCCTCATCTGCTTCTATACAGCTCAAGAAAGATTTGATGAAGACGATTGATGCCCTGTATGATGATCAGAGTTCTGAAAGTGATGAGTTCAGAACAGACTCTGATGATTCTTCTGCTACCATTGCCAGGAAAAGAAAGGCAAGGAGCAAAGCCATGAAAAGAGTACCTCCTGCCAAGGTCAAGGATAACAATGATATACCATACTATATTCTTCATGATTGCCCCATCACTGAGCACTGGATACAGTACTCTAAGAATCAACTCAAAGCAATGAAAAAGAAAAGGAAATATGAAAAGGGCTCTTCTCAATTCCAACATTCTCATCCTCCTCCACCACCTCCTCCTGATGCAGGTGCAGGTGGAAGTTCTGCTGCTCAACCCCCTGCTAGAAGTCAAGCTCCCTATCAGCCACATGCTAGATCCTACCATAGGGGAAGTCAATCCAGGGGTTCTCAATCCAGGAGAGGAGGATACAGAGGCAATCAAAGAGAAGTCCAGGTTTACTCTAAAGGATACTCAAGGCAACATCCATACTGCAGGGAAGGCCAAATTTCATCTGACACCACATCTGGTCCTTTTCCCTATAAGCTGAAGGAAACTGTTTCATCCAGGCCTCCTCAAGATAATCCTTCTAATAGATATGAGCCACCAGTACCTTTTGAAGACTCTGAGAACAATCCAGCTGCTTGGACTGCAAGAATGAAAGAACTTGCTGCACTGGATCAGATCAAGAAAGCTAAAGAGCAAGGAAGGGATTCCTCCAACATCTCCACAATGTCTGAATAGAGAAAGAAAGAGCTAGAAAGATATGCATCAAGCAAATTTTTTGATTCAGATAGATACATGGAACTGCATCCTGAAGCTTTAGTTCCCAGACCCAAACAGCAAACCACTTTAGGTGCAGCAGATGATACTAGATCAAAGAAAGAAGCCCTCAACCCCAACAGAGAAATCAAACTTGTTAAGGGCAAGGAAAAGAAATGATTATGTAAGGTGACAATCTCTCTGACTTCTGGTTATTATTTGGGATGATATATATATCTCTGTGGTTCTGCATGTCCAGCTTTTCTTTTTTGTTTCTCTGTATTGCTGCTTGTATGTTATTTAATTTTTCCAAACCCTGTAAATAGTAATCATACCCAAATAGGGGGAGATTGTTGGAACACCCTATTACTAATTTGGGTCAGGATCACTATGTCTCTAGGTATCAAATGTTTGACCTCCTGTATAGCTCAAAAGGTCAATTAGAATTGAGTCTAAGGGTTAGAAGTCTAAGTTTGGAAGCTGCCCTCAAGACCAAGACTTTTTCAGTTTGAGACTAAGTCATATCGTCGAGCTCAGCACGACGATTCGTCGAACTCCGATAGACGATCGTCTATCTCAACTTCGACAGACCGTCGAACTCCATTCGACGATCGCTGAGCTCAACTTCATCATATCGTCGAACTCCATTCGACGATCGGTGAGCTCAGTTCGACGATCTTGACTCAGCTTTGGATCTCTATCTCTGAGCTCAGTTCGACGATCTTTGAGCTCAGATCGACGATATTTTGTTGCAGGATAAATCCATATCGCTGAGCTCAGTTCGACGATAGCAGAGCTCAGTTCGACGTTTTCAGATAACTTCAAGGATGTTTCTAGATTCAAATTCAAATCAGTTAAGGAGTTATTCTGCAATTAATTCAGAAGATTTTCTAGCCGTTTTCATTTATTTCTGTACCAAGTTTCAAGGGATTTTCAAGGAATATTTCTATGGACTTTCCTCCAGAAGACATTTTGCAATTAAGGATGCAATTAATGCAGGCCAACGACTATTCTTGACAGAGAAGATGTTTTTCCATTCTGTACCAGAGAATAAAAGAGAAGAATTTTTGAATCTCATATAGATTACAGATACACAGACACACACATACAGACATTAGTAATCTTCAGAACAAGAACAAAAATATTTTGTCTCAAAGAATTCTCAAGAACACACATCCAAGGAGATCAAATTTTTCTGAAATCTTCAGATCTCTCTAGTTTCAAGTGTTCAAGGCCAACATCTTTCAAGACTCCAGACATCCAACATTTCAGCTGTTGCTGAAATCATCTTTTGCTGGAGCTCAACTTGTGAAGTCCTATCACCCTACAGCAAAGCTTCTTTTCCTGAAGATCTCAAGGACTCAGGGGGAGCTTTGACACCATCAATCTACATAGTCTTCTCAGCTGTTTGAGAAAGTGAAGACTTCCATGACTCTCTCACCCCCATCTCTGTAAAGGGTTTCTCAAACTCCCTTCAAAAGTTTGAGTTTGGTTTTTGAGCACCTTGTCAAAAGCTCATTGGTGGCAAGACACCTGATCAAAAAATCTGATTTGGTTTTTGAGCACCTTATCAAAAGCTCATTGGTGCCCAGGACACCTGATCAACTCATCCTGCAGTGGATTCCTACCTAGGGTGGTAGAAGAGTGGATGTACCCAAGTTTAGGGGAACCACTATATTTCCTTGTGTCATCTGGTTTTGCTTGTCTTTATTTTTTGTTTCTGGCTGTGATTTTTCTGTGTTTAGTTGGTAATTAGTTTAATTCTGTGATTAGATTTATTTATTGCTTCCCTGCTCACTCACATTACAACAATTGTTGTAAAAAGTTTTCAAGCACCATATACTCTATTCACCCCCCCCCCCCCTCTAGAGTATATCAGATCTAGCTGCACTTTCACGCCATACCCCCGGGTCTCGGCATCTCCTGTATCCGAAGAGGTCGAGGGGCCAATATCACCTGCTCCCTCGGCTCCTGCCTCACTTCCTGACGAGGCTGGTCCTCTGTACTTCTCCCATCTAGTATAACACCTCGCCGCTGATCATTCCTGGCTCTCCGGCCCTGATCCTCCGCTTGCCGCTTCCGGCCCCGAGTGGTGTGCCAATCAGCCTCAATCCTCTTTGGCATCTCCAAAATCCGGGAGATAGGCCTGTCGGACACAAACAACAAGGCCTCCCTCAACTCCTCTTTCAGACCCTTATAGAACCTCTTGATGTATCCTGCTTCGTCCAGTTGGTAAGAACCTGCATATCGAGCCAAATGGTCGAACTCTCGATGGTACTCCACCACGGTCCTGGTGCCCTACTTCAGCTGTAAAAACCGCTCCTCCAACTCATCCCTGGCCGACTGCGGAACAAAATGCTCCAGCAGCGTGGCCCTGAACTCTTCCCAGGTAATTTCCGCAACCTCCCTATCGGCAAACGTCGTGTCCAGCAGCGTCTTCCACCACCTCTTGGCATGGAACTCCAGGCAAGATACCACCAAAGCCACCCTCTCCTCCGAGGGGCATCGTATCCCGGTCAGCATTTCGTACATAATATCCAGCCACTCTTCCGTCCGAACTGCCGACTCTGTCTCCAAGTAGGACGGGGGAGAAAGTCCTCGGAAGGTGCTCAACCAGTTGGCCCCCGGGTTTGGCTGCGGAGCCGGAGCTTATTGAGTCCGGAAGGCCTCAAGGATAGCTGTAAGAGTTTGCCCCATGTCTGACTGAAGGAAAGGAGTGGGGAGCGGGGGAGGTGGTGCAATGTTCGGAGTCTGCTGGGCTCCGCCTTGCAGTGTAGGCTGTGCTGAGGGCTGCGTAACAAAAGCCAATTATAAGTAATCGACTCAACTTAATTAAAGTGGACAATTTACATGTAATCCCTCATATGGGCACACCACTGCTTCTGCTGCTTAGTTTGTCCCCAAACTAAACTCGCGCGGGGGTAACCCAGAGTTGTGGGCTGCTACTTTTCGATCGAGGTCTGCTCTGATACCACTTGTAAGACCCCCTTTTTCATTTTCAACTCCGGAGTCTTAGGCCCAGAACCATCGTTTTGCGGTGACTCCTTCACGCCCTGAAGGGTCATCACCACAAAGCGCCGATTCTGCCGGCCAATTCGATCACAGAAAAGTAGCGCAACAAAGTAAATGCAAACTAGCAGTCCACAGAAAATCACATATCATAAGATAATCTCCACGAAGGGAGTGTCCACAGAAAAATATATCATAGTACTAAAATACGGGCGTATGCCCGGTACATCATGTCCTCACTACAAATCACTCATGGGGAAGCAGTCTTTTTGATAGCCAGCTTATGCCCGGTACTCATGTCCTCACTACAAATCCTAATGTGCAACCCTAATTACTAAGTTACTCTTTTCAGCTTGTTAATACAGTTTACGTTAACTCAAGACTGCCCCCGGTATTCCCTGTGAAGGGCTCTCAATGGGCACTAAGAACTATGTTGGGATTACGCCCAGCGTTCCCTTTCGCAAGGTACTTATTATTATTATTGGTTGATTCCCTTACACATTACCTTCTCATATTACGATAGGCTAATCCTAGGGTGATTTGACTCTACCTCACCTCGGGAAGGACGATCTTTCGTCGAACCCGAGCACCTCTAAACTCTAGCCAAACCAATTTCTCACCACTCTTCTCATCCTTCTATGGTGAACTCACCCACCTCTATCCAAAAGGACTAACTCCTACAACATGTCCCATCGTGACTTATTGCAATTTACCCATGCAAATCATCCTAGGCTATATGTCGGTCCGGACAGGAGATAATCCAAATACTCATCCAAATGGCCTACCTTATTTACTGGAGACTTATCATGACACGAATAGACTAAATCCAGGAAATTATAATTTTCCTAACTTATCTGGTATTTAATTATTTTCCTTAAAACTTCCAAAGGCTACCAGTTTGAACATGAACTACCCTAAGCACACATGCAAGATGCCTAAAAAAATTATGATAAATATTAGTTTATCTCAGTATGGAAAATCCATAGGATCACAATTTTTCCATCTTCAAAAGGGCACTAAAATTATTTTTGCAATATTTACTATCTTCCATTGTTTATGAACCAAGTATAGGAAATATCCATCCAGAAATTATACAATAATTATACTATGCAGATAAAACCTTAAAAGTAGCATTGGCTAAGTTTCATAATTTTTCAGCAAGCATTATTCTCTGAATAAATTAATTATCAAAATCTCAATATTATGGACTTGTAAAGGAAGTACTGTAAACAGCCCTCTAAAAATTATGAATAAACTCCTACAAGTATATTTTGGTCTGAAATCAACAGTACCTAAGTCTCATTATTTTTCAACAGCTATATCACCTATAAATAATTTTATACCACCAAAGCCCTTTTTTGATATTAGTGAAGGAAGTACCAAATATATTCAATTAAAAATTGTAACAAAATTCAGAGATATTCTCTTAGACCTAGATTATCTTCTGACCAAGTTTCATCAGATTCAAATAAACAGAATAATCAAATTAATTAAAATATCATTTTGGGCGTTTTGGTAATTAACAAATAAAGTGCCAGAATTGTAATCCATAAAATTATAATAAAATTACCAGGGGTTTTAGATTGTCTAAAACTTACTCTACCCAAGTTTCACAACCTTTAGATAAGGTTTAGTGGCTGAATTTACAAAATTATACTTCTACCCTAAGACTAGGGTTAGGGTTTTGAGGTGCCTACCTTCCTCCAAGTCTCCTAATATTCCTTCCAGAGAACTTAGGTCACACTACCTTCAATTCTACTGAGTTTTCAAGGTCATGCAAGGGCATTATCCTCTATGTCCTTCACAACCCCCAAAAGTCCTTCCTTAGGGTTTGAGGTTGAACCCTAGGGTAAATCAAGCCTAAATCATCCCATTTTCTTTAAAAGGGTGACATTGGGCATACTAAGTCAGTTTCCAAAACCTCAACCTCATTTGAGGTGAGCTGGCCACCCTAAGCCAATGGTGCACTTTTAATCAAAAAAAACCTCCT
This sequence comes from Platanthera guangdongensis, assembly GCA_039583875.1. Lineage (NCBI taxonomy): Eukaryota > Viridiplantae > Streptophyta > Magnoliopsida > Asparagales > Orchidaceae > Platanthera > Platanthera guangdongensis. The sequence continues at coordinate 49,993,311 of CM077149.1, forward strand.
TAGGGCCAAACTAGAGTTTAGTGATTCCCTAACCAAAACCTATCCAAATGATTTGCAATTTTGTAAAGAGCTAGATATTGATGCCAAGGATCACTCACCAAAATTTGGGAGGGTTTGGAGGTCATTAGACCACTTAATTAAAATACCCTAACATTATTAAATAAAAGTAAACACTTTAGGCAAAGTGTCTCTAAAAATTCTGAATTTAGGGCAGGCCCTAGGTATACCTAGGGTGGACTGGCTGCCAAAATTTCAATTAATTTGGACCAAGGATGAAGTGTGGGCACTCAGTTTAATGTCTGTCTAGCCCTAGGTGTAGGTCCCACCAAAATGGGTGCCTTGGTCAATCTAGGCACCCAAACTGGTTCAAACCAATTTTAAAATAACGTAGACCCAAAGGGCTACAAATCATATGTTGACAATTTTCTCATACAGAGCCTCTAACTATTTTTAATAATTTAAAACATTAAATGCCATAAGTGTGACAGAATTTAAATAACACATATATCATATCCTATAGTTTAATACATCTGCTGCATGAATCTTGGCGCACGAATAGACGGCATCCCGTCATCTTCTTCCTTGAGCCGACATCCAGGATTTATCCCGCTTGGAGCCACTTCCAAGCGCTGCCGCCGGCCACCCAGCCCCTTCCCCGGCCGACCACCGCCACCACCACCTCCGTTGAGGTGGTTGCCGTCGCCAGACGGCGGCTTGGCCGCCGGAAAGCACTATTCCGGTGGTTCTAGCAAGAGAGTTTTCGGCCAAAATCCATGGAAATCCTAAATTGGATCGGGCTCAATTGAGCCCGAACCTTGGACCTAGTGATTGCTATGATCTATACATGAGAGGAGTGGAGGAGGGCCTTTCTAGTGGTCTGGAGTCGAGTCGATCTTCGGGTTGCCATGGTGGTGGTGCCGTCGGCCGGATTTCTGCAACAGTGCAGTAAAGTGGCTCGAATTTCTCAGGTAAATGGTGGGAAGGGTTCCTCTCATGTCACTGATGGTGTTTAAATCATCAGTTGGGGGAGGGGAGAGGCCAAACATCAATGGCCATTAATGTCCATTGAAGGATTGGTTCGGCCAAGGTGGTGGGGAGGTGAATCTGGCTTGGGGTGGCCAAGAAACTGCTGGAAACTCCTCCCCTTCTCCATGGGAGTTGAATTCAGCCATCAAAGATGGCTCTTGGCCTCCCTAAGCCATGAATGGCTTCTTCCTCCCTCTTTCTCTCTCTGCCATTAAAGGGCAAAATGGAGCTTTCTCTCTCCTAGTCATCATGATCGAATTTGTTCATCTCCCTAGCCTATTGGCAGCCCATAACATCATTATAATTATGAAAAGTGAGGTTAGCCTAAGGGAAAAATGGCTTGAGCTTGGGTTAGCCCATTTGGGCTAGGTTTGACTTGGCTTAGGCTAGGGTTGACTTAGGTCAATTTGATCATTTGGGTTGACCCCATTGGGTCCTTGGTTACCCATTGGCCTCCCCTAAGGTCTATCTAGGGTTGGGTAGGGTTAACTTGGCACCTTGGAGGTCACTTGACCAAGGTAAGGGCACTTTGACCACTTTGGTGCTTGAGTTGACTTGGGTCAACTTAGCCACTAGGTTTGACTCCAATGGGTCCCTAGTGACCCATTGACCTCACGTTAGGTTTAGGAAGCCCTGAGTAAGGTTGGTTGGGCACCTTGGTGGTCACTTGACCCTTAGTCAGGGCACTTTGACCAAATTAGGGGTTATAGTTGACTTGGGTCAACATGACCATTTGGGTTGATCCCAAGGGGTCCTTGGTGACCCCATGGCTTCCCCTGAGGTCTAGGAAGGGTTATCTAGGGTTACCTTTCACTTTTGAGGTCACCTACCCTTAGTAAGGGTACTTTGACCAGATGAGGGGCCTAAGTTGACTTGGGTCAACTTGCTCTCTAGGGCTGAACCCAATGTGTCCTTGGTGACTCATTGACCTCACTTTAGGGTTAGGAGGGCATGGGTGGGGTCCACTTGGCTAGGGGAAGGTCAATTGACCCTAAATAGGCTAGTTTGACCCATTTAGGGTTAGGGTTGACTTGGGTCAACTGAGTCTCTTTGATTGACCCCAATGGGTCCTTATGGCTCTAATTGGCCTCCCAAAATGTTTGGGGGTGTTGTGGTAGGGTCTTGGGGTTATGGTGAAGTCCTAGGGTCAAACCCTAGGTTTGGTGATGAGGTTGTGCCATAGGCAGACCATGGTGATCCTCACCTTGGCCTCCTATCTCTTGGCCCATTTCTGGCTTCCTAGGGTTTTGTCATGACCTAGTCATGACCAAAACCACTCTTAGGGGTCTAGTTGGAAATGGTATTTTATAATTACATTGCTCAGTTTATGGTTGAAGTGTTCCTGCACCTAGTTCTCGTTTTCCGCTTGATCAAGTGATCATGAAAGTGATGTGTTAGATCTAATATACTATAGAGGGGGGTGAATAGAGTATTTGTAGGTCCTTATAAAACTATTACAGCTTCTGCTATAATTAAAAGGTGCCGAATCAAAATAAAATAAATAAGCATATAGCAGTTCTAAAAACACAAGCATAGCAAGAACAAAAAGAAAAGGGGCAACCAGACGACACAAGAAATTTTATAGTGGTTCCCCAACCTGGGTACATCCACTCTTCTACCACCCTGGTAGGAATCCACTACAGGTTTTGATCAAGTGACTGCCACCAATGAGCTTTTAATCAGGTGCTCAAAAACCAACCTCAAGTCTTTTGGAAGGAGACTTGTGAACCAGAATAATTTTGAAGGGAATTAAAACCCTTTACAGAGGTGGGGATGAGAGAGTGATGAGGTCTTCTCTTTCTCAATAAACTGAGAAGACTTAAGTGGATTCAGTGATGTTGTCAAAGCTCCCCCTGAGATGTAGAGGAGTTCAGGAGAACTGGAGCTTTATACAGGGTGATAGGCCTTCAAGCTTTCAGCCTTGATCAGAGAGATCTTCAGGAACTTCTTTGACAGATGGAAGATTTGTTGTCCTGTTAAGTGACCTGGAGAGTTTGAAGAATGAAGACTCTTGATATTTGAATGATTTTTCTTCTTCTTCAGATGACAGATGATGTTCTGGTCAAGGGCTTTCTTCTATATCAGAAATCTTGTGTAAGACTGAGAGCAGACGGGTTGTGTTTTTCTTGTCTGATTCAGTAATCTTCTCTCTGTATATTTTTCTGACTTTCTTTCTATCTGTCTCTATAAGAAAAGTGAAAAATCTATTTTTTTATTTTCTGGGGAAATTGGTCTTTCGAATTTTGAATTCCTTTTGCATTCAATGCTGACGTCCTAGAGAATGAGCAGTATTGAATAATTTCCTCAACTGTCCCGTGGAAAAATGGCAAGCAATAATCCTAGAGAATATCCTAATAAATGCTCCTCTAACGGTTATATTCAGAGAATGTTAGAGTATTGATTGCCCAGGAATTATTGCAGTAATAATGGGGACAGGGCTGGAAATGACTTAGTCTGGAATCGTCGAACAGATGACAGAAATCGTTGAGCTGAGTTCACAGTTCGTCGACCTGAGTTGTTGTGTTCGTCGATCAGATAACTTCTGTTCGTTGAGTTAAGTTCCATGATCGTCGATCTGATAATAGAACTATATGCTTCAGAAACTTTGCCTTTTCTGTGTCTGAAGTTCATCGAGCTGAGTTTCTGGAGTTGTCAAATATTCTGTGTGTTGACACAATTACTCCTGGTGTCGACACAGGTGGTGTCGACTGATATCCTGTATGTCTACACAAGTCTTCTGTGTGGTGTCGACACAACCTTTCCAAAGTGTCGACTGATGATCTGGGTGTCGACACAAGTTCTTCTAGTGTCGACTCAGTTGGTATTGACATATACTCTGAGTGTCGACACAAGTCTTCTGGTTCTAAGTTGTTGAAGTAAATAATCCAGAATTCATCGGGCAGAGAACTGAGTTCGTTGACCGGAGACCAGAGAATATAGTCTTGACAGAATGCTGTAGTAGTCCCAAGATTCGTAGACCAAAGAATAAAGTTCGTCGAGCTCAGCTCATAGAATTTTCTCTGAGATCGTCGAGCTGAGCACGACAATTGTCGACCTGAGTTCGACGAACGTCGAACTCACTTTACAGAGTCTTGAAATCTTCTAAGTCTTGAGTCTCTAGCAATCTTTTTGATAGCTGGTCCATGTGATGTTGACTCTAAGGATTTTGCCTAGACTCTAGGACACGACTATGACCCTGGCTATACATTATGGGTCACAAGATCCTAAGTTTAGTGAACCTAGCCTAAATCAAACTAGGGATCCAACAATCTCCCCCTATTTGGGTGAGGTTACTAACCACAGACTCAGACTTAAACTGAAAATAAACAAAGCAGAAAAAGCATATATCTAGCAGAGATTGATAACACATGCAGCAGATATATATATACATGAGCTTTGTTCAGAAAATATAAAGCAGTTATAAATAATGCAGAAAGATAAAAAGAGTTCAAAATCACTTCTTCTGCTTCTTTTCCTTTGGCATTGCATCCTTGCTCTTGTCTCCTGGCTTTGTAAATATTATTTCTCTGTTATGATCTGAAGCTTGCACACTGGTCATGGTCATGTCAGCAGTCCCTATAATCTTCAGAGATGTAGCCCTGGGGACAACTGCTTCTGGGTGCAACTTCATGTAGTCATCTACATTAAAGAACTTGTTTGCCTTCTCAAATCTTTTGAGTTCCTCTTTCCTGTACTTTGACATTGTTGAGTATTCAGAGGGATCCTTTCCCTCAGCTTTGGCTTTGTTGAATAGAAAGGCCTACCAGTTCCTGGAACCTGGCCATTCTAGCAATATTAGCTGTCTCAAGATCTTCAAAAGGAACAAGAGGAGAGGGTGGTCTTTTAGGACTTTCATCTCTTTGATCTGCAGAGAATGATTGTTGTTGTTGTTGATGTTGATGATGTTGCTGTTGCTGCTTGCTGATGATGAATTTTATAGTTTTAAAAATATATCCAAACTATAATCTCAAATAGGCAAGCGTACCTATCGAAATATAGTATAGGAAATATCGTATTAGACTCGGGGCCTGTTGAGTACTTCTACTCCCGCAAATTATATTATTTTATCTCATGATAAAATAAGTAAATTAAACTATAGCTAGAAAAATTGAATAAAAGGACACACTTGATCTAAACTAACTTTGAAATAAAATAAACTTATCTTAAGGGCAAACTTCTAGATTACCCGCTTCGACCGTGGATGTTCATAAAATACGAAAACTCCTCTCTCGAGAATACGCTCTCGACTGAACTTAGGTTGATCGATTAAGACCTCTCGGCCAGTAGAAACCCCTAAGCCTGCTTTAGGAGGTGAACCCCTCAATTGGATTTCACTCCAATCCGGAAGAGTTATGTCGTCCTCTCTCGAGGATTGCAATCAACTCCTTTTATCCTTGAGTGATCTCCCCGTATCCGCAACCTCTCGGTCATTTAGGATACGGATCTTAGATCGAAATCGAAGCTAATAAATCAAAGATAACTCGAAACGATAAGAAAAGAGTTTGACAAAAAGAATTATTTTATTATATTGAAAAGCTTGTCATGATCAAGTGGAAATGAAAATAGGGATACATAGAAAGAAAATAAAAAGGGCTAGAATTAAAGCCTAAACTATGAAATTGAAAAGTACATAAACAAAATGCATAAAAACAGGAAAATAATCTACTGAAGCTACTCCTAGATTGGTCTCCTAACTCCTCCACAAGCTTCTGAACACTTCTGGAATTTATAGGAAAAAATAGCTGGTCGATCACGCCCTTGGTCATGCCCGTGACCTATGGCGTGTCAAGTCTGTTACAGGAAACGGCGGGAAATAAATTCTGGCTGTTTTGGGATGTCACGCCCCTAGGTCATGCCCGTGACCTAGGGCATGTACTGACCGGGTCAGCAAACGGCTGGAAATGGCACAATCTGGCATCAATTCGGCAGTTTCGGGTTGGTCACGCCCTAGGGCACGCCCGTGACATGGGGGTGTGTACTTGGGAAATGTTCCAGAATTGCGCCGGGAAGATTTCTGGAGAAAACTGTTTTCTTGAACTAGACACGCCCGTGTTCATGCCATGGTCACGCCCATGTCATATGGGCATGTACTTATGAAACTCTCTAAATTTGTAGAGGACGTCGTCCTCTTTCCATTGACTGGTTGCACGTCCCGTAATTCTTCCTGATTTGAAAGTTATGGCCAGTTGAATTTCATCTATCCGTGGCCAAAAATGTTAATTTTCTCCAAATGTTTTCAGATCTTTGCCCTGCACTTGAAAATGATATTTGGAGCTCATATTGACCTGAAATATAAAAATAAATGAATTATTATATATATTAATATAAATCCAAATAAATTATACTATTTATTTTTAAAAAAACTAAACTAAAATAACTATATAAATTGACTTATCAAATACTCCATACTTAATCTTTTGTTATTGCAGAGCAAAACTATGAGATGTATTTATAAGAAATTAATATAATTTTTTAATCAAACTAAAAAATTATCAAATCAAAAGAGAGTTAAAAATTAATTTTAGGGATTCAAATTTTTAAGTCCTAAAATATGAAATTAAAAAGTGAAGAGCTAAATATTTAGCAAAGTTTTCTCTAATAAAATAATTAGAACTCAAAATTAAGTATTTAGCAAACAAAAATAGATTAAAAATTATAAACACTTTTTCCACTAAAAAGAGACTTCAAGGAAAATCAAACTACTACTTATGCTCTCTTACAAATTTAATTTAAATCTAAGCAATTATATTGGATATTGGGTTAGGACAAAGGTAATTGAAGAGATCTTAGATTGGGGGTGATGAATTTTATCATCTCACCCCACATAATTTTTTTCCGTTTTGATATATTTTTTTTCTCTTCAAACAAAATTACTTGGGAGTAATGAATTTTATCCTCTTACTCCTTTTTTGGGGTTGCATATGTGTACCAAGGAATACTTGATTCCCATGACATATGATCTAACCAAAAATAAAAAATGCATATGTGTACCAGGGGATAATGAATTTTATCCTCTTATCCCCATGACAGATGATCTAACAAGAAAGTTAAAAACAAGGGAAAGGTTTGATAAAATTTAGATTAAATTAAAAACTAAGAGAGCAACTATAGTGAATTAAGCTTTCCTAAGAATCTTAAAGCATAAAGTGAAGATAATTAAAATCTAAAAATTGTTAATCTAAGTACTACAAAATTGAAACTAATTAAAATAAAAGAGAAAAAGGGCTAAATAGATTTCTCTAAACAAATTTACTTCATAAATTTTTTTCTTAAAATCAAATCACCTAAAAATTAAATTTAACTAACTTTGATGAAATAAAAGTTTAGAAAATCAAAAATATATATAGAAATTCTTATAAATTAACTCAAAATAAATTTCTGAAAAAACAAAAAAAATTAAGCATGGGTTTATTATATTTTTTGTATTTTATTTATTTTTTCTATTTTTTTGTATTTTGGATAATAAAAAGAAAACAATTTTTTTATTTTTAAAGATTTTTTATTTTTTTTTTGGATTTTTAAATAAAAACAATAAGTAAGAATCCACCCTCATACTTAAAAATAAACATTGTCCCCAATGTTTATAAGTCAAGTAGGAGGGGGAAAAGAAAAAACAGTTTGTGAAAATTTAGAAAAATAAATTCATAAAAGTTAAAAGATAAACAAGGGGTGTCTCCCAAGAGCGCTTTTCTTTTTTCCGTCTTTACGCTAGACGGTTGTGGTTAGGAGAAAGGAAAATAAAAATTAAAATGAAGGGGCAACTCCCTTAATTTGCGCTTGGCGAAGATGCCAAAGTTGGTCGCCCGAGTACTCCTCCGCTTTCTTCTTCATTTTCTTTCTTTAAAAGGTTGACTTGAAAATGTAAATTCAAATCACTTATAGGTGATTTGAATTTTTATAGAGGAGCGGAAAATGGATCGTGGAAGACGTTGAATTGCAATGGCTCCTCTTCTTCCTGAAACTTGTAGGGAAAGAAAAATCAAAAAGAAGTGTGTCAGAAGAATCTTCGCAAGGAGGAGACTCTTGCGAAGTTATAAGATTAGGCTCGGGTTGTTTATTTTCTAAAATTAATTTTTCGTCCGAAAATTTATTTAAAATAAAATCATCAGAAGCATCATGTTCATAAATTTTTGCTCCTAAAAAGTCATAAATTGTGCATGGAGATTCATTAATATGAGGGAAATTGGGAGTAGTAGGAGGAGAAACATATTCTTCTTCTACTCCTCCCAGCGCATCCATACAACTAATAGGCTCTTGAAATAAAATATGTTATTCTTCTTCGATATAAACAACTACTGGGGTACATGAAGAGTCATGTTCCTCATTAGCGACATTATCCGAAGGAGAAGAAGAATCAATAAACGTAAGAAAATTCTCATCCAAATTTTAGGGGGGAGAATCAGATTGCAAATGAGAGGATTCCCCAAAATTAAGAGAGAAAGCTTGCGGTGCGGAAGAAGAAGAAGAACAAAAATTTGGATCCAAATAATTATTCTCATAACTTGGGAAACCTTCCGATTGATCTTGCGACCAAGAGAAGTTTTCATCCGAGTTGGAAGAATAATTATTTACATCAAAATAATTATTCTCATTATTACTTGAGAAAATATTTTCATGAACACAGGAAAAATTAGAAAAATTATTTTCATAAAAATTTGAATTATCATAAAAGTGAGAAGAATTATTATCATAATTACAATCAAAATTATTTTCATAAGAAAGATTTTTATAATAATTATAATGATAACAAAACTCACTTGGATGAGAACTGTCACAATAATAACAAACACTTTGTCGTTTTTTTGCGGCTTACAAAATATCAAGTTGATTTTGAAGCTGAGCAATTTTAGCAGCCAATTGAGATAACGTTATTTTTAATAAA